>CAMRHE010000344.1:1200000-1800000 GCA_947044405.1 Leptodactylus fallax | reverse complement strand
CATCTCTCAGGTCAGGTCTAACAAGTTTGGATAGAGCTGGAAGTGAAGTTATTATACTCTGGAGTCTCTTCAAACCCCAAAGTATAGGACCTCTATTTTCCTTGGACTCACCTCCTCCACGTCCCTATCTGTTCCTCACTGACCGACAGGGACCCTCCTCCTCTGACGTCCCTCTTGTTCGAGGGAGATCATCATAGAGTGACCTTCCTTCACTCCTTGTCCTTCCGAATCTCCTACAGGTCCTTTTCCCGATCTCTCTCTCTTCCACTTAGAGATCTCAATTGGTTTGAGAAAATCCCTGACTCTACCAATCCCCGGCATAAAACGATTTCCTATATATATGGTTGTTTAATCTCATCCCCCCCTTCCCCCCAAACCATACTTTGTTAGGGAGTGGGAAAGAGAGTTGGGACTGGTATTCTCACCCTCCGAGGTCAAACATATCCTGCTGAGCTCCCATGCTTTCTCTAGGTGTGTTAGGATTCAGGAGAACTCGTTTAAATTGCTCACTAGGTGGTATAGAACCCCGGTGTTCCTCCACCGAATTAACTATTTATGATCAATGTTGGCGCTGCGGTCTCTCTGAGGGATCTCTCTCCCACATCTGGGTCACATGCCCCAGAATTATGGGCATGTGGGGGAGATTAAGTCTATTTGCCATGTTGAATTGAAGCTATGACCAGAAACCATTCTCCTTTGGGCATCCTCTCCCGATTTTTCTCCCAAACGATCATGCCTTATCACCTGGCTTATCCAAGCTGCCAAGCTGTTGATCCCACTTCGATGGCGTGAGACCGACCCTCCTTCCATCTCCCAGTGGAGGGAAAAGGTTAATCAACTTTATAGGTTCGAGGAGCTCTGCAGCTGGGAACTCCCGATTCGTTCTGGTTTCCTGTCCACCTGGGGACCTTGGTACCAATTTACTCGTAGAGACACCTAGCTCCCCCCGCAGATAATATTTGACTTCCATGGGCCTATCGCCCACACCTTCCTCTCTGGTACCCCAACTACATTTGCCTTCGCCAAGTCCTTGTGGACTTACCTGGGTTCATTCGAGCCTACCAATCCCCTTATCCCCCCCCTTTTCTGTTTCTCCCTCCATTTTCTGATGTTTGTTGATCTGTTAATATTGTGTTCATGTAACTGCTTGATGTGGTATTTGGTTTCATTACAATGCCTTTATGTATCTCTGCTGTGCCACTTTGTAATCTTCTCTGTAAGTCTTCACAAGGTTGGCACACACTGCTGCTGGTATGTTGGCCCATTCCTCCATGCAGATCTCCTCTAGAGCAGTGATGTTTTGGGGCTGTCGCTGGGCAATACGGACTTTCAACTCCCTCCAAAGGTTTTCTATGGGGTTGAGATCTGGAGACTGGCTAGGCCACTCCAATACCTTGAAATGCTTCTTACAAAGTCACTCATTCATTGCCCTGGCGGTGTGCTTGGGATCACTGTCATGCTGAAAGACCCAGCCACGTTTCATCTTCAATGCCCTTGCTGATGGAAGGAGGTTTGCACTCAAAATCTCACAATACATGGCCCCATTCATTCTTTCATATACACGGATCAGTCGTCCTGGTCCCTTTGCAGAGAAACAGCCTCAAAGCATGATGTTGCCACCCCCATGCTTCACAGTAGGTATGGTGTTTTTTGGATGCAACTCAGCATTCACTCTCCTCCAAACACGACGAGTTGTGTTTCTAATAAAAAGTTCTACTTTGATTTCATCTGACCATATGACATTCTCCCCATACTCTTCTGGAACATGCAAATGATCTCTAGCAAACTTCAGACGAGTCCGGATATGTACTGGCTTAAGCAGGGGGACACGTCTGGCACTGCAGG
This sequence comes from Leptodactylus fallax, assembly GCA_947044405.1. Taxonomy (NCBI): domain Eukaryota; kingdom Metazoa; phylum Chordata; class Amphibia; order Anura; family Leptodactylidae; genus Leptodactylus; species Leptodactylus fallax. Next base: position 1,798,155 of record CAMRHE010000344.1, on the reverse strand, counting down.
ATCTGAGTCCCTGGTGGCGTAGTGTGTTATTGATGGTAGCCTTTGTTACGTTAGTCCCAGCTTTCTGCAGGTCATTAACTACGTCCCCCCGTGTGGTTCTAGGATTTTTGCTCACCATTCTTGTGATCATTTTGACCCCACGGGGTGAGATCTTGCATGGAGCCCCTGATCAAGGGAGATTATCAGTGGTCTTGTATGTCTTCCATTTTCTAATTATTGCTCCCACAGCTGATTTCTTCACACCAAGCTGCTTGCCTATTGCAGATTCAGTCTTCCCAGCCTGATGCAGGGCTACAATTTTGTTTCTGGTGTCCTTCTACAGCTCTTTGGTCTTCACCATAGTGAAGTTTGGAGTGTGACTGTTTGAGATTGTGGACAGGTGTCTTTTATACTGACAACAATTTCAAACAGGTGCCATTACTACAGGTAATGAGTGGAGGACAGAGGAGCCTCTTAAAGAAGAAGTTACAGGTCTGTGAGAGCCGGAAATCTTGCTTGTTTGTAGGTGACCAAATACTTATTTTCCACCATAATTTGCAAATAAATTCTTAAAAAATCAGACAATGTGATTTTATAGATATGTTTTCTCATTTTGTCTCTCATAGTTGAGGTCTACCTATGATGTCAATTACAGGCTCTCTCATCGTTTTAAGTGGGAGAACTTGCACAATTGGTGGCTGACTAAATACTTTTTTCCCCCACTGTAGATAGATGAATAGATAAATGCACATATATACAGCATGGTGGCTCAGTGGTTTTGCACTGTAACCTTGTAGTGCTGGACTCTTAGGTTTGAATCTGAAACATGTGCAAGGAGTTTATGTGGTTTTCCTCTGGGTACTCAGGTTTCCTCCTAAACTCTAAGGACATACTGATAGGGCATGTAGATTGTGAGTACTATATGGGATAGTGATTGGCAATGTCTGTAAAGCACTGCTGATTATATTGGTGCTCTGCAAATAATAATACAAATAAGCAAAATAAATAATTGCACAGATTGATGCAATTGATTGATAGATAAATGGATGCATAGATAGACAAATGGATACTGTAGATATATAGATGCATACACTGCTAGATGGATGGAGAGATGTATAGAATCAGAGATAGATGTATAGTTAGAAAAGTAGATAGGTGGATTCATAGATTATATTTCTGCATCCACCTTTCTTTCTATCTATCCTGCTGGTCATGCCTTTGATTGGTTACTAAAGGGTGCTGGGAGGATTTTAGCTGCTGCACAAGATCTGTCAAGAGCCAGGAAAGCAAAGAGGAAGTCAATCAAGTGCAGGAGAGTAGAACTAAATAGGGTTTTACTGCAAAGAGGCAGAGTTGGAAACAGAGCCCATGACGGTTCTGACACCCCCTAAAGTACTTTATTTTAATTTGCATATTTAAAAAAAAATGGTATTTTTTTCCAAATAAAGGCTAGATTCACAAAAATAAAGGTATGAGGGTGCTTGTGAGATTGTCCATTGCTAGATACAGTGAACAGCTTCCTTTACACCCTTTTTCATAGGCAGGGAAGATGGAGAGGTCTCAGGAGCTCAGAGCTCATATACGGTGGGTGCTGGCTGTATTATACAACAGGGACCCACTGGTAAGAGCTGTGAACATGGCCAGCACTAATTGTAGCTGTTAACCACTTAAATGGTCACTAACTTTTCAGACAAATTAATCTCATTTAATAGAGCATGTGATTCTGGACCAAAATGTAATGCAGCTCATGTCAGGACTAGCATGGCTATTGTATATTAATAATATGAGACCTTTAGTTGGCAAAGACACTCAAAGAGTGTAAGCGAAGGAGCAGTGAGTCCCTGAAGGATTGTCCAGGAATAATGTGCAATCTATGTTTTGCCAGGAGGTCCTCAAAGGGAAGTGTCAAGCCTGTCCTGGAGTCAATAAGATCCGCTATGTGAAACAGTCCTTGAAGACATGAGAGTCCCATCACAAAGTGAGGAAGGAAAAGGAACAAGGTCATACGGGAGTGCAGTGAGGTCAAGGTATTTCTATTTACACAATTCCACCAGAACTCCCTTACCTCTTAGTAAGAAGAGCGTTCCACTGGTTAAAGTGAAGGGATAGTTCTGTTTATATAGGGAGGAAAAGTAGGCTGTTAAATTAATGCCCAAATAAACCAAGGAGGTGTCCTGCCACTGGTAGGAGAAGTTAGTTGCAAGACTGGAGAGTAAATCTGTGGGAATATACTTCCATTTTCTTGTATTAATTTTGTACATGCAGCTGGGTCAGTGTAAGTAAAATGTCTTCCACACAACGAAAGCTTGAACTCTCTATTATGAAATGTTATCCCCCTGATGGCACGAGGGGCATGAACAGCTGCTGCTAGAGGCTCAAGACATAGTACAAAGTGAAGGGGAGATAGAGGACATCCCTGCCTAGTACCATTATGAAAAATAAGTAGGCAGGAAATAGCATGTTTAGGAGTTTAATAGCCCCTGATTTCTGTCAACAATGTATACCCTATGCCCAGCCTAGCAAGGCTTGCGAACATAAAATGGCAACCAAAGCAGTCAAACATTGCATCTTTAGATCTATCAGCCATATCAATTAAATAAATAGCACTTCTGATGTTGTCATCTCCCTGTCTACATGGGATAAAGCCAACTTTATGGATCAGGACGGGTACAATAATGTTGAGACACATGGCAAAAATTTTAGTGTACATTTTAAGGTCTGAGTTAAGGAGAATTATAGACCTATAATTCTTACTGTGCAAGTGGCCCCTACCAGGCTTTGGCATCAAGGTTATGTTGGAGTGGAGCATAGTTTGAGGGATGGGCACACCCCCTAAAAAAGAGTTAAAGAACATGGATTAATAGGTATTAAATCCGTTGTGAAAGTCTTGTAGTAAAAATAAATGAGACCACCAGGGCCAGGAGTTTCACCATTCTGGAGAGCTTTAAGAACATTGGAAACTTCCACCATGGAGATAGGCCCACCAAGAGTGGAATCAGCACTATACAAGTTATTATACAAGTCCAGAACTTCTCCCAGAAGTGTGAGGCTCTCTGGAAGGGCAGAAGACAGACAGTACAGTTTAGAATAATAGTCAAAAACAGGTCAGAGACATCCTTGGGGTTGTAGTCAACTGCCCTGTCGTGTCTATGAAGGGCATAAATGTTAGGATGTTCCTTTTCAGAACGGAGCAGCTTGGCCAGGTGTAAGGTTTGTTGCCCCTCTCATAATAATGCTGCCTGGAATATAAAAGCATTTTATCAAAGTAAAGAAAGTAAATCCTTTATATGTGTTCTGATGTACAAAATTTGTCTGAGAATGTATCTAGTTGGATGTGAGGACATAAACTGTGGAGGCTAGAACAATTAAAGTAAAGATCCTTTAAGTTGGAGTTTTGCATCTTTCTTTAAGCGATTGCCAAGTGCGATGCAGTTACCATGCATAACTGCCATATGTGCCTCCCACAAAATCACATTGAAAGACAGCCTTTATTTTGAGCGAAATAGGCTTGAAGGTTCTTTCTTGAGCTGCTTTTGGCAGAGCAAATATATATTCAAGCACCAGTGGCAGGTCCATAGGTGAGGTATGGTTAAAATGTAGCCCATGCTCTAGCAAAAGGGTGGAGGCGGTGGCAAGTGGCTCCGCTCTCAGTCCTACAGTAAGGGGTGTGAAATGTCCAAGGCTTTGCAGAAGAAAGGCAGGGCAGCTAGGGTGTGCAGGAGCACTGAGCTGCTATCTTTTCATGCCATTAGAGCAAAAAGGAACCCCCACCAGTACTGGATGTGGTGATCATGCAGTTGAATAAGGAGAGGCTTAAGAAGTCTTCTGCAAAGTGATCCACAAGAGGTCAGAGTATAGCTAGACAGGGGCACCAACAAATTCAAAGTTCTTCAGTTTACATATGGAAGCCATAATAGTTTAGAATATATACAGAATGTATAATGGAAAATTGTATAACTTTTCCTTATATACACAATAACATTTGTCTCTCAAAATTGATCTGAAATTGGACAACCCTTTTAAGCTCATAGTCCTACACGCAACAGATGAAACTCAGGAACAGGAGATGGACTTAGGGTTTAGTGTCTGGTGTGCCCTATCTAGCTTAATAAGGTGTGTTGCCGGCTCCCCCAGTATCAGGTTGAAAATAGCTTCTGGTGTAGCTTTAAGATTTACAGGACTGTGGCCTCTGGGAGACCTCTAATTCAGATATTATGCCTGAAGCTTCTATTGACGAGGTCCTCTAGGTGACAAGAAGCCTCTCTAAGTGAAGTAACCTAGGATGATGCGATTTTCTCCAGCACAGAGATGTATTAGATGTTGCATGTGTCCGTTCTAAGGAATCCACGTGGGCCTCATCTGCTTTAAATCATGTTGCAATGCTGCAATACTCACTTCGCAGGTCTGTTTAACTTCTAAATCCAGTGCTTTAAAGTCACGCTTAGTAGATAGCAGCATGAGAAAATTCTGCAATGAGCAGGGCCAGTAGTGTCACCAGGCTTCACTGGAGGTAGTGGGGAGTGGGGCCTCTGTCAGGGGAAGCCCAAGGGTCAAGGCACCAGCATCCAGGCTGAGGGAGGGAGAGGCACCCAAATCATGTGGTGGCTCAGTGCAGTCAGTGGCACTGTTGTCTTAGCACAATATGGAGAAAGTTTGGGGGCAGAGCCCCTCTGGGATTTAGGACCCATGGAGGGTGAGTACTACTCACTCCAGGTTCTTTTAGTGGAAGGGAGTCTCCTGAGTCTCATGGCTTCTGTGACCAGGGAGTCACAGCTCATGCAGTTATGGAGGAATAGACGCTAGTAGGGCTGTGGTGGGAGATGTAGGCAGTGAAGGTATTGCACAAGCTGGAGGGGATCTTAGGGCTGCAGGGAGAAACTCTGGTGCCACTAGGGAGAGTAAAGGGAGAAATGCAGCTGGATGGAGGTAGTGAGAGGTTTCCACAATATCTAACTCCAAGGTGGTTGCAGGCGCTGGAGGAGAGGGTCTGGGATCAGGCACAGGCCACTGTGCTGACCCAGGAAGGGAGTAATCCTGCATTCACACGACAGGTTTCAGCAGTAAAGCTTGTTCCGTATGTTGGCCAGATTTACCAACCTGAACACTATGGCAGGAGAGGGAATCCTAGCAGTATAGTTATGTGTGCTGCTAGGAGTCCCTGTCTCCACAGACTGAGACAAAAAGGCCTCATTACTACAACCGCAAATACTAGCCCAGCTCAGCAAAGCTGTGTTGTGAATCTTTCCTCTTATGAACCAAACAAACACGAAATGTCAGTTCTCTCCAAAGGTCTCTCCTTCTGCCCCTCGGCACACACTGACCATATCCAACTCTGCAATGATATGGAGGAGTTTTTCAGAAAAATTAGATTAAGGGAATATTTTTATGACAAAGACCTTCCATACAGCAGCAACTCTGAGATGGAACAGCCCATAAGGAATCCTACCAAAAAATCTACCTGGACCCCACGCCCTGGAGCTAATGCAGCACTGGATAAATATATTGACTGTTTCAGAAGCAAAGTAAAATCAGAAATCCTGGAGACACAAAAGAAACAGGTGCATAACCTAACCCTGCAGGAACAGAAGGCTATTACATCACTGAAAGAAAATCAGGATATAATAATAAAACCAGCTGACAAAGGGGGCGCAATAGTCATAATGAACACCTCAGACTATATCCAGGAAGCAAACAGGCAACTGTCAAATCCCATCCATTACTCCAAACTTGGAAGTGATCCCACAGAGGCCTATATGAAAGAACTAAAGAGTATGATCAAGGAGTTTCCAGTCCAGATCCAGAATCAGGTAAAAGGACTTATCCCACAAGATCCCAGGCCGGGCTGCTTCTATATGCTCCCAAAGATACACAAAGATGGCAACCCTGGGAGGCCTATCATTTCTGGCATTGGGACACTGACAGAAAACATCTCAGGTTGGGTGGAAAATCTCCTAAAACCCCTTGTCAGGGATACTCCAAGCTATATCCAGGACACCACTGACCTTCTTAACAAACTGAATGCCCTGGGCCCTCTACCTGAGGGTACCATTTTGGCCACCATGGATGTGGAATCCCTGTATACCAACATTCCCCACAAGGATGGAGTTGCAGCATGTCGGGTACACCTGGCAAAACAAAACCTCCCAACAGAACCAGTAACGCAGCTCATACAATTCATCCTTAGCCACAACCATTTTACCTTTGGAGAGGATCTATATCTACAGCGAATGGGAACTTCAATGGGGACCAGATGTGCACCCCAATATGCAAATCTCTTTATGGCAGAAATGGAAGGAACATATTTATCAACATGCGCCACCAAACCTATGATTTACCTTTGTTATATCGATGATATCCTTGTCATCTGGACTGCAGGTGAGGAGGCCCTACTTCAATTCCATAATGACTTCAATGACTTTCACCCGACCATCAACCTTAAACTTAGCTATTCAGGGAGTGAAATTCACTTTCTGGATACCACAATATACATTAAAGACCACCGGCTACTCACATCAATATACCACAAACCCACAGACAGAACGGCCTACCTGAGAAACGACAGCTTCCACCCCAAGCACACAAGACAATCTATAATCTACAGCCAGGCTATACGATACAATCGTATTTGCTCCGACAAAACAGACCTGGACAAGCACCTCCTGGATCTGAGGATGAAATTTCTCAGATTGGGATACAAACCAAAAGTGACAGACAACCAATTAAACAAAGCGGCAGCCATTAACAGAGACAGTCTGCTCACATATAGAGAGACCCAGAAAGATGCCCGAGTGCCCCTAGTTGTCACCTACAACCCACAGCTGGAGATCCTACGAAGGATTGCCAAGGAGCTCCAACCTGTGCTACATAGGGACAACAGACTCAAGGACATATTTCCAGTCCCCCCTCTCCTCTCCTTTCGACAACCACCAAACCTGAGGCGCATTATCGTCCGGAGTGCCCTGAAGGCCCCAACTGAAAATGGCACCTCACCTTGCCTACATAAAAGGTGCATGACCTGCAAGCACATCCACACCGCTGACAGTGTACCTATCCCACAGTCACAACAGGTGCACAGAATTAGGGGGACATTTTCCTGCAGGTCTTCCAATGTGGTGTACCTCATAATGTGTGTGCAATGTCCCACCACAGGCCTCTATGTGGGGGAAACAGGGCAGAGACTCAGTCAACGAATGAACTCACACAGATCCACCATTAATAACAGCAGAACCGATCTCCCAGTGGCCGCACATTTCTCCGGAGAAAACCACTCTATTGAAGATTTGCGGGTTGTGGTTTTAATGGGACATTTTAAGACACAGGAGAAAAGGAAAGAAATGGAGTACAAATTTATGCAAAAATTTCAAACTCTGCAATTTGGACTTAATATTCATGCCAGCTTCATGTCACACTATGTTTGAACCATGAACTGAACTCAATATTCATGCCAGCTTCAAATCAAACTATGTATGACCTGTGAGGGACACAAATCACCTCCTGATAGCAAACAGATAACAGCAAGAATTACTGATCCCTCCGTCACGCACCACAAGTTTCCAGACTGTTTTTTTGACCTGTTGTAAATAACTTCTCTACTTAGATTGCAATTTTTTTTAAGGACTCTAAAATGCTTTGAAAACCATGTGTATAAAAATCTGTTAATTTTCAGTTCTTGTATCACACCATGTCTGATGAAGGGAGCGAGTACTCCTGAAAGCTTACTTATAAATATACTCAGTTAGCCTCTAAAAGGTATCGCCTGATTTCTTCACTCTTCCACTACTTTCAATGGCTAACACGGTACAAGATCATACCTGTCTCCCAGCGACATACTGTACCATACCATTTATAGCACGGGACAGTATGTCTCTGGGAGACAGAAACTCCTAGCAGCATAGATAACTTTACTGCTAGGAGTCCCTTCCCTGACATATTGTTCAGGTGGTAAATCACGGCTGAAATTTGGTCATGTGAATGTGGGGTAATGACGGAGCGTGGGCTGCTGTTTATGTAATGGCATGTGGTGTCTGCACTCTTATCGGGTGCCTCAAGTAGGAATCTGTTTGTGTCTGTGGGTACTGGGAACTTAAGGGTTTCTTTGGAGCCAATTTTTTAAAGATATTAAAACATAACAAATTCTGTTAACATCACCATCCATAGAATACAGGTAACTTGTCATATTTATCACAGTGAATGCAACTCAATTTTTTTCTCCAGCCCATTTAGTATGTCTTCCTTGTATTCCAGTTCATCATATATCTATACATGTTTTTTGTCGATCTCTTTTTATTCAGTTTCAATAGTACAAAAGGGTCAGTGGTTTACAGTAGCAATGAATCAAAATCATATAGAATATTAAATGGTGGCAATAGGAAATACAATTTCTCCTGCAGAACACAAACCCTCGTATGGCTCTGAAAACAAAAACACAAAAATTCACTGTTGTGAGAAAGGGCTAAATATATATGCAGGTGTTTCTGGAACTCAGTATCAGAGAAATGGACAACCAACTGCTATAAAGCTGTATTAAGAAATTACTTAGAGCAGTTTTATCTAAAAATGACATAATAATAAAACACTTTAAAAAATGATGTCCAGTATTGGACATCTAATAGGATTTTTCTTTCCCAATGCCTCCACATCCTCTCTATATCTGGTGGGGAAAGAGTTCTGGTTTATAATACCAGGGGATGTTTTCATACAAAGAATCACATTACAGGCTAGGGCTGTAGAAATGGTCGATCTCAACTGTTCTTGGTTCTTTTCTCAGCAGATAAAACATTTCCTTAATGCAACTCAGTGATCCTAGATGTGTCTGTTTTTACGTAGATAATTTTACCTATACTTAAAGCAGATCTATCACTTTTCCCCTGTGCATTTGCATCAGATATAGTTTGGGAGGATTCTTTCTATAGCTTTTTCTACCTAATTCCTTACTGTTCCTCCCCCCTTCTCATACCATAAGGTCACATGCTAAAAGGAAAAAATACTGCAGATGCATTCCCTCCTCTCCATGACTTCCTTTTTTGGGGGGTCGGATAAGGTTTCTAAACATTTACAGAAAACATGGAGACAGGTAATAGGGTATTGTAGGGTGCTAGAAAGTCAAGATGCTTCTACTGTATAGTTAGAGTGAAACTAAGGTCTGGAACATAAATAACTGAGTTTTCCTCTTGTGCACAGTTACTGCATATAGGAGTGTTGGCACATTATCAAGCTTTAATTTTGCATTGTTGTACTTTAAGTCAGAAAGGTGCTCTTAATAGGGCAGCTAAAGTGAACTTTAAAAAATATTACTGGCGTCTGGAAGAAATTCATTCTAAGACAGACATCTTAAATCCTTGTCTCTTTCTTCTAGTTGTTAAAAATTACTGCAATTTTAACCAAATAGGGTTGAATTGGTCTTGATAAGAAGGCCTTAATGTGGTTATAATGACGCTTTTCTGAACAAGATAAAAGCCATAGTGATATCAACACATAGGGTTTATCAGCACCGTCTTCAAGGAAGTGCTTCATTTTTCTTTTTGATACATTCATGAAATCTATTAATAATTTTAAATACAGCTTTGCCTCATAAAGGTATCAATTCAGCCCATGGTTTGAGGAGAAAATGTAGTCAATGTAGTCATTTATTAAAGGACTGTACTACCATTATTCAACATTTAGGATAAACTGCAACTTTTTAAGCTGCACCTTGTACCTGTACTGGTTCCTTGCACATATTGAGGGACTTTCAGGATCCCCAGCCATACCTGAACTTCCCTCTTAGGTGTTCATGGCCATTAATCACAGGGAAAAAGAACTCCCAATCTCTCTCATTATACAGAGACAGACTTGACTGAATCTCTGTCTATAAAGAGTTAAAACAAATATATTGTGTGAAACACTGTGTACAAAACAGTATTGGAACTTGAGAGTCCTGGGCTCCAAAACACACTCTGTAACAGGACCATCCATACATTATGTGGTATTTAAAGTCATTGTGCTTTTAGGTGACTGACATATTTATGTACTTTATAGCAATGCCATCAGTTAAAAATTCTAACAAAAAAAGTATATTATGGGAGTTGGTGATATCTCTGGTTCAGGAAGTGGCCAGTAGAGATGGGCAAAGCAACTCATACTGAGCTGAGTTCTACCTGAGTATTCCAAATTCTTACGTTTTTTACAAAACCGAACAAATGGAAATTCGTCTTGGGCCAACTAAAATGGCAGCTGCAGTATAATAGGTGGAGGGCCAGGGGAAGTGAAAAAATAAAAAAAATTCATACTTACCTTCCCTTACATCTTTTAGGACTCCTTGCAGCATCCAGCGCTCTCCTGGTGACGTCAGGTGCCCAGGAACACCGCTGAGGCCTGTGACTGGACCAGGAGCGGTCACATGGGCACGCCAAGCATTATCACGCTCGGCATGCCCATGTGGCACAATCGCAGGCCTCTGCGGTGATCCCGGGCACATGATGTCAGAGAGAAGACAGAGAGAGAGAGTGCCGCAGGCAGAGATGCAGGCCAAAAGAGCTAAGGGAAGGTGAGTATGAACGTTTTTAAGTTTTTTTACACCTCCACTTGGCCTTCACCTATTATACTCTGGGGTCTGAAGTGTATAATAATGTCACTTTCACATAATTTTGGCTTTGCCTTAGAGAGCCAGAAATTGGATAGAAAGATTTCTAGAAGACCTGAGGGTGTTCTACACTATGTTTTAAAATAATTTAAGGTGTGGTTCATACTCAACTTTTTCGACCTGAAATGAATCTTGGACCCAAGCCACCAGAAACTAAGCAAATCATGAGATTCCTGAGATCCTCAATCTTTAGTGGCCAGCATCTCCTTTTATTTTGATGTGCAGGAAAAGGAAGCTAAGGCATGGGATTTAAAACAGTTTGTAAAAATTTTAATGTCCACCATGAGACACAGACTTGAACATACATACAGGTGATAAGATGTACAGCAAAGGTCTGGGAGAAAGGACTTGGTATTTATATTTCCACATTGTTTTTCTATGATCCCAAAGTTAATTCCTCACACCCTTTTTTGCTGAAGGGCTTAAGGATAAAGGATCTCATGACTGGTTCTCATCAAACATTAAAACAAGCGATACAGTCAATCTAAACTGGACCCCAATCTCAAGAAGCCCATAGCACCCCATGGGCCTACTCTGTGGTATATATAAGCTTGATCACATACAGCTTTTGTTCACATCTCTAAACATACCTTAGTGGGCCTTAGTAGATGGATGGTGCTGGAGCTGTGGTCCACCATCTTATCTTAGCGCTTTCACCCAGGCACGACTAGGAGATCTAGTACACAACATAATAATTGTGCTGTGTGGCTTGTTTTATTATGACCCCATACAAGACAATAGTTTGATGCAATGTAATGTGTGCTGAAGCACCTTGAGGGGGATTGATTTACTCATGCACCGTGTAGCTTTGCCGTGTAATCTGTTTGCAAACACAACTAGCAAGTAATGAATCTTCCTTTATTGAACTGGCTTAATGAGCATTATGGGGAATTCCCTCAGCCCTGGAAATGAATGAGTTGATATATTATTATAACGCAAGCCCTACAAAAATTGCAAATTAAAGCAAATTAACTCTTGCTACCAGGAAGACTTGTCCAAAATGAGTTTCTAATATATTGGATTGGATGTAATTTGTAAACTAGAATTGATAATGAAGATACATTTTCCTCAGAGTCATTAAGCATGCCCAGAGTGACTATGTGAAGCTTGTATCAGTAGATCTGGGAAAACCCTGCTATGGTTTTAATTGCAAGCTTAAAAGGTTACCCTGATCAAGACAACCCCTGTCCAAATACCCAACTAGGGAATATGGACTGCACAGAGGTCTGGGTCCCTTGCTCAGTACCCCACTCTATGAACCAGTCAGTAAGAGTGGCTCCTATTCTGGTGGACCTGGCCACGGTTTATCGTTCTTTTCAAAAGGCTAACTGTTTGTGAATAGGGGTTTTCTGCACAACCACTTTGCAGCCATTCTAGAGATCAGTGCGTCAGGCTGCTAAAACACCTATTAGTCAGCTGGTATCAGTGGAGGAAGATGCAGATGGTCATGGATTTCATTTCCCCTGCAATGGATAGAAATGATATACTACATGATGCCTTCTATTTCTTGTATTAGCAAGGGGTCCACATGTCTCTATACCCTCATTCTGGAAACCCGTGGCACAATTATGCTTTACATAGGTAGCACATTGACTTCAACAAGATCTATGAAATGCATAATTTCTCCAGTGGTGGCGTTGCAGCAGGATGAGGCACTGAGTCCTTGGGCTGCCTCTAGAAGAGATCCCCTTTAAGTGGACAACAATTTATACCAGTAAGTAAGAAGAGTAAAATTCTTTATCACATCAGAATCCTGGTTGGCACAGCCGGAGTTATATGGTACTGTCTAACAAACTAGTATAAAGATGTTACCATTTGCCTCATAGCTAGCTGCAATCGCACTGATTCTTACCTTAAAGCACAGGGATAATTGGTCATGGCCAAGTGTATACCATTTGCCCTGAAGCCAGAATGTCGGCCATCTGTCACATCACACTTGAGTGGCTACTGCTCGATGTTTTCTGCTGGATGCACAAAAATGGTAATTAACTTGGTTTGTTTATTCAGCTGTTTGTAAAGATTTGTTGTAGCTGCTTATTGATCTGCATGCCTTAAAGACTGTTTCTGAGTAAAAAGTATTTATCGAAGGATATTATTAAGATACCTATATAAATTCAGCATGCTGGAACTGGGAGACAAGGGAAAATATCCTTAACTTCTGATCAAGAAGCAATAATCTTGTTGGTAAATTGCCAACCCAAATCTTGGATTGGTTTGTACTGGAGCTCAAAGCTACGACTTTGGAGGAGTCCACTGTGCCATTAAAGTGATTTTTCCACAAACATTCATTACTAGTCCACAGAATAGCTGATAATGTCTGACTGTTGGAGTCTCCACTGTTGGGGTCAGCGCGGTTTCTTCTACCTGCACAACTGCAACCTGCACACTACTTCATACAAAGTCTATTGGTTGGAGGTAGATTGTAATGTTGTACAATGTTTCTGTCAGTCCTGTAGACTTTGCATGAAGCAGCAGCATGCATGGTCAACTGCCATACCTCCTTATTGTGCATGTGCAGTGGCTCAAGGCCCCCATGCTAGTGGTCAATGGGGTTGTTAGTGGTGGGACTTTTAGTACCTCTACATTTATTACCTGTCCCGTTCCTGCTCTGAAGCTGTGATCACTTCAGTCTGAAAAAGGAAAAGGTTCTATTCTGATATCTGGTGCCTGGTGCAAAATAGAAAATATAGAGCATTCGAAGAAGACCCCTGATTATTAACCTCTTTTTTCTTCTGCTTCTCAAGCAGCACATTATACTATCAGCTTCTTGCATATCTTAGAATCCATGTGACAACACTGAACCACCAAAGGACATAACAGGTAGTGTTGTCTAGGGAAAAAAAGAGTAGATGAACTGTAGGCAGCAAGTAGTTCTTTAAAAAGAAAAAAAAAATTCCCCAGGTACTGTGACACTAGTGACAGGTGCCCTTTAATGTCTTTATCCATGGAGGAAAGATCACAAGCCGTGTACATACCGTCTTGCATACTGAGCTCTAAGGTTCAGGATTATCTGTGTGTGTAGGTTTTGAAGTGCTAGTAATGGCTTCTCTATTCATGCTTCCTTCTTTGATGTTATATTTTCACTTTTATCTTTTTTTTTTATTCTCCTGCTGTATTCAGATCCTTGGATGTCTATTCTGTACAGGCTAGTGATGACTTTCATGTTAATGTGTTGACTGTTTTTCGAAAGAGGTTTTAATACTCTAAATGGCGACATTTGCAGCTCCGATTCTTATTTACACATTTACAACAAATGAGACAACAGATAAAAGATTCCACATTTGACGAGCCTGAAGGACCCTTCAACCAGTGATTTGGACACCGGCATTAATTTGAGAAGGTTCTTATCCCTTCTTGTAAAAATAAGAAGCACAGGATTATTGGAAATAAAATGTAGGTAGCCATCAACCTGGTGGGATGATTTCTTCATACATCTAGTTGGAAGTTTTTCATTTTCATCTGTTACATACAGATGTAGCATGTGTCTAATTGTCAAATTTATTAATTTGGTTGGGACTCATTACAGATCACAATGTCTAGCTTGTGTTTTCTACCAGTAAGTGGCACTTTAAAGTACTGGGTGAAAGGACATCCCAATAAAAATACTGAACCTAAGCAGAACTTGGTGCATCTTACACTATTGAACAATGGTCCTCTGCTTTCCAACTATCCAACTATGCCATAAGTTTTTGATCTCCTGCAAACTTCAGGAAACTAAGTATAAAATACTATGTAGATTATACAGTGTTCCTGAGGTCCTCCATTCTATTTTCCCCCAATCCTATGATATTTGCTAGAGATGTGGCAAGGAAAAGGGCACTATTTGTTACATATGGTGGAAATGTCCGCTCATACAGGTTTTTAGTCTGACATCTGTAATGTCATCCACAGTTCCTAGAGTTGCGTTATCAGATGACCCAGCCGCCCATCTACTCTCCATATTCCTGCACAAGCCTACACTTGTGCCCTTATTGGCTTCATGCTAGTGGCTGCCCTAACAGTCATTCCCCGATTTTGGAAATCTACACGCACATCCTCCATGCAGGACTGACTTACTGAATTCCTATACCTCAGACGTATGGAGCTTATGATCTCAGAGCTACACCCTGACTCTACTAAATATCAACGTACCTGGCAGTTGTGGGACGTATTCCAATATTCACCAGAATTTTCCACATTGAGTTAACCTGCACAAAATCCCTTCTGTTTCCTTTCTTCCTCCACTCCCTTATCCCCCCTTACTTTGTGTCATTTCATTCCCCTTTTACCCTCTGACCATCCCCAACCATTGGTTTTCTTCCTTATATACATGACATTTTGTATTGAACTTTGTTACTATGGGTCAGTGACTGAACACTACATCTCTACCTACCTGCTCACTGTCTTAGGCCGCATTACTACAGGCCTTCCAACATCACTGGCTTTATTTTACTCATGTGTTTATTTTGTTGTACATGTCTTATGTTTTTTTGGTTATACAATGGTATTGTATTTTGTTTTCCTTATTCTATAAAACTAATAAAGAACTACAATGTTAAAAAAAATACTGAACCAGCAGAGGTGGCTGGTTATGTAGTGGTGCAAGCTGAACTAAAAAGAACCCTTCAGAAATTTTAATGCAGCTCTGGATATAACTGGAGTATCAGACAATTAGAAACTCAAGATCAACATGATAAGGCAGTTGTCAGGAATCTCAGTTGAGCTACTTTTGCTTTTAGGTGGGGAGCTTCTGCAGTGTCAAAGTTCTCTGGGCTTATCCAATTAGCAGTTGAGGAGGCAGATTTAAACTTCTTTCCTCCTCAGCCAGGTGCCTGCAATTGGTTGTAGTTGGCGTTCATTGTTTGTGCTGCACAGCTTTATACTGACCTTTGACTTGATATTGGAAACCCACTTGTCTCTGGCTTTGATGTGACCTCTAGGAACTGACCTTTGGCTTGATACTGAAAAAATGTTTGTCTCCTGATTTTGGCTGTGGCATTTCCACCTAAACTGATTATTGGCCATTCATTCTCCTGATTTATCCACCTGATTCCGATCTGCCTTGTAAATTTATAGTGAGTTCTGGTTTGGTTTCTGATTGTGGAGCATTTATTTCTTTATACAGTTTCTGTGGTGAAAACTTGGACCCCAAATTTAGCACAAGTCCATCTGGCTTCGCAGCTGCTGCTGGTGAAGGCATTTGCGTGTCTGGGAACTATCTCTCAGCACGGTAAAGGATTTAAACAGCTAGTTCTACTGCTCTCTGTTATCAGCCAGTTCCTGCCATTTTCTGAGGGACTCTACCATAACAGCAGAAAATGTGCAAAAGTTACTCAACATTTTCTGTAGATTAATAATAATAATAATAATAATAGTCCTTTAATAGTCCCACAATGGGGAAATTCAGTGTGTTACAGCAGCAAAGATAAGCAGATACAAATACAATACAACATGTACAGGAATGTTCCAAGGTAAGAGGCATTACATTGATAGCAGACAGATATATAGGAAGTAGCGGGGGGGGGGGGGGGTGGATTTAACAGGCAGAGAGATATTTCAGTTCTCTGTGTGTAATGATCTCCGCTTAGGTCGGTGTTGGTTGTACAGCCTAACCGCGGTGGGGAGGAAAGACTTCTGATAGCGCTCCTTCTCACACCTAGGGTGGAGCAGTCGGTCACTGACAGTACTGCTCAACGCGATCACAGTCTCATGCATGGGATGGGACTTCTTCTTCTGCATGGAGCTCACCACGGACAGTATCCTTCTACCTGGATATAAACTATAGAATAGGGTGCAATCTGTAGTAAGCATAACCTTTAAGGTCAAGGGAGATCTTCTACAAGGCAGAGTTAGATGCTCTGGACAAAATTTAATACCTTTTAAGTAAACCATTTGTCTCAGATACTGTAGCTGAATATCAGAATGATGTAAAAGCAAGCAGATGATCTAGCTCTCTGTCTATGAAGATGTCTGTTTGAGAAGAGGTTTGATGTATAACCAAAGGGTTAAGAGTTTCTTGATTCCTGCCATGCTCAATGCCTGCTGTGTATGTGACTGAAATAGCTCTTGGTATTCATGGAGAGTAGCTGAGCTGCCAAAAGGAGGGCAAATAAATAGTGCTCACAGGCGAAAAGGCCAGATATAAACAATATAGTGTATCTCCCAAGGACCAGATCCACTCAGAGTATTGTGCTCAGAAGCTACTAATGAGACAGACGAGATTGCTCAGCAACCAGAAACCACAGTCATTAGGTCACAAAGTGTTCCAAATAACAAATGACTTTGGCTTTTTCTGAGAAGGTCTCTTGACTGGAAGATTATCATTCCTGGAGATACTGATGTTGACATTAAGAAATAAGACATGGGATCTGGCCACCATGTGTATATAATTATCAAATAGGTCATAAGTAGAGTTTTGCGAAACGATTCGCTATGAGCTGGATTTGACCTGAATTTTCAAAATTGTTTGGTCTCAGACAAACTAATGATATGCATTGCATAGTGAAAATACAAAGGAGACACGTGTTTGTGATGTTGACTGTGGTTCTGACATCACCTGACAGCCTCTCAAGCAATAATGAGTGGTAGGTATAGACCTTAAAGTGCTGATGTCACAGACACAATATAAGATTTTAGCTGATGTCCAATTTTACACTTGAAAAAGAGGCTATAAAGCCTTGAAACGCGTTGTGTGTTTTCTTTGCATTAATAAAGAAGATTTGTCTGACCACATTTGGGTAAGCGCTGATCATCTAACCACTTCCTATTCCTGTTTTGAGCGTCAGCAGCCACTGTACAGAAACGCAACAAGGCTAGGTGATAGTTCCACTTTTTTTGTGCAGGCCCAATTCCAAGACCATGCAGGGCCCATCTGGCTCCTCTGGATCCTCCTCTTTGGACCGTTTCCTGCCCCTATCTTCAGCAGGGAAGGCATTACTTGTACTCCTCATCCCTCGTGTCATGGGTGTAAGGTGAAGTGCTGCCATGCGGTTTTCACAGCTAATGAGTCAGAGTAGCCACACAGTGGAGGAGCTGCTCCACTGTATCCTGCAGCAAGTATCCTACTAGATGGCTCTTCACAAACTACAACCAGCAACAATAGCAACAATATTGTTACTGTGCTGTAGTTGGATCGAATAACACATTGTCCCTGTACGGCGCATGTGTTGAATTTGCTGATGTGCCGCTTTATTAACATTTATAGTAGCTTAAAGGAGATGCTGCTTATGGCCAGAAAAGTGTCTGAGCATTTCAGACATTCTTATGTGGCTACAAACACCCTGCAGCAACAAAACAGTTTGCCTTTGCACCGCCTCATGTTGTTGGATTTTCACTTTGCATATGCTGGAGCATCTGTGTGAGCAGTAGAAGTTAGTGAATGATTACTGCATGCAGAAGAACACAGGGACAATGTGTTATTTTACAATCTGTTACTGGAGGCTTATGAGGGAAGTTTGTCACCTTCTCAAGCTCTTTGAGGAGGCCACCAAATTTATCAGGAGAAACATTCATTATGTATTACAGAAAACACACTCGTGCAATGAGGGATGGAAGAGAGGGTCACCTCTTGGTCACCGTCATCACCCTGGGTTGATGCCAGGCGAAGTGGAGGAGGATGAAGAACTGGCTCATTATGGTGGAGGAGCTGGGACTCCTAGACTGGGGGAGGATGAGGAAAACACTCCTTTGCATGCAGAGTGGGCCCTTGAAATGTCATTTCTTTGAAGATGATAATGATGATGACAACGACCTCTTGCAAGCATGACAAGCTGCATGCTCTGCTGATTACACAGTGAAAAGCGTATTATTAGCATCAAGCAGTGTAATGATTATTGGATCACTATGCTTTTAGACCCTTGCTATAAAGCCAAAATGAGGGAATTCTTCCCTAACTACCAAAGGGAGGCAAAATTGGCACATTATCAGGATAGGCAGTATACTCAGTTTACCACAGATTTAAGGGAGACCACTGCAAGTTCTAGTGTGCCCAGGTGGCTTCTGCCTGATCCCAGTCCACCTCACTCACTCCACTTCTTTGCTAGTGCCACAGCTACAAGTAGCAGCAGCCAGTACAGTATCTGCAACATGATGAACTCGAAATTTGTTCACCTTGCAGCATCAACCAGATCCACAAGAGGAAATTGAAACCCACTAA
The DNA here is from genome assembly GCA_947044405.1 of Leptodactylus fallax. Lineage (NCBI taxonomy): Eukaryota > Metazoa > Chordata > Amphibia > Anura > Leptodactylidae > Leptodactylus > Leptodactylus fallax. The sequence goes on along the minus strand of CAMRHE010000344.1, from coordinate 1,779,421 downwards.
CTGCATCAGCAGGTACAATCGTACCTAAAGTGCTAATGTATTCCACCAGATAACTTTGACCCCATGGAATTATGGGCCAATAGGTTAGAGCAGTGAAAGGAGATGGCCCAGTTTGCCATGGAAATTTTATCTTAGCCCGCCTCAAGAATAATGGCTGTTCAGTGCTGCTGTTGACATTGTAACACCTAGAAGGATCAAACTATCCACCACTAATGTGGAAAAAAATTACTTTTCTCAAAATGAATAAGGCATGCATCCGTGAGGGTTTTCAAGCACCTCCAGCTGATTCCACAGAATAGATCTGCCACTGTTTCTGTCTCCTTGCATCATGTTCCATTTGCTCTACTGCTGATACTGCCTGCTACGGTACTACTAAAAATCTGGATATGATCTCTTGTGGCCCAGTCCATGACATTATGCCATAACATACTCCCACTCATGTTGCCTCAGTAAACACCACGGCCCCACTCAGCCAGACATGTCCTGTGGCCTTGTCCATCATATCATTTCATACTGTACTGCCACCTCTGTTGCCAGAACTACCACCTAAAGTTATTAGAGAAATCCCCACATAAAAAAACAAACAAACATGCCATTACAGCCTAGTAGCATGTACAAGTCATCAAAACAGACAAATTTTCATATAAAACCATTGCTTTTTGCAATATAACTTCCATGTGTTCCATAACTTCCAAAAGCCACAGGCAAGCACTTTCCCCAAAACAGGCTATTTTTTTGGAGAATCTTAAATGTTAAAATGAGTAAAATCAGGTGGCAGCGCAGTGTATGGTAAAATAGCAGTCTGTATCCACTGCTTACTGCTATTCTGTGGAGAAAATTAATGGCAGGGAAGTGCTGACTGTACAGCACTCCCTCTCCAGTTGGAATTTCCCTGCCATTAGTTAGCTCCACAGAATCACTACTACCTCATACCCACTGAGGAAGGTCAATCAAACTGAAACGTTTGGGAAACCGATGTAGGCTGAGGCCCCACATTGCGGAAATGCAGCTTCTTTTGTTGCAGATTTTGCTGCATTTTTTGAGCCAAATCCAAGAATGGCTACAAAAGGAATGAGAAATATATAGAAAGTTCTTATATTTCTCCCTTCTACTCAATCCACTCCTGGCTTTGGCTCACAGATGAATTTCATTGGTCTTTCATTTGTGACCCAACAGTTGATCCATTTTTATTGGATGTAACTTGTTGGTCCATTTTACATCCATTAAAAACTGATCTATTGATCTCTATTGGGTCTGTGTGTCTATCAAACCGGACAAAGATAGAACATTTCGTTTTTATAACTGACCATTTTTTCTGTCATGTAAACACTCATTTACTCTCAATGTTTTTCACTGTAGTGTGTAAGGGAATCATTAGAGGAGCGATTCCCCAGAAGCTGCTGGAGAACTAGGGGGGAGGGGCACAGCGAGACAGTGGACCCTAAGCTGAATCCCCCCACTGTCCCTGGCTAACTTGCCCGATCTGCCCTAGGTGACAGCCAGCAACCACGTCGACAGTCCCTCCTTATAATAAGTGATCACATAGAACGCAGACAAGACGCACAACAACAAAGGGAGGTCAGCTAGCCAAGGGGTCAGTAACAATCGAGCAATTGCAGCATAGAATCGAGATCCAAGAGAATAGTCAAAGTCAAAGCCAGTGGTCAGAAAATAAAAAGAGCAGGTAACAAATAAGAAGTAAATCCAGAAAGCAAAAAGCAATAGCAGGCGCCCATAGGAAAGTGGGCAAACAATAATTAGGGAGAAAGAACCCGCCTCAGACTTGATAGGAGGATAGGCTGTCAATCACCAAGGCAGGACCAAAGTTAACTCTTAGTGGAGCAGGGGGAGAGCAAGGTGAAGGAGAAGGGCGTGGTGGAAAATCAATTAAGGAGGTGAGGGAATAGGACAGTGTTCAAACAGTACAAGAAAAGAATCACAAAGAAAAGAATCACAACCGGGCACGCCTCCTGCGCCGCAGCGTGCGCCCGGAGGACGGTGCCAAAGCCCGGACAGGCAAGGACGTTACAGTACCCCCCCCTTTTACGAGGGGCCTCTGGACCCTCGCCAGATGGACCAGGTTTTGAAGGGTTCTGGCGATGAAAAAGATTAATTAAACGTGGCGCATGTAGGTGGCCATAACCCTTCCAGTGCACGAGGTACTGAACAGCATTCTGCACCCGACGGGAATCCAGAATTTTTTCTACCCCGTATTCCAGTTCCCCTTGGACCACCACAGGCGCAGGTGGACTGGAAGAAGTAAGGACAGGGGAGATATACTTCTTCAAAAGCGACTTGTGGAGGACGTTGTGGACACGAAAAGAACTTGGAAGTTGTAATTTAAAAGATACTGGGTTTATGAGTTCAGAAATGACATAGGGCCCAATGTAACGTGGTGCAAATTTCCCAGAAGGAACTCTAAGACGCAGATTCCTAGTGGACAGCCAGACTCGATCTCCCACTCTGTATTCAGGGCCAGGCAAGCGTCTTTTATTTGCCTGCCGTTTTTGATATTCTTGGGCTTTAACCAGGCTCAGACGAGCCTGGGCCCAGACTGTGCACAGTCGCTGATAAGTATGTTCGGCGGTGGGATTAACAGACTCGGTGCTACGGAGAGAGGAGTACCTGGGGTTAAAACCATAGTTGCAATAAAACGGAGACATTTTAGTGGTGACGTTAACCCTGTTGTTTATTGCAAACTCTGCTAGAGGAAGAAAGGTTCTCCATTTTTCTTGAGCATCAGACACAAAACACCTTAAGTACTGTTCCAAAGTTTGGTTGAATCTCTCAGTCTAGCCATTGGTCTCCGGGTGGAAAGCGGAAGAGAAAGACAGAGAGACCCCCAGACGACCACAAAATTCCTTCCAGAATCTAGAGACAAATTGTACACCCCGATCAGATACAATATTTTCAGGTACACCATGCAAGCGGAGTATGTGGTTAATAAAGAACGAAGCTAGGCGTGGAGCATTAGGAATTTTCTTTAGGGGTACAAAATGGCACATTTTGGAGAATCTATCCACAACAACCCAAATCACAGTCTTCCCTTGGGAACAAGGCAAATCAGTAATAAAGTCCATTGACAAATGGGACCATGGTCTCTTAGGTATAGGAAGAGGATGAAGAAGGCCCTCGGGTAATCTCCTAGGAGTCTTCATCTTAGCACATGTCTCACAGGCAGCAACAAATTCACATACGTCTCGAGACCAAGACGGCCACCAGTAAGAGCGGGAGAGAAGGTATTTAGTCCCAGCGAAGCCAGGATGTCCCGTTAAGGTAGAACAATGAATTTCCTCCAAAACACGAAGACGAAGATTTGGAGGTACAAATAGTTTCCTAGTGGGAGTATTACTGGGAGCAAGATCTTGTGAATTAACCACTAAAGTAGCAAGATCAGGAGTAATAATGGCGAGAACCACTCCGGGAGACAAGATTTTATCTGGGACATCCTTAGGGGCACCGCTGGGACCAAAACTGCGAGATAGGGCATCAGCCCGTACATTTTTAGAGCCTGGACGATAAGTCACCACAAAATTAAAACGTGTGAAGAATAGCGCCCAGCGGGCCTGCCTAGGAGACAGTCGTTTAGCGTTATCCAGATATAGTAGGTTCTTATGATCAGTGAATACTGTGATCTGGTGTTTGGCCCCCTCGAGGAAATGTCTCCACTCCTCGAATGCCCATTTAATGGCTAGGAGTTCTCGATTACCAACATCATAGTTGCGCTGCGTAGGAGAGAATTTCCTCGAGAAGAAGGCTACAGGTTGCAAACACGTAAAATTTTCAGAGCCCTGAGACAACACGGCACCAACCCCCACTTCAGAGGCATCAACCTCAATAATAAATGGGCGATCATAGTCTGGTGGTACTAATACAGGAGCCTCAACAAAACATTTCTTGAGATGTACAAAAGCCTGTTCCGCTTCCGGAGTCCATTTGGTCACATCGGCACCTTTCTTTGTGAGATCCGTTAATGGCTTCACTATAGCCGAGAAATTCTTAATAAATTTTCGATAATAGTTGGAGAAACCCAAGAAACGTTGTAGGGCTTTAAGGTTGGAGGGGCGTTCCCAGTTATTAATAGCTGTGACCTTCAGTGGATCCATACAAAAAGAATCGGGAGTAATAACGTAACCGAGGAAGGTGACCCTTTGGACTCCGAACAGGCATTTGGACAGTTTGGCAAAGAGAGAGTTTTGATGCAACAGTAGCAAAACACTCCTAACATGCTCAATATGTGTGGCCCAATCAGGAGAGAACACTAGAATATCATCCAGGTAGACAATCACATAACGACCGAGCAAGTCTCTAAAGATATCGTTAACAAAGTGTTGAAATACTGCGGGTGCATTACATAACCCGAAAGGCATTACCAAATATTCAAAGTGACCTTCCGGGGTGTTGAACGCAGTTTTCCACTCATCTCCTTCTCTAATCCGGATCAGATTGTATGCCCCACGGAGGTCAATTTTAGAAAACCAGCGGGCACCCACAATCTGATTGAAAAGATCAGGGATCAGGGGAAGAGGGTACTGATTTTTAACCGTAATTTTATTTAATTCACGGTAGTCAATGCATGGTCGCAGTCCGCCATCCTTCTTTTTAACAAAAAAGAACCCAGCTCCCATGGGAGACTGAGACGGACGGATGTGACCTTTAAGAAGACTATCCTGAGTGTAATCCCGCATAGCCTCACGTTCTGGAGCAGAAAGATTGAAGATCCTTCCCTTAGGGTATTTGGAGTCGGGAAGGAGTTCAATAGCACAATCGTAAGGTCTATGCGGCGATAAAACTTCAGCAGCTTTAGCATCAAAAACATCATGAAAATCAGACAGAAATTCAGGAAGAAGTGTCTCCTCACTGAGACAATCGGAGGTATGCAAAGCAATACAATGGGAGGAGCACTGATTCCCCCATTTAACTAACTCTTTTTTGGGCCAATCAAAGGTAGGGTTATGGAGGTCTAGCCAGGGAAGCCCTAAAATAATATCAGACGAGAGATCCTCCATAACAAAAAAGCTCATGAGCTCCGTATGTATTGAGCCCACTTGCAAAGAGAGTAAGGGGGTTTTAAAACGGATTTTACCCCTGGCCAGTGGAGTAAAATCTGCCCCAGTAACCAACAGAGGAGTATCTAATGATACAAGTTCAATACATAAGGCAGAAACAAACAAAAATTTAACAAAGTTAGTGGCAGCCCCAGAATCTACTGGGGCCTGCCCAGAAACAGATCTGTCCCCAAAGGACAGAGACACAGGTAACATCAATTTGTGAGATTTTTCAGAAGATACCTGACTGCCTGAGTGGTTCTTCTGAATATCACTCAGGCCCTGAAGTTTTCCGCTGGTGTACGTGGTTTGATGGAACAGTCTCGGATGAGATGACCCAGTTTGCCGCAATACAGGCAGAGATGATTCCGGAGACGATATTCTCGTCTAGCCTTGGTATCCAGTGCTCCCAACTGCATAGGCTCATCTCCAGGGGTGACAGAAGGAGAAACAGATTTTTTAACAGAAAGAGAGGGATAGACAGAAGACTTAGTGGGACCAATCCCCACCCCCTCTTTACGTCTGTCCTGGAGTCTCCTGTCAATGCGGATGGCTAAGGTCTTGGCCTTTTCTAAGGTAGGGGGATCAGGGTGACCTACCTAGACATCCTTCACTGAATCATTCAGGCCCTGTTTAAAAAGAGCTTTCAAAGCGGAGTCACACCAACCTGCTGTTATACTCAACTTCCGAAACTCAGAGCAATAAGTTTCAGCGGATAGTTTACCTTGCCGGAGGGTAAGAAGTTGGGACTCGGCGAGTCCAATTTGATCAGGCTCAGCATAAATGGCCCCCAAAGACTTCAAAAATTTTTCTAGATCTGTCCACTCCTCTGCCTCAGGGGGGAGTTTAAGGGCCCAAGTCTGTGGATCCCCCCTGTAAGAGGGAAATGACCACCCCCACCATCTGAGACTGCAACGCATGGGGGTTGACCCGAAAATACAATAGACATGATTCCCTGAACGTCTCAAATTTACCTCGGTCCCCTGAAAACCTATCCGGGAGTAACATTTTAACCCTAGGGAGGGAAATGACACCAGGTGGTGTAGCAGTGGCCTCAGCTTGATTCTGGGTGAGAGTGTGTACCTGGTTGGCCAGCTCAGACACCAAACCTGCCAAACCCTCCATTCGAGTCACAAGGTCCTGAAAAGAAGCCATGCCAGTAATGAGTAGAAGGGTTAAGGTTTTTTTTTTACGGCCTGCTATTCTGTAAGGGAATCACTAGAGGAGCGATTCCCCAGAAGCTGCTGGAGAACTAGGGGGGAGGGGCACAACGAGACAGTGGACCCTAAGCTGAATCCCCCCCACTGTCCCTGGCTAACTTGCCCGATCTGTCCTAGGTGACAGCCAGCAACCACGTCGACAGTCCCTCCTTATAATAAATGATCACATAGAACGCAGACAAGACGCACAACAACAAAGGGAGGTCAGCTAGCCAAGGGGTCAGTAACAATCGAGCAATTGCAGCATAGAATCGAGATCCAAGAGAATAGTCAAAGTCAAAGCCAGTGGTCAGAAAATAAGAAGAGCAGGTAACAAATAACAAGAAGTAAAGCCAGAAAGCAAAAAGCAATAGCAGGCGCCCATAGGAAAGTGGGCAAACAATAAATAGGGAGAAAGAACCCACCTCAGACTTGATAGGAGGATAGGCTGTCAATCACCAAGGCAGGACCAAAGTTAACTCTTAGTGGAGCAGGGGGAGAGCAAGGTGAAGGAGAAGGGCGTGGTGGAAAATCAATTAAGGAGGTGAGGGAATAGGACAGTGTTCAGACAGTACAAGAAAAACCCAAAGAAAAGAATCACAACCGGGCACGCCTCCTGCGCCGCAGCATGCGCCCGGAGGACGGTGCCAAAGCCCGGACAGGCAAGGACGTTACATAGTGTGAATAAAGCCTAATGCAAATGTCTTTACAGAAGTCAATTATGTATATGGAGTTTGGCTTTAAACAAAACAGAAATGACTTCCTTTTGCAGAATTCTGAATAGGTCATGTGACTCAGTTGGGAGAACATGAACAGTTTCTTTACATTCTTCAGCTCTATATGTCACTTTAAAGTCCAAGATATTTAATTGGTTTTGCTTTGTTAAATTGTTTTGCAACGCATCCTAAGGCCTCCTGCACACAACCGTATTCGATCCCAGAAACATGGTCCATATTTCTTGGACTGACCAAGGCTGTGTGCATGGAACTTACTGCACCATAGTGACATGAACGACCCATTCACTACTGTACTAGTGTAAGGGAATCACTAGAGGAGCGATTCCCCAGTAGCTGCTGGAGAACTTAGGGGGGAGGGGCACAACAAGGTAGTGGACCCTAAGCTGAATCCCCCCCCACTGTCCCTGGCTAACTTGCCCGATCTGTCCTAGGTGACAGCCAGCAACTAGTCGTCAGTCCCTCATTATAATAAGTGATAGCACAGAACGCAGACAGGACACACAACAACAAAGGGAGGTCAGCTAGCCAAGGGGTCGGTAACAAACGAGCAATACAGTACAAAATCACAATCCAAGAGAGAAGTCAAAGGTAAGCCAGTGGTCAGAAAATCAGAAGAGCAGGTAACAAGGAACAAGGAGTATAACCAGTAAGCGAAATGCAATAGCAGGCGCCAATGGGAAAGTGAGCAAACAATAAATAGGGAGAAAGAACCCGTCCCAGACTTGATAGGAGGATAGGCTGTCAATCACAAAGGTGGGACTAAAGTTAACTCTTAGTGGAGCAGGGGGAAATCAAGGTGAAAGAGAATGGCGTGGTGCAAAATCAATTAAGGAGGTGAGGGAATAGGACAGTGTTCAGACAATACAAGAAAAACCCAAAGGAAGGAATCACAACCGGCCACGCCTCCTGCGCCGCAGCGTGCGCCCGGAGGATGGTGCCAAAGCCTGAACAGGCACGGATGTTACAACTAGACTGACATAAAGGTGTCAGTCTAGTACAGTAGCAATTAGGCTGTTCGGGAGCTCACTGTATCATATCTCACTTTGATGCAGTGAGTTCCATGCACACAACCGTGGTCAGTCCAAGAAATATAACCCTCATCGTGTTTCCGATGCAGAATCGTGTGCAGGAGGCCTAACAGCTTTAATCTGACATGATTTGCTACCAGGTTATGATAAGCAGGAACTCAATTGACATCAGGATGAAAAAGTCCCATTGCCTGCTAGAAGAAATGCAAGATGACAGATTTCAAATTCTTATACATGGACATTCATTTCAACCAGATGCCCCGCACTTTAGTGGAAAGAGAAAAATATACAGTTATAAGGTGCTGTATGGAAGCTCCACGTATAACAATAAAGTTTGTTCACCCAGTGCTTCCTGGTTTACAAATAAAATGACAACATTGCAGAACTACTATACTACACTTACACAGGCAGAACACTAAGCTTACGTGTACACAGAAGTGTGCATTGTGCTGGGTCCATGGTAAAACAGCATGGACTGCATATGAATGATATCTGTGTGCCATCTGTGTCTCAAACATTGATTTGCTTCAGTGAGCCCGGGCTGCAAGATGGGTGGATACAGGACTTGTCCTGAGTTTTGACTCAGGTTCACATGACAATACACGGGTGTGTCTATGGGGCTATAGAAAATAATGGGTCAGTGTGCTAGCCAAGAAAAGTATGGCTAACACACTGGCCGAGCACATGTCTGTGTACATGGAGACTAAGAAGGATCCAGAGGAAACAACTAGCAAAACAAGAGTTTATAGTTAATAATGCTGGTTCCTCAGTCACACACAAGCATACAAATCTACACAGACACTACTTCCGATTCCCAGAAATCCTCCAGTCCAACACCAATCATCTTTATACTGTCCACTTTCTATAGCCAACTTTAGTTATGCCTTCAGTGCCTGCTTGGAGAGGTACAAAAGAGGCATTGCCATATTAGAGCAGCATGCGATCCGCCACATGACAGCCCACATGCACCATTAAAGCCAGCAAAAACAACCTCCTGCTCTTAGGGTCTCTATTTTAGATTAAGTTAAAGGTTTCCAAATAAGCCTCCCCCATTACTATTCAAAAGAATAGACACATTGTCAGTATTTGTCAATGTATTGAATAAAGAGAATGAAAAGAGTGCCGTCTCTGTCCCCTTAAGAAGTGACAACGTCTGTTGTATGCATATCCAGTCATTTCTGCAAGAGCAGCAAAAAAGTAGAATTGCAGAAAATGTTTTGTTATATTCACAACCCGCGAAGGCTCAGGGCAGCGCCAACATACGGCACGGTGACATAAAAAAAGTAGCAGCTGAATGTGAGAATTTCCTGCTGGCGCTGCATCTGTGCTACTTTTTTTCATCATTCATATACTCAACACAGAGGAATTAATGAGACATCTGATCTGACTCCAGGTTCACGTAAGATTTGTGCTGTATTATTGTACATGAAAAGAAGTGTAAAACATTTCAGGGGTATGTAGCATCTAAGACGTCCCGTTCCCCGCAGATGTACCTGGCTGGCTGTCTTTGATTCTCCTTTAGAAAGATATTCTAGCTGACACAATGCGAGTCCATTAAATTCTGTCTTTCTCTGCCAGGATAGGAAGAAAAAGCCAAAAGGCAGCTGTTCTTGGTACCTACAGTGGTTGGGGCAGAAGAAAAAGTTTTTTTTTTCTTTTTTTTTTTAATGGATATCACAAAGTAAGTAATGGTAAAATTTTATGTGCCCCATCCATGGGAGGCTCAGCTAGTCATACAGTGGGGAAAAAAAGTATTTAGTCAGCCACCAGTTGTGCAAGTTACCAGTAGTAATGGCACCTGTTTGACATTGTTATCAGTATAAAAGACACCTGTCCACAACCTCAAACAGTCACACTCCAAACTCCACTATGGTGAAGACCAAAGAGCTGTAGAAGGACACTAGAAACAAAATTGTAGACCTGCACCAGGCTGGGAAGACTGAATCTGCAATGGGCAAGTAGCTTGGTGTGAAGAAATCAAGTGTGGGAGCAATAATTAGAAAATGGAAGACATACAAGACCACTGATAATCTCCTTCGATCAGGGGCTCCACGCAAACCCCCCCCCCCCAGTGGGGTCAAAATGATCACAAGAACGGTGAGCAAAAATCCCAGAACCACACGGGGGGACCTAGTGAATGACCTGCAGAAAGCTAGGACTAACGTAACAAAGGCTACCGTCGGTAACACACTACGCCGCCAGGGACTCAGATCCTGAAGTGCCAGACGTGTCCCCCTGCTTAAGCCAGTACATATCCAGTCCCATCTGAAGTTTGCTAGAGAGCATTTGGATGTTCCAGAAGAGTATTGGGAGAATGTCATATGGTCAGATGAAACCAAAGTAGAACTGTTTGGTAGAAACACAACTCGTCGTGTTTGGAGGAGCGTGAAAGCTGAGTTGCATCCAAAGAACACCATACCTATTATGAAGCATGGGGGTGGCAACATCATGCTTTGGGGCTGTTTCTCTGCAAAGGGACCAGGACGACTGATCCGTGTACATGAAAGAATGAATGGGGCCATGTATCGTGAGATTTTGAGTGCAAACCTCCTTCCATCAGCAAGGGCATTGAAAATGAAACATTTCTGGGTCTTTCAGAATGACAATTATCCCAAGCACACCGACAGGGCAACGAAGGAGTAGCCTCGTAAGAAGCATTTCAAGGTCCTGGAGTGGCCTAGTCAGTCTCCAGATCTCAACCCCATAGAAAACTTTTGGAGGGAGTTGAAAGTCCGTGTTGCCCAGCGACAGCCCCAAGACATCACTGCTCTAGAGGAGATCTGCATGGAGGAATGGACCAACATACCAGCAACAGTGTGTGCCAACCTTGTGAAGACTAACAGAAAACGTTTGACCTCTGTCATTGCCAACAAAGGATATATAACAAAGTATTGAGATGAATTTTTGTTATTAACCAAATACTTATTTTCCACCATAATTTGCAAATAAATTCTTTAAAAATCAGACGATGTGATTTTCTGGATTTGTTTTCTCATTTTGTCTCTCATAGTTGAGGTCTACCTATGATGTCAATTACAGGCTTCTCTAATCTTTTTAAGTGGGAGAACTTGCACAATTGGTGGCTGACTAAATACTTTTTTTCCCCACTGTATATAGTATTACAGGCCTGCCACTTGAATGAATGGCCATTCATTTAATACAGAGAGGTGGCAAATCTGTCAGAGTAACCCCACACATTTCACACGAAATACTGTCCTGTACCGATTATAGTATGGGACAGTATGTCGCTGGGAGGCAGGGACTCCTAGCATCATAGATAACTGTATTGCTGGGAGTCCCTCTCCCGACATACTGTTCAGGCCTGTAAATCCGGCCAACACACGGACCGAGTTTCACGGCTAAACTCAGTAGTGTGAAAGTAGCTCTCAGCTGTGTCTAATAGGGTGGAAGAACCCTCTATAATATGTTTTACCCTAATAGGAACAGAGGTCGCTAGTATCTTTTTCACTGACTAACAAAAACTGTCAAAATCCCACTGAAAACTGCAAAATGTTTCTATTAAACTCATGTCCATTTTGTTTAATGTATGTGTTATTTCCTATACTATTTTGTACATAGTATGCATGTACCATGTGTTTTTTTTTTAACTTTAAATGGGCTGGACCACTGTGGGCAGAGTTTTGGTACATTCCAGCCTGATAGTTCTGGAGTGTGGTAAGAGACCTAACCTCCAAAGTAGAAAGTTTTGCAGAGTACTGGAGGAATGCCAGAGACAGACTATTGCTGCAGCCTGGAGTCAGGAAAAGAATGGCTGTATAGACAGTCCTGGAAGCGAAGAGTGAAAAATAGTTTCTTTCATGGAGTCTGAAAATAAGTCGCGCAATGAATGCATCAGTATGAAGAACAGACACATTTCCCCCTCCATTTTTCTTGACTGGGTATTGCAGATTAGTGCTCCCCAGTTTTTCCTATATTTTGATCACCAAACATACATAGTGCAGCTTCTCTGACTGTCCCATGCCCTTTTACCTGTATTCCGGAGGAAAATGTAGACCCTCAATAAAATTAACAAGACCACTGTTGGATTTAATTGGCCACAGCATCCATATTTTTAAAAAAATAACAAACTACAACAATTACAAAAAAAACATTGTGTCGAAGGCGTGGCCTGAACCGCACTATGTGACAGACGTATCTTGCAGTAGCTCCTGGACCCGTGTGCTTTCTACACTTTATCTATCGCTTGGAACCGATCCACTCACCTCATCTGGCCATGGGCGGATGTGTGGGTAGAAAGGCACCCTCTTCTATGGTGTCGGAGCCGTGTATCTCCCAGTTTATGCTCTCTGCGGCCCCTGCAACACTGCTGGCCAGCAGTTCCAAGATGGCACCAGCGCGCGCTCAGGCCTCCTGCTCTGTGCCACCGGTCCTCCTGCTCTCTACTCTGGAGCCTCCTCCAGCTGATTCGAGACCCGCAGCTTCCGCCCTCCACCTTCACGCAGGCCTCTCTCGCAGCACTTCAGACTCTGGACCTCCCGCGGCGGTCGGCTTCTTCACGTGGGCACACGCAAAATGGCGGCCCTGACGTCTCGGAGACCTCCATACCAGCACCCCTGAGGTCAGTTCCCGCTGTCCACACTCTGCCTGGCTCCTCCTTGCCGCGGCCCTCCCTGTATGATCACACAGTATCTCAAGAGCCCCCTCCACAGTACGCTGCCCACACGCTGCAGCCCCTCCAGCACTACTCTGCTCATGAAGGCTCACCTGTGATGCACCCCACTGCTGAGCCTGTGCAGTCCCTGGCCTCTAAGTCCTCTCTGCAGGCCTCTGCCATCCCACTCCAGGACAATACCGGCCTTTTCAGACCAGTGCGGTTGCCGGTTTCCTCTGCCTCCACCCTGGCCGCTGATCCCGCCACAGCTTTTCCTGAACAGAATGCCGTTCTGCACATGGGGTTCTGCTCTTTCCCCCCACAGATCACAGATATAGCCCCGGGGTCATCAGGCTGTGACGTACTCAGCATGCCAGCTTCCCTCTGCATGCTACCATCCTCTTATTCCTCTGACTCTTCCATGCGAGACTCGGCCTCGTCGACAAGTAAGCCAAAGCGACCTAAGTTGGTGGACATTTGTAATCTTCTTACCTCCCTCCCCACCAAAGTGGACTTGGAAAACATTGTGCGCAGAGTGGAGTCTATACAGGAGCGCATCATCTCTGAATTCAAGTCTGAAATTAACTCCCTATCAGAGCGGATTGATACTCAACAACGACAGTCTTCTCTATTTGATCAGAGACTTATTTCGGTGGAGCAGTTTGTGACTACTCATAGGGTGCTCAACAGGTCCCTACTTTTGCAAGTCGACAACCAAGAGAACAGAGGTTGACGTAACAATGTCAAACTACAGGGCATTCTTGACAGACTTCCTCCAGCTGAGTTACGCTCTGTGGTCACATCTATCTTCAACATTGTTCTCTCTCATCCAGCTGATACTGATATTAACATCGACAGAGGGTTCTAGGTCCTGGTCGTACTGGCTCTAATGAGCCACGAGATGTTCTTTGTCTGGTTCACTTCTTCAGAGAAAAAGAAGGTATCCTTCAAGCGGCCTGGCGGAAAGACCCAATCTCTTTCCTTGGCACCCATGTCCAACTCCTTCCTGATGTTTCCCAACACACCCTGGCGAGGCGGAGAGTTCTCAAGCCGGTCCACCAGCTTATCATGGATGCTGGAGGTACGTACAGATGAGGTCATCCCTTCTACCTCCAGGTTCGCCACAACGGGGCGATGTTTGCTCTTCACTCTCCTGACCAGAAGGCTTCCTTGGCTAAGTTCCTTGATCTGCCGAACTTGTCTCTCCTGGATTGGCTGGCTTTTCATCTTGTGTCCACCTCTTCTGACACGCTTCCTTCCTCTTCTATCTTGCCTCGTCGGCGACTCCCAATGGAAGATTCTGCGCTGCGGTCACCCTGATGGCTGGCTCCTTGAGACTCTGTCCGTTCTGCTGCCTGCTGTGATGTCTCTTCAGTCCTTCCCCACAGTGTTGGACTGTCCCTGTGGCTAATTTTGCTTCGTTTGGTCCTGGGTCGCTATGGCGGCGTGGTCTGGTTTACTCTGCACTGAATCCAAAGGTCCTGTGCCCCGATGCAGACCCTCATAGATTTCGGTCTGCACTGGTCTTCTCTGGCGAGACTTCCTCCTACTAAGTCTGTAATGAAACCACCTCAAGGCCCGTTCTGATTTTCCATTCCCTGCTCTCAGCCCCCCTTTTTTTTTTTTGCTGTAAGTATAATACGCTTGCGGTTGTTTAGGGCGCTACTTAGCCCCCCCTGGTCCATGGTCCCCATCCTTACCACTTAAAAATGTTTCCATCCCTACACTCTGTCATTGTTACATTTTGGAAGCACCCGAGAACTGGGTAGCATTCTCATTGTGGTTCTGCCTCTTCCCCTGTAGTTATTCGGCGACTCTCTGGTCGCACATTGATGTGTGCTCCTGAGAACTGCTTTAGTGGGTTGAATCTCTGTTAGTGTTTCTCCGCTCTTAGACTAGCTTGGATTGGGGTTTATTGTTGTGTTTTGTTCATTTGTCCTCTCACCCTCTTGTTCACTTTCCTCCTTCTCTGCTATTCCCGCTTTCTTTTTTTCTTCCCACTCTAGCTTTTTTTTTTTTTATTATTATTCTTTTCTTCCCCCTTTCTCTCTTCTTCTCTACTCACAGAGTTCTGATTCCCCATCATTGATGCTCTGGTGCTCTCGTTCATCAATTACGGTGGCCTCGGCATTCTGGAAGAGAGGTCCTCTATACCTCACCTGATGTGATGTGAGACATTCCACATTGCGTTTTCAGCTCACACACTTACTTCCCTCTCTTCCTGACACCTGCTCGGCCTCTCTGACTTATTCCTCTGAGCTCATCATCACTCTTCTTGAAATATCCGGTTACCATGGCTAAGGCCTGTCTTTCTGTGCTTTGGAGTTCTTCCGCTTCTCCTTTGCTCATGCATTGGACATGCGAGGTGCGGGATATCCAGGGTGTGGAGATATTCTGGTGAGCGGAGCTGGACCTTGCAACTGCTGCTTTTGGTGATGGGCAGCTGGAACCACTAGTCCTTCCTCCCCCTCCCTCCCTCCCTTTTTTTTTTTTCCTCTCTCTCTCTCCCTTCTGGTTTTTCCCTTCTCCCATCCTCTTCCTGTCTTTATGCATATATGACATTAAGAGCTATCACATTGGTTGTTTCCCTGTTGTCTGTTACTGTAATTCCTACAGTTTATTTACTGGCTCCCATTTCTTTGGAGGCTGTTTTGTACGGATTGTTTTGTTTGTTTCTATTTTGGTATAAATAAAGAATTTATTAAAAAAAAAACATTGTGTCTGACGCATTCACAATGATCTTATATATAACCTTACCACTAGCCATCACCACCGGCTCAATGGCACCAAGCAGAAAAGATGAACCATTTGTCCAACGCACCAGCTCCCAGGGATGCAACCCTATAAGCGTCCCTTCATGCACAAGGCAGCATTATCATAACTGTATAGTTACAGGTGAGTTGGGGGCCGGGCATAACCCTTTTGACTCTCCCCCATGTGCCAATTTACCACCACCTCCAAGGACCTCAACCCGCCTAGGCTACCGTGACACCATTTACAAGAATCACACTGAACAACAAACACACAAATGTAAAAATTTGGACACTTGTTCTTGTGTCACGCTCTGGCGAGTGAGTTTTCTTGGGCCTAGCAGCACTATAAGTTAACTCTCCTCATTAGTTCCGCCCCCTGCCCTTAAAGATAGATAGTGGCACCACTGCATAGACCCGTCATAGTCCCTGTGCCATGATGCCTAGCTTGTGGCCCTCCTTTACATTTTCTCAGATGTTAAAATGAAGTAAAAACATACAAAAAAATAAAAACAACATAAAAATAAAATGACACAAAAATTATTCGAATAACTCAAAAGGAAAAACGTTATAGCCGTCAAAAACCTCATGTACAAAAAACATGAACCAGGGAAAATGGCTCGATCTTGAACTGGTTAAACAAAGGTAGTGTGAACCTATATTTGGCTACTTCCTCAATGCTGTTGTCATCCTTGAGGTACAGTGCATACTTTCCAACAAAAGTTATTTAAAAGTTAAAGGGGTTATCCTATTTCATCATCTGGTGGGGGGCTGACTACTGAGGTCCCCACCAATCATGAGAACGGGGGTGTTTTGCTGCTTGCTGTGAATAAAGAGGTGGCTAGACAAGAGTGCACTGCTACATTCATTTGAGTGGGACTGCTGGAGATAAAATACAGAGCTTGGCTATCTCTGGTGGTAGCAAAGGATCTGCTTTATTGATGGATTTGTTTGGGAAGGTACATGGTGTTCTTCAATAAACTTATCTACTTTGTTTAGGCTAATATAGATCAGTAAAATGATCAGCCTCTTTTGATATGGACATGATTTGATCAGCATTCAATTTTTCAGTCTGCTCTTTACATTAGTCTTTAAAAATATGGCAGAAATAGGAGAAAAAAAAAGCCATCCGGAATAATTATTTGTCCTGGCAGAAGGTAAATCTGCACACGGTCCTAGAACATGTGACATGCTATCATTTGCTGCTTTGATTTTTAACTTTTCTTTTTCTAAACTCTATTGCAAAGGAAAATTGCAGTCAAAAAACATAAACTCGAGAGCCACATAATGTTGTCTCTGACTTCAGCGCAAATTGTATGGTTCTACATTGTAACAGTTCATGGTTGATATGTACATGACATAGATTTTCTCACAGCAGAAATTTGTTAGTTTCCCTCTCAAAAATACTGTTTTTTTGTGAAGTTGCAAGGGTGTTGTTGAGTTGCTGGGTCACTTCTGCTGCAGCCGCAGTGCCCATTCAGTCAAAGCCCCAGGACTCGTTATGAAGAGGTCGCCGTGAAGTGGCTAGTGGTGGTGGGCTTAGACACTTTGTTCAAAATTAGAGATGAGCGAACCATATACTGTGGTAAGGAAGAAGAAGAACCATTTTGTGATACTGCAAGCTTAGGTAAAGACTTGTTATCACTTAGGGAAAGACTTGCTATCACTAAAGTAATTGCTGCTAATACATTGCTAGTGGAAAGAACACCTACATTGCAATACTGTAGAGCAGGGGTTGGCAACCCCTGGCACGCATGCCAAGAGTGGCACGCGAGGCTTATTCCCCTGGCACGGCAGCGGAGTCCTCACCCAGCAGCTTTGATCGGACCAAACACGGCCAAAACGAAGCTGCTATTATTATACTGGGGGGTCTCTTCAGACCCCCCAGTATAATAAGCGGAGACTTAGGAGAAGTGAAGAAACATAAAAAACAATGATACTCACCTTGTTCCCTGCGCTACGCGGCGGCTGTGCGATCTGCCGGCACTTCTGACAGCTGACAGGGGTCACGTCTGGCGTCATTACGCATACGTCATTACGCGACGTGACCCCAGAGACCCAATCAGCGGCAGAAGCGCCGAAGAGAACATAGTGGCTGCGGAGTGTGAAATGGTGAGTTCATTGTTTTTTTATGTTTGTCCCCTCTCTTGGTCCTGCACTTACTGTACTCGGAAGTCTGAGAGCTATGGAACATAATAACGTGTGCGGGGACCGCTATGGGACCTAATACCGTGTGTGGGGACCGCTATAGGACATGATACCGTGTGTGAGGACCGCTATGGGACCTAATAACGTGTGCAGGGACCGCTATGGGACCTAATACCGTGTGTGGGGACCGCTATGGGACCTAATACCGTGTGCGGGGACCGCTATGGGACCTGATACCGTGTGCGGGGACCGCTATAGGACATGATACCATGTGTGGGGACCGCTATGGGACCTAATACCGTGTGCAGGGACCACTATAGGACCTAATACCGTGTGCGGGGACCGCTATAGGACATGATACCGTGTACAGGGACCGCTATGGAACCTAATACCGTGTGCAGGGACCGCTATAGGACATGATACCATGTGTGGGGACCGCTATGGGACCTGATACCGTGTGCGGGGACCGCTATAGGACCTAATACCGTGTGCGGGGACCGCTATAGGACATGATACCGTGTGCAGGGACCGCTATGGGACCTAATACCGTGTGCGGGGACCGCTATGGGACCTAATACCGTGTGCAGGGACCGCTATAGGACATGATACCATGTGTGGGGACCGCTATGGGACCTGATAACGTGTGCGGGGACCGCTATAGGACCTAATACCGTGTGCGGGGACCGCTATGGGACCTAATACCGTGTGCGGGGACTGCTATAGGACATGATACCGTGTGCGGGGACCGCTATGGGACCTGATACCGTGTGCGGGGACCACTATAGGACATGATACCGTGTGTGGGGACCGCTATGGGACCTGATAACGTGTGCGGGGACCGCTATAGGACCTAATACCGTGTGCGGGGACCGCTATGGGACCTAATACCGTGTGCGGGGACCGCTATAGGACATGATACCGTGTGCGGGGACCGCTATGGGACCTGATACCGTGTGCGGGGACCGGTATAGGACATGATACTGTGTGTGGGGACCGCTATGGGACCTGATACCGTATGCGGGGACCACTATAGGACCTAATACCGTGTGCGGGGACCGCTATGGGACCTAATACCGTGTGCGGGGACCGCTATGGGCAGGGCCGGTTTTAGACAAAGTGGGGCCCTGGGCAAAAATTAAAAGCGGGGCCCCAAATGCTGATATGCAAACAACACCATCGTCTTCCAGTGACAGCCCCTATAATAACGCCTCCTTTCTGCCAACAAAAAAGTAATAACAAGCCCCATTTTACCACACACAATTCAAATGAGCACCTTTGTACCACCTATTAGATTTTTGCACCCAGTCATCAGTTATTATAACACCTACTTATAAATAATAGTCCCTGCTTATAAATAATATTACACCTTTATTAATAATAGCTCCCTTATAAATGATAAATAGGGCCCTGTATCAGTAATATTCCCCTTATCAGTAACAGTCACCCCATAAAAATAATACTGCTCCCTTATAAATAATAGCCCCCTCATAAATAATAGTTACACTTATAAATAATAGTCCCCATTATCACTAATAGCCCCCTTTATAAATAAGCCCACTTAACAATTACACCCCCCTTATAAATAGTTTCCCTCTAATAAATAATAGCTCCCCCCTTATAATGGATGCCTTATATATAATAGTTCCCCCCTTATAAATAATAGCCCATCTTATAAATAATAGTTCCCCCTTATAATAGCCCCCTCATACTTAAGTTTCCCAATTATATATAGTAACCCACCCTTATATATAATAGTTCTCCGTTATACAGTGTCGGACTGAAGGGCCTTAGGCCCACCAAAGGAACTTGTTCTGGGGCCCCACCCAACAGCTTCCTGCTAATAGCCTATACCACGGCTCCTTCACTGAAGTCTTACATATGTGCTGACTATCTGGTGTTACTGAGTATGTTACCGGTATAGTCAGCCCCTATAGTACTGTGCAGGTCCCAATAACTCCATGGCCAGTTCATGCACAGTACTGTATGGGGAATGACATGGCCATGGGGCACTACACGTATGTGCAAGATTATAGTGAGGGAGCTGTGATGCAGACATAGCACACAGGGCTGCCAGCAGGAATTGTGAGCCCCCCCCCCCCCCACAGTATAATGCTCTACATGGTATATAATGCTCCACAGTATAAAATGCTCTCCTGAGCCCTCCAGTTTCCCCACATGGTATATAATGCTCCACAGTGACCCCACACAGTATAAAATGCTCCCCTGAGCCCCCCATTGTGGTCCCACATGGTTTGTAAGGCTCCACACAGTATAATACTCCACAGTGGCCCACACAGTATACTACCCCTTAGTGGCCCCAGACAGTACAATATGCTCCCCAGCAGCCCCAAACAATATAATATGCTCCATACAGTATAATATGCACCCCACAATGCCCCCCCAGTATAATGCTCCACAGTGGCCTAACACAGTATAACATGCTCCATAATGACCTCCACACAGTATAATATACTCCCCAGAGGGGTTCCCCCAGTATAATGCTCCACAGTGGTCCCCCACAGTATAATATGTTCCCCACAGTCCCCCCCAGTATAATGCTCTACAATGGCCCCACAGAATATCATATGCTCCCGAAAAGCCCCACACAATATAATACACTCCACAGTGGCCCCACACAGTATAACAGGCTCCCCACACTGTCCATTCCCCCAGTATAAAGCTCCACAGTGGCCCATAGAATAATATGCTCCCCAGAGGGCCCCCGCTAGTATAATGCTCCACAGTGCCCCCTCCAGTATTTTGCTCCACAGTGGCCCCACGCAATATATTATGCTCCCCAGAGCGTCCCCCCACCATAATGTTCCACAGTAGGCCCCATGCAGTATAATATGCTCCCCAGAGGGCCCCCTAGTATAATGCTCATTAGTCCCCCCCAAATAATGCCCCACAGTGGCGCCACGCAATATAATATGCTCTGCTGATGCCCTCCCCCCAGAATAATGCTCCACAGTGACCTCACTCAGTATAACATGCTCCAGAATGGCCTCCACACAGTATAATATACTGCCCAGAGAGGTTTCCCCAGTATAATACTCACAGTGGCCCAAAACAGTATAATATGCTCTTCAGAGCCCCCCCCAGTATAATGCTCCACAGTGGCCCAAAACAGTATAACATGCTCTCCAGAGCACCCCCCCAGTATAATGCTCCACGGTGGCCCCGCACAGTATAATATACTAGGGGGCCCCTCTGGAGAGCATATTATACTGTGTGGGGCACTGTGGAGCATTATACTGGGGAGGGGGCCCTCTGGAGAACATGTTATATTCTGCGGGGCCTCTGTGGAGTATTAGAAAGTGGGGGGGCTCTGGAGAGCATGTTATATTCTGTGGGGCCACTTTGGAGCATTATACTGGGGGCCCCTCTGGAGAGCATAATGCTCCAAAGTGGCCCCACAGAATATAACATTATCTCCAGAGGCCCCCCCACACATTATGCTATCCAGAGGGGCCCCTTCCCCAGTATAATGCTCCACAGTGGCCCCAAACAGTATAATATGCTATCCAGAGGGGGCCCCTCAGTATAATATGCTATCCAGAGGGGGCCCCCCAGTATAATATGCTATCCAGAGGGGGCCCCCCAGTATAATATGCTATCCAGAGGGGCCCCCCAGTATAATATGCTATCCAGAGGGGGCCCCCCAGTATAATATGCTATCCAGAGGGGGCCCCCAGTATAATGCTCCACAGGGGCCCTACAGTGCTATTATTATATTATATTCTGGGTCTCTTCAGACCCCAGAGTATAATAATCGAAGGCCCGGGGTAAGTAAGGTAAAATAACAAACAGTTATACTCACCTTGTCTTACCTCTCCTGGGCCTCCTCGCGCTGCTCCGTAATCCCCGCCGGCGACCACTTCTTCTTCTCTGCGGCTGACATCACGCGTACTGGACGTCACCGCTGAGGCCTGTGATTGGGCCTCAGCGATTACGTGAGGCACGCCCCACGTGACCGCTGAGGCCAGGCCTCAGCAGTGATGTCCGGAACGCCAGAAGATGACGTCGGACGCCAAGGACAGGTGAGTAAAAATGTTTGTTATTTTTACTCTGTTATTGCTTTGGCCGGGCCTGGGCAATTGCCCAGTTTGCCCTCCTCTAACGCCGGCCCTGGCTATGGGACCTAATACCGTGTGTGGGGACTGCTATGGGACCTAATACTGTGTGCGGGGACCGCTATGGGACCTAATGCCGTGTGCAGGGACCGCTATGGGGTATAATACTGTGTGCAGGGACCACTATGGGACCTAATACCGTGTGCAGGGACCGCTATGGGACCTAATACCGGACCGCTATGGGACCTAATACCGTGTGCAGAGGCTGCTATGGGACCTAATATCGTGTGCTGGGGCCACTATATGACATAATACGGTGTGTAGGGGCCACTATGTGACATAATACGGTGTGCAGAGGCTGTTATGGGATATAATACCTTGTGCAGGGGCCACTATGGGACATTATTCTGTATAACGGTGTGTTTTATGCATTAAGGATGTGTTTTCGCACAGAAAACACAGGCATTTTTTTTTTGTGCAAAAATGCACCATGTGAACACAGTTTTACATTGAAGTAAAAGTTCCAGTGGCCTAAGACTATATCTGCATCCAGATACATAGTGTGTATTCACCATAAGGATGCCGCCATACGGTGCTCCTGGACACATTTACTACTAATTGGGGGCTGCACAGGTACTTTCATTGCTTCTAATCGGAAAGTACAGGAGCGTCCCAGGAAATAGCAGTAAACGCATGCGTCCTAAAGCATCTGGTGGCAGCACTTCTGTGTTATGGTTTGTGGTATATGACTTTAGTTTAGGGGTCGTCAGACTTACAATTATTGACCGGCACTCCGAGTACCTCAGCTTCGATTTTTTAATTAAAATCGGCACGCCGAACAAAAAAGGTTGCCTACCCCTGCTGTAGAGCTACAGAATAATATTAGAGGAGGACTAGTCTGAAGCATACTTTAGTAAGATTTAATCATTGTTAAACAGGCAGAAAAATCACAGGAGTAGGGGGAGAAGCTCTGCACTGTGATTTGACAGCAGTGTTTATTGTGTTAAACATATACTGGCCACGTCACCCTTTCATTGGCAAAAATCTAATATTGCAAAGTCTTTTTTTTCAGTAAAACTTTTTTTTTATACATACAGTATTAAATCTACCATTAGGATTGCTACACTGTGATCTGACTGTCCACAGAGTGTCTTACATGGTTTTGACTGACAAAATCGGTCCTTTCAGTGTAAACTTTTTTTTGTACATTGCCAAACAACAAATCCATAGAAATATGCAAGATCTGCACACAGAAAATTAGTTGTGGCCATGCGGGAACAAATGTAGTGGAGGTGCACTGGCAGAGAAGTGATCAAGACTGTCCTACTCCTCTCCATGATCTTCCTTGTAGGCATATCCACGCCTAGCATATGCTCATCATTATCATCATCACCATCTGCTTCTACTACTCTTCCTCCTCCACACCAACTACTCATCCATAAGAGAATGTGTCATGGAAACAGCAATATGCACCCAGTCATCTGGCGGTTCTACAACTTAACTCGCACCTGGCCAAGCTGCAGGGAGCACAGTTACTGCCGTATCGCTTAGTGGATTCCACTGTGTTTCGCAAACTAATGGCATGTGCTCAACCTTGATAGAGGATAACTAGCCATCATTATTTTTCTAAGAAAGCAGTCCTTGCTTTTTATCACCAAATGATACAAAGAACGTGGGCCTTTCATTGTATACATCATTTTTAAGAGAATGTGGGTCTTTTACCCTCACTATATACTAACTTGCTTGGCATAGTTCAGTTAGGATCCCCTGATGAATGGCGCTGAAGTGGCAGGAAATGGGACTGTTAGGGATGAGGATTAAAATATCTTGAGAACAGGATCTCAAATTATGGAATGTAAGGAAAAGGAATTGAACAGAATCTTTGCCATGGGGGAAGAAGAAAGGTCTAGCTATGCCTTTGCTCAAGTACATACAGTAAAAACTAAGCTCCAACCACAGTTTAAAAAATAGTATAAAACAAATGATGCATTGCCAATATACTGAACACTTATAAAGCTGACTGTCCGCGGTCATCTATGGGGCATGGCAGGGATATTAAAGAGAACCATTCATCACCTCCAACAAGGTTCTGGAACCTTTGGAATTTTTCTCTAGCTCCCACCATTCCTGAGCAATCAATGCTGTTATTTTTGGTCCCTGATATACTATTTAGCCTCTGTACTGTCAGGAGGGTGGTATCAGGCAGGAGTAGGCAAAGGGTGCGATTCTGAGCTGTGATACTAGCTGCCTCTGATTGCAGCTCTGAATCACCCCCACCCCCCGCCTGACACTGCCCTTCTGACATTACTGAGTCTAAATAGCACATCAGATATCAAAACCAAAACTAACTGCACTTGTTGCTTGGTAATGGTAAGAGCTAAAGCAAAAATTCCAACTGCGCAGAAATCAGTAGAGCAGTGCTAAGACCTTGAATTGGTGGAGGTGGTGAAAGGTCCTCTTTTAACCTCAACCTTCAACTGCATCACTATCTATCCTTCATCTTACTAAATTCAAACAGCCAAAAACAAACCACCAGGAAGAATTTATTTGGTTAAGTTGGGTTGGCCAAAGCTTTATTAACAAAACCAATGACATCATAACACACAAAGTCCATACACGTGAAACTGATTAAACAGAAAACAACTGTTCACTCGTTCCACTGAACGCCACCGCTGGTAGACAACGGGAGTGTGGACAATGAGGACTTTCTTCCTCTGGGCATCAACTTCCGCCTCCAACTGTGACATCAAATAACACAGAATTTAGATAAATGTCATTTATCACTCAACTTTTCTAGAAACAGAAGAAATGGCTTTTAACTTGGGGAACCAAGAAGATATTGTATATAACATTTTTAAGTAAAATAAAGACAAACTTTGAGACTTGTATCCCATTCCTTCTATCACGTATCTTCTATTGATATAAGTCATGTCTCCTGCTCTTATTTGAACTAAACTATCACAAGTCCTGCAGCTGTGGAGCTGATAACATATCTGATCCCTCCTGGAGAAACAGCCAAGAAAAGTTCTGTTTGTTCCAATAATTTATTGAAATGACAAATGTAGTGAGAAAAGAAACTTTCTAGTTGTGGTGTCACCCGGGGAGAGGCTGGAAAATTTAACTAAGCAAAGTTTGTAAAAGACGATTTCTGCCTATTGCAAGTAAATTCGCCCAGCTTTTCACAGAACACTGAATTGTGAAAAGGTCTGCATTTTTATGCAATTATATTCCTCTAGCTCCCTTTACCCAGCTATGGTGTCAGTCTTTACTATAGTTTTGTTTTTACTTTATATTCAGCTACACCAATTTAGAAGGTATATATAGGTATTATTGTTTAGCATATTGTGAATGTTTCAATTATAAGTGAAGGCACACATTAGCCAGAAAGGTCAGAATGAACTATGGTAGTAATATCTCCTACTGTAGACAGTGAAGTGTTGCAGTACATGAAACTGAAGGATAGTGGGGGAAATTTATTCCTCAAGGTAAATTTTCTTACATATGGGATGATATTGAGTTGCACATTAGGCACAAGGTTGTTTCTTGTGCCAAACATGTGCTACAACGCCCTTCCTCGCTCACCACATTGTGCAAATGTGAGTAGAATGGGACTAGACAGTGATGCACTTACAGTGGGCGCTGTATACACAGCTATGGGCGCCGCCATCTTGCGGCTCCCCTCTGACTCGGCGGTCATGTGATCCGCCGGGATCAGTGTCTGTTAGAGCTGCTGGGTCCTACAGGACCCAGATCAGCTCTATAGTTATGTGTAAGTAACATGTAGGAGGCTGCATTTCTCAAGCAACTGGGGCTAAATGTACCAGCCCCAGTTACAGGGGAAATCAACCTCCCGAAAAAAAAAAAAAAGTCATCAGATGTCCCCAAAGGTCTAGTATGACCTTATGGGGACACATTGTAAAAAAAAAAAGTATAGAAAAGTAAAAAAAAAAAAAAAATCTAAATAAAATAATTAAAATAAATAAATAAAATAATACGCCAATAAAACGCCCTTATTACAGGTTATAGCCCCACCCCCCGACGACACCATAAAAATTAAAAATTACCATAACGGAGAGGAAAAACTATTTTATTAAGTTTTTTAGTAGCAATTTGTGTTATTAAATTAAAAAAAAAAATGAAAAGTGAAAAACGGACCCGTTTTTCCTCCTCTTTTGTTTATATTTTCCCGGATATAAAAAAAATTAACACACATGCAAAAATAAAAACAACATAAAAATAAATCCCTATGTGTCACTGAAAAAAGACGCAGAAATTAGTTGAATAATGCAAATGATAAAAATGTTATAGCCCTCC
This sequence comes from Leptodactylus fallax, assembly GCA_947044405.1. Classification (NCBI taxonomy): domain Eukaryota; kingdom Metazoa; phylum Chordata; class Amphibia; order Anura; family Leptodactylidae; genus Leptodactylus; species Leptodactylus fallax. The sequence goes on along the minus strand of CAMRHE010000344.1, from coordinate 1,753,512 downwards.
AAATCCGCACATACAAAAAACTTGAAAATGTGCCTGGTATGGAAGTGGTTAAGAGGCTCCTCTGTCCTCCACTCATTACCTGTAGTAATGGCACCTGTTTGAAATTGTTATCAGTATAAAAGACACCTATCCACAACCTCAAACAGTCACACTCCAAACTCCACTATGGTGAAGACCAAAGAGCTGTGGAAGGACACCAGAAACAAAATTGTAGACCTGCACCAGGCTGGGAAGACTGAATCTACAATAGGCAAGCAGCTTGGTGTGAAGAAATCAACTGTGAGAGCAATAATTAGAAAATGGAAGACATACAAGACCACTGATAATATCCCTCGATCAGGGGCTCCACGCAAGATCTCACCCCGTGGGGTCAAAATGATCACAGGAACGGTGAGCAAAAATCCCAGAACCACACGGGGGGACCTAGTGAATGACCTGCAGAAAGCTGGGACTAACGTAACAAAGACTACCATCAGTAACACACTACGCCGCCAAGGACTCAAATCCTGCAGTGCCAGACGTGTTCCCCTGCTTAAGTCAGTACATATCCACGCCGGTCTGAAGTCTGCCAGAGAGCATTTGGATGTTCCAGAAGAGTATTGGGAGAATGTCATATGGTCAGATGAAACCAAAGTAGAACTGTTGGGTAGAAACACAACTCGTCGTGTTTGGAGGAGAGTGAATGCCGAGTTGCATCCAAAGAACACCATACCTTCTATGAAGTATGGGGGTGGAAACATCATTCTTTGGGGCTGTTTCTCTGCAAAGAGACCAGGATGACTGATCCATGTACATGAAAGAATGAATGGGGCCATGTATCGTGAGATTTTGAGTGCAAACCTCCTTCCATCAGCAAGGGCATTGAAGATGAAAAGTGGCTGGGTCTTTCAGCATGACAATGATCCCAAGCACACCGCCAGGGCAACGAAGAAATGGCTTCGTAAGAAGCATTTCAAGATCCTGGAGTGGTCTAGCCAGTCTCCAGATCTCAACCCCATAGAAAACCTTTGGAGGGAGTTGAAAGTCCGTGTTTCCCAGCGACAGCCCCAAAACATCACTGCTCTAGAGGAGATCTGCATAGAGGAACAGGCCAACATACCAGCAACAATGTGTGCCAACTTTTTGAAGACTTACAGAAAATGTTTGACCTCTGTCATTGCCAACAAAGGATATATAACAAAGTATTGAGATGAACTTTTGTTATTGACCAAATACTTATTTTCCACCATAATTTGCAAATAAATTCTTTAAAAATCAGACAATGTGATTTTCTGGATTTCTTTTCTCATTTTGTCTCTCATAGTTGAGGTCTACCTATGATTTCAATTACAGGCCTCTCTCATCTTTTTAAGTGGGAGAACTTGCACAATTGGTGGCTGACTAAATACTTTTTTTCCCCACTATACCTCACACCAGTTTTCTAGCATGAGTTATAATAGAAATCTATGCAAGTTCTGGAGTAGATCTCAATTCTGGTGCACAAGTATGCGCCTGATTTATAAAGATGCCAGAGCTTCTTCATAAATCACTTTTTCCCTACACCAGTTGAGCCTAATTAAGACAGGCGTGCGATACGTCATTCTTAATAAATCTGTCCCAATATGTAATTCATATAGTAAAATAACTAAATTGTTTGTATAACATAGGAGTACTGTCATTAAACAGTGTGACAACTGTAATTGCAACCAATGGATATATACATAGAAGATATCTATATAATTTTGTTAGACATGCCAGCTCCACTTCATCCCACAGGTCATGCAAAATTCTTCTCGTCATTGAGCAAATTTATAGGACTAATGTATGTGGCGTAAAATGCACCACATTTTGTACACTTTTATGAAAACAATCAGTGTCGGACTGGGATGTCTAGGGCCCACCAGTGAAATTGTTTCTAAGGGCCCACTGCCAGGACTCCTGCTGATCAGCTACACAATGCGGCTACAGGTGATAACGCCATGCTGCTCACCATACAATGTGCACTACCTAAACCCACTTCTATGTATGGCAAGCGAGCAGTCTTGTTTCTGGGATTGTTAACATTAGCATGGCCCATACAACTATAGTACCCACAACTGTGGTTATCAAGAATATGGTGAGTGAGCAGCACAGCGCCCAGCATGGTTCTGCGGGGTCCTAACAGTCTAAGAGATCAGTGGGGGTCTAACATCCAGGGCCCCTGCTGATCAACTGTTTGTAGAGAGCAGGGTGCCTTCACCCCTTCGCTATTTACATTGCATAGATCTGTTTTATAGTGACCATGCAATGTTATTACAGCCTGTGATAATATCACATGTCTGCTATAAAATAGATGGGGCCTGAAGTAAATAATGAAGGGGCCCCACACAGTTTAAGATGCTTTACCGTAGCTCCCACACAGTATAATATGCTCCTTGGTGGCCCCATACAGTACAATATGCTGCACAATGGCCCCACATGTTATAATATGCTCCACAATGGCCCTAACACAGTATAATATGCTGCACAGTGGCCCCAACACAGTATAATATGCTTCACAGTGGCCCCCACACAGAATAATATGCTCCAAAATGGCCCCCACACAGTATAATTTGCTGCACAGTGGGCCCCCACACAGTATAATATGCTCCACAGTGACCTCACACAGTATAATATGCCCCACAGTGGCCCCCCACAGTATAATATGCTCCACATTGCACCCCCACACAGTATAATGTGCTTCACAGTGGCTCCCACATAGTATAATGTGTTCCACAGTGGCCCCACACACTATAATATGCTGCACAATGACCCCACACAGTATAATATGCTCCACAGTGGCCCCACACAGTATAATATGCTTCCCACAGAGGCCCCAAACAATATAAAATGCTCTCAAGACTCCCCCATAAGCCGAACCACATGGAATTCAATGAATATTCATGTGGTATGGCACTCCAATTAGTTTTAGTTCTATTATTATACACTGAGGTCGCCTCAGACCTCAGTGTATAATGGGGTCATGTAAATATTGACGATATTTTTATATTGTGGGACGGACCCAGGGAGGAATTTATTGCCTGGGTTAAGGTATTGAACTGTAATGACTTAGGCTTATATTTTACCTTTGAGATCCAGGAGAGTAAAATGACTTTCCTGGACCTATCCATTTTTAAGGAGACCTCAGGCCGTCTTTGCACTTGTGTTCATAGAAAGGCGACAGCCACGAACTCACTATTGCAGTGGGAGAGTTGGCATCCTCCCTCTTTGAGAACTGGGATACCTAAGGGGCAATATCTTCGTGTCCGTAGAAATTGCTCAAGAATGTCCGATTTTCAGGTGATGGCTAGGGATTTACAGGGGAGATTTAGGAGAAGGGGTTACCCAGAGAAGGTATTACATAAAGCATATCATGAGGTGTTGACGGTGGATAGAGCGCAGCTTTTGAATCCCTGTAATCGGGAAAGCAATAAGGTTGATGTTAGGATTGTAGCGACTTATGACCAGGCAGCGGAAGATATAAGGCGGATTATAGAGGGATCATGGAATATTTTGATGACCGACCTTGAAATAGGACCACTTGTGGTCCCTAGACCTAGTCTATCCTATCGGAGGGGGCCCAATTTACGTGATAAATTGGTGCACAGCCATTTTTCTAGTACCCCAGGTACCAGTGGTTACATCAGATGCAACGAGACCTGAGTGGAAATTTTCCCTGTGGATCATGTAAATCATGTGGATACATAAAAAAAAAAGGGAATGAACTTCTGAGTAGAGATTCTGGTAGAACTTTCAAGGTGATCCAGTTTATTAATGGTAAGACTAAGGGGGTTGTGTACCTTATCACTTGCTCCTGCGGACTCCAGTATATTGGTAAAACTATTCGGGAGTTCCGCAGGAGGATAAGGGAACACATCAATGACATAGCTAGGGAGGAGGATACATCTGTATCCAGACATATACGGGAAAAACATGGTGGTGATGCTAAGCATCTTAGTTTTCAGGGTATTGAGATGGTTGTGCGGTCCCCTAGAGGAGGTAATTATGACAGACATGTGCTCCAGAGGGAGGCACGTTGGATTTTTTTTGTTTGATACGGTCTATCCCATGGGCCTTAATGAATTTATATCTTACTCATCCTTTATTGATTAGGGTTATATTCATCTATCCCTAGTGACTGTTTTTAGGCAGTCTATATCTAGTTTAATTACCTTTCCCCTTATTCTGCGTTAAAAATTTATTTATTTATTTATATTTTTATTTTTTTATTTTATTTTTTATTTTATTTTTTTTTCCCCTCTCCTTACTGTATACAGATAGGTGTTGGCAGCCCTTGGAGCACTGCCTTTACCACTCAGGTAGGAAGAAGGGATCAACTCCTACTGTTTGGAATGGAGTAGGCAGGAGGTTTTTTTTTTTTTTTTTTTGTGTGAGCTCTATCCTTTTTGTCAACTTCGTTTTGCTGAAGTACGTTGAATCCTTTCTGTGCCCGCTATTCTGAGATCCCTATGGGGTGGTTTACTGTTTGAGTCCTCTGTATGTGTTCTCTATGCGATTTTCATCTTCTATTTTCAGTGGGTGTTACTTGGCCACCTCTCATGGTGTTCTATATCTCTAAAGCCTGATCGTTAGCTATACCGCGACGTTAGGGTCTGGGTGTTACCATGGATGCATGTGTATGGGCGCTGTATCGGCGTTCCTTACTTATGTCACTGTCCAGAGCTTCTGAGTGTTGGCGCTCTGTGATTGGGCGCACCTCTTCTGACACGGACTGTTAGGGGGTGTGGCTTAGCAGATATCAAGCTAGGCTGTGTGAGCTGGCACTTGCGGTCAATCATCACGGCCGGCCGGGTGGTTATACTAGGCGCTCTAAATTATATAGGCAGTTTGCACACATTTATGGTGTATTCTGCTTTGCCCTTATGTATGTGCCTCTGATGAGCTGGTGTAGTTCAGCAGAAACGTGTGTCAGGCAGGCTGGGAGTTAGGGCAAATACTCCTTTTGTATCGTCTATGGTGTTTGTTTGTTTGTGGTATTAGGCAGTCAATTGTGGGAGTGTAATGTAAGCTCCCTAGGTAGTGGCTAGTCAGACAATTTGGTCGGTCTTTTACTGACCTCTAGCCAGCTGGTGTGTATGTGTGTGTGTGTTATACCTTAGTTGATTTATCCTTTACTTTTCCCCTTCAGTGAATGGATATCTAAATATTGGGAATTGCAATTTATAACTGAAGGTTGTTTGTGAAGTGATACAGGTATCACCATACTATCCTCCTATGTTGAGGTAGGCTACCTTTACCCTTTACATGACCCCATTATAGTATGGCATCTCTTTATCAGGTGCTTTTTTAGATATAGATTTATATACTTTTAGTGGATATTAATAAAAGTTAGTTTTTAAGTGTACTTATTTCCTTATTGGGGATTTACTGTACGGGGTTCATGTGTTGGTGTGAACCCAGCCTGAGTGTGATTTTTTATCACCTACCCCACCTCCACAGTGATTTGTCCACTTCCTGGGCAACCCCTTTAAAGCGGACCTTTCATGTCCTCATGAACCTGTGATTTTATATACCGCTAGAAAGCCGACAGTTGGCTTCCCATTATGTGCCCCGGTGGAGGAGATATCGGTGCCATTAGTTTCGGCACCGATCTCTCCCCACTGTCAGAAGGGCGTTCCTGATAGTCTAGTGTCATTGCTGGGCTGTGAGGAAGGCTCCCCCTGACAGTACTCTAACATAGCCTTGTACTGTCAGAGGGGGCGTTCCTTACCGCCATGCGATGACGCTGAGCTATGAGGAAGGCCCCCCTTCCCCAGTACAAGTCTTGGGGGCCTTCTAACGGTGGGGAGACATCAGTGCCGAAACTAACGGCACCGATATCTCCTCCACCAGGGCACATAACAGGAAAGCCGACAGTGCGCTGAATTCAGCGCACTGTCAGCTTTCTAGTGGTATATAAAACCACATGTGCCTGAGGATGTGAAAGGTCGTCTTTAATACAAAAGGGTTATTAATAGGCATTATTAATCCAGAGGGGCATTTATGTAAGAGGGCATACTTTATACAAGGAGATATAAGAGGGTATAATTAATAATAGGGGAAATGGCAATATTAATTTTAGGTGGCACTCGGGCATTGATTTAAGGGAGTACACAGGGCATTATTAATTAGGGGGAATTATTCATTGAGAGGCACATAGGAGCATTATTAAATTAAAGGCACATGGGGTTATTATTTATTTCCAGGGGATTTTATATCATATATTTTATAATTGGGGTAGCAGCAGGATGGAGATTTTATGTAGTTGAGGACAATGTGCGTCAAGTGCCTGGAAAAGTGAGGAGCCAAAGATGTTTGTGTTACAAACTTTACAGAGACAAGTCACAGCTGGAAGAAGTGGTCATGGTGGTCCAGATGGAAGAGACGATAAATGTAAACCGTCAGAGATGTCACCTGTAATTCACAACAGGGTTCCTGTATTTACCTGTGTACTGTATTTACCTAACTGGTCTTCACAGCCCTGTGTAGAACCACTATCTACCACTATACGGTCACCGTATAGTGATAATGTTGGTATACCTGAGTTGGGGGCCCATTTGGACGTGTTCGCCCCCCTGGGCTGAACCCCTAGCTACGCCTCTGTGCAATGGGGAAGAATATATCTACTTTAATTCTTCCCCTTATAGACAAGAATATAGCTTGTCATCACCCCCTATATCTCATGTGTCCTCTATGAATCTTCTAACATATATTTTCAGCAAACTATTGTGCCAGTGAGCTGTTCCTCCATGCTGTTTGATGCTAGCTCTGATAGCTATGAGAGGTCTATTCTGATCTTCCCAGATCTTCTTTTTGTTTATAGCAAATCAGTTAAGAAGTCGTCTAATTTGCTTCTTTCCTTGCATTGTATAGAAAGTGAGAGCGTCCTGCCAAGGGTGACCTTGTGCTTCTCTTTTAATTTTCTAATGAATGCAAAAAAGTAATCAGAGGAAGATAGCCAGCGCTTCAATCCTTCTGAGAGTGATTCAAATTCACTTGTCCCTTACCGGAGCCAAAGAAAAGCGCCATTATTAATTTAGGCAATTAAAGTACTTTGAAAGCAATATCCAGAACATTAAAAAAAATCTTTCCATCTCGCTCAGCTGCAATCTACAAAATATCATTTTTGCACCATTTACAGAGGTCGTTTCATCAGATGCTGTTCACAAAGGCCCACAGCAGTAAAGTGATAATCGTCACGTAAACTGTAGATTTCTACATCAGAGAATAAATGAGTGAGCAAAGACAAAATATATTAATGTCATGACATGGAAATCAGGCTGTGTTCTACAGATTTATATGTTATATGAAAGTTGCAATAGGGGTTAAATATTGTCAAAGAGCCTCAGTAATGACATAATGGAAAGAGAGAGAAAGTAATAACTTATGATAGAGATATTGCCTAAGACTAGAATAAAGGGGCTTATAAAAAGGTGCTTGGGGTAAACTGAACAGCACCCCATCACAATATACAGTATGTGTAAACTAGGCTACTGTTCTAGAGAAAGGTTGTATGAAAGTTATGTTCTGTTATGCACTGTTTGCACTTGTCTGTGTTATATCTATTTCTTTTGCAGGTGCCATGCCTTTTTTACAGTATACTGATACTTTTATAACACATACATAGATTTGGGTGTGGGTGTGAATGATGGAGTGTGGCGCTGTGCAGGCTCTGTTGTGGGTGGAGTGGAATACAATATATGATAATGCATAGGACTGACTAGAGCTACAGCTCCACCATCACCACCACTTAGACAAACCTCCCAACTTTCTGAGTACACAAAGACAGACTAGTATAATGGCACGCATAGCGCACTGCAGCAATTTATTTTGTGTTAAAGGGGTTTCCCAGGCAAAATATTTTTTTAGAAAAGGTCTGTTAATGCTATTAATGGGTTAATAAGTGCACCCAAATACCTTTAGCAGTGTTTTGAGTGATTTCTGTATTTCTCTGGGAGCTCCTGGCATCTGCTTCATTTGTTTACCTGGTGTAGTTTCCTGCTGTCTTAGCTAATGCATCATGGTACTTGTAGGCTGACCTGTAGACTGTCTCACACTATCTCCGTTTCACTACCTCCCCCTCCCTCTCACACCTCCTCCCTGTCTCTCTAGCTATCCCGCCCACTACAAGCCCTTCCCAACTAACTCAGCCCACCCCCCACCCCATTATATTTACCTATCTTCCTTCCAGAATTCCTCCTGCGAGAGGCACGCCTGCGCAGTAGAGGTGGATTGTCGGCTGTAGCGCAGTGCCGGGACTATTGTGCTTGCCGGCAGAGTCAGAAAAGAGGGAGGAGCTGTCCCGCAGGAGGAAGTCTGAAAGGAAGATAGGTAAGTATGATGGGGTGGAGAGGGGTTAAGTATTAGTGACGTTCTGGGGTGGTCACATGACCCTGGGGCGGTCATATGGGTAAATATACATTTTTGATAAATTATGTAATTTAGAAAGTAGGCTGGGGGAGAGTGTTTAGATTAGTGTAGGTATTACATTTTACCTCAGACAACCCCTTTAAGTTGTGGCCCTAACCCTAGTCATGTGCCCTTTGACCCCACCCATTCTTATCATATCCCTTTGTTCCCTAATACAGTAATAATGTCCTTCAATTTATACAGCATACAGTGAAGATGCCTTCACCACACAGTATAATGTCCCCTAAGTGGCTCACAGAAAGTATAATGGCCTTTTTGTAGCAATGAACAATGAATATAATGCCCCTTCACTGACCCCCACATGATATAATGCCCCCTCAGTGGCCCATCAAATAGTAAAATGCCCCTTCAGTGGCCCTAAACAATATAATGTCCCTTGAGGGTGCATCACACAGTTAAATTTCCCCTTAGTTGTCCCATATAACATAGTCCCCCTCAGTGACCTATAACATACTGAAATGTCCCCTCATTAGCCCATCACACATTAAGTTGTCCTCTCAGTGGCCCTTCAGACAGTAAGATGCACCCAGTTGCCCATCATAGTTTAACATGTTTCCCTGTTGCCCATCACACATTAAGATGTCCCACAGTGACCCATCACACATTATGATGTCCCCCAGTGACCCATCACACTTAAAGATGTCTCCCCCTGTTGCATCACACATTAACATGTCCTCTCAGTGGCCAATCACACATTAAAATGCATTAAACAATCAACCATACTCATGTAATTCCATTCACACGGCGATGATTACAGGCTCCGGCTCTAGTGCTGTCTGTGGCTTTGCACTAATGTCTCCTCCCTGCCTCAGACAGCATTAGTGGAGGCCTAAATGGTGATGCATTGTATCCAACTCTATCTGCATCCTGACTTAGTCTAAAGTTAGGCATAATAATGTACTGCTGTATGTTATGCACGTGGGTGACTGGGAGACCAGAAGTTTCAGCTCTACACCTCCTTTTTAGCAAACTGTGGTTGCAGCTTTCTGTCCACAGCTGTATAACATCTCTGGAGTATAAACTGCTACTCTAAAATACTGTGCACACTAAGAGAATTTTCTTATTTGATTGGAAATTCTCTTTAAGAAGCTCCAAGAATAAAAACATCTATCGAATTGTAGGATAGATGACAACAGATATGATTGAATGTATAATACTAGCATAAATTACCATCACTACCAGAGCGCAAACACGTCCTGGAAATGCTGATTTACTGAGTATGTACAGCTAAAGCCATGGCCAAGAACAGATTATCCTTCTCGATCTGATCCTCAATGCATAGTGAATATGAAAGGCCTTGGAATGGGCAGCTAGACCCTGGCAGATTCTATGGCTGGTAGGAATGTCTCCTGTGATGTAATCATGGGTTTTGATGATACCGCTTTATGCCAGTTCCTCTAAATTATGCAGAAACGGCAAAAGAAAAGTTGTGAAAGGAAAAAAACAAACCAGAGGCAAAGCAAAATGAGAAAAGCTTTGCAGCATCCCAAAAAGAGTAAAGGATAATTACATACTGTAGCGAACATGGATGGAATTATAAAATTGGTCTGAATTCTATAGTGTCATTCAGATTCTATCTGGAAACCAATAATTCTTGTGTTTTACAGTCCAACAGTGGAGATTTCTGCAGTACAAGCTTTGAAAGCACTTAAGGAAAATTTACTATAATAGGCACACCAGTTTTAAGGCACAAAGTGGCGCAGTTTTGGTACACAGCCGTTTGCACCACAACATTCAGAAAAAGTACACCACTTTATACATTTTTGAGCTGTTCACCATAGAAGTGGGTGGAACAGGATAAAGATCAAGATGTTCCAGGGACAGAAAGATTTATTATGATTCACGCCAGAAGACTGAGTGAGTTATACCTGAAATCTGCACCAGTCCCATACTGGCATAGATTTCTGTTTTGGTGCATGGAACCTCACAAGAATTATTACAAGATTGAAAGCTCTTAATACTTCAGGTTCATTTCACAGTAGAGATTAGACTGAATTAAGAGTGGTGGAGGAAATGCCAGATTATACATAGCAGCTATGGGTATAAAAATTCCCTGCACATGGATTAAAAAGAAAAGCAAAGACACGTTAGGTACAAGAGTATTAAAACTAGTAGTGACATAACAGGGAGTAATGGAGAGAAAGCTAGAATATCCATATAGGTGCCAAGCAATGGGTGTGCATGACCCATTAGGTCAGGGTACTATTTCATATACGTATTCACTACCCCCCCCCCCCCCGAACTAATGAGGAACAAGAGCAACATGGAGCAATAGCAGTTGGATTTAGTTTAATCTTTCATGTTAGCAAGATGACGTCACTGCTGTGACACACTATCAAGGGGCAGTAACCAAGCTTCCTTAAAACTCTGCAACAAGCTGTGCCTGTTACAGCTCACCTGCATTAATTCTACCTGTTACTCACAAACTAATTGTATAGAGGTTGTGACGTCCTAGGTGATCATTGGCATATCTGATCGACGTGTCTGATGGTGTCTGCTATTTGGGCCTCAATATGAACACTACTTAGTGCTATCTTTGGCACTCCCATTGATTTAACCTTATCAGAGTCGCAACCACTACCTAAATAGTTTGCTGCACCAGCCACCAACTGGAATACACATTGCCTTCAAGTGGCAGACACCTACATTGAATATTGAGGTGATCCACTTGGAAGTTGGTGGTAACCTGTAAAGCAAAAAATGAAATGTACAACATAACAAGGCTATGAGCAGTGGGGTAGAGTGTCATAAACCCAGCTAAGGTAACAAGGTCAGAGCACGCTGAAGTGTTGATGATGCAGCGTAATCCAACTAGGGATGCCAGATGTTTTTGAAGTGTTTTTGGTTGCCGCAGTTGAACCAGCTAAACTGGAACATCTCAGACTGAGGGGGAGCATATTTATGTGTAAGGAAGTATTAGATTAGAGTCTGGGCTGAAATCAACATCTCCAAAACTCAGACGAATGGGGTATATAAATGAATTGCCTGAATAATCCCTTTGGCAGATGACCCATGGCCCACAAATTCTTGAGTATCCTAACCTAAACTGCAGCTGTGGGAATAGGGGGTCCTATAGATGACTTGTTCCACTCTGATTGGTTCTTTTTACTGGGTATTGCAAGAATCTAACCCTTATATTACTGGAAAAAATAGGCAAATTTGGGTCCAGCACGTTTCTCATATAAAGATGATTATATTTTAATATGCTTAGGTATAATATCAAGGTTGTTTTTTTTAAGCAATCTCACAAAATGAAGATTATGTTTTTCACCACCACTGAAACTTTGGGTGGAAGAAATAGGAAATATGAGATGATAGTGACTTTGCTTCCTCTCTGGTATCTGATTAGGGTCTATAATAAGTTCTACAATAAGTTTTCTACTACTACTCTGTATCTGCACCAGCACTATCTTAAGACTACCTTCTTAGGTTTAAAGGAGCCAAAATATTGATAAAATGGCAAAGGACCTATTTTTGGCAAATGCTGTAATCTATACCAAGGGGCATAAAGTGTTTATGTAAAGTCCTTTAAGACTTTACATAAAGACTCTATGTCCCATTTAAGCCTACTGGAAGAAGAACAATAAGTAGACCTGCTGAAGCCTATTTCATGGAGAAATGTTATCTTAACTTGTTTATTTGATATTTGGTCACTGGTTCCATGAAGGAACAAGTTACTTTAGACTTCTTTGACTATTGTTCATTTGTGGAAAATCTGAAGTGTATTTTCCAAAATCTGGTGTTCATATAGGTATGTTTCCATGGTGTTTAGTTCTTCTGAAGCTTTGCTGAAAATAAACTCAGACTTCACATTATTGCTAATAATAATTATTGCATTATTTCTAATAGGTAACAGTCTGGTTTCTATAGTAACCACAGTACATACATTCATCAGATGTCACAATAAAATACAGATCATCTACTGCCATGATTCACTTGATACTTGATGAAACTAAAGTCACTGTCTAGCCTTTGTCACCTCACCACATGTGATGTTAAAACAGCCAAGATTAAAATGATGTCTCACAAGAGAATTGCTCAAGGTTTTATACTGTCTTATTTTGTTTTCTTTAGGATTTATCCTTTAACCTGGGTCCATAAATATGTGTGAGCTCTGCATACAAGGGTTAGAATGAGATGGAAACTTTAAATGACTACATGAGCTATAACCTACCTCTCCTTATGGATTACACTGTATAATCTTTAAATTGCCATCAATTAAAATGAAGCTAATAAAGTGATCATCATTATAAGTATCCATTATAAGTATCATCCCATTAATTATACATAGATTATAAAGTTGACTGCTGGGCTGGGAGTTCATTTCATTTGACTAAGAATGAGCCAGTTGATGTATGTTCTTTCCAATAAAAAATACAATGTTGTGTCTTTGAGTTTTTCTAATATCCATAAATAGTGATACAATTTTTCTCCATGGAAGGGCTATAGATGGATGACACTGCCTGGTACGTAATATGTAGACTTTAGATAAAGGAGAAGTCATCACAATGAACAATTTTATCTAAGCATATAATTCTATAAAATATTACATTTCTATCTCATAATCTGTACCGATCAGTGGAAGTCGTTAAGAGGAACAGCGCAAAATTGCTTTTAACATAATCAAAAATATAACTAGCGTGTTCAGGGCTGACACAATACAATGGTTTAGATCTCCATATTTAAAGGCTGTGGGTTCATAGACACAAAAAAAGATTGGCTACTGTCAAATAAGAGGGATTAAATATACATTTAGTGATGACGGGATTATCAGGCAGAGTCAAGCTGGAAGACAGAGATAGCTTTCAAACTGATAATAAAAATACCCTTAACTTCTAAGATTAAATCCCATGTGAAGAGATTGTGGAACCCAGAAAGAGAATCAACCATGTAGGACTCTATAGCTGCCTATATGTCTTCAGCCTATAACACTCAACACACAAAACTGGGCAACTCGCCACAAAAAGATTAATCACAGCCAGATACAAAGCTGTTTATTGCAAAGTATTACATTATCTTCCCAGAATGCACCTCAGGAGACAAAAAAAGAGATTACGGTATGCTGTTACAGATTTTCCACTCAAGCAGATATTAAGTGGTTGGTACATTAGCATACCAGGGAAGGTCAACAGCTTGATGGGACCCTGGGGCAAGAGATTCGGTGGATAACGATATTAATGATCTGCCCTAAGAGTTAATGGAACATAAAATATTTAAAGGAGACCTGACACTTCTCTCAACATTTCTGTTTTCACATTCCTTATAATATAATAATTCTGGATCATCTTCCCTTAAAACTTTGCATTGTGCTATTCTTCTGTTATTCCTCCTAGAAATGTAGGAAAACTGGATATCACCAGTTGGGTGAGTGTTCCTGCACAGTCTAATACTGTCCAATCAGTGCTGACAGTGCCAGACAGCATAGGGACATGTCTATTTGACAAAGGCAATGATAACATCCAGTTCTAAACGTATTCCCACAATTCTAGGAAGCATAACAGATGGACTGCACTGTCCAGTTATAAGAAAGACAATCCAAGCATGTGATTTTATGAGGAATTCTAAGTATTAAATAAAATAGATATGTCAGGATGGGTGCCAGGGCCTCTTTACTACAGTGATACTTGAGAAGCTGCAAAGAAAACATATATGATGGTACTAAAAGTACAGTAGTAAGTAAAATAAGGTCACTACTGTATATCTATGAATGTTTTCATTTGATCCAGTCATGGCAAGTCAAAATCACCCTATCTTGTTAAAACATCTTGAAGACAGTTCAGCGTTCCACAAGTGGCATCTTGGGTTTACAATGTTGAATTCATTAAAATTTTAGAGATTAAAGAGATTAATTAAAACCTTAGAGATTTTACAGAAATACACTTCTTGTGAGTTTCAGAAATGAATTTTTCTTCTAGCACCACTTTTCATAATACATACCACCTTACTTTAGTCAGGAGGTTACTTTGCTAGACAAAGAGATGAGTCTACTTGTAAATTCAGATCTACTACATCTGTTCATTCATCTTCTTTATGGGTGCATCTTGCAGAGATTTTCTCAGACTCACTATAAAAACACAGAAGCTGCTAATTTTTGTTTGACTATCCGTTCTCCAGAACAAGACTGGACACAAGAGCCAGCTGTATATTATCTTCATTCTGAGACAAATAAATGCAGCGTCAGGTATTATTAATCTCCAGGTTTTATGGGCTTGTTAATTGTGGTTATTCATATTCCACTTGGTGTACAGAGCAAGCTCATTAATACTTCATTTGCCTGCCACGTCGTATCAAAGTAATAAGCCTCCTTTTAAAAATATGCAAACGCCTTCTGTCTCCATCTTGGCCTTGCCTCAGAGTGTTTAGAACATATGTCCCCTGTTTCTTAAACTACCTACAGGAGCACTGATCTCAGGGATTAGCCATTTCAGTAAATGGAAAACAGACTGATGGGACCATATTGGCTTTTAAAGAGGATTTGATTTGAGCACGTATTACAACACACACTTCCTCCTCATAGGAAGTAAGATTGCAATACCTTCACTTTCCAAGCACACAGTGAAGACGAAGAAGGGGGTTAGTCAAAGAAGAGGAATAATCGCAGGATTGATAGTAATACTGCAGGATAATGGGAGTTAAATATGTTTCTAGTCATCTAGTTTTGCATTGTGTTGCATATATTATTTGCCCAAAGTTTTCATTTTAGATTTTGAACAGTCCACTTCAGTTTGGTGACAGTGATGGAATGGCCATCATTTCAGCAGATCTAGGGAATTCTCCATAGACTTGTAACGTGAGCAGGTGAGGACACAAGAATGACAACTGGCAATGTTTTATTCAAGTCTTTAAAGTGGTAAAATAGTAACAAACAGGAACAAGGTTCAAACAGTTCAACATCAGGTTCCCCATATTCAGTCACTTAATAATAATAATACATTTTATTTATATAGCGCCAACATATTCCGCAGCACTGTACAATTTGTAGGGTTCAAGTACTGACAAAAAAGATACATTACAAAGAAATAGTCAATTCACACACTGGGACTGAGGGCCCTGCTCGCAAGAGCTTACAATCTATGAGGTAGAGGGGGTGACACAAGAGGTAGCAGGGGCGGCAACAGATGTAGCATTGCTTATACAATGGTCAGACAATTTTGTAATAGAGGTTATTGTCATTACACATATATAAAGCTGTATGAGCCATCATCAGTCATGTCCTTTAACATGCAGATGGTGCCTGGACATATAAAGCTAGTCTGATACGGCATCATATCCTGTGAGGTAATGTTGAAGTATAAACAGAGGAGGGTACGTTTTAGGGATTCTAACTACGGAAGGGTTTACAATAGGAGCTGTGATAGGCCTGTCTGAAAAGATATGTCTTTAGGTTACGCTTGAAGCTGTGGAAATTGGGGGTTAATCTGATAGTCTGGGATAGAGCATTCCAGAGAAGTGGTGCAACTCGGGAGAAGTCTTGTATACGAGCGTGGGAGGTTCTGATAATAGAGGATGCTAGTCTTAGGTCACTGAGTGAATGGAGAGTACGGGTTGGGCGATAGACAGAGATGAGGGAGGAAATGTAGGGAGGTGCAGCATTATGGAGAGCCTTGTGAATGAGGGTGATAAGTTTATATTGTACTCTGTATTGAATAGGCAGCCACTGTAGAGACCGGCACAGACCGGAGGCATCGCTGTAGCGTCTAGACTGATAGATGAGCCTGGCCGCCGCATTCAGAATAGATTGTAGAGGGGAGAGTTTAGTAAGGGGAAGACCGATTAGTAAGAAGTTACAATAGTCAAGGCGAGAGTGAATCAGGGCAACAATAAGTGTCTTTAGTGTATCTGTGGTAAGGAAAGAGAGGATTCTGGAGATGTTTTTGAGGTGGAGATGACAAGAGCGTGCGAGTGATTGGATATGGGGGGTGAAGGAAAGGTCTGAGTCAAACAAAACCCCGAGACAGCGGGCATACTGCCTGGGAGTTATGGTAAGGCCAGAGACTGCAATGGAGATATCAGGGACAGATCTATTAGATGGTGGAAACAGCAGTAGTTCAGTCTTTGAGAGATTCAGTTTCAGATAGAGCGAAGACATGATATTTGAGACAGCAGAGAGACAGTCACTGGTGTTACGTATTAGTGCAGGGGTGATGTCACGGGATGACGTATATAATTGGGTGTTGTGAGCGCAATCAGCTCTAAGTATCACCGTATTGAAGTCCAAATTCATAGAGTTGATGTATGAGCTAGTACAGGTAGACACACACATACACAGCTATTGTGTATATAGTGGGTTCTGCTTTAATGGAGGAAAAAGGTGGTCTCAAATACAGTGTGTAGACAAAACAGGTTGAACTAGTCTCAAATACAGTGTGTAGATAAAACAGGTTGAACTACAGTAGTCTTAAATACAGTGTGTAGACAGGACAGGTTGAACTAGTACAACTATCATAACATGATTGGTGACAAAGCTGTAAAAATAGTTTTTGGCAGTTGGACAACAAACAGACAGGAGCCTCACCCTATTAAGGCATCTGGTGGGGGTGAGCTCTCTAAACAAATGTATGAATATAAAATGGCTACAGGCATGGTCCCACATGGCCATGGAATACAAAATGGAGGATACATAAGCTGAGTCATCCTCCACAGTGTCATCAGCATAAAGATGGTACCGGAAGCCAAAATTAGTGATGGTTTGTCCAATGGGGGCTGTGTAGAGGGAGAAGAGCAGGGGACCTAGGACCGAGCCCTGAGGAACACCAACGGCAAGGGGAAGAAACAGAGCCCGCAAATAATACACAGAAAGTGCGGTCAGAGAGATAAGAGGAGAACCAGGAGAGAGCGATGTCTGTGATGCCGACAGAGCGGAGCATTGTGAGAAGGAGTTGATGGTCAACAGTGTCAAATGCTGCTGAGAGATCTAGAAGAATAAGAAGAGAGAAGTCACTTTTGGATTTAGCTGTCAGGAGATCATTGGAGACTTTTTTGAGGGCCGTTTCAGTAGAGTGCAGAGTGCGGAAGGCAGATTGTAAGGGGTCAAGAAGAGAGTTAGCAGAAAGATAGCGGATTAAACGAGAATAGACCAAACGTTCCAAGATCTTGGAGATAAAAGGAAGGTTAGAGACAGGTCGATAGTTAGCAGCACAGGACGGGTGAAGGGAGGATTTCTTCAGTAGTGGGGTTATGACAGCATGTTTGAAAGAGGATGGGAAAATTCCAGAAGAGAGAGAGAGGTTAAATATTTTAGTAAGGTAAGTCGTGACGGCAGGCGACAGAGACTGGAGAAGGTGTGAGGGGAAAGGGTCACTACTGCAGGTCGTAGAGCGAGAAGAGGAAAGTAGCTGAGATACTTCCTCCTCTGTAACAGGTTCAAAAGATGAGAATGAACAGTCTGAAGTGCGGCTGGTGTGGGGGTCAATGCCACCTGGGGATTGGGCAGTTATTTCCTGACGGATCTTATCAATTTTATCATGGAAATAAGAGGCCAGGTCATCTGCACTAAAGTCTGTGAATGGCATCTGCACCTTAGGGGTAAGTAAGGAATGAAAATTTTCAAATAGCCTTTTAGGGTTACAGGAGAGAGACGAGATGAGAGTGGTGAAATAGGCTTGTTTGGCTAGGTGAAGGGCAGAATTATAGGTTTTAAGCATAAATTTAAAGTGGAGGAAGTCTGCAGGTGTACGTGATTTTCTCCACAGACGTTCAGCACACCTAGAGCACCGCTGAAGAAAACATGTCTGTGGCGTGTGCCAGGGTTGCTGCCTCCTGCGTCTAACCTTTCGAGTGGAGGGGGGAGCTGCCTCATCCAATGCACTCTTAAGGCTTTCATTATAGTGACTGGTGGCCAGATTGGGACAGGAGAGTGAAGAGATGGGGGACAGAGAGGACTGTACAGTCATGGCCAAAAGTTTTGAGAATGATACAAATATTAATTTTTACAAAGTCTACTGCTTCAGTTTTTCTAATGGCAATTTGCATATACTCCAGAATGTTATAAAGAGTGATCAGCTTAACAGCAATTTCTTGCAAAGTCAATATTTGCCTAGAAAATGAACTTTATCCCCCAAAACACATTTCAACATCATTGCAGCCCTGCCTTAAAAGGACCACCTAACATCGTTTCAGTGATTGCTCCATTAACACAGGTGTGGGTGTTGATGAGGACAGGGCTGGAGATCAATCTGTCATGATTAAGTAAGAATGACACCACTGGACACTTTAAAAGGAGGCTGGTGCTTGCCATCATTGTTTCTCTTCTGTTAACCATGGTTATCTCTAAAGAAACACGTGCAGTCATCACTGCACTGCACAAAAATGGCCTAACTGGGAAGAGTATTGCAGCTAGAAAGATTGCACCTCAGTCAACAATCTATCGCATCATCAAGAACTTCAAGGAGAGAGGTTCCATTGGTGCCAAAAAGGCTACAGGGCGCCCAACAAAGACCAGCAAGCAGCAGGACCGTCTCTTAAAAGTGTTTCAGCTGCGGGATCGGGCTACCAGCAGTGCAGAGCTTGCTGAGGAATGGCAGCAGGCAGGTGTGAGTGCATCTGCACGCACTGTGAGGCGGAGACTCTTGGAGCAAGGCCTGGTCTCAAGGAGGGCAGCAAAGAAGCCACTTCTCTCCAGAAAAAACATCAGGAACAGACTGATATTCTGCAAAAGGTACAGGGAGTGGACTGCTGAGGACTGGGGTAAAGTCATTTTCTCTGATGAATCCCCTTTTCGATTGTTTGGAACATCTGGAAAACAGCTTATTCGGAGAAGAAGAGGTGAGCGCTACCACCAGTCTTGTCTCATGCCAACTGTAAAGCATCCTGAAACCATTCATGTGTGGGGTTGCTTCTCAGCCAAGGGAATCGGCTCTCTCACAGTCTTGCCTAAAAACACAGCCATGAATAAAGAATGGTACCAGAATGTCCTCCAAGAGCAACTTCTCCCAACCGTCCAAGAGCAGTTTGGCGCTCAACAATGCCTTTTCCAGCATGATGGAGCACCTTGCCATAAAGCAAAGGTGATAACTAAATGGCTCAGGGAACAAAACATAGAGATTTTGGGTCCATGGCCTGGAAACTCCCCAGATCTTAATCCCATTGAGAACTTGTGGTCAATCATCAAGAGACGGGTGGACAAACAAAAACCAACAAATTCAGACAAAATTAAAGCATTGATTCTGCAAGAATGGACTGCTATCAGTCAGGATTTGGTCCAGAAGTTGATTGAGAGCATGCCAGGGAGAATTGCAGAGGTCCTGAAGAAGAAGGGTCAACACTGCAAATATTGACTTGCTGCATTAACTCATTCTAACTGTCAATATAAGCTTCTGTTACTCATAATATGAATGCAATTCTATTTCTGTATGTGATAAAAACATCTGACAAACACACATAAAAACCAGAGGGCAGCAGATCATGTGAAAATATAATATTTGTGTCATTCTCAAAACTTTTGGCCATGACTGTAGAGTATCTGAGAGGTGCTGGGTGTTAATAGCACGTAAATTCCTATATGTATGATGAGTAGGTGTGTCCTGTGAAGGAGAGAAAGCACTGATGGTGAGAGACAGAAGGTTATAGTCAGAGAGTGGCAGAGAAGAGTTACTAAATTTAGAAACTGTGAGGAGTCGATGGAAGACAAGATCAATGGAGTTGCCATCTACATGTGTGGCAGAAGAGGAAAGTTGTGAAAGAACAAAAGACTTGGTTATTGAGAGAAACTGTGAGGCAGCTGGGGAGACGGGTGTCAGTGGGGATGTTAAAGTCACCCATGATGAGGGTAGGAATTTCACTGGATAAAAAGAGGGGAAGCCAAGAAGCGAAGTGATCCAGAAATTGGTAGGGTGAACCCGGTGGACGGTAGATCACAGCTACATGTAAGGAGAGTGGTCGGAAAAGTCTGATAGCATGTACTTCAAATGAAGGGAATGTGAGTGAGGGTACTGGTGGGATGGCCTGAAAAGTGCACTGCGGTGACAGAAGTAACTCAACCCCTCCACCCTTCCTGTTGTCAGGCCTAGAGGTGTGTGAGAATTGTAGGCCACCATGACACAGAGCAGCAGGGGAGGCCGTATCAGACTGCTGGATCCAGGTTTCAGTAAGGGCAAGCATGTTGAGAGATTTGCTGAGGAATAAGTCATTATATACTCCACACTGGCTCCCACACAGTATTATATGCTCCACAGTGGGCCCACACAGTATTATATGTACCACACTGGCCCCCACACAGTATTATATGCTCCACAGTGGGCCCCACACAGTATTATGTGCTCCATAGTGGCCCCCACACTGCATGTTGAGAGATTTGCTGAGGAATAAGTCATTATATACTCCACACTGGCTCCCACACAGTATTATATGCTCCACAGTGGGCCCCACACAGTATTATGTGCTCCACAGTGGCCCCCACGCAGTATTATATGCTCTCAAGAGCCCCTCCATAGAGCCAGTTATATTATTATCTAATGGGGTTACCTCAGACCCCAGGGAAGGTGATTAAAAATAGCAAACACTGATCTCACCGTGCCCCACCTCTCCTGGGTATCCATCTGTCTGCAGCATCCTCCTCGGTCCTCTTCTTCCTTGTGACTGGGGTCCTGCAGCCCAGACATCACTGCTGGGGCCTGTGATTGGGCCTCAGCGGTCACGTAGGGTGCGATGACATCATTACACCGGCACGCCCAATGTGATCGCAGGTCCTCAGTCACTGGCCAGAGGAGCCCCGGACAGGATGCTGAGCCAAGGACAGGTGAGTATAAGTTTTTTTTTTTATTTTTAGCCACCTCCCCTGGGCTGGCATCTATTGGAAAGGGGCCTGGCGATCGCTGTAAGGAACGCTCCCTCTGATACTACTCGGCTCAGAGATAGGGGGAGTTCCTTACCGCCCAGTGATGACGCTGAGCTGTGAGGAATGCCCCCTCAGTACAGCACTATGGACGGGCACAGTGAGGGAGGGCGTTCCTCACAGCTCAGCTAGACTGTCAGGAATGCCCTTCTGACTGTGAATGGTGAAATTTATACCCCCGATATCTCCAGCCCTGGAGCATATAACGGGAAAGTCGGCAGTGTGCTGAATTCAGTGCGCTGTCGGATTTCTAGTGGTATGTAAAACCGCATATACATGAGGACGTGAAAGGTCCTCTTTAAATCCAGGCAAGGGAAATATATGTAAGGAGTTTGTATGTCCATGCCATGTTTGCCACACTCCAAAGAAATTCTGATATGGAATTTAGATTGTGAGTCCTACTTGGGACAGTGTTGACAATATCTTTGCAAAGCTCTGTGGAATATGATGGTGCTATATATGTAACAAAGCTATAAGTATAACTATGGAATGTGATCTCTTCTCCTATAGAACTCAAACTCAAGTAAATGAATTGTATTATTTGTGCAATGTAATGGGACATGTAATATACTATGTAAGTAAAGGTTTATCATTGGATAGCAGATGCTCATTTGTGCAATGATTTATTAAGAGCTGCTCATTGGCATGAAGTAACATTGTTTGCACTTTCTATTATAATTTGGACTCATGAGATGAAATGTATCGCTGCATGCCCAAGAATGTATAAAGCTAGGCTCTAGTGAATCCATGCCATGTTTAGAAGAGGTGATCCCTACTCTATCACAGATGAATGCGTCCTACTAATTGAGCCTCAGTAAGAGCCTTGATGGTTGTAGCTTCTTGAAGGCTATTTAATAGTCTGTGGTTGCACTGGGCGTGCTCTGGAGCTGAGGGAATATAGAAGAACTAAAGTTGTTCATTAAACAAGTGTCTTAAGTGATTACAGAACATGTATAATCACTGTGTAATCTCCGCATGCCAAATATGATTCTTCACAACAGTGGGTTGCACAGCAGGGTCTGGTGACTCTCAGCAGAGACATCAGCAGAGTCTTTGCTCATTAAGCCACATCCACATTGAAGCTTCATTCCATCCCTTCATTAACCATAGAAAACAAGCATGGCTGATGTTATTGACTACACACATTCCCAGCTCTGAAAATTTTATATTATATGATATCCAAGTCCCTGAGGTATCATTAGCATAAGTGGCATAAATAACATGGGGGCTCATGGAAAAGCTTGATTGGGGTTCTTCTTGGCCTTCTCCATCACTGTGAATGAAGGGGGCACAAACGTTTTATGTGCTAACTTCACGAGCACCAAATGTCCTCTTTTTGCAGCATAAATTCCAAATCTGCAAAAAAAAAGTGACATTTTTGGAAGAGGAGATTGTTCGCATGTTCACATTTTGAAAATGGAGACGATGGATCCAACTCCCTCCATAAAACTGTTGACACTAGGTTCACACTAGCGTTCGGCTTTCCATTCGCTTGGGGACCACAAAAATGGAAAGCTAACCCATTTAAAAAGCGGTTTAATGGGGTCTGTTGGGTTTCCACCCGAAAAAATGCGGAAAAATGAAGAGAGAAAAGTCCTGCTTGCAGGACATTTCTCTTCACATTTTTAAGCGGGTTCAGGGATGGAAACCCCAAATGGAGAGTAAATGCTAGCGTGAACCTAGCCTTAGGGGTTGTGATTCAGGTTTCTCTTATACTTATTTACATTCATAATATTCAGAAATCAGTCAGTGAGAATATAGCTAAGGAATTGGATACAAAGTATTTTTTTACAGCACAGTATTTTAATTAACGTTGATGTTTGCCAATGCAGGTTTAATTTATAAATATTGATACATTTGGAGAATCATCTCTTTCTAGAGATGAGCTAATCAATTTGACACACATCAAATTTGGTCCAAAATTTCCAAATGTTCTGGATTTCCACGAATCTGAAACATTTGTCATTAGTTTCTGACAAATCACTCAATATGCAAGCCACCATTTTACCAATCACAGCACGGCACCTTAGGCAACAGGTCTTTCCATAGTATTTTGCAAGTAGCCCTTAGTCATTCATGAGGAACTACAGATGTGTGAAGTCACTGATGACTCGTAACTATTATAAATAGGCCAACCAGGAACACTGCCATTATGTGAGGATAGAGAGTGGTAAGAGTACACATCAGATCTAAGACAGTAAGTAGAAGAAATAAATTAGATGCAATTACAAT
Organism: Leptodactylus fallax; assembly: GCA_947044405.1. Lineage (NCBI taxonomy): Eukaryota > Metazoa > Chordata > Amphibia > Anura > Leptodactylidae > Leptodactylus > Leptodactylus fallax. The sequence continues at coordinate 1,730,021 of CAMRHE010000344.1, read as the reverse complement.
TTACAAATTATAAATTAATGGAGAGAGGTTTTAGAGAGAGATAGGAGTCTCAGTACAGTAGCCACACTGTTACGCATTGCTCTGGGACAGCCATTGATCTCAATGTGTCTTATCACAACTGTCATAATTTTTACATACATAAACCTCTGCAAACTTTCTGTCCAAAGTGCTGTGGGAAGAACCGTGATGCGTTGCTGCCACGGTTTTTTCCGCAGCGCTTTTTTGCTGCGGGACGCCACATGGGGCCTTAGCCTAAGGTAGTTTCACACAAGCATTTCTCTGCATTTTTAACAGCGTTTTTTTTTTTTTTTTCAAATAAATTGGAATTTAAATTTAGTTGAAATTTAAATCCTAGATTGACTTTTTTCAACACTTGATTTTTTCTCAAATTATTTTGTAGTTATATTTAATTGAAATGTAAATCCCCTCAACATGTGATACCCTTTTTAAATAAATGTAAATCCTCCTCATGGTGTTGGTAGCTTTCTACTGCCTGCCAACCTCAGACACATTCCAAATGGCATTTTTTAGAATTAATTAAAGTTTAATTGAAAATTAAGCTTAACGGAAACCTGTCAACATGAAGATGCAGTCTAATCTGTGAGCAGTATGGTATAGAGCAGGAGGAGCTGAGCAGATTGATATATAGTATTGTGGGATAAGATTCAGTATAAATTTTTTTTTTATTCATTTATTTCTCTGTTCTTTCTATTCCTAGGAGGAGTAATTGAGTCCAGTGGCAGCCACCCCTCTATGATTGTGCATACAGAGAGCTGTCACTCACTGCTAGGATTTCTCACTGGACTCAATTACCCCTAAGTATAGAGAAATAAATACATAAGTGACAAGTTATATTAAATCTTATCCCACAAAATTATATATGAATCTGCTCAGTATTTCCTGCTCTATAATAATGTTGATTTCAGCATTTTATTGGTGACAGGTTTCCTTATTATGGTGCAGATAGCGAACCACTGCTCCCCAACCTCAGTCAGTGTTGCATCAAACGCCATTTATAGGAGCAAAAAATCCAGGACAGGAGGGATCCATAACTTCACTACTCCAAACTCCATTTATATACCACCTTTAAATCTCACTTCAGTCTGCGTCCAAGTGACAATTTTTTTTTTTCAAATAACCAGTGCAGTCTCAGTAGAGCCTAGTAAAAGACAGAGTGCAATGGAAAGGGTAATGTAGAAAGAAACACCCGTGCCACATCATCTACAGTAAGAATGTGGGTGGCTGTAGAGCACGTAGAAGCAACAGCAGCATCATTGTCTACACCAGCCATCGTACCAGTAGTAGCAGGTCACAGATGTCCGTCATCTCCTGTAGGCGTATTATTATATAAGAAGTGGATGACATTGTGACCTGGACGGCTCACTCATCATTTCATTCAAAGCCGGAAATGTTATCCCTGACAGTAACACAGGGACTTTGAGTCAGTGTTCAGAACATTCCTCCTGCTCTGCCTCTACTCCTCTGTTATTGTCTTCTCTGATTCCTAATGGGGCTCCTTTTTTCCCAAAAAATAGCACCTCAGGTGCTAAGGAAGATTGTGCTTGTGCTGATGAGTTGTATGAAGACAGACCGCTTTTTAACCAGATCAGGATGAGAAGAAGGATCAGGCAGAGGTGGAGGTAGAGGACATGACTGAAATGCATAGCTGTGTTAGTAGTGGTAGTACTAGTGACAATTGTGGTAGGGCACTGGTAGCTGTGCTGGTAGTGGCTCTCAGGGAAAATATAGTAATAGAAATCCCGAGAAGGAAAAGGGAGCCATGATATAACACAGTCTAACAATAATGATGGGGACAATGATGATAAAGATGATGCTGGCCCGGACCAGTCATTGCAGTGCAGGGCGAAGAACAAAACAACTGGGACTGGGTCCTTGGACATGCTGGAGAACATGAAAGGCTGCATGCATGCTTATATGCTGATAAGCATACCCTTGGCATCAAGCTAAGGCATGGTTATTTGATAGCCATGCTTTTAGATCCCCACTATTAAAGCAAAGTGGTATTAAGTGGGAACCCTGACCCCATGGACTTCTGGGTCAGCATACTGGACAAGTTGCAGAAACTGGCCCAGTTTGTTAATAATGTATTAATTCTAGGCTCACACTAGCACTGCCTCTCCGTGGTTTTGGTCCATCAGAGAATCAGAATAACACATAGGCGGACGGCTAAAATAGTGGATACACACAGAGCCTGGTGGAACCCATTGACTATAATGGGATCCATCAGGTGTCTATCATTTTAAAACTGAAACCAGGGGAGAAAAAAATTAATATTGTGAGTTTTGCTCATCTCTATCTTTTACCTTAAGTCAATCTTTCTTGGAATGAAAGTGTTATGTAGTTTTTAGTGACTATTCTTACAGCAAAACCCTAATATAAACGGCAAAGGTTTATACAATCCTTCTAAGTGCAAACTGGTATGAGTCATGTCACCAACAGCAAAATAGAGACTGAAGGGTTATGTCACAAAATGCAGGCCATGTAGAGAGGATGTTCTGTGTGACCGTACAAAGTAACCTCATGAGCAATCTTTATTTTAGTGGAACATTCTGAAAAAGGAATTCAGCTACATACATAGTGTATTTACACTAGAAGATTGTGGACAAGTTTAAGGGTCAAAAAGGAATTTGAAGAGTTTACAAAGTGAATGACAATTCAACTGAGAAAATGATACACTAGTCTAGAATATTGTAATTATTATAATACTGCAATGGAAAAGATTATAATTACTATAATACTGTTCCTACAAACGTAGCAGCCATTAAATGAGTGTTCGTTGTGCCATGTTCCCACTATGGCGAGTTACAAAATAGCTGCTGTCATACAAAGTGAATTAATGATGAAAGTGAATGAAGTAACATGATACAAATGAGTCAAACAAAAGTATTGGACACTGCTAAATCTATAAGGCTACATATTTTCAAAGAGATCCAATATCAACATCAGTTCAACGGAACCACACAGTTAAAAGGGAAACTGTTAGCAGGAAAATCTATATCAAACTAATGACAGTACTGTAGGGCTGCTTCTAGAATTTCCAAAGGTGCCTTTCTTATTCTTCATTGCAGCTCCATTTTCATGAAAATCTGTATTTTATGCCTATGCAAAAGAACAGAAAAGGGCTTTCGGGGTGTTTCTTCTCCTGCTGGGGCTTCACTCTCCACTCTAGATAACCATCCATAACTGCCGCCCAGCTCCACAACCATTGCTTGAGTGACATCTTCCACTTTGTCACAGGGCAAATTCACAAAGAGTTTTTTGCAGGCGGATTGTGGGGGCAATGTGTCCACAGTTTCCAAATAAGAAAAGCAGAGACATATTTGGAAACTGTAGAATCACCTCTACAAGGTACTATGATTGAGTTTATAGTCAATTTACTTCTGACAGACTTGCTTTAACAAATTAAATAAATAGTTGCAGAAAACTCTAACCTGACATTTTCAATGGGTTTTGTTGTGAGTTATCATGCTACAACAAATTATTAGATTCAAGTAAAACTTTGCTACTTCTGTAGTTCTCTCTATGGACAAGAATGAAAGTTCTACAATATCATTAGAAGACACTGTAGTAACCAATTGCTAAGTGCGCCCGATCAGTCTAGGCATTGTTATAAGGTAATTGTTTATCTCAACTGCCTGTTGTGGGTTTTGACATTTTTTTTTATTATTCATAACAGATCATGTCAATTATTTGTATCTTCTTCTGATTATGGAAACCTCGCTTTCTAGAGTAGAACACTATATGGTAAGTCCGGCGAAATCTGAAGAAACTGCAGAGTCTGACAAGTGCTGATAACACCTCAGAACAGAAAATCATGGCTGAGGCTGTAACTACGGGTAAAGAGATTTGTATACTTGGCAGGCTACAAACCAGAATAAAAGGTCTGACCAAGCAGCCTGACTCTCTGCAAAAGGACATTAAGAATAAGAATGGCCTCTGTCTTTCACTCGTGACTTTATTAGGTTTTAGTTTTACTTGAGGATGGCAATAGATAGATAGATAGATAGATAGATAGATAGATAGATAGATAGACAGATAGATAGAGGACAAACAGATAGATAGGGGACAAACAGATAGATAGATAGATAGATAGATAGATAGATAGATAGATAGATAGATGTTAGCAAATGGGACCTGAAGGAATGTTACTATATGTGGTTTTCTTATTATTTTATAGCATTTTTCCATCCCCTGACAATACAATGTATTATCTATATGTGCAACAGGTTCATTGCATTAGATACTGGTGATATTATTGTAACCTCACTGACTATAAGTCTGTTTAGCGTGAATTTGTGTTTATTGCATCTTGGAACGAGCCGCTCCCGATGCCTGTCTGCTCCTTTCAATTACTGTGAGCTCAGTTTGCCTTTGTGTGTTCTCTCTGCAGGAGACTCAAGATACGGACATTTTTTTTATCGTCTGATGATGTGAAATATAAGGAAGGAAATTTCAGCGCAATGAATAATGGAAGCCATTTTATCATTAGTTCTGCAGCTGATCATCTGCAATAACTGGTATGGGACTTGATTTAAAGACAAACCTCTACAGAATGACTCCATGGATCTCTAATGACCCAGCGCCCACCTCTCTCAGAATGAAATCAATGTAGTGTGAGGCTTACATCATGTTTATTTCATGTTGGAGAGAAATGTGGTTTTTGCAATTTAACACAAGGTGTCTCCCCAGATAAGTCTCCTCAGCTGTGCACAGTCTGAATACCAATTTACCTTGCTGTCAATCCTCATACACACACTGGGCCCCATTATGTCGCTGCAAGGTTTGATATATGGAGACCGACAGTTTCTAGTACTTGCATTCATAGCCATGAAAAATCAAAAAAGGGGGAACCCTTATGCGCTTTTATTTTCAAGTGGAGTCATAAAAATTAGGCTGTGTTCACATCTGCAACAAACACCACTGGCACCCAACAGACAAGAATGATGAAATCTGTGACACAGCCTGTGTTGCAGATGTAAATAAGGCATGATCTGGGCTACTCAATAAGGAAATCTTACTGTACATCCAAGACTAAAGGGTTATTAGTAGTGTTGAGTGAATCCATCGAAGTTCGGGTTCAACGTATTCTGCCAAACTTTGCCTAAAAGTTCGGTTCGGGTACCCAAACTTGACCCGAACCCCATTGAAATCAATGGGGACCCAAACTTTTTTTGTTTTGTTTTGGGGGGGGGCGCGACCTGAACTTTGTGACTTTTTAGTTCAGCACTATAGACTACAATACAAGTGTAGATGCATAGGCTGACTTTCTCAGTCTCGGCAGGATCAACCAGGTATCGTTGGCTACTTGCAGACTGGGGTCACTGGCCAGACCCCGGGCTGCAGAAGATGCATGTCGGTACCCCCCCAGTCATTTTTGGCCACGGCATCCAAGGGGTTAAAACCCCTGCTCGGAGGTTAGCTCCAATCGGGGGTTAAGGAGCAGGGTGTTAGCTGTCAGTTACAGCTAACACCTGCTCCTGATGTCACCCGTGGCATTCAGTTCCCTGACAAACACCTAAGATGCCGTGGTCGCTGTTGACCGCAGCATCTTAAGGGTTAAACAGCGGGGATCGGTGTTATCACCGTCCCCGCTGTTGCATCGGGAGCCTGGCTGTCAGATACAGCTGGGCTCCCACGGTGATCTCAGGGGGTTAAAGCTGATTGATTGGCTGCTCAGCAGTCAATCAACCAGCTTTAAGGATAAGCCAAACCCGGACCCAGACCCAGACCCAAACTTCAGTGCTGATGTTCAGGGTCAGGGTCGGGTACCCGAATGCATAAAGTTCGGCACGGACCCGAACTGTGCAGTTCGGGTTCGCTCAACATTACTTATTAGTACTTCTTACAGAAGGTCATTATTAGGAATAATGTGATGAAAATAGGAGGAGATCAATCCTCAAAAAAGTAGAGGGACATACGTGATTACTGATTCACTCATCTTTATTAGTAGCTCAAACACACCACGCGTTTCGAAGTTTACAACCTCTTTTTCAAGTGTATAATACGAACTGCGAATGTGCAATAGCACTGTCGGAACGCCGAACATGTCATTCAGCATTCCCTCCATTCCTTATGTGCAGGAATATTTTTACAATGGCTCTTCTTCCTCAGATCACTGCTTAAAAGTATTGTTGAGGTGCTGTGTTTTTTTTAAGTATACTATTGATGTATGTTTGTTATTTTTGCACTCAACAGAGCCCTTTCCCTTGTTGGTGTCTCTAATTGCTCATACCCCTATAAATGCATTGCAGACAGGTTATGTTTTCTATATCATGCCAATTGTACACTTGAAAAAGAGGTTGTAAACCTCAAAATGCGTTGTGCGTTTGAACTACTAATAAAGATGACTAAATCGGTAAGATTTAGATCGCCAGATTTCCCTCTACTTTTTGGGGACTGATCTCCTCCTGTTTTCATTGCATTACTGTCCTGCCTGGATCCTGAACATCTAGACGTGTAGACGTCTAGTCCTGTAGCTACCTGGAAAACTAGTTGTATTTTGATGCCTATATAGTGGTTGCGACTCATAACGACCTGAAAAGGTGAAGGTACATCTTGATCACTTTACCATTTGTGAAAGCGCACTTTCACTCTTTTTTCCACTACTTCTAATCATCCTGCTTTCTGAGCACCATCATTTAAGTGACCGTAACGGTACCACGATATGTGCCACTCGGCGTTTTTAGGAATAAGGGAATCCACAGAAGAAAAGGTCTTTCATACAACACTAATCCCAAAGTGTCATGATGTGAAGGGACCATGAGAGGTAGTTTCTCAACAGCCACAAGTTGGAGACCACTGCTATAAAAGTCAAAGACCTTATGAACACGACAGTGCCGTTTTTCACAGTCCTAGATACATAATCTAACATGATACATGATTCATAATCTTGTGTGACATTGCCAAAGTAGGGACTTCTTGGAGTTGTTTAAATACTTAAAGGGTTTTTTCCACAAAATTAAGTTATCTGTTATGTATAGGATAAAAGATAACTCGCAGATCAGTGGGGGTCCAACCACTCAGACCCCCACTGATCAGGAGATCGGGGGACTTCCATCCCTTATTCTGAATGGAGCAATGGTCAGGCAGCGCTCACAAAACTCCACTCATTTAAAAAGGAGCGCTGTACTTTGGCTATCTCAGGTGCTCCCATTAAAATGAATGGAGCCATGTGCGCAGTTCCAGACCACTGCTCCATTCACAACAGTGGACAAAAGTTCTCCTGATCAACGGAGGTCTGATCTGCAAGTTATCTCCTATCCTATGGATAAGGGTTCACTTGTTTTTGTGGGAAAACCCCTTTAAAACAAAGGACTTATGGATTTCCATGATTTTACTCCATTAACAGAATGTATTTTGAAGCTAGATTAACAATTTTATCAAATAGGAATATTTAAAGGTGTTTTGTTATCCACATGCCACTTTGAAGTATTCAGTACATGAGAATTATGTAGATCCTTGGGGCCCTTTTCAGTGATTCTTTGACCACTGCCAGCAATAACTTTCCTAAGCAATACAGCCTCCTCTGACCAGCCTGTGCCAATGTAACCCTGCTTTTTCTTGTACACATAGCAAGAGTTTCTTATGGTTGATGTTTGTAGAAGGTCATTAATTATTAGGACTAATGACCAAACTGTTGCTGCCAGGACATATTGAAAGTAGTAGGTCCCCTATTAGGGAAAATTCTTACCAGTTTGGACACCATGCAATTATCATTGTGCATTCATCAGGCCATAATAGTCGAACTCTCACCTGTATCTGTCAAAAAACATACCCCCAACAAAAGAGGATTGCTACTAAAGATGTAAGAACCTCAGAAAGTACTATTATTATACTCTGGGGTCTGAGGAGATTATTAATAAGTGGAGGCCCAGAGGAGGTGAATAAAAATAACCTTGTCTCACCTGTTCTGGGTATCCTCGCAGTGTTGGGTGATATCTCTGTGACCATTTCTATATCTCTTATATGTGTAGTTAAACTTGGAGATGATCTCAGTGCCGGCTACAGTGATTTAGCTGTACTAGGTTTTCCTAACTAAAGGCAAAAAGTAAGCCTGATACCCTTTCACTCTTTCTTAGCAACAGACTTATTGGTACCAACCAATGAACCCAGGTCATTTGTCACACCAGAACACCTTCACCCCCAGCCACTGTACATTCCTTCAAAAAAACAGGCCAACAAAGTTAACTGCACAGATCCAAGGTTGAATGAAAAACAGATTCCTTTATTACAGAACAAACAGGTAAGACACACGAAGCGTTTCGGGGTATTAGGTACCCCTTTATCAAGTGTGTAAAGCACTTAAAACATGAGATCCTGGAGAGAATACAGGTACAATACTGTACATTCCTTATCCATCATAATAAAAAAATATATTTTAAATGTGCTGGCTAGGGATTGACCACTAATCCAATAAGCATGCTCACGTAAAACAATGGACTGTCTAAACCATACAGTCCAGTGGAAGATGGGAGGCGAATATTAGCCATTTATGAGTAGATACTATACACATTATTAATTAAAAATATAGAGAAATGCCTTTTAAAGGCTTAATCTCCCCTGTACTCACTGTTACAGTATAGTTTCAACACTATAGAAGGTATTGCCAACTTTTTCTATAACAACAGTCTTGCAACAGTGATAAATGTGAGTGTCAGACTCTACCCTTGTACTTATCTACTTTCCTTCCCCAGCACAGGCATCAATGGGCTGATGGAGACAATCCTGCAATCCAACTAAATTATGTCCAGTTTGGGGAAGTCTTGAAAAATAGAATGCTAAAATAAATGGAAAATAAATAAAACAAAAAATATGGTATTAACACTGCAGTATCAAAGCCAGATCATCATTGGCTGCATACAGGAGGTTATAAATGTATTAAGAGATGACTAGAGTTTTCCTTTAAACAGGCAAATTAAGGGTCTAGACACGAGCCGTCCTGTCCAGTAACTTTACTGTGAAATTGACTTTACAAATCTCCCTGTTTCTATTTGCGTTCCCCATCTGGATTGCAGGCTTTCAGCAGCAGTTAAAGTCAATAGCAGGGAGAGTGTATTTTTAACAATGTGGATAAACGTTCATATAAATAGGGGGAAAATGAACAGAGACAACCGGTGTTATTTACATAAATCATCCAATCTGCAAAGAATTGGAACTACTGACGGATCCTTTGTTCTGAAGCTTTGCTTCAGTGTCGATGCTCTGAGAGAGGGTGTTAAAACCAAGGCACGTCTTGTACTTGTGAATACCAATGAATTGGTTCCCATGGAAACGGTACCTAGTCAACGATCTCAGAACTTTTTCCTTAAGTCATTTTTTTTTTCAAAGCATTTTGGGAAACACACAAGTTGAATTACAGGAGAGCACCTCATGGCATTAGAATAACCTGGGCAAGACCGGCTTTCATTTGACACAATAATGGCCATTTAAAATAAATAATAAAAATCTGGGATACATTTTTGGAATTTGTATTAGTATAACCAGTGCACAAATATGAAAATGCAGCATAGAAAAAGAGAATGTTTTAACATGTGGCACTGCAGATAACATACAGTATACTGCAGCTTTCTAATATATGCAGCCACCTGACTCTAATGCTTAGGGATAAACCCAGTACTGATTTGCACAGTTTTTATTCCAAACAGTATAAGGCCTCATTCACAGACATGTTTGGTCCATGCTATTCACGGATAGCAACCCACCCTGCGCATTTGTTTAATTTTCCATAATTTGTATGTGTCTGGGTCTGTGAAAAAAGAATGATACCTGGATGCATCCATGGACTTTCATTGATGTGATGCGTCTTGTGGTCCCCAAAAAACACGGATGTCTGAATAAACACATTGAATTGAGTACACTATTGGGTAAGTATGTATATGTGATATACAAACAATACGGCAATGAGCTTTTAAACACTGCAGAATCACAATGGAAAAATACGCTGCTTTAGGCTAAGGCCCCCCCGTGCTGCGGGAAAAAACACAGCAGAAATGCATGCCGTCTTACCTGCAGCGCTTTGCACAGAAAGTCCGCAGTTTTCCTCTGCGGACTTTCTGCTTCAAACCACCAGCGTTTCCATAGGTATAATTGACATGCTGTTCTACAAAAACACAACAGTTATGGAAAATCACAGTAAATTTTCTGAAATGTGTGGCTGGGATTCGCTAGAATCCCAACCACTTTGCATGGACTGTAAAACACTGCGGTGTTTACACCATGTGGGGCCCCGGCCTCAGGCTAAGGCCCAACATTGGCACAAGCGTTTTTGCTGCATTTTTTTCCTCCTTATTTTTAGCTGTGTTTCGCTGCATACTACTGATTGCGTTAAAGGGGTTGTCCAGTTTCAGCAAATAATGTTATTGTTTGTGTAATGAAAAGTTATACAGTTTTCCAAAATACTTTATGTAAAAATCTGTGCTTGATCATGTAATGGACATCCTACGGTCATGTGATCAGTGGTGAACCTAGCCTCTTTGCTGCCTGAGGCGGACTATAGAAAGACGCCCCCCCCCACAAAAAAACAAAAAAAAAAAAAACTGAGTTTCCATGCTACTAGTTTAACACACTGTTATCGTCGCACAATATACACAATACACAAAGTTATAAAACAGTTTTTAAGAATTCTTCTTCCTGTATTACTTCAGTATCAGATCAACAACACGGCATTAACAATGAAAGTAACTTCACATATCTTCTGCTTGGTGGATGGACGAGCCCACGTGGCCCCCATTCTCTATAATAGGAGCGCCGCAGATAGCTGAGTACTGGACTTCGGCTATCTTTGGCACTCCCATTGAAGTGAATGAGAGCCACGCGGGTTCGTCCATCCACCAAGTGGCACACCTATATATATATGGCTGCAGCCAGGCTGGATTCCCACCTAGTGGGGGGAAAAAACCCAATTCTCAGGCTCAGTGGGGGTCTCAGCAGACAGACCCCCATCAATCAGGTATTTATCCTCTATCATTTAGGTGAATACAGGGCAGTAACATTTTGTGACTTACAGGTGACGTCTCTGACTAATCCTTCACATTTCCCTTCTCTTCCCTCTGGACCGCCATGACCACTTCTTCCAGCTGTGACTTGTCTCTGTAAAGGTTGCAACACAGACATCTTTGGCTCCTCACTTTTCCAGGCATCCAAACCACATTGTCCTCACCTACACAAAGCCCCCATCCTGCTGCTACCCCCAATTATAAAATATATGATATAACCCCCCCATAATGAATAATACCCCCAAGTGCATCTTTATATTAATAATGTCCGTGTGTACCCTGTATAAATAGTGCCCCTTATTAATAATACCCCAGGTGTTAACTAATTAAAAGGTTTTCCAGGTCATTAATAAACTAATCAGTGGGGTTCAAAAACCCAGGACCCCCACTGACCAGCTGTTTGAATGGTACCTGTGTAAGCGCCGTGACCGCTTCTCTGTTTACATAGTGTCATTGATCTCATAGCGGCCATGTAATGTAACTGCAGCCTCGTCCTGTACATGTCTACAGTATGTGACAAGGCTACAATTACATCACACGGCCACTATAAACAGACAGCGTATAATATAAACAGGTGCCATAGCCCCTGTTTATAGCGCCCCATTTACACACACTATAATGTTCCACAGCAGCCCCTGCACACAGTATTACACAGTGTTATGGCCCGCAGCGGCCCCTGCACACTGTATTATGCCTCTCAGCGGCCCCTGCACACGGTATTATGCTCCATAGTGGCCCCTGCTCACGGTATTATGCCCCGCATTGGCAACTGCACATGGTATTATGTTCCACAGCAACTCCTGCACACAGTTTTATGCCCCATATTGGCCCCTGCACATGGTATTATGCTCCATATTGGCCCCTGCACACGGTATTATGCTCCACAGTGGCCCCAGCACACGGTATTATGCTCCATAGTGGCCCCTGCACTGGTATTATGCTCTATAGTGGCCCTTGCACTGGTATTATGCTCCATAGTGGCCCCTACACTGGTATTATCCTCCATAGTGGCCCTTGCACTGGTATTATGCTCCATAGTGGCCCCTGTACTGGTATTATCCTCCATAGTGGCCCTTGCACTGGTATTATGCTCCATAGTGACCCCTGCACCCGGTATTATGCTCTATAGTGACCCCTGCACTTGTATTATGCTCCAGAGTGGCCCCTGCACAGAGTATTATGCTCTACAGTGGTCCCTGCACAGGGTATTATGCCCCATAGTGGCCGACCCATGAACTATTATTATACTCTGGGGTCTTTTCAGACCCCAGAGTATAATGATTGGAGACCCAGGGGAGAATACAAACATAAAAACCAGAGTTACTTACCTATCCTGGACACCGGTGCACTCCTTGCAGCTTTCGGCCCTGTTTAATTGCACACACACATCACGTGATCAGGCCGGCGACGCGACCTGATGACGTTACCAGAGGCCTCAAGCCTGCTCGGAGTTACATCGGATCGCAGGAGGTGAGTAACACTGGTTTTTATGTTCCCTCACCAACCCTAGGCCTCTGATTATTATACTCCGGGGTCTGAATAGACCCCGGAGTATAATAATAGTAGTATTTGCGGCCCGCGGCCCCAACTTACCGATCCCCGCGGCCGCTCACAGCGGCATCCACTTCCCTTTCTGCTGCCCATAGCAGAAGGGGAAGCGGGGGCGGCCACGAGCAGACGCGGGGTAGGTAAATAAATAGGCCCTGACCTGCTGGGGATGCTCCAACAGGTTACGGCCTATTTATATATATAAAAAAAAGCTATACTCACCTGCGATGCCTTGATGCAGCCGCCGCCGCCTCCTCTTCTTGTCCGCGACGTCTGTGTCTCAGCATAGGTGGCGTGATGACGTCATTGTATCGCCGCCTGCGCTGAGATGCGACGTCTTGTAAACCAGCCCAGGACAGGCTCCGCTCAGCTCTGTTTTTTTTTTTTTTTTTTTAAAGCGGCCTGTCCTGGGCTGGTTTACATGAAATAGTAAAAATGCCGCCCCCCGGACAGTGCCGCCCGAGGCGGCCGCCTCACTTCGCCTCATTAGCGGTGCGCCTCTGCATGTGATAGACAAACAGGTACACAGCACATTACAACACAGAAGTCTGATTACTGTGCTGTGACTGTAACGAGCTGTGCAACTGTGTGTCCATCACATGACAATGGACTGATTTTTATCCACTGAATGTAAACAAAGAATGACAACAAGCAGAGATTTAGAAAACTATGAGGAATTGATACACAAAGTATATTGGTAAATCGTACAACTTTCATTATACAATCAACACTTATTTGCTGAAACTTGACATCCCTTTTAAATGTATAAATAGTATGCCTATACACTTGTATGTGTACATCCATATGGGACCTAAATTTAGAGAAAAAAAAAAAAGATGTAGATTTTGTCCCAAATCTGAATTGCATGCAGGTTTGTCACATATATTATGAATTTACCATGAATTTAACCCTGTTCATTGAATGGGATGAAATCCTTAGTGAAAATCTGCATCATATGTTGACATGCTAAGGCAGGGATTTAGCTACGGGGTGGGGGGATTCATGTGCCCCCAGCACAGCTAGGACTAAAGAGAAGGGGTGTGCCAACCTGGCTTCATTGTCATCATAGGACATTAGATCATGCTACAATGGCCCGACACACTCACAAATCACTGAATTGTAAATGTTCCCAACAGGCTAGCAAACTTATAACTCAATGATTTGTAAGCGTGCTCTTCGGCTGTAGCACGATCTGAGAGCACAACAGAGGAACTCTGCTACAAGAGACTGATGCTGCCTGGAATGTGTGTGTGTGTGTGTGTGTGTGTGTGTGCGCGTGTGTGCTTGCGCGCTTGCGCCACGCACGCACAGGAGTCCAATGCTCCCTCCTCCGGTGACCTCCAACCCTCTATATATATATATATATATATATATATATATATATATATATATGTATATTGTGATAATTTGGGGAATTAAGCTCAAAATGGCGGCTGACTCCTGGTCCGGACAGCGGTGGTTCGTGGTACTGGGCGCCGGAAAGATAGCTTTCAGACGGTCCAAGTGTAAATAAAAGTGGCTTTATTCAGCTTAACTGCAACACAGCAAAACAACAAAAACCTATGCCACCGTTAGGGCCTAACTCACTCCTTGAGCCCCTAACTGTCCTGACTGTTACTCAGCTCTAGCAACAGTCCTCTGTGGATGCCAGCCCTCTGGGACAGAGCCTATCTCTCCGTCCTCGCTGGTCCACTCCTGTGGATACCAGCCCTCTGGGACAGAGCCTCTCTCTCCGTCCTCGCTGGTCCACTCCTGTGGACGCCAGCCCTCTGGTACAGAGCCTCTCTCTCCGTCCTCGCTGGTCCACTACTTCCTGCTTCCTGCAGGATGCTCCAGCCCCTCTGGAGTTACGTGCCACCACCCAAAGGCGTGGCTGAGGGCCTTTTCTGGCCTGGTCTGGGTCGCTCAACAGCGCCCTCTGGCTCACATACTTACATACCCTCCCCCTCAGCTCACTACCCATGGGGTGAGCTACAATGGGACGAGACATCCTATGACGAAGTCCCTCTTCAACCATGTATGCCTGTCCATTGTCTCTCCAGAAGTCCCAATCTGGCGGTCTCTTCTTCCAGATTCCGGTTACTCGACACTTCCGGTTTCTCATCACTTTAACTGCTACGCCAAGATCCCGGACATTCGGTGCAAAGGCAAGTTTTTCTTCATCACCTTCACAATTCGCCATACAGTGGATCACATCATTTTCATCACATTTCTCGCCATAGTCTTCAGCCATCCCATTGCATGACTTTGATCCCTTTAGTGAATAGCTGTAAAAATCTTCATCTTCACCTATCATGAATCCACAGGAGCTCAGAGACCAACTAACACGTACTTCATGCACATCAATGTCTTTAGAGTATAACTGTATCACGGGAAATTTTCCGTAACCTTCATCTCAAAGCAAATTTTGCCATCACCATCAAGGCTTAGAAGTTTAGGAGACATAGGCTGCTTGCTCTCCTCTTTGTTTGAGATACGCAATCTCTGTACTGCAATATCTTCTCCTTCTACACGAGGGCCATACCGTACACCCTCACAAAATAGCTCACGCTGAACTACATTTTCTGGCATGTCTTTAACAACTGTCACATCATTGGTGACATGTAACCATCTCTTACTTCCTGACTCCCCCTTCACAGACAACATGGAGTCATTCACTGTTTGTCCACCAGACATTTGGCTAGAGACAGGCACAGCAACACCTTTATCCACAATGGCTTCAGACACTTTAGCTGTTGGGACAACATATGCGTGGTCAGTCTTCTCACAGACTCTTGTTCCACACTTTTGGTGACCCTTCACCTTATTTACCATCTCACAGCCCTGTAGGCTTTGGACCTCATTGGTTTGAGGCTGGACCCACTCTGTCACAGGCAGTGTGTGACCAATCACAGTTTCTTCTTCTGTTGGACCTTCTTTGGCCTCCTCACATTTTGCAGGATCACTCATGTCTGTCTGACTTAACGATTCTCCTTTCTCTGCCTCTATGCTGGCAGCTTTTTCCAATTCTAACGCCTTCTGTAGCGCACAAATCTCTGATTCCAGCTCCAGAACTTTCTTCACTGCGACATTTTTCTGTGCCGCTTCCATCTCAGTCTTTACTAGTGCACCTTGCAGCTTTATTTCTGACTCGCACTTCACTTGATCCATCTGCAACTCCAGCTGTTCCTTGATGCATGCAATTTCCTACTGATGGTTCACTTGCACCTTTAGTTTAGCAACAAGCATTTTTAGATCTACAATCTCAGCATACAAATTAGACAGGTTTCCCTCAAACTGAATCCTCATGTCTTCTATCTGGAGGTCCAATTCTCTCTTGGCCTTTTCCAGCTTGTCATAAGCATTAGTTTTGTTCTCATACAATATCTGCACAGATTCCAGGTTTTTCTCAACTTCATCCTTGGAGCTAACCAAATTCTCCATTTCAGTGCACAGTTGCTTGTTGAGCCTCTCTAACTCAGCCTTCAATTCAAGGGCCTCTGCTTCAGCACGGTCACGTTCTTCTGCATATCTAGCAGAAAGAGTCTTCTCTTCACCAAGCAGCTGATCAAACTTTTTCTGCTTCCTTTCCAAATTTGACACCATCCGACGTTGATGATCAAGGTCTACACCTACATCTTCTAGTTCCTGCTGCAGTCTAATTTTCGTCTTCTCAAGTTTGTCATAAGCAGCAACCTTTTCCTCAAACCATTGATTTGTAGCTTCTAGCTCCTTTTGCAACCTTTCCTTTAGTTCTTCAACAGAGTCCAAGGACCCAATACTATCTTCCATTTTTTCCTTCATATCAGTCGCCTGATCCTGTAGTGTTGAAATCTGCTTTGTCAAATCTCTTTTTGCTATCTCCTCTTCCTCTAGTTGCTCAAGGAAACCATTTTTCTCATCTTCCATTTGTTTTAGTTTTGTACTAAGGTCAAGCTTCTGACAAGTTTCTTCTTGCAAAAGTTCCTGAGTGTCCTGAAGCTGAAATTCTAGTGTAGAAAAATCTTTGGAAAGTTTGATAAACTTGCTGTCTGCTTGAGAAAGAAGCCCTGTGACATTATCCAATTCCACCTGTAGTCTATTTGCCTTGCCTAGCAGTTCTGCTTGAAATCTGTCCCCTTCTGTGACTTTTAGTTGCATCACTTGAAGTTGAGTCTCTACTTTTTTATGACTCTCCTGTAAGGCTTGCACTTTCTGAGCATGGACAGACGACATCTCCATCAAATCTTTGTCTTTATTTTGCACCAAAACAGACAACTTCTCATTATCTTCACAAGATCCTGACAGCGCCCTCTCCAGGCTACATATTCTAGATTTGAGTTCACTTTCTCTTTGTTCCAGAACTCCAGCTCTGCTTCGCCATTCGTGGATTTCACCATTTAGGCGAACCTGATGCAAGTTTTGCTCTGACTGCAATGTCTGCACCACAGATTCTAAATCACTCTCTCGGTCAGACACATGCTTCCTCAGCTCGGCAATTTCATTTTCTTTGTCAGTCAAGGCAACCGAAAGTCTTTCACACATCCTGACTTTGTCATCCAGACATTCTGACTGACTCTGCAAAAATTCACTTCTCTCATGTTTAGCAGTTTCAAGGTCATCTCTTAATTTTTCAATGACACTCTCTTTGGCAATGGAGTCTTTAACATGCTGCTCCTTTAAATCCTGCAATTGCTTCTCAAGCACTTGCTTTTGCACTACACTCTGTATAACTTCCTTAGAGCACATTTCATTTCCGCAAACTCCTTCTTAGTGACACAGTCCATTCCAGGCAAACCCAGTACCACATTTTCACAATGACTAGGATATAACCTCTTCATAGAGTCAAGCTCTGCCTTCAACTTAAGGTTCTCTCTTTCTGATACTAAAAGTTGCCATTTCCAATCAGATATTTCATTCTCATACATGAACCTGATGGTTTTATTCTCATCTTGAAGCTGCTGCACCCTAACATTTTCATCTTTGGCGCGTTCATGCACTCCATTATGAGACACACACTCAGCAGGGACATATTTCATCATAGAACAGAGGTGCTTTAGAAAAATTGAGTCACCATCATGCAACCCTTTATCTTTACTTGCATCCAACATGATCTGTTCCGGGTTTTGTATCTCTCTGCATTCAGACTGCTATTAAACCTGTGCATAACTTCTCTGCTTTTTTACAAGCTGAAATTCTCTTTTTCTTGCCCATGGTTAACTAACAAGATTACACAATATTCCACAACAATCTTGGGTTTAACCGGCAGCAACTTTTTACTATCTTCTGCAGTCACCTGTATTCAAACAGTTAACTTATGTGGCACTACAACCACCAGCATTTTCTTCTGTCTTCCACAGAAAACACCAACATGGCACCATAGCCTTTCACATACACTTGTTTATGTGGCACTACAACAACCAGCATTTTCTTCTGTCTTCCACAGAAAACACCAACATGGCACCATAGCCTTTCACATACACTTGTTTGCAATATCCAGCTTCTATACATTGCATACTTTCTTGCCATCAGCAAACATTTCACAGACTTCTGTGCCACAGTATACACAAAGTCCATTCCCTGGATTCCTCATCCAGAGTTTTACTTTCACCAGTTTTTTGCACACAGATTGCTATGTTGCAATTCACTCACCCCATTCTTGGCTTCTCAGTTGAAATCACTGATTTCTTCCAGCTGTAGGCCACAATGCACACTTAGCAGTACTGCAGTCACCAATCACTTGTCTTCCAGGACTTGCGTGGATCTCTTTATGCGCGCGGTCTCCACCATATGCCCGCGTTCTCCGCCATATGTGATAATTTGGGGAATTAAGCTCAAAATGGCGGCTGACTCCTGGTCCGGACAGCGGTGGTTCGTGATACTGGGCGCCGGAAAGATAGCTTTCAGACGGTCCAAGTGTAAATAAAAGTGGCTTTATTCAGCTTAACTGCAACACAGCAAAACAACAAAAACCTATGCCACAGTTAGGGCCTAACTCACTCCTTGAGCCCCTAACTGTCCTGACTGTTACTCAGCTCTAGCAACAGTCCTCTGTGGACGCCAGCCCTCTGGAACAGAGCCTATCTCTCCGTCCTCGCTGGTCCACTCCTGTGGATACCAGCCCTCTGGGACAGAGCCTCTCTCTCCGTCCTCGCTGGTCCACTCCTGTGGACGCCAGCCCTCTGGTACAGAGCCTCTCTCTCCGTCCTCGCTGGTCCACTACTTCCTGCTTCCTGCAGGATGCTCCAGCCCCTCTGGAGTTACGTGCCACCACCCAAAGGCGTGGCTGAGGGCCTTTTCTGGCCTGGCCTGGGTCGCTCAACAGCGCCCTCTGGCTCACATACTTACAATATATATATATATATTGTGACAGTTTGGGGGGACTAGTCTCAAGTGGCGGCAGACTCCTGGTCCGGACAGCAGTGGTTCGTGGTACTAGGCGCCGGAGAGATAGCGTTCAGACGGTCCAAGTGTAAAATAAACTGGCTTTATTCAGCTTAAGTGCAACATAACAAAACAACAAAAAACCTAGGCCACAGTTAAGGCACTAACTGACTCCTTGAGCCCCTAACTAGCCTGACTACTGCTCAGCTGCAGCAAAAGTCCCCTGTGGACCCCAGCCCTTCTGGGACAGACCGTCTCTCTCTGTCCTTGGCTTGACCCACACTTCCTGCTCTATGCAGGTTTCTCCAGACTTCTGGAGTTACGCCCCCCACCCAAAGGCATGGCTGAGAGCCTTTTCTGGCCTGGGCCTGGGTCGCTCAATAGCGCCCTCTGGTTCACATACTCACATACCCTCCCCCTCAGCTCACTACCCATGGGGTGAGCTACAATGGGACGAGACATCCTATGTCGAAGTCCCTCTTCAACCATGTATGCCTGTCCAGTGTCTATCCAAAAGTCCCAATCTGGCGGTCTTTTCTTCCAAATTCCGCTTCGTCGAGTTTTCCGTCTTCTCATCACTTTAAATGCTACGCCAAGATCCTGGCCATTCTGTGCAAAGGCAAGTTTTACTTCATCACCTTCACAATTCGCCATACAGGGGATCACATCATTTTCATCACATTTCTCGCCATAGTCTTCAGCCATCCCATTGCATGACTTTGATTCCTTTAGTAAATAACTGTAAGAATTTTCTTCTTCACCTATCACGAATCCACAGGAGCTCAGAGACCAAATAACACGTACTTCATGCACATCAATGTCTTTAGAGTATAACTGTTTCACGGGTACTTTTTCCGTAACCTTCATCTCAAAGCAAACTTTGCCATCACCATCAAGGCTTAGAAGTTTAGGAGACATAGGCGGCTTGCTCTGCTCTTTGTTTGAGATACACAAGCACTGTACCGCAATATCTTCTCCTTCTGCACAAGGGCCATACAGTGCACCCTCACAAAATAGCTCACGCTGACCTACATTTTCTGGTATGTTTTTAACAACTGTCACATCATATATTGGAATGGTTTCTGTATAATGCTTCCACACCTGTACGACAGCAGGAGAACCACTTCTATACTCTAGTCTTACCTCCTCTTTCTCATACACATAACTTCCTGGAGGCATGTTGCGGTACTGTGATAGATTGCAAGAATTTTCGTGCCAACCCCTTTCTGACAGTACAGGAGCTGGTGATATCATCATCTCAACATTCTCCAAGTTATTTTCATTCCCTGTGCTAACACCGGAGGACTGGGATACCAAGTTTTCAACATCACAGTTTTTACTGTCAGTACCCAGATGCTTTTTGGTTACAGGTTCTGGCTGCCTTAATGTCTCTGCTTTCTCTGCCTCTATGCTGGCAGCTTTCTCCAATTCTAATGCCTTCTGTAGCGCACAAATCTCTGATTCCAGCTCCAGAACTTTCTTCATTGCCACATTTCTCTGAGCAGCCTCAATCTCAGTTTTTACTATTGCAACTTGCAGATCTTTCTCAATCTTTCGCATTGCATCTTCTATGGCAGCAGATGTAGATGCCATCTCTTTATCCACTAGGTCTCCTAATTCTAGGATATTCTGCAGTGTTCTTCTAACATTTGTCAAGTCAGCATCCTGGATGATATTTTCTGCTTCCCTCACTGTTCCTTGAATTATCTTGAGCTGACCCTCCAACATCTTCTGATAAAGCTTCTGCTCATCTGCAGACTTTTTGTCAAGTCTTTCTTATCTTGCTCTTGGTTGAATAAAGACTGTTTCTTGAATCACATTTTTCAGGGATAACAGCTCTGATTCTTTAGAGGTTAAAAGGCTCTGCTACGAGTCCTTCTCAGCTTCTAGTGCTGCCAGCTTTGAAGAGAGTGCAGATGTCGACTGTTCAGTATTGGATAAAGACTGCTGCAATTGATCCAATTCTTCTCTTTTAAATTCAACTTCGGTTTTTAACTGTTCAATCTGAGAAGTGCGCTCTTCCAACTTTATTTCTGACTCGCGCTTCACTTGAACCATCTGAAACTCCAGCTGTTCCTTGATGCGTGCAATTTCCTCCTGCTTGTTCACTTGCACCTTTAGTTTAGCAACAAGCATTTCTACAGTCATGGCCAAAAGTTTTGAGAATGACACAAATATTATATTTTCACATGATCTGCTGCCCTCTGGTTTTTATGTGTGTTTGTCAGATGTTTTTATCACATACAGAAATATAATTGCATTCATATTATGAGTAACAGAAGCTTATATTGACAGTTAGAATGAGTTAATGCAGCAAGTCAATATTTGCAGTGTTGACCCTTCTTCTTCAGAACCTCTGCAATTCTCCCTGGCATGCTCTCAATCAACTTCTGGACCAAATCCTGACTGATAGCAGTCCATTCTTGCAGAATCAATGCTTTAATTTTGTCTGAATTTGTTGGTTTTTGTTTGTCCACCCGTCTCTTGATGATTGACCACAAGTTCTCAATGGGATTAAGATCTGGGGAGTTTCCAGGCCATGGACCCAAAATCTCTATGTTTTGTTCCCTGAGCCATTTAGTTATCACCTTTGCTTTATGGCAAGGTGCTCCATCATGCTGGAAAAGGCATTGTTGAGCGCCAAACTGCTCTTGGACGGTTGGGAGAAGTTGCTCTTGGAGGACATTCTGGTACCATTCTTTATTCATGGCTGTGTTTTTAGGCAAGACTGTGAGAGAGCCGATTCCCTTGGCTGAGAAGCAACCCCACACATGAATGGTTTCAGGATGCTTTACAGTTGGCATGAGACAAGACTGGTGGTAGCGCTCACCTCTTCTTCTCCGAATAAGCTGTTTTCCAGATGTTCCAAACAATCGAAAAGGGGATTCATCAGAGAAAATGACTTTACCCCAGTCCTCAGCAGTCCACTCCCTGTACCTTTTGCAGAATATCAGTCTGTCCCTGATGTTTTTTCTGGAGAGAAGTGGCTTCTTTGCTGCCCTCCTTGAGACCAGGCCTTGCTCCAAGAGTCTCCGCCTCACAGTGCGTGCAGATGCACTCACACCTGCCTGCTGCCATTCCTCAGCAAGCTCTGCACTGCTGGTAGCCCGATCCCGCAGCTGAAACACTTTTAAGAGACGGTCCTGCCGCTTGCTGGTCTTTCTTGGGAGCCCTGGAGCCTTTTTGGCACCAATGGAACCTCTCTCCTTGAAGTTCTTGATGATGCGATAGATTGTTGACTGAGGTGCAATCTTTCTAGCTGCAATACTCTTCCCAGTTAGGCCATTTTTGTGCAGTGCAATGATGACTGCACGTGTTTCTTTAGAGATAACCATGGTTAACAGAAGAGAAACAATGATGGCAAGCACCAGCCTCCTTTTAAAGTGTCCAGTGGTGTCATTCTTACTTAATCATGACAGATTGATCTCCAGCCCTGTCCTCATCAACACCCACACCTGTGTTAATGGAGCAATCACTGAAACGATGTTAGGTGGTCCTTTTAAGGCAGGGCTGCAATGATGTTGAAATGTGTTTTGGGGGATAAAGTTCATTTTCTAGGCAAAAATTGACTTTGCAAGTAATTGCTGTTAAGCTGATCACTCTTTATAACATTCTGGAGTATATGCAAATTGCCATTAGAAAAACTGAAGCAGTAGACTTTGTAAAAATTAATATTTGTATCATTCTCAAAACTTTTGGCCATGACTGTAGATCTACAATCTCAGCAGATAAATCAGACATTTTTTTCTTAAACTGAATCCTCATGTCTTCTATCTGGAGGTCCAATTCTCTCTTGGCCTTTTCCAGCTTGTCATAAGCATTAGCTTTGTTCTCATACAATATCTGCACAGATTGCAGGTTTTTCTCAACTTTATCCTTGGAGCTAACCAAATCCTCCATTTCAGTGTGCAGTTGCTTGTTGAGCCTTTCTAACTCGGCCTTCAAATCAAGGGCCTCTTCTAGGGAGCGAGCCAAGGCAAGAGTTTTGGTCTCTTTTCCACGAGCCTCTGCTTCAGCACTGTCACGTTCTTCTGCATATCTAGCAGAAAGAGCCTTCTCTTCACAAAGCAGCTGATCAAACTTTTTCTGCTTCTTTTCCAAAATTGACACAATCCGACGTTGATGATCAAGATCTACACCTATATCTTCTAGTTCCTGCTGAAGTCTAATTTTCGTCTTCTCAAGTTTGTCATAAGCATCAGCCTTCTCTTCAAACCGTTGATTTGTAGCTTATAGCTCCTTTTGCAACTTCTCCTTTAGTTCTTCAACAGAGTCCAAGGAACCAATACTATCCTCCATTTTTTTCTTCATATCAGTCGCCTGAGCCTGCAGTGTTGAAATCTGCTTTGTCAAATCTCATTTTGCTATCTCCGAGTGTGGGAGGTTCTGATAATAGAGGATGTTATTCTTAGGTCATTGAGTGAACGGAGAGTACGGGTTGGGCGATAGACCGAGATGAGGGAGGAAATGTAGGGAGGTGTAGCATTATGGAGAGCCATGTGAATGTGAATTCTGTATTAAATAGGCAGCAAATGTAGTGACCGGCACAGACCGGAGGCATCGCTATAGCATCTAGACTGATAGATGAGCCTGGCCGCCGCATTCAGAATAGATTGTAGAGGGGAGAGTTTAGTAAGGGGAAGACCGATTAGTAAGGAGTCACAGTTACAGTCAAGGCGAGAGTGAATCAGGGCAACAATAAGTGTCTTTAGTGTATCTGTGGTAAGGAAAGGGCGGATTCTGGAGATGTTTTTGAGGTGGAGATGACAAGAGTGTGTGAGTGATTGGATATGGGGGTGAAGGAAAGGTCTCAGTCAAACAAAACCCTGAGGCAGCGGGCATACTGCCTAGGAGTTATGGTAAGGCCAGAGACTGCAATGGAGATATCAGGGACAGATCTATTACATGGTGGAAACAGCAGTAGTTCAGTTTTTGAGAGATTCAGTTTCAGATAGAGCGAAGACATGATATTTGAGACAGCAGAGAGACAGTCACTGGTGTTCTGTATTAGTGCAGGGGTGATGTCACGGGATAACGTATAGAATTAGGTGTCATCAGCATAAAGATGGTACCGGAAGCCAAATCTAGTGATGGTTTGTCCAATGGGTGCTGTGTAGAGGGAGAAGAGCAGGGGACCTAGGACCGAGCCCTGAGGAACACCAATGGCAAGGGGAAGAGAGGAAGAAACAGAGCCCGCAAATGATACACAGAAAGTGCGGTCAGAGAGAGACTTTTGTGAGGGCCGTTTCAGTAGAGTGCAGAGTGCGGAAGCCAGATTGTAAGGGGTCAAGAAGAGAGTTAGCAGAAAGAAAGCGGATTAAACGAGAATAGACCAAGCGTTCCAAGATTTTGGAGATAAAAGGAAGGTTAGAGACAGGTCGATAGTTAGCAGCACAGGACGGGTGAAGGGAGGATTTCTTCAGTAGTGGGGTTATGACAGCATGTTTGAAAGAGGATGGGAAAATTCCAGAAGAGAGAGAGAGGTTAAATATTTTAGTAAGGTAAGTCGTGACGGCAGGCGACAGAGACTGGAGAAGGTGTGAGGGGAAAGGGTCACTACTGCAGGTCATAGGGCGAGAAGAAGAAAGTAGCTGAGATACTTCCTCCTCTGTAACAGGTTCAAAAGATGAGAATGAACAGTCTGAAGTGCGACTGGTGTGGGGGTCAATGCCACCTGGGGATTGGGCAGTTATTTCCTGACGGATCTTATCAATTTTATCATGGAAATAAGAGGCCAGGTCATCTGCGCTAAGGTCTGTGAATGGCATCTGCACCTTAGGGGTAAGTAAGGAATGAAAAGTTTTTAAATAGCCTTTTAGGGTTACAGGAGAGAGAAGAGATGAGAGTGGTGAAATAGGCTTGTTTGGCTAGGTGAAGGGCAGAATTATAGGTTTTAAGCATAAATTTAAAGTTGAGGAAGTCTGCAGGTGTACGTGATTTTCTCCACAGACGTTCAGCACACCTAGAGCACCGCTGAAGAAAACGTGTCTGTGGCGTGTGCCAGGGTTGCTGCCTCGTGCGTCTAACCTTTCAAGTGGAGGGGGGAGTGGCCTCATCCAATGCACTCTTAAGGATTTCATTATAGTGACTGGTGGCCAGATTGGGACAGGAGAATGAAGAGATGAGGGACAGAGAGGACGGTAGAGTATCTGAGAGGTGCTGGGTGTTAATAGCACGTAAATTCCTATATGTATGATGAGTAGGTGTGTCCTGTGAAGGAGAGAAAGCACTGATGGTGAGAGACAGAAGGTTATGGTCAGAGAGTGGCAGAGAAGAGTTAATAAATTTAGAAACTGTGAGGAGACGATGGAAGACAAGATCAATGGTGTTGCCATCTACATGTGTGGCGGAAGAGGAAAGTAGTGAAAGACCAAAAGACGTGGTTATTGAGAGAAACTGTGAGGCAGTTGGGGAGACAGGGTGTCAGTGGGGATGTTAAAATCACCCATGATGAGGGTAGGAATTTCACTGGATAAAAAGAGGGGAAGCCAAGAATCGAAGTGATCCAGAAATTGGTAGGGTGATCCGGGTGGACGGTAGATAACAGCTACACATTAGGAGAGTGGGCGGAAAAGTCTGATAGCATGTACTTCAAATGAGGGGAATGTGAGTGACGGTAAAGTGAAAAGTGCACTGCGGTGACAGAAGTAACCCTACCCCTCCACCCTTCCTGTTGTCAGGCCTAGAGGTGTGTGAGAATTGTAGGCCACCATGAGACAGAGCAGCAGGGAAGGCCGTATCAGACTGCTGGATCCAGGTTTCAGTAAGGGCAAGCATGTTGAGAGATTTGCTGAGGAATAAGTCATTAATATATTCTAGTTTGTTACACACTGAGCGGGCGTTGTAGAGAGAACAGTTAAAAGAGATAGGAGAAAGATAAGGAGAGGGAACACGGCAAATATTGATTAGGTTTGTAGGATTCCTGTGTGAGTAAGAAGAGGAAAAATTAGGGAGAGAAGGAGGGCCAGAGTTTGGAGAGATGCCCCCAGCAGCTAGGAGGAGCAAAATGGACAGAGACAGAAGGCGGTTCAATGATTTATGTGGATGTTTATGTTTGGTTTCACTGCTAAAAGCAGTATAGGGATAACAGTGGTTGAAGAGAGTGAAAAGTGTGTGAGAGCTGTACATGGGAAAAGGAAGAAGAGAAGGACTGATATGGATGGTGTGCACTGGTGGTAAAGATGGAGAGGAGTTCTGCAGGAAGACAATTGCTAACATAGTAAGTGACAGTGCAGCTATATCATACCATGTGTTAAAGCTTGTTGTTTTGGTTTTAAGTTTACCTGGTGTTCTTCCATGGCTGGCCTGTCTTGTGCCCTGTCTTAGTGCCATGTATAAGTGCACTTTGGTTAATCTGCACTTCGGTTAAGATGGACACTGCATTAGAAAATGCCCCCCTGCATTGGAAATGCTTCCCCTATAAGCTGTATCTACTTATATAGGGATGCAGAGCTTCAAAACTAGCACTAATTTAAGTCGTTAACCAATTAATCAACAAACTGTGACACATGGGGAGACTGGGCTATGTAGTTACAAATACAATGACCAGGGAACTACCATAAAATCACTGAGCATCAAAAGACTGCCACTAGGACAGATAAGGACACATGGGATTGCAAAAAATACAGCCTGGGTGAAATTCTAGGATAGGGGTCAGAGAACAGCCATGTAGAGATGGGTTGAAGAGAATATGTACCATTCAAGGTTGCAGGATGAATTGAAGTTTAGACACCGCAAGCAGAGATGGGTTGAAGAGAATATGTACCATTCAAGGTTGCAGGATGAATTGAAGTTTAGACACAGCAAGCAGAGATGGGTTGAAGAGAAGACCAATGACGAAACATCAGTGGCTGTCCTGGCAGCATTTACCAAGAGCCCACAGCGTAGCACTCAACCTATGTCCCTGGAGTGTGGCATCAGTCAAACGTCCATTCGATGGATACTGGTTTACACATAGATGGCACCCTTACAAGATCCAGCTGCTACAACATCTCACCGAGGATGATCCAGACTGGCGCGTTGAAGTTGCAGAGTGGGCGACACAACAACGTCCAGATTTGGGCTTATCCAACACCGAACCAGTTGCATGAAATTTGGGGAGCAGTTTGCTAACTATGTCATGGGAGATGGGTACACACCATAGGGGCACCTATGGGACATTATACTGTGTGAAGGGGCTACTATAAGACATTATACTGTGTCAAGGGGCCACTATGGAACATTATACTGTGTGCAAGGACTGCTGTGGGACAGTATATCGTGTGCAGGTGCTGCTGTGGGACATTGTACTGTGTGAAGGGGCTGTTGTGGGACATTATACTGTGTGAGGGGGCCGGTATTGAACATTATACTGTGTGCAAGGACTGCTGTGGGACAGTATATCATGTGCAGGTGCTGCTGTGGGACATTGCACTGTGTGAAGGGGCTGTTGTGGGACATTATACTGTGTGAGGGGGCCGGTATTGAACATTATACTGTCTAGAGGCCACTTTGGGACATTATACTATATGGAGGGGTCGTTATGGTCAGGGGAGAATCTAGCCTCTTTGCTGCCTGAGGCGGACTATAGAAAGGCACCCCCCCACCAAAAAAAAAATTGAGCTTACATGCTACTAGCTTTACAAGCTGCTTTTGTCGCACAATAAACATACACAATACACAAAGTTATAAAACAGTTTTTAAGAATTCTTCTTACTATATTACTTCAGTATCAGAGATCAACAACACGGCATTAACAATGAAAGTAACTTAAAACATCTTCTCCTTGGTGGATGGACGAGCCCGCATGGCCCCCAAGCTCTTTAATAGGAGCGTCGTAGATAGCTGGGTGTTGTACTTTGGCTATCTTTGGCATTCCCAAAGATAGACGAATGGGAGCCACACAGGTTCGTCCATCCACCAAGCGACACGCTTATATTCAGCCTGGCTGCGGTCAGGCTGAATTTCCAGAGGAAGGGTGGGAAAAAACTATTTTCCAGTCCAGTGGGGGTCTCAGCAGACAGATCCCCATCAATTAGGTATTTATCCAATATAATTTAGGTGAATACAGTGTAGTATCATTTTGTGATTTACAGGTAACGTCTCTGACTAATTGTTCACATTTCCCTTCTCTTCCCTTTGGACCACCATGGCCACTTCCTGCTGTGCCTTGTCTCTGTAAAGTTTGCAACACAGACATCTTTGGCTCCTCACTTTTCCAAGCACCTGTCACGCATTGTCCTCAATTACACAAAGCCCCCATAATGAATAATACTCCCAAGTGCATCTTTAAATGAATAATGTCTGTGTGTGCCCTGTATAAATAGTGCCCTTTATTAATAATGCCCCAGGTGTTTCCTAATTAAAAGGTTTTCCAGGTTATCAATAAAAAATATCAGTGGGGCTCAAAAACCCTGGATCCCCAGGATCAGCTGTGTGAATAAACCATGGTACCTGTGTAAGCGCCATGACTGCTTTTCTGTTTACATAGTGTCATTCATCTTATAGCGGCCATGTAATGTAACTACAGCCTCATCCTATACACGTATATGTGACAAGACTGTAATTACATCACATGGTCACTATAAACAGACAGCGTGTGATACAAACAGTCACCATGGCCCCCTCATACAGCTGATCGGGGGGGGGGGGATTCACTGATCTCTTATTGATAATCTGCCCTAAGGATATATTATCAATAAAAATGAGCTGGAAAGCCCCTTTAATAAAGCCCAAGTGCAACCTTAACACCTTAATGACCGGGCCATTTTTTGTTTTTGCATTTTCGTTTTTCCCTCCCCACATTCCAAGAGCCATAACTTTTTCATTTTTCAATTCCCAGAGTCACATGATGGCTTATTGTTTGCGAAACAAATTGTACTTTGTACTGTCACTATTCAATATGCTGTGCAATGTACTGGGAAGCTGGAAAAAAATTCAGAATGAGGTGCAATTGGAGAAAAACTGCATTTGCGCCAAATTCATATGGGTTTACTTTTTACAGAATTCACTGTGTGGTAAAAATGACATGTTACCTGTATTCTGCGGGTCAGTACGAACATGGCGATACCAAATTTATATATTATTTGTAATGTTTTGATACCTTTTAAAAAATTAAAAACTTTGCTGGTTTGATCACTTTTTATTCAATTTTTTATAGGAGGCAAAGTGTTGAAAAAAAATGCTATTTGGCCATTTTGATTTTTTTTCCCTGCTACACCATTCACCGTATGGGATAAATATTTTAATATTTTAATAGTTCTGGCATTTTGGAGCGCGGGGATACCTAAAGTGTTTATGCTTACTTTTGTTTATTTACTTTTATATCTGATCTAGGGAAAGGGGGGTGATTTGAACTTTTGTGGTTTTTTTTATTTTTTCATACTTTTAAAAACTTTTTTTTTTTCTACTTTTACTTGTATGATCAGACTCCCTAGGGACCTTGAAACTGATCGTTCATACTATTCACTAATGCCGTTACTGCTATTAGACGATGCCTGCAGGCACCGATCGCTCCTGTTAGCGGCGGGTCCTGGCTGTATTATACAGCCGGCACCCGCTGTGTATGGCGAGCTCCTGAGCGCTCTCCATACATCGTCATGCGACTCAGGACGTACTATTACGCCCTGGGTCGTTAAGGGGTTAAAGGAGTTGTCCAGGATAACTACTTTTTTAATATGAGACCAGAGTAGGTGCTCCGGTGTCTCCCAGCGGATTCGGGTTCTGCTGCTCCGGTGTTTTCTTCCATTGGAAGTTCCCACAGCACTGTGACATCACTCCCAACTCTAGTATCTTTTTCATTTCCTTTGACACAGCATCTCGTCTGGTTTCAGGAGTTCGGTACAGTTTTATATGTTAACCCACTGGATTAATGTATTGAGTGCCAGTAGAAAAGAGGCCAGGTGTTTTCTAATCCTGATATCACCTTGTGGGTAAAGGAAAATTTCAACACCAGGCGGGACCCATCCACTTCCTCCAGTTCCTTCACCCTGGACATTTTCCTAGGGCAAGCTATTGCTCACACTTCCTCATTTTATAGCTGTACGGTGAAGAGCACATTGAGGGGCACTGTGGTACATGCTGGAGTGTCAGTTTGAGCAGCAGTATACGATGAATAATTACTGCATGCAGCAAACCACAGACACAATGGAGTAAATAAAAACAACTTCTACCTCAAGATCACTTTTGAAAGCTAATGCAGGCTAGGCAAACTTATGGTGTGCCACAAATTTTTCTTGAAATTCTGCAATTTGTCACTCCACCAACACAGTGTTGATAGGATAATCCAGGTTCTTTTCTGCCTCTCAAGTGCAGTTCTCAGGGTCATAGAATCCTTTCAGAAGATATTCTAGCTTTTTCACCTGGCAGGCCAGGCACACTGATATTGTGCCACAAATTTTTTATGAAATTCTGTAAATTGTCTCTCTGTCAACACATTGTCATGTTCTCCCATACAGGGGTAACCAGCAGGATAATCTAGGTTCTTTTCTGGTGGCTCCCAAGTAGAGATGGGAAAACCTCTCAATATTCATTTCATTTGGGGTCCGGATAGTTCAGGACCAAGATTAGTTTTGTTTTTTTTTTCAAATTAAACAAGTTCAGTATGAACAAAAGCTTAAATTAGCTTAAAATATAGTGTATTACACCAGACTCCGACTGCCCAACCAGTATAACAGTGAACCCCTTGGCTTTGGGAGGCCCTAGTGGTTTCCTACTACTTTTTTAATAGGTAATTACTGCTATTAATTTACCGATCCCCCATTCCTTTCCACAGTCTCCTCCGATTCCTCTTCACCCTGAATGGCTGAAATGTGCAGAGACGTTTCTGGCCATGAACAGCGCCTCTTTTAAGCAACTATACATGTTAATAAAGCAGCACTCCACAAGATTCAGCACATGCGCCATACAGAGACAATGCGTTATTCCACCCAATCGCAGTGTAGCAACAATATTGGTGCCATTGTCACTGTCAATGCTACCTAGTGGAAGCTGGAGAGGAGCCATCCAGCGGATACTTGCTGCAGGATACAGCGAAGCAATAGCTCTGTTTCGTGGCTCCTCTCATCCAGGCTCATTAATTGCAAAAATGCATGACAGTGCTTCACCATATACACATGGAACGAGTGGGAAGGAGGAAGAGTGGAAGCAATGCTTTGCCCTGGTGAAGATGGGGACAGGGAAATGGTCCAGAGAGGAGCTTTGACAATAATGCAACAGAACAGTAATCTGCATAAGACGGAATAAAAATGCCCTCCTTCGTGCTTCCAGCAATATAATTAAGCAGAGGTAAATAGAGAGTGAATACAAGCCTAAATAGCCATTGTCAGCATTTCACCCTACACCTTAATATTATATTGCAATGAGTGTATATTTCCCATGAAACGGCATGATATTAATTTGCTGGTGATGGGGACAGAGGAGTTGCACCTGCACCATTGCTTGGGTGTGCTAGCTATATTATACAGCTAACATGCCTTGTAATAGGGTTATGCAAATGTAAATGACACATGAGTAGAATGTACCGATTTTTACGGTTGCAAAATCATTCAGGATCAAAAATAAATGGTTGTTTTATAATTTATTGCTGATCTTTTTCTTAGTTAACACAGATCAATAATTGTTATGATTTCTTGCATAATTCTCCCCAGAAGTTAACTGGAAGGACCCTTTGAGGATGGGTGCTCTAGGCAATTGCCCAGCCTACTTTCCCTAACGCTGGTTCTGATACTACTATGACATTATATTGTATAAATGCATATTACACCATAAATTTTACCGTTTTCTGTGCAAAGGCTACAATCCATAGCCAAGATACAATAAAATCTACAATGTAAAATCTACAATATAAATATGTGGACAGACAGATTTCTTCCACCATAAAAATATGACTAAAAACTTGTAAGTCTCTACTCAACTCTGTTTCGAAAATTATAGGTGGTACATAATGGCTCTATCTTGATAGTCAGTAGGTATATCTTATAATTTGCATGGAACCTAAAAGAGATTTTATTATTTTATCAACTTCCCTTGTGTAAAAGAGAAAACCTTCAATGCATCCTAATCTATAAAAGTCCTTAGATCACAATACATTTATGAACACCCAATGTTGGAAGACACTTTTTCAATACCACTCAGACGTGTGCAGAAGGCCTGAAGCTCTTGCTCCCAGCTCACAGATCCCAAGATGTTGAAGAAGACTGCAGTGAAATGCTTCACAATTATTAATCCTTTTATAGCTAGAGGACAACTCTGTGGTATAATGTGTTTCTGTCACCAGGGAATAGCCTAGTAATTCTAAAATGGCATACTGGACATTCAAATCTATTGCTTCCACACTCAGAAAATCTATTTCTGCTTCCCATTTATGATCCATGTGGAAAGATGGAGAATAAAACATGAAAGGATTAGAACTGCTCTAATCTATCTTTAGTATACACTATCATTGTGTGATTCAGTCATTCATTCTGTTGATTTATAAGGGTGTCAGGTGTAGGGCCACAACCAATAAAATATGGATGGATAGGCCGACTAATAGGCCCCCAACATTCATGTCTTCCACCGCTGCCAAAGTTAATAATGTATGCAGAGTTTAAAACTGGAAAATCCACAAGAAATTATTAAATGCACTGTTGTAATAAGGCAGATTTGTTAATAAATGCGGGTTCAAACTGGCAATACCCTCCACAAGAAATAATTAAATGTATTGCTCCTATAGGACAATACTGATCATGCCATCTAAGTGGTTAGAGGGGGGGAAGGCTCACCCCTCAACCCTTTGCTCCCCCTGCAATGCCCTAACAGCCAGAGACCTAACTAAGACCTTGAGGATGTCAAGTTTTGGTGTCATTTTTTCTACATATAAACAAAACCCAAAAAAAGGAGTAATGGAATTGCACGTATTTTTTTTAATACAGTCCCACAAAAGACACAAATAAAAGCAAAACAAAACTTTATATGTACCCCAAAATGGTGCCATCTAAAATACAATTTGCCACACAAAAAACAAACCCTCATGTGGCTAGATGTGGAAATAAAACATTATGGCCTTTGAAATTCAAAGATGGGGAAAAAGTCTTAAAATAGGCTACATTCTTCACGATTTAATGTTTACAGTTATTGGCAGGCACATAAAGTAGCTTAACAGTTACAGTCTCTGGTTCGAGCAATGGGTTTGATAGGGCAAGATAGGGCAGAGTCACAATGAGTTATCACGCTTTCTCTGGCTCCGGTCACACACACCAGTGTTCTCCAGGGTCCACATTAGTCTTAGTATGTACAGGTTCTCATGATAATCCCAAGTAAGCAGCAGGCCAGTTCAGGTCAACACACTAGAAGTGATGTTTTACCACTCAGGAGGACCTCAGGATCAAACCAAACTTGACCTACAGGTTAAGGCTGCTTTCCATTGTAGTTCCCATCATTCCACTGCAATGTATCACAGCTGCTCCTGAAATTCACTGTAGACATCGTCTATATACTACACAATGACTCCAATGACTCTTCATGAATATATACTCTGTCACCACTTGTGCAGTGCTCATGCAGTGGCACACTCCTGCATCCACATTTGTGAACAGAGGTCAGTGGAGTCTGCAAAATAAAACAAATTATGAAACAAACACATGGCTGTCATGGGCACATTAAAAGGCATTGAAAGGGAACACTGGTTATCAGGCATGTTGGTTCTTCAATGGAGTATGTTACCCAGTGAACTTCAATGGGGCATTAACAGTCCAGTGTCCAACAATAAGTTTGGATGCATACTTTGTGTAACGGTCTGTAACATTGTCATGCTCTCCCTGCATACTCAGCCTCCAGCTTGGCTCTATTTCATGTTGTGCTGTTCCTGACTTTCCAGGCTGTTGTATAGGTGTTACTCCAGCTACAACCCCTGGTCCATGGAGTTTTACAATAAATTTCATATGGTAGCTATCTACCAGTAAACCAAAGGTTTTCAGTTTAATGGCTGTTAGCATCAGGGCCAATTTAACCGTAGGGCCAACAATGCAGCTGCACTGGGCTTTATGGTTGCGGAGGCCCCCTCAGCTGCCCCAGATCGAGCGGGACAGTCCCACATTTCGGGTGCTCTCCTGATGTTCTGGGAAGCAGACAGTGATGTCAACTCTGTCTGTGTCCATAGGACACAAATAGAGCTTGAATACTATAGTGGAGCACAGAGCTATCAGGTCCGTGCTCCGTTATTCAGCCTTTGATGATGATGTCTGCAGCAGGGAAGCACAATGAGTACCGAGCCACAGACATCATTACAGCCAGAGCCTTCAACTCTGTGGGAACAAGGTTAGGTGAGTATTCCTTGTTTTGTTTTTTTGGGCTTTTTGTGTGGTGGTTGAGGGGGCAGGGGGCTTTATGAGGGAGCTAGTTATTGTTATGGGGAAGTTAAATTATGGGGGGGCACTTAAAAAGTTTTGAACAAGGCCCCCTAATATATTAAAACAGCCCTGATTAGCATACAGGTAAAATGTATAGCAACTTGTGCTAGACATTAGTACAATTAAAAACTGCATGCAGTTCTTTAATTTAAAAAAAAGGCAAATTATTCCAGCCTAAAAAGGTTGACAGAGTGCAGTAGCAGCAGCTATTAGTCTCCTCCTCCCCTCTCAATAGACTAATCGGTAAAAAGTAACTCCGCTGGGCAAGTTGAGAAGGGAACATAGTTTTTAAAGAAAAAATACAAGCTATCTTAAATTTACCCATACTATTGATTTATGAAACGTTCTTTATAATTGAAGGTACGTTTTCAATTTAAATTGTTAACAGCCAACCTAAAACACAAAAAAGTGGGAAAAATCTAAGTACTGCAATAAAGTAATAAATTAAACATGAAATAAGAAATGTATACTCCAATATGGCTGACATGTGATATGTGGATGAATCACACATTCCTTATCAGGTCTAGAAATTTATTGTAACCTGTCATAGACCTCTACCTAAGAAGTCGTTGACACCTGAATGGAATTTCTGAGCTCTCACCTTAGCTTTTATCCCAGTATTTTGGAAATGTTGACACATTTTTGCACATAAGATCTATGGGAATTGATGTGCAGTTAAGTCAGCTTTATATAAATGAATGTTGGTGGACCTTTCTGATTTTGATAGGCTCCTCTGACAGTTTAACGTGTCTGGACAATAATCCCTACAGGAGCTGTCAGGACAAAAATATGCCCAGTATTTGGTTGCTTGGGGAAATAAGGAGCGTGATATATATTTCACAGAAGCTTATCCCCTACCTTTATGGATACAGTGCCTTGCGAAAGTATTCGGCCCCCTTGAATTTTTCAACCTTTTGCCACATTTCAGGCTTCAAACATAAAGATAAAAAATTTTAATTTTTTTGGTGAAGAATCAACAAGTGTGACACAATTTTGAAGTGGAACGAAATTTATTGGTTATTTTAAACTTTTGTAAAAAATAAAAAACTGAAAAGTGGGGCGTGCACTATTATTCGGCCCCCCTAAGTTAATACTTTGTAGCACCACCTTTTGCTGCGATTACAGCTGCAAGTCGCTTGGGGTATGTTGCTACCATTTTGCACATTGAGAGACTTTAAATTCTTGCCCATTCTTCCTTGGAAAACAGCTCGAGCTCAGTGAGGTTGGATGGAGAGCGTTTGTGAACAGCAGTTTTCAGCTCTTTCCACAGATTCTCGATTGGATTCAGGTCTGGACTTAGACTTGGCCATTCTAACACCTGGATACGTTTATTTGTGAACCATTCCATTGTAGATTTTGCTTTATGTTTGGGATCATTGTCTTGTTGGAAGATAAATCTCCGTCCCAGTCTCAGATCTTTTACAGACTCCAACAGGTTTTCTTCCAGAATGGTCCTGTATTTGGCTCCATCCATCTTCCCATCAATTTTAACCATCTTCCCTGTCCCTGCTGAAGAAAAGCAGGCCCAAACCATGATGCTACCACCACCATGTTTGAAAGTGGGGATGGTGTGTTCAGGGTGATGAGCTGTGTTTCTTTTACGCCAAACATATCGTTTTGCATTGTGGACAAAAAGTTCGATTTTGGTTTCATCTGACCAGAGCACCTTCTTCCACATGTTTGGTGTGTCTCCCAGGTGGCTTGTGGCAAACCTTAAATGAGACTTTTGATGGATATCTTTGAGAAATGGCTTTCTTCTTGCCACTCTTCCATAAAGGCCAGATTTGTACAGTGTACGACTGATTGTTGTCCTATGGACAGACTCTCCCACCTCAGCTGTAGATCTCTGCAGTTCATCCAGACTGATCATGGGCCTCTTGGCTGCATCTCTGATCAGTCTTCTCCTTGTTTGAGATGAAAGTTTAGAGGGACGGCCGGGTCTTGGTAGATTTGCAGTGGTCTGATATTCCTTCCATTTCAATATGATTGCTTGCACAGTGCTCCTTGGGATGTTTAAAGTTTGGGAAATCTTTTTGTATCCAAATCTGGCTTTAAACTTCTCCACAACAGTATCACGGACCTGCCTGGTGTGTTCCTTGGTCTTCATGATGCTCTCTGCGCTTTAAACGGAATCCTGAGACTATCACAGAGCAGGTGCTTTTATACGGAGACTTGATTACACACAGGTGGATTATATTTATCATCATCAGTCATTTAGGACAACATTGGATCAGTCAGAGATCCTCACTGAACTTCTGGAGTGAGTTTGCTGCACTGAAAGTAAAGGGGACGAATAATATTGCACGCCCCACTTTTCAGTTTTTTATTTTTTACAAAAGTTTAAAATAACCAATAAATTTCATTCCACTTCACAATTGTGTCCCACTTGTTGTTGATTCTTCACCAAAAAATTAAAATTTTATATCTTTATGTTTGAAGCCTGAAATGTGGCAAAAGGTTGAAAAGTTCAAGGGGGCCGAATACTTTTGCAAGGCACTGTATAAACATGCATGCTAAGTACATCTACTTGTACATGTTTATCGAATGGTCTAAAGTAGGCTGTGGTTGGTGCATAAGAGTCAGTGAAAGAGGGAGACCTGGACCTAACCTTGTTCACTATACCTCCTGTTCTTGCTTCTTTAGTTGGAATGGAAAAGGGGGCAGACTAAGGAGGAAAGATTTAATTTGACTGTTCTAAATTGTAGATAAAGCCATAGTAGAAGGTTTCCCTTGCAGAAAGCTGCCTCCCAGCTAGCGGTCAAAAGCAGTCAATGCCTGTTCCTCCATGAACAGAATAGACTGTATATTATTCTATCATTTTCGCACCCTTATTTATCTGTTAAAAATATATTAAGAAGAATTTATTAAGACTATGTTTATATCTGTGCTAGAGTACCCATCTGAAAATCAGTGAAAGAAAAAGTCCTGCATGTGATTAGTTTCAGGCACCATGTTGCATTTGGAGAGTCCCTGAGGTGCCAAAAAAGTAGAAACCCCCATAAAGTGACCCCATTTTGGAAACTAGACTCATCAAGGAATTTGTCAAGGGATATAGTGAATATTTTGACACTACAGGTTTTTTACTGAATTTATTACCATTGGGATGTGAAAATGAAAAATTACTTTTTTTCCAATAAAATGTTGCTGTAGTTCCAAATTTTTCATCTTCACAAAGGGTTAAATGAGAACAACCAACTAAAATTTTTCTCCTGAACACAATTCCCCATATGTGCTGGTACACTGATATATGGGCACATGGCAGCGCTTGAAACGGAAAAAGCGTTAATTGGCTTTTGGTGAAAAGATTTTGCTGGAATAGTTTTCAGGCACCATGTCCAATTGCAGAGCCCATGAGGTTCCAAAACAGTGGAAACCCCCCAAATGTGACCTCATTTTATAAACTAGACCCTTCAAGGAATTTATCAAGGGGTATAGTAAGAACTTTGACCTTACAGGTCTTTCACAGAATTGGGCCATAGAAATGGAAAATTACATTCTTATCTATAAAATGTAGCTTTAACCCAAAATGTAAAGGGGTAAAGGAGAAATGCACCCCAGCAATTTCTCTCGACTATGGAAATGTGGATTTAAATTTGTGTACTGGCAAACAGCAGGAAAGGAGCACCATTGAGCTTTTCAGAGGGCATATTTTGCTGGAATTGCAGGAACGATTTCTCCTGAACACAACAATATGTGGTCATAAACTGCTCTATGGGTACATCAGGGCCGCTTTAACCATTGGGCCAACTGTGCACTTGCACCGTGCCCTATAAGAGAGGGGCCCCTTGGGACAGCCCAAGACAAGCCTTGCATTTGCTGTCCCGTGCTGTCCCAACTTCAGCTCATCGGGGGCCCACCATCAACACATATATGTGTTGCCATTCTACAAGGGATAAGGCTAAATACTATACTCGGTAAGGACCTTCTGACGTCATAGTGACGTGACTAGTCATGTGACTGCATAGGCATGTCTTTGCTTGTAAGAAGGTACTACCACATGAGGAAAAGTTGTGGAGGAACATGGAGAGATGTGGGGTGCATGGTGTAATGTAGGGGGGAGAGATGTGGGGTGCATGGTGTACTGTGGGGGGAGAGATGTGGGGTGCAGGGTGTACTGTGGGAGGAGAGATGTGGGGTGCAGGGTGTACTGTGGGGGGGAGAGATGTGGGGTGCAGGGTGTACTGGGGAGAGATGTGAGGTGCACAGTATACTGTGGGGGGAGAGATGTAGGGTGCAGGGTGTACTGTGGGAGGAGAGCTGTGGGGTGCAGGGTGTACTGTGGGGGGAGAGATGTGGGGTGCAGGGTGTACTGGGGGAGAGATGTGGGGTGCACAGTATACTGTGGGTGGAGAGTTGTAGGGTGCAGAGTGCACTTTGGGAGGGGGAGAGAGTGTGGGGTGTAGGGTGTATTGTGGGGGGGAGCGATGTGGGGTGCAGGGTGTACTGTGAGGGGAGAGAT
Organism: Leptodactylus fallax; assembly: GCA_947044405.1. Classification (NCBI taxonomy): domain Eukaryota; kingdom Metazoa; phylum Chordata; class Amphibia; order Anura; family Leptodactylidae; genus Leptodactylus; species Leptodactylus fallax. Next base: position 1,691,289 of record CAMRHE010000344.1, on the reverse strand, counting down.
GTGGGGTGAAGGGTGTACTGTTGGGGGTGGACTGTTCGGCCCACCATCAACACATGCATGTGTTGCCATTCTGCAAGCCGTCTGCAAACAGGATGGCGCAATGACGTCATAGCACTTTCCTGTGGTGAGACGTCTTCTCTGTGCTCACGCACCTCGCAGAGAAGAGAGACGACAGCAGCGGAGCAGCAAGGGATTGCAGGCAGGTGAGTAAAAGTGGGATTTTTGTGTACTCACCGTAAAATCCTTTTCTCGTTGTATTCACTGGGGGACACAGCACCATGGGTATAGACCTGGTCACTAGGAGACAAGACACTAGGGAAAAGAAAGCTGTTGGCTCCGCCTCCAGGCTATACCCTGCCACAGCCACTGTGCATGAATCAGTTTGTACCATAGCAGTAGGAGAGAGACACAAAGGAACATGGAACCAACAACCACCAACAATGCCTGAACCAGAAAAGGAACCAACACAGTTCGGGCAGGAACACTGAAAAACAAGGGGGGGATCTGTGTCCCCCAGTGAATACAACGAGAAAAGAATTTTACGGTGAGTACACAAAAATCCCACTTTCTCGTCTACTTCACTGGGGGACACAGCACCATGGGATGTCCTAAAGCAGTCCCACAGGGTGGGAATAACACGGCCATGCAAACCCTTAACGCTCAGCCGCTTCCAGAAACTTACAACCCAAACTGGCATCGGCAGAGACCACAGAATGGATCTGGTGAAACTTAGAGAAAGAGGATGGAGGCCCAGTGGGATACTTACAGACCTGTGAAGCAAAAGCCTGATGCCGGAGGCCCAGGGAACTCCAACAGCTCTAGAGGAGAGAGCCGTCACACGGAAAGGCAGAGCCTTACCCTTAAACCGATAGGTCTCTGTAATCTCAGACCAAAGCCATCGGAAGATGGGAGCTCTGGAAGCAGGCAGGCCCTGGCAAGGGCACTCAGGGAGAACGAGCAAAGCGTCCGAACAACAGAAAGGATCCGTGAGGGACAGTATACATGCAAATCGCCCGGGTAACAACCGGCAGGGAAGAGCAAGCACTACATGGATGCCTGAGGACCGAGCAGAAAGAGGGCAAGACCAAGTCCTCGATGTGGAAGCAGGAAAAACACCCAAAGAAAAAAAGACTGTGGCAGACGGAGGAAAACCTTATCCTTGTGGAGGACCAGAAAGGGAGGCTGCTGAAAAAAAAAAAGGGCAGCCAATTCGGGACCCCTGCGGATGGAGGTAATGGCCACCAGAAACTCATTCTACCAGGACAGAAGGCAAAAAAAGGAATATCAAAGGCTCGAAGGGGGGACCCTGAAGCACCTTAAAGACGAGGTTAAGATCCCACGGATCCAAGGGTTCCAAAGGAGCACAGAGTGGCACTCCTGTAGGAAAGTCTTTAAAAAGGAAAGAAGACTAAGACCTTGATCCAGACCAGACTGGGGAAGATCTGATGAGAATCGTTACTCTTCCAACGATAGACGTAAGCCTTCCACGTTTGATGGCAGATCTAAGCTATCTGGAATTTCCGGGCCTTGAGTAAGAATCCCTGCTGTCCCAGCAAGCCAAAAAAAAACAAAAAAAACAAAACTAATAAAAAAAAGAGATTATGAGGAGAGCAAAGCTCTTCCCCTGGTAAATAATGGCTCAGTAGCTACTGGGCAGGCTGGATGGCTTGACAAGACAGCCCCCTGGCCAATGGAAGGCCCTAGGCGGAGTCTGGATGCAGAAAAGCCCGGGAAAGGGACGGGCCAGTTGCGGCCTAGTTCCCGGCCAGGCCTCGGACTCACATAGAACGCGGCCGACCGCGAGGCACCGTCGGCGGCGCAGCGCGAACTCCGGAGGTTCCGCGGAGGCCTGGGAAAAGGTACCGGGGGTCCAGGAAAGGGGGTCCCCACACGAAGGGGGGGAGGAACCGGGTGCCCCCCCTGACGGGGGCCGCTCGGTAGGAGCGACCAGAAGGCCCAAAAACGCCCCAGAAAAAAGGGGCTTATTAACTAAAATTTAAGGCCCAGCTCTGGGGGACCCTGTGATGCCCCCCTAAACAGGACCCATGCTATTGTCCCCCTGGGAGATGACACTAAGGGGTTGAGTGGGGCCTGAAGGGGAGGAGGAGAGGGGCTGAGGTAACTTTCATACTCACCTGCCTTCTATTCTTCTCATACTCACCTGTCTGGCGTCTTCAGGCACCGCAGGGTCACCCCCTCGGTAGGACCTCGCACATGGGAGTGGGGCCACTGGTACTCGGGCCGCCGGTGCAGCGAGTGGTGAGTGGGGACTGGGTGACCGGCGAGGCTGCTCTTTTGCAGAGCGCTGCGCCCACAGGAGGGTACGACTAGTGTGGCGTACACGCTGACGACCCCCTGCACCTGAAAGAAAGGTAAAAATAAAAACGATGCAAGACAGAAGACCTGAGTCAGGTGGTGTCTGCCTCCTATGTACAGTGGCTGTGGCAGGGTATAGCCTGGAGGCGGAGCCAACAGCTTTCTTTTCCCTAGTGTCTTGTCTCCTAGTGACCAGGTCTATACCCATGGTGCTGTGTCCCCCAGTGAAGTAGATGAGAAAGTTTTATTTTTATTTTTTTGGGCAGTTCTTATATATGGCATAAAGGGCACGTTAGGGGACATTATTACTATAAGGGGAGATGATTTATATAAGGAGCATAGAGAATTTAAGGGGTCATTGGGAGTATTATTACTATAGGGGGAAGATCATTTACATAAAGGGGTATTAAATTAAGGAGCACTTGGGTTTTATGACAGGGCTCTTACAGCTCATTTTTATTGATGATCAGTCCTCAGGATACATCATCAATAAGAGATCAGTGTTATGATACTTGGGACCGCACTGACCAGCTGTTTGAAGAGGCAATGACGCACGTGCAGGCACGGTGACCCCTTCCCTGTTTAAATTACACGCTGTTTTATAGTGACTGTGTGATGTATAGGATGAGGCTATAGTTACATTACATCGCCACTATGTAACGAATGATACAATGTAAACAGAGAAGGGCTCATGGTGCTTGTACAAGTGCTGTGGTCCCCTTCAAACAGCTGATCAGCAGGGGTTCCGGATGTCGATACTTCAGTGATTTTTTTATTGAAAAAGGAGCCAAAGATGTTTGCGTTGCAAACTTTACAGAGACAAGTCACAACTGGAAGAAAAAGTAGTCATGGTGGCCCAGTCCAGATAGAGACAGAATGTGAATGATTACAGTCCGAGACATCACCTGTAAGTCATGAAATGTTCCTTGTGCTGTATTCACCTAAATTGTCTGCAGAGTCCTGTGCAGAGTCTGTAGTGACCACTATACGGTCACCCTATATTGATAATATTAGTAGACCAGAGTTGGGAGCTCACTTGGATGTATTTGCCCCCCCTGTGCCGAACCCTTAGCTATGGGTTTGTCTCAGGCTGAAGACCATGATGAAGCAGGGGGTCGTCCGCTCCCTGAAGATTCTGGACTAGAACAGCAGGGGTGCGAGGAAAGGTGAGTATTGGTGTTTTTTTTTTATTTTTGTTTGGTAAAAGAGGGACATAATATTGAGGGGGCAGGTGGAGAGGGACATTAAACTGGGGGCAGGTGGAGTGGGACATTAAACTGGGGGCAACTGGAGGGGGAAATTATACTGAGGGGGACATTAAACTGGGGGCAACATTAAACTGTGGGTGCACTTGGAGGGGGACATTATGCTGTGGGGGTAGATGGACGGAGACATTAAACTATGGGGACAGCTGGAGGGGGACATTATATTGTATGGGGCCACTAGGGAGGCATTATACTATGTGAGAGCCACTAAGGGGGCATTATAATTTGTGGAAGTCAGGTATTTCTAAGTGTTGGTGATGGGGGGGGGGGGCCACGTATGAAACCTTTGCACTGGGCCCACCAATGTGTTAAACCGTCCCTGGGGTACATGGTAGAGCTTTAGCCACAAATGTTTTAATTTTACAAGGGTTTAAAGGAGAAAATGTATCCCACAATTTGTTACACAATTTCTCCTGACTATGGAAATACCCCATATGTGGAGGAAAACTGATGTTTTCTGCTGGCCACAGAAGGCAGAGAGTGCCATTAGCCTTTTGGAGGGAAGAATCACTTTCAGGTGCCATGACACATTTGCTCCTAAGGTGCTAATGCTGTGGAGAGTACCAAGAAGTGACTTCATTTTGGAAACTGCACACCTCAAAGCAGTGGCGTAACAAAAGTATTGTGGGCCCCCGTACAAACTTTTGTCCAGGGCCCCCTACCTCCTCCCTACAGCAAATTCTTGACAGTGACGGTTACGGATGTTACAGCGATATCTCAAATACTTGAAAGGGATACAGTTGTAGTACCCACAACTGCAGTTATCAAGAATATGATCAGTGAGCAGCGCAGCCAGCGCACATCATGTAAAAACAATACTGGGAGCCGCGTACTTTGGGAAACAGCTAATCTGCAGGGTCCTAACAGTCTAAGAGATATAAATATCAGTGGGGGTCCAACACCTGGGGCCCCTGCTGATCAATTCTTTGAAGTTACTGTGGTGCTTTTGTGAGTGCCATGACTCCTTCCCTATTTACATTGCACAGCATCAGTTTTATAATCACCAATGTTATTACAGCCTGTAGTAATAGTGCACAGCTGCTATAAAACAGATGGCGTGTGATGTGAATAGTGAAGGGGCCCCACACAGTATTATATGCTCCAGAGTGTCCCACACACAGTATTATATGCTCCACAGTGGCCCCCACACAGTATTATATACAGCACAGTGGCTCTCACATAGTATTATATGCTCAGCAGTGGCCCCCACACAGTATTATATGCTCAGCAGTGGCCCCCACACAGTATTATATGCTCAGCAGTGGGCACCCACACAGTATTATACGCTCAGCAGTGGGCCCCCACACAGTATTATATGCTCAGCAGTGGGCACCCACACAGTATTATACGCTCAGCAGTGGGCCCCCACACACTATTATATGCTCCGCAGTGGGCCCCCGTACAGTATTATATGCTCCACAGTGGCCCCCACACAGTATTATATGCTCCCAACAGCCCCCCTCCACTCCGATGCTATTATTATACTCTGGGGTCTCTTCAGACCCCAGAGTATAATAATTGGAGGCCCAGGGAAGGTGAATAAAAATTACAAACACTGATACTCACCTTGCCTCACCTTTCCTGGGCATCCTGGCTCAGTCTGGCTGTCTTCAGCATCTTCGGCCATCTTCAGATGTCCCTGCTGAGGCCTGTGATTGGTCTTCAGTGGTCACGTGGGGGTGCACTGACGTCATTACGCCGCTGCGCCCCATGTGACCGCTGGGGCCTAATCACTTCCTCAGCATGGCCTCAGTGACATGCTGGGGCCCCTTTTCATTTACAATATGTATAGCGGTCGGGGAACCAGGCTTTCTCCGACCACTATCATAATGGAACAGGGCCCCGGCCATCTCCAGCTGGCCGCTGGCCCTGTTCCCCGATTGTTACGCCACTGCCTCATAGGGTATAGTGATCATTTTGACACCAGAGATGCTTTCCAAAAAGAAATACGCAGCCTGTAGTAATAGTGCACAGCTGGTGCAAAATGAAAATTGACATTTTCCCATACAGACCATTTCCGTGCTCAATTTATCATGGCCATCTCATGGCACTGTGAAAAGTCATCTCTACAGTTATTATGCTCTGTCTCCTGATTTTGGAAACACTCTACATGCGGCCCTAATCCTTTACCTAAAAATAGGGCAGGGTTCAGAAATGAAGACGTACAATGCGAATTTGAGGCTTAATTTGGTATTTTACACTGCATTGGTGGGCAACTGCAGAGAGTCTTAGGCAAAATTTTAAAAAAATGGACCCCTATTTTAGAAACTACTCCCCTCAACAAATGTATCCAGGGGTATAGTGAGCATTTTTACCCCTCGAGTATTGCATTATTTTAATTGCCAGAAATAAATGTGCAGTGAAAAGTTAAAATTGGAATTTTTCCAAAGATACTCCATTTAAGTCTGAAAGAGTAATTCATATACAGTTCACCCATGCAGATCAATATCAAGATTTAAACCATCATCAAAAAGTGTGGCTCCTATGGAACACATTCTACTTCTCTGCCATCTTTCAGTCATCCTTCCATACCCTTTCCTCTTAATCTACCCCATCCTACCCCTTTTATGCTAGGTTCACATCTGCATTCGGGTTTCCATTCGGGGGGTCCGCTTGTGGACCCCTCAAACAGAAACCTAATCCACTTAAAAAAGCAATTACCTTCGGAAACCCACAGACCCCATAGACTATAATGGGGTCTGCCGGGTTTCCGCCCAGTTTCCACCCGAAAAGGGCAGAATATGTGAAGAGAAAAGCGCTGCTTACAGGACTTTTCTCTCCGCATTTTTAAAGCAGAATGATGGGGAATGGAATCCCCAGGCGGAGACCGGACACAGATGTGAATCTAGCCTTAGTCTGTTTTACCCTGCCCCTGCTTAGCCTTCTCACCTTCTTTCTTCCCCACACGTGCCTACTACTCCCCATCAGATGTCTACTTCATACTCATCCTGACAGGAGGCACGCTCCCTCCATTGTTATATACTGTTTTGAAATGTATTATTTCCTCCACAATTCTTTGTTATGTGCCGCTCTGCTACACTAGAGCATTATGTCCCCATTTCCTCTCCTTTGTGTCTTACACGTTCCCCATATCATGTATCCCTCTCTTCCCTTCCTCTCTGACCCCTACCCCATCGCTGTTATGGAAACCCTTTTCATTTGTTATGCTTATATGATATATTGTTCTGGTAAAACTTTAATAAAACTTTTAATGAAAAAAAAAAAAATTAACCATGCTGTAGAGGTACTCGGAAAACAAAACTTAGGACCAGAGTATTGATGAGCTTCAAAAAAATGGATAAAATTCCAGCACCAAATGAAGAGTTCTTTCATAAAATCTAACTTTTAATTTTCATCTAAAATCATCAGCAGGAATGTGATAAACTGCAGTGGCATGACAGTCACAGAAACAAAGAGAAAAAATACTGAACCTTTGATGTCATCAGTAATGAAACAAGGTAGATTTTGCTTTCTTAATAGTCACTGCATCTAGGCTGCGGTCATTCACAAAAGCAACTTAATATACTGTATGCCTTTATTTACTCAGCCAAATGACCCTGAAGAGGTTCTCTGTGGAAACAGGTTTGAAAAGTCAACGTATGGTAAAAGTACATTGAAAGGTTAATTGTATGGTCAAAATAATTTGAAAGGCGAAATGAGACAAATTATTAAAGGTTAATAAACAGTGGAAAGAAAATAAATTAAGAAGACAAAGAAAGTGTTTCTCATTTACACCCTCTTAAGCTATTAAAATATTATCAGTGGTTTGTTTTTGTCATATGCTTCTTCTTTTGTATCAATAATCATTGATTATGATGTTAATCTGTTTTCCCTTAGTCTTAACAGCAGCACAATATAGGGTATTTCTGCCTCTGTGTGCTGGTAGGGCAGGCGGAACTTTTAATTATCATAATTTATGTGTGATTATGGTACCCTATAAGAGGGCAAAAGAGACTTGCCCCCCTTGTGTTAGTTATAAAGAAAATAATTCTATGTTAGGGAGGGAAGCTTGTGCTGCTGTTAGGACTAAGGGAAAACAGATTAACATTATAATTAACGATTCCCTTACGTCCTACAGCAACTAAATCCCTTAGTTAGGGTTTCCTCACCCTACAGAGCTTAGGACTGACCTTTTTGGCCAGAATGGTAGAATGGCTATCACAGAGGCTTGGTCCTGTCTGACTTTCATCAATACCCTTGGTATCATGGAAAGTGGAGGGAAGATGTACGCCAGCCTGAACCTCCAAGGGATGGACAGGACATCCACTGCCAAGGGATAGTCCTCCAGATACAGTGAGCAGAACGTCTCCACATTGACGTTGAGTCTGGTCACCATAAGGTCTACTTCTGGAAGACTGCACTTCAGGGTAATCTGATGGAAGATCTCTTGATTGAGAGACCATTCTCCTGATAAGGTAAGACCCCGATTCAATTGATCCGCTACTATGTTCAAGGAGCCCTTGATGTGAACCACGGATAAGTGGGTCAGATTTTCCTCTGCCCAGGTAAAAATCAGCCCTGTCTCCCTAAGGAGAGATAACGATCTGGTGCCTCCCTGCTTGTTTAGGTACATTATGGTTGTCATATTGTCGGACTGAATCTTGACCACTCTTCCTTTGAGAAGAGGAGAGAAATGAAGTAGTGCCAGGTAAACTGCTCTGAGTTCCCTCCAGTTAGATGAAGTCCTCTTTTCTAGCCTGCTCCAGACTCCTTGTACGGTCTTCTCATACAGATGGGCTCCCCACCCCAAGAGGGATGCATCGGTAGTCAACAGGGTCCAACGAGGTTGGATCGTGGATATCCCATCTTTCTGGTGTATCCACCAGCTGAGGGAAAGACAGGTACTGGGAGAAAGTCTGATTTTGTTGTCAAGACCGAGAGGAGCACAATTCCAGGCCTTTAGAACTTCCATCTGGAGAGGACACATATGCCATAAAGCCCAAGGGACTGCCATGGCTAAGGCTGACATTAGACCTAGGACTCTCATGGCTGTCCTGATGGACACAAAATGTGTTCTGAGGAGATACCGGATCACTGTGGTTAACTTTTCTTTCCTTGCTGGTGTTAAAGAAATTTCCATGCGGTCTGAGTCCAGGAGAAACCCCAGGGAATTTCTCCGAGTGGAGGGAATCACCTCCGACTTCTCCCAATTTATTAGCCAACCTAGGTGCTGAAGAAAGGATATGGCTATCTGCAAATGCTGGAGCAGGCTGGATTTTGACTGGGCTTTTATTAGCCAGTCGTCCAAGTATGGCACTATGAACAGACCTTGAAGGCTGAGAGCGGCTCCTACAGGAGCCACCACCTTGGTAAAGGTGTGAGGAGCTGAGGAGATGCCGAAAGGTAGAGCCGCAAACTGAAAATGCCTCCTGTGGCCGGTAATTGAGACAGTGATTCTGAGATACAGTACCTTCTGTGCGGAGGGTAAACTAGAATATGTAAGTAGGCATCCTTTAGGTCGAGGGTGACAAGGACCTCACCCTGCTGTAGAAAGGATGTAACAGATTTCACGGTCTCCATTCGAAAATGGTTTTTCCTAACGAATTGATTCAGATGTCTTAGATCTATAATTATCCTCCAGTCGCCTGACGGTTTTGGCACCAGAAAAAACTGGGGAGTAGACACCGAACACTTCTTCTGAGGGAGGAACCTTTTCCAAGGCCCCCTTGCACAAATAATCTTGAATGGAATTTTCCAGTATAGCCTGCCGTGCCACAGGAAGGGAGTGGGTTACAATGAAGCGGTCTTGAGGTGGATGAAGAAAATCGACTGCATAACCCCACTGTACTACTTGCAAGACCAAAGGGTCTTGGATCTTTTCCTCCCAGAAAGTAAGAAAATGGGATAGTCGGCCCCCAACAGGAGTACCTGCCACAGGAGGGAAAAGGTTGGCATAAAAAAATCAGGCTTCTTCCTGTCCCCTTCTTTGGGGAACTTCCGTCCAAAACCTCTGGACTGGAATCTAGGACGCCTCTGGTATTGAGGTCTAGACTGAGGCTGCTGATAACCTCTGCCCCGGCCAGAAGATCTTGATCTACCTCTGAAAGACTGAGGTAGACTCTTACCCTTTTTGTCTGCTAGACCCTCCATGATATCATCCAGGCCTTTGCCAAAAAGTTTACCCGGCTCAAATGGCAGGGAGCACAGGTTATATTTGAAGGCATTGTCAGCTCTCCAGGGTTTTAACCATAACGGCCTTCTGGCTGCTGTAGAGAGGGCCCTAGATTTTGAGGCCAGCCTAATCTTGTGCTGGGTGGCTTCCATTAGGTAGTCTGCAGACAAGGAGACCAACCTCATGAATGCTAATAGCTCATCTCTGGAGACCCATGAGTTGATATCCCTCTCCAGTGATGATGGCCACAGAGGTCTGAGCTGAAGCCGCATAATAATCTCTTCTGAGCGTGCCCTCCATGCGTCTATCCATTTGGTCCTGGAGGTTGGAGCTGTCTACTGCCATATCGACTCTATCAGTTCTGCTGAGATTCCACTATGGGAAATAAGGTCTTAAATCTCCTGGATAGAATAGGAACTCTTTCAGGATGTTTCCATTCCGTTAGCATAACTTTATCCAGAGACTCGTCCACTTGGAAGGCCCTAGGCCCCCTATTGGTGGAACTGGAGGCTTCCCCGTAAACATCTTGGTCCCTTGACCAGATGGACTTCAGCAGCCTATTCATCTTTCCTAGAGGAAAGAAAGGTCTGCTGGAATTCTCCAAGGTATCTTCCTCAGATGAGTGTGTTTCATCAATCACCTGGAACTCCTCCTCTGAAGGTACCAACAGAGTCTGCTTCTCAGTACGAGATCTCTTAGAAATCTGAGAGATGGAGTGCTGGATATTTTTCATGGAATCCTCCATGTATTCTTTGACCCATACAACAACGTCACGTATAGATGGTTCCAGGGCCGGTTTTAGACAAAGTGGGGCCCTAGGCAAAATTAAAAGCGGGGCCCCAAATGCTGATATGAAAACAACACCATCGTCTTCCAGTGGCAACCCCTATAATAACGCCTCCTTTCTGCCAACAAAAAAGTAATAAGCCCCATTTTACCACACACAATTCAAATGAGCACCTTTGTACCCCCTAATAGATTTTTGCACCCAGTCATCAGTTATTATAGCGCCTCCTTATAAATAATAGTCTCTGCTTATAAATAATATTACACCTTTATCAGTAATAGCGCCCTTATAAATGATAAATAGTTCCCTGTATCAGTAATATTCCCCCTTATCAGTAACAGACACCCCGTAAAAATAATACTGCTCCCTTATAAATAATAGCCCCCTCATAAATAATAGTTATCCTTATAAATAATAGTCCCCATTATCACTAATAGCCCCCTTTATAAATAAGCCCACTTAACAATTATACCCCCCTTATAAAAAGTTCCCCTCTTATAAATAATAGCTCCCCCCTTATAATGGATGCCTTATATATAATAGTTCCCCCCTTATAAATAATAGCCCATCTTATAAATAATAGTTCCCCCTTATAATAGCCCCCTCATACTTAAGTTTCCCAATTATATATAGTAACCCATCCTTATATATAATAGTTCTCTGTTATACAGTGTCGAACTGAGGGGCCTTAGGCCCACCAGAGGATCTTGTTCTGGGGCCCCACCCAACAGCTTCCTGCTAATAGCCTACACCCCGGCTCCTTCACTGAAGTCTTACATATGTGCTGACTATCTGGTGTTACTGAGTATGTTCCCAGTATAGTCAGCCCCTATACTGTAGTACTGTGCAGGCCCCAATAACTCCATGGCCAATTCATGCACAGTACTGTATGGGGAATGACATGGCTATGGAGCACTACACATATGTGCAAGATTATAGTGAGGGAGCTGTGATGCAGACATAGCACACATGGCTACCAGCAGGAATTGTGAGCCCCCCCCCCACAGTATAATGCTCCACATGGTATATAATGCTCCACAGTATAAAATGCTCTCCTGAGCCCTCCAGTTTTCCCACATGGTATATAATGCTCCACAGTGACCCCCCACAGTATAAAATGCTCCCCTGAGCGCCCCATAGTGGCCCCACATGGTATGTAAGGCTCCACACAGTATAATACTCCACAGTGGCCCACACAGTATACTACCCCTTAGTAGCCCCAGACAGTGCTATATGCTCCCCAGCAGCCCCACACAATATAATATGCTCCATACAGTATAATATGCACCCCACAATGCCCCCCAGTATAATGCTATACAATGGCCCCACAGAGTATCATATGCTCCCGAAAAGCCCCACACAATATAATACACTCCACAGTGGCCCCACACAGTATAACAGGCTCCCCACACTGTCCCTTCCCCCAGTATAAAGCTCCACAGTGGCCCATAGTATAATATGCTCCCCAGAGGGCCCCCGCTAGTATAATGCTCCACAGTGCCCCCTCCAGTATTTTGCTCCACAGTGGCCCCACGCAATTTATTATGCTCCCCAGAGCGTCCCCCCAGTATAATGTTCCACAGTAGGCCCCACGCAGCATAATATGCTTCCCAGAGGGCCCCCTAGTATAATGCTCATTAGTCCCCACAGTGGCGCCACGCAATATAATATGCTCTGCCGATGGCCCCCCCAGAATAATGCTCCATAGTGATCCCACTCAGTATAACATGCTCCAGAAATGGCCTCCACACAGTATAATATACTTCCCAGAGAGGTTTCCCCAGTATAATACTCCACAGCGGCCCAAAACAGTATAATATGCTCTCCAGAGCCCCCCCTCTCAGTATAATGCTCCACAGTGGCCCCGCACAGTATAATATACTGGGGGGCCCCTCTGGAGAGCATATTATACTGTGTGGCGAAACCGTGGAGCATTATACTGGGGGGGGGGCTCTGGAGAGCATATTATACTGTGTGGGGCCGCTGTGGAGCATTATACTGGAGAGGGGGCCCTCTGGAGAACATGTTATATTCTGTGGGGCCTCTACGGAGTATTATAAAGTGGGGGGCTCTGGAGAGCATGTTATATTCTGTGGGGCCACTTTGGAGCATTATACTGGGGGGCCCCTCTGGAGAGCATATTATACTGTGTGGGGCCACTGTGGAGCATTATAATGGGGGGCCCCTCTGGAGAGCATATTATACTGTGTGGGGCCACTGTGGAGCATTATACTGGGGGGCCCCTCTGGAGAGCATAATGCTCCAAAGTGGCCCCACATAATATAACATTATCTCCAGAGCCTCCCCCCCACATTATAATTTTCCACAGAGGCCCCACAGAATTTAACATGCTATCCAGAGGGCCCCTTCCCCAGTATAATACTCCACAGTGGCCCCACACAGTATAATATGCTATCCAGAGGGGCCCCCCAGTATAATGCTCCACAGGGGCCCTACAGTGCTATTATTATATTATATTCTGGGGTCTCTTCAGACCCCAGACTATAATAATCGAAGGCCCGGGATAGGTAAGGTAAAATAACAAACAGTTATACTCACCTTGTCTTACCTCTCCTGGGCCTCCTCGCGCTGCTCCGCTATCCCCGCCGGCGCTGGCTTCTTCTTTTCTGCGGCTGATGTCACGCGTTGTGGACGTCACCGCTGAGGCCTGTGATTGGGCCTCAGCGATTACGTGAGGCACGCTGTCAGCACGCCCCACGTGATCTCTAAGGATGAGGCCTGGCCTCAGCGGTGATGTCCGGGACGCCAGAAGATGACGTCGGACGCAAGGACAGGTGAGTAAAAATGTTTGTTATTTTTACTCACCTCAGGTTCCGGATCCCGGGGGCCCCTTTCGGGACGGGGCCCTGGGCAATTGCCCAGTTTGCCCCCCACTAACGCCGGCCCTGGATGGTTCTTCAGATGGGCGTCCGCAGCACTGGTGACAACGAGTAAAGTCATGCCCTTCCAGTAACAGTATGTTACATTCCACATAAGCAAGGTGTTTCCGCTTGGAGGACCTTTTCCTCCTAGAGTCGCCGCTGCCATCTCCAGAAGCAGAGGAGGACATATAAAAAATAAATTAGTCAGAACAAAATGTTTGACATAATATGAGACAAAAAAAGTTATAGAGGTAATACCTTAGGAGAGGCAATACAGCTATACAAACAAATAGCAGTAAGGAAAATGCAGCTAGCAAAAACCGCTAACACCAAGGGAGTACCGAGACCTTCCTCAATTTGAAGACAAGCCACCATACTGCTGTCTATGGAAGGTTTATATAGGAAGTGGAAGTGCACCAACCAGGGTTTTCTTTGAACTATTTCAAAATTTTACTGTAATATTCTCCACAGAGCTTTTTTTTTAGAGATCAGGTTTGGACAGCTGAACTATCTCCAAGGAGTAGAGATGATCGAACTGACTTTTGACATAACTGAAACTTTTGCAATTCCTCTTGGGCGTAAATGGATGCTGACACATGTAACACGAGGAACAAAAGCAGAGGAGATGGAGGATCACATGGTCTCTATGACCTCGACAGGCTTCTGGTATCACCTGACATCCTCTCAAGCCAATTACGAGTAGTAGGAGGAGAGGATACAGTGCTGATATCATAGACTGAATATTCTGTGGGCTTTAACCCCTTTACATAAACTCACGTACATGTACAAGTTTGTTGGATGTGAAGTGGTGTATGGAGAGAGTTCAGGAGCTGAGCTCTCTCTATACACGGTGGATGTCAGCTGTATAATAACAGATGCGATCGGTGCTGTTAACACTTTAGATGCTGCAGTCAAACGCGACCGCGGCATCTAAAATGCGCAGACGCCATGGGTGCCGCCATATTTTCTTGATTGCCGCCCTCCAGAACATCATCAGAGGGCTGCAATTGGTTGTCATGACAGCTGGGAGCCTATTAAAGGCTCTCTGGCTTGTCATTACATTAGATCTATTACACGCTGCCAATAGAAGTGAAGGCATTTTACTATTCACTGCAATACATTAGTATTGTAGTGAATAGAATGAGCGATCAGACCCACTAGGTTTCAAGGTCCCTAGGGGGTCTGCTCATAAAAGTAAAAGAGAAAAAAAAAAAGTTTTTTAAAGTATAAAAAAACATAAAAAAATATAAAAGTTCAAATCACCACCCTTTTCCCTAGATCACTTATAAAAAAAAAAAAAATAAACAAAAGTAAACATAAACACTTTAGAGATCCCGGTGTTCAAAAACGCCCGAACTATTAAAATATTAAAATATTTATCCCACACGGTGAACAGCGTAGCGGGGAAAAAATCTAAATAGCTAAATGGCTGTTTTTTCAACTTTTTGCCTCATTTAAAAATGGAATAAAAAGTGATCAAACCATCAGAACTTCCCCAAAATGGTATCAATAAAAACACCATCTTGCCCTACACATAAATATAAAAACGTTACAGGTGTCACAATATGGCGACACAAATATTGTTTTCTATTTTGCTAAGTTTTTAATTTTTTAAAAGGTATCACAACATTACAAATACTATATAAATTTGGTATCACCATGATCGTACTGACTTGCAGAATACAGTTAACATGTCATTTTTACCACATAGTGAATTCCATAAAAATTAAACCCATAAGAAATTGGCGCAAATGCGTTTTTTTTCCAATTCCATCTCATTCTGAATTTTTTTCCAGCTTCCCAGTACATTGTACAGGATATTGAATGGTGCCATTACAAAGTACAATTTGTTTCGCAAACAATAAGCCATCATTTGACTCTGTGAACTGAAAAATGAAAAAAATTATGGCTCTTGGAATGGGGGGGGGAGAGAAAACGGAAATGCAAAAACAAAAATTGGTTGTGGCATGAAGGGGTTAAAGACAGGAGCCATTTTGTGACAGACAGCCTAGGGATGAAATATGTTATCAACGTATGATCCAAAGCAAATGCTGTTACGATGCTAGTGGAAAACCACTATAGCCACACCACTTTGTCAGTAGGATAGTGTGGACTTCACCGTACAATCAATCACTACAACAGCAACAGTGAAAAACTCTTAAAACATAACTTTTACAGTCATGACCATAAGTGTTGGCACCCCTGAAAGTTTTCCAGAAAATTAAGTATTTCTCCTAGACAATTATTGCAATTACACATATTTTGTTATACACATGTTTATTTCCTTTGTGTGTATTAGAACAACACAAAAAACTGAGAAAAAAAAAGCCCAAAATTGTATAATTTCACACAAAACTCCAAAAATGGGCCGGACAAAATTACTGGTACCTTCAACTTAATATTTGTTTGTAAACCCTTTGGAAGAAATAACTGAAATCAATCTCTTCCTATAACCATCGACAAGCTTCTTATACCTCTCAACTGAAATTCTGGACAACTCTTCTTTTGCAAACTGCTCCAGGTCTCTCATATTTGAAGGGTGCCTTCTCCCAACAGCAATTTTAAGATCTCTCCACAAGTGTTCAATGGGATTTAGATCCGGACTCATTGTTGGCCACTTCAGAACTCTCCAGCGCTTTGTATCCATCCATTTCTCAGTGCTTTTTCAAGTATGTTTGGGATCATTATCATGCTGGAAGACCCATGACCTAGGCTGCAAACCCTGCAAGCTTCCTGACACTGGGCCCTACATTGAGACCTAAAATCCTTTGGTGATCTTCAGATTTCATGATGCCTTGCACACTGTCAAGGCGCCCTGTTCCAGAGGCAGCGAAACAACCCCAAAACATCTTTGAACCTCCACCATATTTGACTGTTGGTACTGTGTTCTTTTCTTTTTAGGCCTATTTCATTATTGGCAGACAGTAGAATGATGTGCTTCACTAAAGCTCTGTCTTGGTCTCATCTGTCCACAAGACGTTCTCCCAGAAGGATTTTGGTTTACTCACGTACATTTTGGCAAACTGCAGTCTAGCTTTTTTATGTCTCTGTGTGAGCAGTGGGATCCTCCTGGGTCTCCTGCCATAACATTTCATTTCATTCAAATGTCGATGGGTAGTTGGCGCTGACACTGATGCACCCTGAGCCTGCAGGACAGCTTGAATTTCTTTGGAACCTGATTGGGGCTACTTATCCACCATCTGGACTATCCTCAGTTGCAACCTTTCATCAATTTTTCTCTTCCGTCCACGTCCAGGGAGATTAGCTACAGTGCCATGGGTTGTAAACTTCTTGATTATGTTGCGCACTGTGAACAAAGGAACATCAAGATCTCTTGAGATGCCGGACTGCTGCTGGCGGTGTGGCACCCGCCCCGCACATATTTTCCATCTCTTTTGGAACTGCCCCCTGCTCCAGCCTTATTGGCACCAGGTTCGGGGTCTCCTGGAAGGGGTCCTGGGTGTTAGCCTTCCCCTGTCCCCTAGGACTTACCTTCTCAACCTCCCCCCCCCCCCCTGATACTTTGCGCAGGCCCGCTCTCCAGCTCCCTTCTTAATAATGAGGAGGAGAGGTTCTGCCTGATCTGGAAACCGTGGGATGAGTTCTGGGCGGCCCGGCCTCTCTGATCTGGCTGCTGTGTGGCCCCTTACTTCCTGGATGTTCTTCTGTCACCCTTCTGTCCTCCTGTCTTGTCTACCCCTGTTTGTTGTCGGATTCCTTGGCCTTTATGGGGCCATTTCTGGCCAGTTTGTTTAAAGCCTGGTAATTTATTGAGAATGCTGAGTAATCCCCGTCTGTCCTATGTTTGTTACCTTCTGTTATCTTATTTTTCTTGTATATTGTTATTTTCTCTGTATGACAAAAACCTTTTAAAATAAACAGTTGAAAAAAAAAAGATCTCTTGAGATGGACTTGTAACCTTCAGATTGTTGATATTTGTCCACAATTTTGGTTTTCAAGTCTTCAGACAGTTCTCTTCTCTTCTTTTTGTTCTCCATGCTTAATGTGACACACCAAGATACACAATGCAAAGATTGAGTCAACTTCTCTACTTTTTATCTGGTTTCAGGTATGATTTTTATATTGCCCACACCTGTTACCTGCCACAGGTGAGTTTAAACGAGCATCACATGCTTGAAATAAAGTTATTTACCCACAATTTTGAAAAGGTGCCAACAATTTTGTCAGGCCCATTTTTGAGTTTTGTGTGAAATTACGTCCAATTTGCCTTTTACAGCCCACTAGGTTAATGTCTTGTGCGGCAGCAGCCACAGCCCAAAAACAAAACAAAGCAGGATGAGTATTGGATCGCTGTAAAGCCAAAATAACTGTTCTCTGCCTCCCAAAGTGAGGCAAAATTGGTAAATTATTAGCATAGGCTGTGTACCCAGCTTTCCACAGGTTATAGGGATACCACTGCAAGTGCCAACCAGATGTCTGCCTAGGAGGCCCCTACCTCCATCCAGTCAATCTCACTCAGTCATCACTCCACCATCTCTGCCAGTGCCACTTCTACAAGTAGCAGGGGAAAAGCATCAGCATCAGCAGCCAGTACAGTATCTGGAACATGATGAACTAGAAAATTTTCACCTTACAGCGTTTACCAGACCCATAGCAGTTAACTGACACCCACTGAGTGAATGACCAGGTACAGTCATATGTAGAGTTTTCCTATATTCCAGCAGATAATTTTGACCTCATAGAATTCTAGGTACAAGAACAATGGCTGATAGGGTGTTCAGTGCTGCCAGTGGTGTTATAACATCTAGACGGACCAAACTGTCCAACTCAAGTGTGGGAAAAAAATTACTTTTGTCAAAATGAATTAGGCATGGATCCGTGAGGATTTTCACACACCTCTGGCTGATGCCACTGAATAGATTCGCCACTGCCTCTGTCTCCCTGTATCATGTTCCTTTTACTGTAGTGCTGATTCTGTCTGCTACTCCTAAAAAGCCAGACATCATCTCCTGTGGTCCGGTCCATGACATTATTACATAGTGTGTTGCCACCACTCAGCCAGACATCTCCTGCGGCCTAGTCCATCACATTCAACAATTCTACACTGTTGTTGCCACAGTGTTGGCATAAAAAATATATATTATTTAAAATAAAAAGGCTCACCTCATAAAAACCTGTGCCTTTGCTTCTGCCAATACCAATGACATTTTGGTGTCACTTCTGGGATAATCAGGGATAATTATTGGTGGCTTTTTTATAAAGTCAATTCTTTATCAATTTTCAAGTGGCAGGCACACTGACTGCGTGTCACAAATTTTTCTTCAAATTCTGTATTTGCAACTTGCCACTGCCAAGTGGCAGATGCATAATACCATCAAAATAGAACAAAAACCCCACCATTCCTTCTTCCAATACCAACACTAGGTGAGGCACTTTTTGTAAATCATTTTTGGTGGCTTTCTTTTTTTGGAAAGCTACTTCTTCTTTATCATTTTTCAACCAGACACTCTGTCACATTTTTTTTTAAAGTAACAAGTCCTCAAAATCAGCTATTTTTTATATAAAACTTTTGCTTTTTCCAATATAACTGCCAGGTGTATATAAAAAAACCACAAGCATGCACCTTTTGGCAGGCTAATTTCCTAGGAGCCCTGACAACTAATAATCCAATTTAAACTCTGGTTTGTGACAAACCTATTTGACCCAAAACTAAAAACCTGAAACAAAACCTATCTTCAGAAGCCCAAGTTTATAACTAAGCTATACTTCTAGAGGTACAGTATGTTTCATCAGATTTACAGTAATAATATTTACTGTATAGGATATCATGGTCTGCCAGAGAACCAGATCATGGGTTCCATGTAAGGAGTCAGTTAGTCTACTATGTTTTGTGTCTGACAAAAAAAAAAATGGACAGAATAATTGATTCTATGTAAACAGATTCATTGGTTTTCATCAATGTTTGGTAATTGCATTAAGCGGGTCAAAACCTGATGGTCACTAACACGGGTTAAGAGTTATGGATTTGATCTTCACATAGCTTTCTTTAGGGGTATGGATTCCTCAGTATGCTAAAATATTCAGATGATGTGGTAGGTGGTTTAAACAAAAAAAAACCAAGTCACTTATTATAATTTATATAGTGCCACTGTATTAGGAAAAACTCACGGGGACACATGGAGATCATATAACCTTTGAATGGTCTTGTCCATCAAGACCCACTGCAAATGGTCAAGAGGTATAAATGTGCACTAAAGTTTTCTAAACTCATGAAGCAAATTTGAAAAAGTATCAACTAAGCTATGAGCTGGCGTTAGAAGGTCACTGAAGCATTCATCTGAGGAAGTGAGTCTGCATGGAAATACTGTAGTAGAGCAGCAATGACAACCATCACCAGTTTTTTCATGAAAGAGAATACAAGGACAATGTAACCAGACCTCAGAGTAAATGAAGAAAAAAAATTTAAAGAACCTGAGATGACAGATACTCTGCTCTATTTTCTTAATTTCTAAACTAAATTACATTATGTGCCCTGTGCTTCATATTGGCTAATGAAGCAGAGGCAACGGCAGATGGTCTGGACAGGGTCAGAAGACTTTCTTTCAAATGGGGGAACATAGAGAGAAAACATATAGCACCTCATTGCTTATTATGCTACTTGAAGAGGAAAAAGCGATCACCCAAGCATCCAAAGGCTAAAATGTTTGTCAACTTTTTTACATTTTTAAAGGTACACTACTGTACTAAATTAAATTTTCCCTAATACACTAACTAGGACTATTTCTTTTTAAAAGCAACTTACTAGTACATTTTTAACAGACATAGAAGTATAAATAGAAACATACAAGTTTCATGCCGACATTGTCCTTGGCTATATTTTAAGCCAGATATCATTGCTATCCACTGAAAAACTATTCTCAAAATAGAAGAGAATCTACAGATTTTGAGTCATTAAAAGGTCCAAATATTGTCTGCAGTGCTTGCTGTAGTGCTGGTAGTATAAATTAAAGGTGTCTTATCAAACTGGATTTGACTAGAGATGGGCGTACCGCTTCGTAACAAGACGGTGTGTCCCGAATATTCCAAATTGTTTGGTTTTGTTAAAAAAAAATGGCAATTCATCTTGGACAAATAAAAATGGCCACCACCACGCGTTTGACCAGGAAATACAGGGAAGATACATGTGTATGTGATGTTGTAGCAACACTTGACAGCCGCTCAGCCAATAAACAGTGGTTTCATATGGTCGATATTAGGTTGTGCACTCATGGTCAGCCTTTAGCTGCTGTAACGGACATAACTTGTGGATATACTGTATGAATGTATCTATGATCCATCCCACTGCATACAGAGCACAGTTCTGAAAAAGCAATAGGAATTCAAGCAATAGTACATACCTTTAACTGACTAAACAATCCTGTTAGTGAAAAATCTTTTGTTAGGCTGAAGCCCCACGTTGTGGAAATGAAGCTTTTTTGTTGCAGATTTTGCTGTGGTTTTTTGAGCCGAAGTCAGGAGTGTATTGAGCAGAAGGGAGAAATATAAGTACTTCCTATATATTTTCCATTCCTTTTGTAGCCATTCTCGGCTTTGGCTAAAAAAAAATTCAGCAAAATCTGCAACAAAAAAAGCAACGTTTCTGCAACGTGGGTCCTCAGCCTTAGGCTGGGCGCCCCATGTGGCGTGGTTTGCCCACAGCAGAAACGCCACGGAAAAAAACATAGCGTTTCACAGTAACAGCGAATCCCATCCCCACTTTGCGATAAAATACACACAGCGAACACGCTGCGATTTCCAAAACCGTTGCAGCTTTGTAAATCGCAGGATGTCATTTATACCTATGGAAATAACGGCAGTTTCCCTATAGGTATAATTGAAGCAGAAAGTCTGCAGAGGAAACCTGCTCTGGTCACCAAATACACAGTGTGACGGAGTGTTGTTAATCTGAAAACAATATTCATTGCTTAAGCGTTTATTTGCTGCACAATTGTGCATATATACATAATATTGCACCCTTGTTTTTTGGGTGTGTTCACCAATATACAGTCTAGCCTTCACTAATCTGATAAAAAAAACACTCTTGTAATTTAATGATTTTTTTTATGCTCTGGTCACCAAATACTCAGTATGATGGAGAGTTGTTAATCTGACAAAAATATTCATTGCTTAAGAATTATTTTTTTTTTTTTGGCTGCACTGCATATATACACAGTATTGTAGCCTCCAATAATCTTAAAATAGAATCTCCATTATTTAATATAAACTAACTGACACAGTTCTAGTCTAATATTTACTGACAGATGACCCTTTTAGCACTATTTTTCTTTAAATATTTTTTTAAATAAATAAATAAGTGCATAACAAAAAAAATAAATACACAGCGTCAGAATTGTTGCCAAATCACTAAGCAGTGTGCAGTAAAATAACTGTCAGGGGACAGGCAAAAGGAAGGGGAGGTGTAACATCCTTGCCTGTCCAGGCTTTGGCACCATCCTCCAGGCGCACGCTGCGGTGCAGGAGGCGTGTCCGGTTCTGATTCCTTCCTTTGGGTTTTTCTTGTACTGTCTGAACACTGTCCTATTCCCTCACCTCCTTAATAGATTTTCCGCCACACCCTTCTCCTACACTTTGCTTTCCCCCTGCTCCACTAAGAGTTAACTTTAGTCTTACCTGTGTGATTGACAGCCTATCCTCCTATCAAGTCTGGGGCGGGTTCCTCCTCCCTTTTTATTGTTTGATCGCTTTCCCATTGGCGCCTGCTATTGCATTACGCTTACTGGTTATACTCCTTGTTCTTTGTAACCTGTTCTTCTTATTTTCTGACCACTGGCTTACCTTTGACTTTTCTCTTGGATTGTGATTTTGTACTGCATTGCTCGATTGTTACCGACCCCTTGGCTAGTTGACCTCCCTTTGTTGTTGTTCGTCCTGTCTGCATTGTGTGTTATCACTTATTGCAAGCAGGGACTGTCGACCAGTTGCCTGCTGTCGCCTAAGACAGATTGGGCAGTGGGGGGGGGGGGTCAGCTTAGGGTCCACTGTCTTGTTGTGCCCCTCCTCCAAGAGCTCTCCAGCAGCTACTGGGGAATCGCTCCTGTAGCAATTCCCTTACAAGAAAAGGAAACACGTGTGTAAGTACTACTACCAACTATAAGAATGTGGGTGGCAACAGCAACACTACTTCTGATCTTGACAGTCCCACCAGTAACCACAGTATTGTACTTCCTAAGAATAAAGACGTTTTTGAAAGCAGTGAACCACAATTGTTGACTTTGATTCATGGTTTTGTGTGTTCCTCCTCTTCTGTTGTAAAATGTTATTCAGCGCAATGTCTTTCTATACTGTCAACTGTGTTTTCTTCAGTGACACAGATCCCCTTCTCTAGTAGTTAGGTGGCATCTGCTGAAAAAGATATTCCTCATAACCCAAGACTTCTTCTTCCTCATGTTTTTGATGAGTTGGATGAAAACTGCTATTGATGTAGAGAAGGTAGAGGTGAAAAACAAGAGTTTTGGAGGAGGTAGTAATGGCATGGGGTATGCTACTAGTAGTCATGCTGGAAGGGGAACTATGTGTTAGGAATTGTGAGGGCATACAAAATAAAATCCCATTGCCATGATGAGTCACAAAATTGGAGAAGGTAATGACTTACAGAATCTGATGATGATTCTATCACAGATAAGACCTAGCAACTGAGTCAGGGTGACAGGATGACATCACAGGAAGCGAGTGGTGGCAGGTGCAATAGTAAGAATTCCACTCAACATGCAGCCTCAACATCCAAAAGACCTGCCTGGGGTAGATCTAAAGCGAGCTGGTGGTGGCACTGGTAGAAATGTTTCGGTTTCCTTCTCCTGTATGGGAATTTTTTCGTACATTACCAAATGACAAATCAATGCCAAGATACAAAATCTGCAAACAGATAATTAGCCATGCGCATGCAGGGACACAATGGCGTCAGCAGTATATGATCTTATTTGTAGGCAGGCCACATCCATTCCACGCTTAGCACATGTTTATTGTCACATTATCATTCAGTATTATCATCTCCATCTGCTTCATCTCCACCATGCAATCTGTACCTAGCCATCTAGTTGGTCTGCAAGTTTAACTCCCACCTGGCCAAGTTACTGGTGGTGCAGTCGCTTCCATGCCACTTAGTGGAATCCACTGCATTTCATCAACTGATGGCCAGGCATGTCTTCCTTTATCATCATCTTCCATTTACTGAACTGATGCTGATGCTAGCTGCTACTCCTAAACAGCTACCACCACTACCACCATTTAGCTAGGCATGTCCTGAGGCCTGATCCATCATATTATGCCCAGCCGCACTGCCACACATGTTACCACAGCTACCACCACTGCCACCACTCAGCCAGACAAGTCCTGCTGCTTGGTCCATCACATTCCACAATACCACATTGTTGGTGCCACATGGTTGGTATAAAAAAAAGGATATATATATTTTTTATTTTTTTTGAAAAGCAAATTCTTAACACTTTTTCTCTAGGCTCACAGCCACAAATTTGTCTCCTAAATAACAACAACAAGCCTGTAGCACTTACAAGTCATCAAAACAGGCTAATTTTTCTATAAAACCATTGCTTTCTGCAATATAACCACAATATGTGTCTAGAAAACCATGGTCACGCACCTTTCCCTAATAAATGAGTAATTTTTGAGTGGAAGCCCAATGTATGGTTAAACTGGGAATTTGTATCCACTGCTTACCATTCGTTTTTCCATAGACATACGTGTCACTTTCACTTTGACTAAGGGGGCGTTCACAATACCGTTGGTGACTCTCAGTAGTGTCCGTAGCTATTGTCCGTTACAAGATTTTAGCATCGGACACTAGCTGAACCGTCAGAAATCCGTTAAAATTTCCATTAATTTCAATGGGTTTTTATATTGTGTCCGTTAGTGTCAGTTAGTGTCCATTTACACCCAATCCATCAGAAGTCCGTTTTTTTTCCGCAAACAAAAAAATCCTACATGCAGGACTTTTTTGTCCGTTTGGAAAAACAGATTCTTGACAGACAGCAAGTGTCCATTAATTTTTTAACATTGAAGTCTATGAGTTACTGTCCATTATTTTATGTCCGTTCTTTTTCTGCGCATGCTCAGAAAAAGAGCTCCAGTTACAGCTAACACCCTGCTCCATAACCGATTGGGGGATTTAACACCTTGGATGCAGCGGTCAAACATGCTATGTGCGCTCGCGAAGGGGTTAAATGGATGTGACATCACAGGGCTGGCTGCTGATTGGTTGCACACATGGCATTGTGGGTGATCCCGCATTCCCAGAGTTCCTTGCCCCATGTAGAGCAGCCATTTTGAACTAAATGCGAATCCTTACGACGAAGCGTGAAGAAATTTGGATTTGATGCAAATAGAATATTTCATGAAATTCGGATCGAATTCCACTTCTTTAGCTTTGATTCACTAATCTGTAGCCGCGATGTGAAACCTTGGAGAAAACACAAAAGCAGACTTCCCTATAATACAAATATATTGCAGGCAGCAATCATGACAGCAACAGACAATCATGAAGACCTATAGATCTGAGGTCATGGAGGATTCAGTGTTGACTTATCATAGACTCATAGGCGTTATAAGAAAGCCAGGTAGAAAGAGAGGCCATCCATTTTGTGGGGAGAGATTAGATGGATAAGATCATCTGAGACGGTCTGAGAGAGATAGAAATACACAGATAAACAAATAATACACTGAGGAGAAATGTAGTTTCTGTTTTAGGAAGGAAAAGAAGACTTAGATCTAGTTGATAGAGAAGGAGAAAAACACAGTAGTCACTCTGTCAGCACAGGCTGTGTATGTCAATGCTTATACAGCTGTACTGCAGTAGCTGCATCAATCAATCTCATTCACAATTCTAAGAGTCAAAACATTCAAATTTATAGGACAGAGCCTGGCTGTGCTCTAAGATGGCTGCTTAGATTGTATCTCTCCAGCTCAATCTGCATGCAACAAAACACAGTGGCGATCATTTGGCTTAGATCCACCTAATAAGTGTGGGAATACCTGAAATTTCCCTCCTGGAATGGGGGATATGTGCTTTTAAGCATTCTCACCCACCTGTGTGAAGAAATCAGTGGAGGTTTATCGAGGAGGACAGAATACCCTCCCAGAGCTGTTGCTTAGATGTGAACTGCCTCCCGCCATCATACACACTCCTTTTGATGATGCTCCAGAGGTTCTCATTGGGGTTGAGGTCAGGGGAGCATGGGGGCCACACCATAAGTTTGTCCCCTTTTATGCCCATAGCAGCCAGAGATGCAGATGTTTTATTTTCAGCATGAGACAGTGCATTATCATGCATGAAAATGATCTTTTTGCGGAATGCATGGTTCTTCTTCTTGAACCATGGCAGGAAGTGCTGTTTGAGAAACTCCACATACATTATGGAGTTCATCTTTACCCCTTCAGGGATCCTAAAGGGGCCGACAATCTCTCTCCCCATGATTCCAGCTCAAAACATTACTCCACCTCCTCCTTGTTGGCGCCGTAGCCGTGTTTGCATGGGTGTCCATCAACAAGCCATCCTCCACTCCATCCATCTGGACCATCGAGCGTTGCACGGCACTCATCGGTGAACAAAACATAGCGTTTTGCATTGTGGCCAAAAAGTTTGATTTTAGTTTCATCTGACCAGAGCACCTTTTTCCACATGTTTGGTGTGTCTCCCAGGTGTCTTTGGGTAAACTTTAAACGAGACTTTTTATGGCTTTCTTCTTGCCACTCTTCCATAAAGGCCAGATTTGTGCAGTGTACGACTGATTGTTGTCCTATGGACAGACTATCCCATCTCAGCTGTAGATCTCTGCAGTTCATCCAGAGTGATCATGGGCCTCTTGGCTGCATCTCTAATCAGTCTTCTCCTTGTTTGAGATGAAAGTTTAGAGGCACGGCCGGGTCTTGGTAGATTTGCAGTGGTCTGATACTCCTTCCATTTCAATATGATTGTTTGCACAGTGCTCCTTGGGATGTTTAAAGTTTGGGAAATCTTTTTGTATCCAAATCCGGCATTAAACTTCTCCACAACAGTATCACAGACCTGCCTGGTGTGTTCCTTGGTCTTCATGATGCTCTCTGTGCTTTAAACATAACCCTGAGACTATCACAGAGCAGGTGCATTTATACGGAGACTTGATTACACACAGGTGGATTATATTTATCATCATCAGTCATTTAGGACAACATTGGATCATTCAGAGATCCTCACTGAACTTCTGGAGTGAGTTTGCTGCACTGAAAGTAAAGGGGCCGAATAATATTGCACGCCCCACTTTTCAGTTTTTTATTTTTTACAAAAGTTTAAAATAACCAATAAATTTTGTTCCACTTCACAATTGTGTTCCACTTGTTGTAGATTCTTCACCAAAAAATTAAAATTTTATATCTTTATGTTTGAAGCCTGAAATGTGGCAAAACGTTGAAAAGTTCAAGGGGGCCGAATACTTTTGCAAGGCACTGTATATTCATACGTGGTGGGACTGTCCTATTATTTATCCATTTTGGAAACTATCTTTCCAATTAGCGGAAAAGATCATTCATTTTCTGGCACCATTTTTCCCCTATACTGCACTATGCTTCTTTGGGCTGGACCTTATCCCTATCCCTAGCAGGTTCACTTTGCCTCAAATCATCATGGCTGCTAGACTCCTAATTGCGCACCATTATTAATCATCTGTCTCTCCCTCTCAGGTGGAGCTAGTTAACCAAGTTAACTATTCTTTCTTTTTGGAGAAAGCAACCGCAATCAGATCTCACTCTCTTAAGAATGATCAATGGTATCTGTGGTCCATATACGCAGGACTTGATTATTCGTTTGTCTTAATAGTCTCTATATCTGGTGTCATGGATGTTGTGTTGCACTGTGAACTGGCCTCTTCTTTCTCTTTATGACCCTTGAAAGAGTGATGCAATGCTCTATTGTACACTGTTTTACATTGAATACTTGACTTCTGCCTCTACTGTAATACTGTCCTAAAGTGTATTGATTTACGGTTATTTGTATTTGTTTTAAGCTCATATGCATATGTGCTGTTTATTTTACCTAGAAACCCCAATAAAAAGTTTATTGACAAAATAAAACCATTCAAATTCAATCTGTACTGTGTCCAAAACCAAGAATAGGCATTTAGTTCTGATGCACAGCACTATTTATATATGTCATATATTATCATATGTCTGCTATAAAATAGATGGGGCGTGATGTAAATAAAGAAGTGGCCCCACACAGCATAATATGCTTCAATGTAGCACCCACACAGTATAAAATGCTCAACGGTGGCCAACACACAGTATAATGCTCTACAGTAGCCCCCACACAGTACAAAGTGCTCCACTGTGGCCACACAGTATAATATGCTGCACAGGTGGCCCACAAACAGTATAATATACTCCACAGTGGCCCCCCCACACAGTACAATGTGCTACACAGTGGCCCCCACACAGTATAATGTGCTCCACAGTGGCCCCCGCATTGTATAATATGCTCCACAGTGGCCCCCATATAGTATAATATGCTCCACAGTAGCCTCACACAGTATAATATGCAGTATAATACAGTATAATTTGCTCCCCACAGTGGCCCCAAACAGTATAATATGCCAACAGTCCCCTTTTTTCGAATATTTGTGAGGTTTGGCACTCAGATTAGCTTTAGTGCTATTATTATACTCAGGGGTCACCTCAGACCCCAGAGTAGAATAATCGAAGGCCCAGGGGAGGTGATGGAAATTAACAAACACTTATACTCACCTGATCCTACATCTCCTGGGCATCCATCCTTGCTCTATCCAGCTGTCTTCAGCATCCTCTTTGGGACTCTTCCAGCCTGTCACTCCTGGGGCCTGTGATTGGGTCTCAGCGGTCACATAATAACATCAGCTGGGCCCAATCACAGGCCGCCCATTACCAGACCTCCACTGCCTATTTAAAAAAGGTATGGGCCTACTGGGGGATTCACCGGTTCCCCGATGGGCCAGTCCAACCCTGGGGTAAATGTTGAAGCATGTGACTGAGCCTTAGCAGTCACACGGGGCGCCAGTGTCATGACGCTGTGTCTGAGTGTCATGATGTCGCCACACCACATGTGACAGCGGAGACCCAATCACAGGCCTAAGTCGTGGCTCTGGGGCATGTGACATCAGCCAGTGGCTGGAAAAGGATGCCAGGGGACCACCGAATACTTCTAGGTGCTGCAAGGAAATCCAGGAGAGGTGAGGCAAGGTGAGTATAACTGTTTCTTATGTTGCCACACCTCCCTTGGACCTTCACTTATTATACTGTGGGGCATGAAGAAACCCCAGAGTATAATAATAGCATTTCCGCTTCATACTGAGGGCCAAAAAAAAAATCTCATAAGGTTTGCCTGTCCCTAATCATCACCTTCCACCACACTCATCCCACCATACTCTTATGCAACACACCGTACAAAACTCCTGCTCACACAGGTACCAAAACAGTCACAGCCACCATTCTCTCTTACAAAAGGACATCCACATATACATCACCAGCTACTCCAGCTACTCACATATTAGTTCTGCAGGCTTGTCAGCAACAAAATGTAATGACTTTAAGATGTCATATGTGATAACTTCCTATCTTGGTCCAACCTTAATTTGAATTCTAGCAAGGAGTAAAAAGGCACAGGGTGCTCCGATCAAATAGAATTGTTGGACCAAAAGGGAAGAATATTGTGCAAGCTTGGCCATAACTCTGAAGCTTTGAAGTAAAACTACATGTACTTCTGGATGGTTCCAAGTGGATCTTTTGACCAGCAATGGAAAGTGATACACCATATTATGAAGTGGCGATTTCTATAATTTTGTTGTGTTAATGCTATTACCCCTCATAACACGGAGAGATGTTAAAAACATACAGCCTGGCTACAATAGATACAGTATATTACAACCTAACCTGAAAGACATAATCACGTGTAGCTCAAGATAATATTTTGCATTCTATATCGAAAGAAAGAGTAAAATAAGGAAGGGAAACTGATTCATCCAATGGAAGGAGATCATAAAACAGTATGTTATAAGGCAGGAAAATACATATATAAATAGAGTGTTTTCCTTTTCTGATATATAGCTATATATAATATCTTGTTACATACAGACATTGGGACATGAGAAACTTGAAAGGGGTTGAGAGTGATAAAAGAAAGATGAAGGCGTAAAACATTACAGTGGGGAAAAAAGTATTTAGTCAGCCACCAATTGTGCAAGTTCTCCCACTTAAAAAGACGAGGCCGGCCTGTAATTGACATCATAGGTAGACCTCAACTATGAGAGACAAAATGAGAAAACAAATCCAGAAAATCACATTGTCTGATTTTTTAAGAATTTATTTGCAAATTATGGTGGAAAATAAGTATTTGCTCACCTACTAACAAGCAAGATTTCTGGCTCTCACAGACCTGTAACTTCTTCTTTAAGATGCTCCACTGTCCTCCACTCAATACCTGTAGTAATGGCACCTGTTTGAAATTGTTATCAGTATAAAAGACACCTGTCCACAACCTCAAACAGTCACACTCCAAACTTCACTATGGTGAAGACCAAAGAGCTGTGGAAGGACACCAGAAACAAAATTGTAGACATGCACCAGGCTGGGAAGACTGAATCTGCAATAGGCAAGCAGCTTGGTGTGAAGAAATCAACTGTGGGAGCAATAATTAGAAAATGGAAGGCATACAAGACCACTGATAATCTCCCTCGATCAAGGGCTCCACGCAAGATCTCACCCCGTGGGGTCAAAATGATCACAAGAACGGTGAGCAAAAATCCCAGAACCACACAGGGGGACCTAGTGAATGACCTGCAGACAGCTGGGACTAACGTAACAAAGGCTACCGTCATTAACCCACTACATCGCCAGGGACTCAGATCCTGCAGTTCCAGACGTGTCCCCCTACTTAAGCCAGTACATATCCGGGCCCGTCTGAAGTTTGCTAGAGAGCATTTGGATGTTCCAGAAGAGTATTGGGAGAATGTCATATGGTCAGATGAAACCGAAGTAGAACTGTTTGGTAGAAACACAACTCGTCGTGTTTGGAGGAGAGTGAATGCAGAGTTGCATCCAAAGAACACCATAGCTACTGTGAAGCATTGGGCTGGCAACATCATGCTTTGGGGCTGTTTCTCTGCAAAGGGACCAGGACGACTGATCCTGTGTACCTGAAAGAATGAATGGGGCTATGTATCGTGAGATTTTGAGTGCAAACCTCCTTCCATCAGCAAGGGCATTGAAGATGAAACGTGGCTGGGTCTTTCAGCATGACAGTGATCCCAAGCACACCGCCAGGGCAATGAAGGAGTGGCTTTGTAAGAAGCAATTCAAGGTCCTGGAGTGGCCTAGCCAGTCTCCAGATCTCAACCCCATAGAAAACCTTTGGAGGGAGTTGAAAGTCCGTGTTGCCCAGCGACAGCCCCAAAACATCACTGCTCTAGGGGAGATCTGCATGGAGGAATGGGCCAACATACCAGCAACAGTGTGTGCCAACCTTGTGAAGACTTATAGAAAACGTTTGACCTCTTTCATTGCCAACAAAGGATATATAACAAAGTATTGAGATGAACTTGTGTTATTGGCCAAATACATATTTTTCACCATAATTTGCAAATAAATTCTTTAAAGATCAGACAATGTGATTTTCTAGATATATTTTCTCATTTTTCTCATTTTTCTAGTTGAGGTCTACCTATGATGTCAATTACAGGTCTCTCTCATTTTTTTAAGTGGAAGAATTTGCACAATTGGTGGCTGACTAAATAATTTTTTAGTGGCCTGCCCATATCCCCCAAAACTTTATGGGAAGGTGACATAGGCTGCACAGGAAAAGAAAACAAATTCAGAGTTGTACTCCTACATGGCACTCTAAAATACAAATTTAACTTATGACTCTGCATGGAACTAGATATAGCATAATGCATCATGCCAACTGGTGCCTGTTCCCTTCACTGCCCAAAAGGACGCATTTCTAGGTATCTAAGATTCATCAGGAAACCGTGATAGCCATCATAAGTACTAGTATACTTATAAACCAATTGTAGTACTGTCTCTAGTTGCGTTCTGAATGCTAACAGCTGGAGTGGGATGTAAAGAAGACTTTGTACTCAATGATATACAGTATGCTTTCTGTCAGCATACAGTCTGCCATCAGATTGGTGCAGCAGTGAACGTAATCCCTTATTGATTTATGTTACTGGAGACTGCCTACATTGTGTAAATGTTGTGTGTGGTGTCTTTCATTCAGCTCTTACCTCTCTGGAAACTTTCTGGATTTTGTTGTAACAAGTCAGTAGAAGAAAGGGTAGAGGGTTAGGAAAAATATCTCTTTTACCTTTTCCCTGGCACCATTCACCCTAGGAGGGAGCTCAAAGTGCCTATGTATTAATCTTGATACATAACTTTGGTTCTGTTACCATATCTAGGCAGTAAGCATCAAATCAAGTGAAAAGCAATCTTCAGCTCAGAGACAATGGTAGTTATAATATTCTCCTCACCATGAGTCACTCTTTCTGTTGGTTCTCATCCCTGGAGTGATTCTTTACAAGGACCACCTTGCTGTCTATGACACCTATATGACCCATAAGGGTAAATGGGCAGTCAAAGTCCTGATAGGGCAATCCCTTTTAAGACTACATGCTACATTTTGGATGATCAGTATTAATGTGTCTTGTTTCATTTATATATTACTCTAATACTGTTATGGCACAATCGAAGACATGAAGAATTCAGGAATGTGGGCTCTACGGCCAAAAGTCATGCAGGGCGCTCAACAGTAATATACTATAGTAAATTATTTTCATGCGCTTTAGTTCAGAGAAGTTGACTCTAAATGGAGAATTCAAGTTTCTCGAGCAGCATATTTTTTGTTATCGACTGAAAACTTTTCATAGTAATAAAGTGGGAATTTAAGGACAAAAAAGCAGAAGGAGAGACAAAGAACCAGAAGAGTCTCCACTGAAATTACCTCTTAATGTGTTTTTTCGTGCAAGAACTAATGAAATTATATCCAATGTTCAGACTCCCACTGGGTATCTGTAATGCAGTCATCACAGCAAGTACATCTAGTTCCATCCGCAAATTGCATGTTTTTTTTTTTCCTGGACCGAAAATGAATATAAAATTAAAATCTAGAACTTTGAATACAAGTTATTTTTAAATGTAACCAATATCAGTTCAATAAGATCACAGCATCATCAGTAAATTCTCATTCAGAGTCATTTTGACTACTAACTATGATATGACTATGAAGAAAAATAAAACTTTCGAGTAACCTGGCTTTCTTACAATGTTATAATAGTACTGCCCCTATTTACAAAAATATAAAAACTGCCTTTATGTGCAAGAATATAACTGCTATAATATTGCTTCCTATATATACGAATACAACTACTACAATTCTTCTTCCTTTGTTTAAGACTGTAACTTCTATAATGCTGACCCTATTATACTATGCTTGCAGAGAGTATTTGTGTTTTTGTTTTTTCCATTGTCTGCTTAAATAAATTCTGTTGGTGAGATTCATAGGTAAACTGGTAAGAATGTAACTACTATAATACTAGCCTTTATGTACAAGTATATAACTACCACAATACTGCTTGTTATGTGTAGTTAATTACAATACTGCCCTCTGTGCACAAGAATATAATTATATTATTGCTTAACATGTAAAAGAATGTAATACTTCCCATAGTCAAGAATATAACTATTATTATACTGTTTCCTATGAATAAGAAACAAATATTATAATATTTCCCCATGAACAAAAATATCACTACTATAATTCTGCTCTTATGTACAATACAAGAATATAACTGCTATAATATCTGCTATGTACAAGAAAATTACTTCTATATAACTGCCCCTATAAGCAAAAAATCAAACCTTGTAATGTATCTTATTAAAGAAATATGTGTCCTTCATTAATCAGGTTCAGTTTCTTTCTACATCTATGGAAAAGGAAGGGGGAGGCAGCTGAAAAAGACAAATATACAAATAACTGTAGCTGCTAAATTCTGCTATTCTGTGAGAGAGCCCTTTTGACAATGCTATCTAGCAAGATAAGACTTTACTGATGTAGAGAATGTAGCAGTTAATTTGTCCTCCACCTTGCCTCTCCATAGACTTCTGCATTGGCTGATTATGGAATCGATTTGAATAGAGTGAAAATAAGGAGAAGGGAGCAGCCTAATAAGTGTATAGGTAAATATATTTTGTTTATAAGATGTATTACAAAGTTTCTTATATTCATTTGCACTATTTCTGAAAAAGGTTTTTATATTTGGAGGTATGCTTCCACTGCTGTAATACTGCCTCTTATCGACAAGAAAATGGATCCAAACTAGTTGCAGGATTTAAAATGCTACTCGAATTGCGATTTAACCAGGTAAACAGTATATGATACATTACATTATATGAGGGTTTAGCAGATTCTGTGATTTCCATACGTTAACTGCTCATGAGAAATAATCTCAGGAATCTCATGCCATTGTCACTGATTTCATCTGACATTTATACGTTGTATTCTATTCTGGTAATGTTTTGTTAAATCCCAATTCCTTAATGTCCATCGTGACTCCTTTCTGCTAAGCTTATTTCAGAATAAAATAGGCTGCTAAAGACACACGACTTTATCTGGTCTGATAATTACTATGTAATCTCTGGAAACCAGGTGTAAATTGTTTTTTGTTGGTCACTTCCAGAAAGAGGAGGTCAATACAGATTTCAACGGTGACACAGGAGGTCCCAGAGGACTGGAGACTGATAGAACACAATTTAATGATTGCTCCTGGCTATTCCTTAGAGCAGTGGTATTAAGAGATCCAAATCAACGTCATTACAACTCAAAATCTCAGTTGTAGTTGGTTACTGTCAGCAGGGAGGATTTAACTGCCATGTAACATGGCAAGCAGAACATCTCTGGAATAGAGTGGATTATGTAGTCTTTATGAGCTATTGGAAATAGAACTGAAAATGATAATAAAATTGTGTATGTATATATATATATATATATACAGTCATATGAAAAAGTTTGGGCACCCCTATTAATCTTAATCATTTTTAGTTCTAAATATTTGGGTGTTTGCAACAGCCATTTCAATTTGATATATCTAATAACTGATGGACACAGTAATATTTCAGGATTGAAATGAGGTTTATTGTACTAACAGAAAATGTGCAATATGCATTAAACCAAAATTTGACCGGTGCAAAAGTATGGGCACCTCAACAGAAAAGTGACATTAATATTTAGTAGATCCTCCTTTTGCAAAAATAACAGCCTCTAGTCGCTTCCTGTAGCTTTTAATCAGTTCCTGGATCCTGGATGAAAGTATTTTTGACCATTCCTCTTTACAAAACAATTCCAGTTCAGTTAAGTTTGATGGTCGCCGAGCATGGACAGCCCGCTTCAAATTATCCCACAGATGTTCAATGATATTCAGGTCTGGGGACTGGGATGGCCATTCCAGAACATTGTAATTGTTCCTCTGCATGAATACCTGAGTAGATTTGGAGCTGTGTTTTGGATCATTGTCTTGCTGAAATATCCATCCCTGGCGTAACTTCAAATTTGTCACTGATTCTTGTACATTATTCTCAAGAATCTGCTGATACTGAGTTGAATCCATGCGACCGTCAACTTTAACAAGATTCCCGGTGCCGGCATTGGCCACACAGCCCCAAAGCATGATGGAACCTCCACCAAATTTTACAGTGGGTAGCAAGTGTTTTTCTTGGAATGCTGTGTTTTTTTGACGCCATGCATAACGCCTTTTTGTATGACCAAACAACTCAATCTTTGTTTCATCAGTCCACAGGACCTTCTTCCAAAATGAAGCTGGCTTGTCCAAATGTGCTTTTGCATACCTCAGGCGACTCTGTTTGTGGCGTGCTTTCAGAAACGGCTTCTTTCGCATCACTCTCCCATACAGCTTCTCCTTGTGCAAAGTGTGCTGTATTGTTGACCGATGCACAGTGACACCATCTGCAGCAAGATGATGCTGCAGCTCTTTGGAGGTGGTCTGTGGATTGTCCTTGACTGTTCTCACCATTCTTCTTCTCTGCCTTTCTGATATTTTTCTTGGCCTGCCACTTCTGGGCTTAACAAGAACTGTCCCTGTGGTCTTCCATGTCCTTACTATGTTCCTCACAGTGGAAACTGACAGGTTAAATCTCTGAGACAACTTTTTGTATCCTTCCCCTGAACAACTATGTTGAACAATCTTTGTTTTCAGATCATTTGAGAGTTGTTTTGAGGAGCCCATGATGCCACTCTTCAGAGGAGATTCAAATAGGAGAACAACTTGCAATTGGCCACCTTAAATACCTTTTCTCATGATTGGATACACCTGGCTATGAAGTTCAAAGCTCAGTGAGGTTACAAAACCAATTTTGTGCTTCAGTAAGTCAGTAAAAAGTAGTTAGGAGTATTCAAATCAATAAAATGATAAGGGTACCCATACTTTTGCACCGGTCAAATTTTGGTTTAATGCATATTGCACATTTTCTGTTAGTACAATAAACCTCATTTCAATCCTGAAATATTACTGTGTCCATCAGTTATTAGATATATCAAATTGAAATGGCTGCGGCAAACACCCAAATATTTAGAACTAAAAATGATTAAGATTAATAGGGGTGCCCAAACTTTTTCATATGACTGTATATATATATATATATATATATATATATATATACAGTGCCTTGCGAAAGTATTCGTCCCCCTTGAACTTTTCAGCCTTTTGCCACAATTCAGGCTTCAAACATAAGCATATAAAATTTTAATTTTTTGGTGAAGAATCAACAAGTGGGACACAATCGTGAAGTGGAACGAAATTTATTGGATATTTTAAACTTTTGTAAAAAATAAAAAACTGAAAAGTGGGGCGTGCCAAATTATTCAGCCCCCTTAAGTTCATACTTTGTAGTGCCACCTTTTGCTGCGATTATAGCTGCAAGTCGCTTGGGGTATGTCTCTATCAGTTTTGCACATCGAGAGACAGAAATTCTTGCCCATTCTTCCTTGGAAAACAGCTCGAGCTCAGTGAGGTTGGATGGAGAGCGTTTGTGAACAGCAGTTTTCAGCTCTTTCCACAGATTCTCGATTGGATTCAGATCTAGACTTTGACTTGGCCATTCTAACATCTGGATACGTTTATTTGTAAACCATTCCATTGTAGATTTTGCTTTATGTTTGGGATCATTGTCTTGTTGGAAGATAAATCTCCGTCCCAGTCTCAGGTCTTTTGCAGACTCCAACAGGTTTTCTTCCAGAATGGTCCTGTATTTGGCTCCATCCATCTTCCCATCAATTTTAACCATCTTCCCTGTCCCTGCTGAAGAAAAGCAGGCCCAAACCATGATGCTGCCATCACCATGTTTGACAGTGGGGATGGTGTGTTCAGGGTGATGAGCTGTGTTGCTTTTACGCCAAACATATCGTTTTGCATTGTGGCCAAAAAGTTTGATTTTGGTTTCATCTGACCAGAGCACCTTCTTCCACATGTTTGGTGTGTCTCCCTAAAAAGCCTCCTTATGAATGGAGTATTAGTGTGCTTGTGTGACCTGCGCTCAGTTCACTAGCAGTGAATGGAGCGCCAGTCATGCAAGCTCACTGATGTTCCATTCACAATAAGGCTTTAAAGGGACTCTCAGTCCCCCATTCTCCTGATCTCTGGACCCGGCAATCAGAACCCCAGCAATCTGGCACTTATTCCACAATATAATGCTCTATTGGTGTCCACACACAGTATAATGTCCCCATAGTTAGCTCACACAGATTAAAGTCTCCATCCTCACTTACAGCAGAAGCACAGCTTTAATGGAGAAGCAGAGAGTTTCTCCATTGTGTTCAACTGTATCTGCGTCCTCATGAGGCAGATAGAATTGAATCAGTAAATTGAATCTGTGAAGCAGGGACATCCTACCTACTACCTAGGACACCAGAACCAGGGCCGTTTTAAGACATTAGTGGGCCCAGTGCAAAGGCTTCATAACTGCCCCCCTGCCCGCCCATCTCCACCACTTAGACATACTTCACAACTTTCAGAGGACAAAAATGACAGATTATTGTGACGATGCACACAGGAGCGCACCTCTAATGAGGCGAAGTGAGACGGCCGCCTCAGGCAGCACTATCTGTGACTGCTTGGAGGGGTGGCATTTTCACTATTTATTTAATCTAAACCAGCCCAAAACAGGCCACTTAAAAGAACAAAAAAAACAAAGCTGAGCGGGACCTGTCCTGGGTTGGTTTAGGAAACGTCTGATTCTCAGCGCAGGCAGCGATGCTATGACATCATCACACCCCCTGCGTTGAGACGCAGACGTCCTATGCGCGGGTCAAGAAGAGGAGGCGACAGCTCCATCAAGAGATCACAGGTAGGTGAGTATAACTTGTTTTTAATTTATTTATTTTTTTAATAGGCCGTTACCTGCTGGAACTTTTTTTATTAATTATTAAACAAATCTCCATGTACATCACACAAATCCATCACATATAAAAGCTAAACGAAAACTAAGCCACATTGGCCGACCAGTCCAAAAAATTCATTCAAGCATCATCCATTCACCTTTCAATAATTATCAAAATTTCCAAAGCAATGACCATAACCTTAGCCATAACCATGATTACAACTAATATAATACACATAATATACAAAAGGCAAACAAGGAAACTATAGACCCTACCGGTCAAAATCCCTACAAAAGCAACAAAAGCCTATCTCTATCCAGCAGGTAATGGGTCCTATTTACTTACCTATCTGCACTCCTTCTCATGGCCACCTCCACTTCCCCTTCTGCTATGAGACACAGAAAGAGAAACAGATGCGGCTGTGAGCAGGAGCAGGGATTTGAAAGTGAAGTCGCGGGCCCGCGAACCCCAACAAATATTGCTATTTCTATACTCTGGGGTTTTTTCAGACCCCAGAGTATAATGATCAGAGGCCCAGGGGACGTGACAAACATAAAAACCACTGTTTTTTAGCCTGGTCCACGTGACGTCTGTACTGACTTTGAAGAGGGCCGAAAACAGTGGTTTTTATGTTTGTCACCTCCTCTGGGCCTCCGATCATTATACTCTGGGGTCTGAAAAGACCCCAGAGTATAATAATTGTTCTTGGGGGCATAATACTGTGTGCAGGGGCCAC
This sequence comes from Leptodactylus fallax, assembly GCA_947044405.1. Lineage (NCBI taxonomy): Eukaryota > Metazoa > Chordata > Amphibia > Anura > Leptodactylidae > Leptodactylus > Leptodactylus fallax. The sequence continues at coordinate 1,652,773 of CAMRHE010000344.1, read as the reverse complement.
TGAGGGGCATAATAACGTGTGGAGGGGCCGCTGTGGGACATAATACCATGTGCAGGGGCCACTGTGGGCCATAATACCGTGCGGAGGGGCCGCTGTGGATCATAATACTGTGTGGAGGGGCCGCTGTTGGCCATAATACCGTGTAGACGAGCTGCTGTGGGCCATAATACCATGTGGAGGGGGCCAATGTGGGCCATAATACCGTGTGGAGAGGCCGATGTGGGCCATAATATTGTGTGCAGGGGCCGCTGTGGGCCATAATACCATGTGCAGGGGTCGCTGTGGGCCATAATACCATTTGCAGGGGACGCTGTGGGCCATAATACCGTGTGGAGGGGCCACAGTGGGCCATAATACCGTGTGCAGGGGCTGCTGTGAGACATAATACCGTATGCAGGGGCCCCTGTGGGCCATAATAAAGTGTAGAGGGGACGCTGTGGGCCATAATACCGTGTGGAGGGGCCGATGTGGGCCGTAATACCATGTGCAGAGGCCACTGTGGGCCACAATACCGTGTGCAGGGGCCGCTGTGGGCCATAATAACGTGTAGAGGGGACGCTGTAGGCCATAATACCGTGTGCAGGGGCCTCTGTGGACCATAATACCATGTGAAGGGGACGCTGTGGGCCATAATACCATGTGGAGGGGCCGCAGTGGGCCATAATACCGTGTGCAGGGGCCGCTGTGGGCCATAATACCGTGCACACGGGCTGCTGTGAGCCATAATACCATGTGGAGGGGCCGCTGTGGGCCATAATACTGTGTGGAGGGGCCTCTGTGGGCTATAATACCGTGTGCAGTGGCCGCTGTGGGCCTTTATAGTGTGTGTAAATGGGGCGTTACATTGTGTGGGAGGCCCAAGTCAAAAGTTTGCTGGGGCGCCAAGTCTTTGCTAGTTATGCCCCTGATAAGGGGTCGTTAAGGAGGGGCATTTTATATAAGGGGGCTTTATGAACTTAGGTGTTATTTATATAAGGGCATTATTAATACAAGGGGGCTTTATGTATAAGGGGTCATTAGGGAGCATTATATATATAAGGGGGTGGTCATTTATATAAGCGTTCATTAGGGGACATCAATTATATAAGGGGTCATTAGGAAACATTTTGAACATAAGGGGATGGTCGTTTATATAAGGTGGCATTAGGGGACATTATGAATAGAAGGGGGGATCATTTATATGAAGGGTCATTAGGGGAGCAGTATTTATGTCAGGGGGAATCAGGGGCATAATATAAGTGGGCAATTAATTAAAGGGGTTGTCCAGGATAGCCAACTTTCTTAATATGAGACCGGGGAAAGTGATTAAAAAAAAAAAAACACCTAATTTTTTGGTGAAGAATCAACAAGTGGGACACAATTGTGAAGTGTAACGAAATTTATTGTTTATTTTAAACTTTTGTAAAAAATAAAAAACTGAAAAGTGGGGCGTGCAATATTATTCAGCCCCTTTACTTTCAATGCAGCAAACTCACTCCAGAAGTTCAGTGAGGATCTCTGAATGATCCAATGTTGTCCTAAATGACTGATGATGATAAATATAATCCACCTGTGTGTAATCAAGTCTCCGTATAAATGCACCTGCTCTGTGATAGTCTCAGGATTCTGTTTAAAGCGCAGAGAGCATCATGAAAACCAAGGAACACACCAGGCAGGTCCGTGATACTGTTGTGGAGAAGTTTAAAGCCGGATTTGGATACAAAAAGATTTCCCAAACTTTAAACATCCCAAGGAGCACAGTGCAAGCGATCATATTGAAATGGAAGGTGTATCGGACCACTGCAAATCTACCAAGACCCGGCCTTCCCTCTAAACTTTCATCTCAAACAAGGAGAAGACTGGTCAGAGATGCAGCCAAGAGGCCCATGATCACTCTGGATGAACTGCAGAGATCTACAGCTGAGGTGTGAGAGTCTGTCCATAGGACAACAATCAGTCGTACACTGCGCAAATCTGGCCTTTATGGAAGAGTGGCAAGAAGAAAGCCATTTCTCAAAGATATCCATAAAAAGTCTCGTTTAAAGTTTGCCACAAGCCACCTTGGAGACACACCAAGGTCACATGAAACCAAAATCGAACTTTTTGGCTACAATGCAAAACGATATGTTTGGCGTAAAAGCAACACAGTTCATCACCCTGAACACACCATCCCCACTGTCAAACATGGTGGTGGCAGCATCATGGTTTGGGCCTGCTTTTCTTCAGCAGGGGAAGGGAAGATGGTTAAAATTGATGGGAAGATGGATGGAGCCAAATACAGGACCATTCTGGAAGAAAACCTGTTGGAGTCTGCAAAAGACCTGAGACTGGGACAGAGATTTATCTTCCAACAAGACAATGGTCCCAAACATAAAGCAAAATCTACAATGGAATGGTTCACAAATCAACGTATCCAGGTGTTAGAATGGCCAAGTCAAAGTCCAGACCTGAATCCAATCGAGAATCTGTGGAAAGAGCTGAAAACTGCTGTTCACAAACGCTCTCCATCCACCCTCACTGGGCTAGAGCTGTTTTCCAAGGAAGAATGGGCAAGAATTTCAGTCTCTCGATGTGCAAAACTGATAGAGACATACCCTAAGCGAATTGCAGCTGTAATCGCAGCAAAAGGTGGCACTACAAAGTATTAACTTAAGGGGGCCGAATAATTTGGCACAGACCACTTTTCAGTTTTTTATTTTTTACAAAAGTTTAAAATATCCAATAAATTTCGTTCCACTTCACGATTGTGTCCCACTTGTTGATTCTTCACCAAAAAAATTAAAATTTTACATCCTTATGTTTGAAGCCTGAAATGTGGCAAAAGGTTGAAAAGTTCAAGGGGGCCGAATACTTTCGCAAGGCACTGTAAGGTAGTCTTGTTACAGCCAGGTCTTCCAGGAATCCTCATATATAAAGGGTTATGATACAAAACACCAATATAGAGGAATCAGTAAAGAAAACACAGGAAAACCTCAGACCACATAATCTAACTAATCAGCTTAGCCCTCAGACAATGGGAGAGCTATACTTGAACAGGTGGGAGGCAAATTACCACCTGAACATACACAATGAGCAGGACACTTGCCCATTCAGATAAAGTGAGCTAGACAGGGTAGCAAACCCTAAAAAGGGTAGCCCAGCTAGCCCCCCTCACTAAAGCCCCTCAACGTGTTTCTCGCAATGGGTTCATCAGGAGGGTATAGATTTCAAAAAACTTGCCAATATGTATTATGTTAGTAGCCACAGTTATATAGTATGCCTGTACTAATATGCAATAGAGGCTGTTGTTTAGCTGATGCCCTGATGGTGGACAGCAGCATATAATAAGCCTCTATGCCAATATGCACTGAGCAATAACGGTTAATTAATAACGGTTAATACACCAAAACACAAGTGCAGTAAAAAATGCAGTTGAGCTGGTGCCCTGTTGGTGAACAGCAGCATGTGAAGATAGCCAACCTGAACACAGCCAGAAGCCTAGCTTATATAGTGCTAAACCCGCCCCTTTAGCACGCCCCTATCTGTGACATCAAAAGACCCAACCAATGACATGGTGAGTCCCTCCCACCAAGGTCAGAGGCTCGTACTAGTGGGCGTGCCCGTTGGTTTGGAGACGGGAAACGCTGTGCTGCTGGCATCGAATTAAAAGAAAGGTAAGGAGAAGGTGAAGTAAACAAATCAGCTCCGTGAATGTCCCAAATAAAATAAAAAAAAACAAAATGCTACAGGATGTCAGACATACGAGCCTCTTTGCAACAACAAAAGATGTGGATATTTTTATTTCTATTCTATATTTACAATTCTTATGGAGTCTGGTTAATCTGCATATACATTACATACCCATCTCATGTGATTGACCTTCACTCTTATGGGATGTATGCCTCATGTTTTGTCCTTTTTTCTTTTTTTTCCCTTACACCATTCTAAAGCTATTTAAATCTAAATCAATATTTCTCTCCTTTATATAGGGGGCTTTACTGTGTTAGATGTGTTGTTTGTTATTTTAGTGCTGTATGTTTCATCTTATCATGACACCGCTGTTAGCCTTGTTTGTACTTCAAGGTGTAGTTTGCCAGTTTTTCGATTTCATTTTTTCATCTAGTTTGAATAAGTGTGCGGGCTTTCATTTGTTGTTGTTGCAAAGAGGCTAGTATGTCTGACATCCTGTAGCGTTTTTTTATTGGGTTTTTTTTTCTAAATATGATCACTTGATTCATACCCTCATTTTTTGAATCATTATGGGGGGTTATATCATATATTTTATAATTGGGGTAGCAGCGGGATGGGGGATTTGTGTAGGTGAGGACAATGTGGGTCAGGTGCCTGGAAAAGTGAGGAGCCAAAGATGTTTATCCTGCAAACTTTAGAGACAAGTCACAGCTGGAAGAAGTGGCCATGGTTGTGCAAAGGCAAGATACAAGAAATGTGAACGATTGGTCAGAGACATCATCTATAAGTCACATAATGTTACTGCACTGTATTCACCTAAATGATAGAGGATAAATATCTGATTGATGGGGGTCCGTCTGCTGAGACCCCCACTGGGCCTGAAAATTGGGTTTCCCCCCCCCCCCAGAATTATCATTGGATTCAGTAATGTCATCATGTTCCCCACTTTTTTGTGACACATTATGGCAATGGGATTTTTCTATGCCCTCACAATTTCTAACATATTTCCCCCTAGTGCCCCTACCACCACGATAACTAGTAGCACTCCCCCTGCCACTACTGCCTCCACTTCTACTTCCTATACATATAAAAAACACTAGATGTTCTCATCCAACTCTTTAAAAATAGGAAGTCTTGGCATATGAGGAATATCTCTTTAAGCAAATGCCACATGACTACTAGAGAATGGTATCTGTGTTAGTGAAGAAGACATGATTGACTGTACAGAAAGTCAGCAAGGTGAATTATGTTTTTAAACGGAGGAGGAGGAACACACAGAACCCTGACTCCATATTTGTATTTCACTACTTTTAAAAACGTGTTTATTCTCAGGAAGTACTGCAAGTACTGGTGGGACTGTCGAGACCAGATGTAGTGTTATGGTTGCCCCCCACATTCCTATCATTAGTACTCTGCACAAGTGTCTCCTCCTCGACCTCCTTTTGTCTGTTCCTGTATGTCAATTTACTGCATACTGCTTAATTAGAACAGTGATTACCAACAATTCTGACACTGTGTGTATATCTTTTTTTGCTTTTGTTTTGTTTACAAAGAACTATTTAAAGAAAAATGACAAAGCACTAAAAGGGTGATCTGATCAGTGAGTATTAGACTAGAGCTGCCTGTTTTGCTATTGCAATGGCAACAGTTTGTATGTATATTGGATTACAAAAAAACCTTAACAAACTGAGATTTTTCAGATTAGCAAATTGTTTTACACTTTTTATTGGGTGAGCAAAAAAAATCCATTAAGAAATTGAAATTTTTCACCATAGCTCAGGCTGCAAGACTGTTTATTGATTGAGCAAAAAACACCCCCTTAACAAACAGAGATTTTTTCAGATTAGCAGGCTACGTTACACTGTTTATTGGGTGAGTGAAAAAAAAAACCCTTAAGAAACAGAGATTTTTCAAATTAGCTTTAACTGCGAAACTGTTTAGTGGGTGAGAAAAAAAAAACCCTTATCAATTTGAATTTTTTTTAAATTGGCAGACTATGTCACACTGTTTATTGGGTGAGTAGAAAAAAAACAATTAATAAATGGCGTTTTAAGATTAGCGCAGGTGGAGTAGGTGCTTTGCTGTTAGGAAAGAAGTTGTATTCAACTAAAAAAGTTTAAATTCTTCCCAAAAAATGTTTAACAAATAATTTCTCACTAACAGGACTGACTTTATCATTAAAAACAATGTAAAACACTCTTTGGACAGTCACAGATCAAACTGCTCCATTGCAAAACAGGATTAGACAAAATTAGTTTATTAAATGGTTAACTATCCTTTATCTGTATTACTGCAGCACAGATATTCTCTCTTACTCCTATCTATGATTCCTTACACTATTTGCTTGTAATTCACTAAATCTGACTAAACTTTGTTATGCTTCTCCTACTCCTAAAATTATCTAGCTCTGTTGCAAGCCTTGCAGCACTCAGTGCTCTGTATTGCTGACTAAAATGGAGTAATTGTTTTGGATCATGCAGTAATGAATAACACATCTATTCTCTACTTCCACCATCACTGAAATGCGTTGTTTTCTTGCCCACAGCATATTATATACTGTATGTGACATCAGCTCTGTAAGGTGGCCACCTAACATTGACTAATGACTTAGAGGCTGTCAGGTGACACCCGAACATCACAGTGGCTCACAGACAAATGTGTCTTCTGTATTTTCACTGTGCAATGCACCCATTTTAGTTAGCCCGAGACGAATCGCCATTTATCCAGTTTCATTAAAGACCAAATAATTTGAAATAATTTAGATGAACCGAGCTCGGAGGACACCAGCGCACTGAAGACAGTGCGTATGAGTATGATTTTTTTTTTTTCCACCTACCCCAGCCTATTTAAAAAAATATATATATCTGGACAACCAATTTAAATCTAAACATAGCACATACACTTTTCAGAAAAGCTGCAATTTTTGTTACAGATTATGCTGTGGGTTTTTTTTTTTGGATGATAAGATGCATTTAACTATAGGACACAACCCAGTTTTAGCCAAAAAAATTTAAAAATATTTCATATTAATTTAACCGTCTCTCATGGTTAAATGGAGTAGAGAGGTCAATGTCATTAACTGGTATGCTAGGGGAGATAAAGTGGGTTATTAGCTAACAGTTATGGCACACACACTCAAAGCCGCATTTGTGGCCTCCATAAGGTATAATGTCCTATTGGTGCCTCTGCACAATATAATCGGACATTATACTGTGTTGGGGCTACTAACATGGCATTATACTGTGAGGGGGCAATAAGGAGCAGTATACTGTGAGGGGGCACTAACAAGGCATTGTACTGTATGGGGGGCACTAATGGGGTATTAGCACCCCCCATATAGTATAATTCTCCACACACTATAATGCTCTTATGCTCTCAGTGTCCCTACAAAGTAACACTGCTAGTTCCCTGGAAAAACATTCTCTGCCCGACTAATGCCCTTTTAGCACTAATACATTACTATAACTGCAGCAAGAATTGGTACTTGTCCCTACTGCCTACACAGGAGTGTAGCCAAATTACTCTTCTGTAGGCAGCAGCCACTATTGTATTGTGTCAGGGCTATAAAGACACCAGTCAAGAAATGACTGTTTTTCCCAGCCGCTATCTTTATGAAGGAAGATAGGCGCCTGGATAGCCTACACATTTAGATCATGGTTTGCCAGCTGCACTATAAAGAGGACAGCTTCCTCTCTCCTGCCCTGTACTAATCTGACAAATCAGTGTGGGGAAGGGAGGGAGAGAGCTATGCAGCTGCACTCAGCGAAATCTACAAAAAATCACAGCTTTATTACAATGTTTGGATCATCTAAAGAGAATTGTCATTCCTTTTTTTTTGCAAATAAATAGTTCGGGTGAACAGAAGAAAGATTGTAATATATATTATTTGCAGATTATTTGTGCTTCTCTCTTGTGTTATCAGCTCCTTTCCTGCCTGCTAAACTATTCCATTTACTGAAAGAACTGAAGAACTGCTATAAAATTGTTAAAAAGTGCCAGAAATCCCCTGCCATGTCAGTGCTTGTTTCTTATTCTTTGGGATCCTCTTCCTCCCCTCCCCATAGATTTCTATGTAAACTGATCTGTCTGTGAGCTCTAACCATCTTCATACTGAAGACAGATCTCTCAGTGAATTGACCAGTTTACCAAACAGAAAAGGAGGTGCTAACAGGTGGTAACAAAATTTCTTATATTAACCTGAGCTATCCATTTGCCAAAAAATTTTAAACAGTTTCAATTTAAAGATAAGGACCCACTTTGCAGAAACTCATCATTTTTTGTTGCAGATTTTGCTGTGTTTTTTTGAGTTAGGAGTGGCCTGAAAAGGAATGGAACATATAAAGGAAACACATAGACATTTCCCTACTGTTAAATCCACTCCTGACTTTGACTCAAAAACCCACAGCAAAAATCTGAAAAAAAAAGAAAAAGAAAAGCTGCATTTCACCAACGTGGAGCCTTAGCCTAAGGAGTTTTTTCTTCCAAAAACACCACCACACATGCCCATAGTTTGCCCATGATATTGCAGCAAATTCCTATTCATTTCAATGGCTGAACTTAAGTACCACATATAGACAGGTGTGAAGCTGTTTATGTAGGAAAGCAGCCATGTTTTTTCATCTCGTGCTCCTGTACAATACCTAAAAAATTACCCCTACAATGAAAAAAAGCAGTATGCCTTTCTGTATGTACACCTCTGCAGCACCCATGACTACCACTATCAAGAATATGCTGAGGGGATGAGGTAGGGGTCCAGTTCAAAATTTGCACTGGACTTTAGTCACGCTACTGAGAGTTGCAATATAGCTGTCTAAGGAGATATTCAATTTTTGTTTTTGTTTATTGATATTTTTTAATATTGCATTGTTTTAGAAAGTTTAATTCAGAATTTTTGAGGCGCCTGTTACCCATATATTTCTAATTAGAGAAATTTTAAACTCAATTTCAATTTTTTTTTTAATGATTATTTATTTTATCTGAGAATGAGCTCCATTATTACAATTCTTGGGAATGTGCTCTAGTATATCATTTTTTTTACATCTCCGGGGGAAAATCAACAATTTATTGGCAGCACATTTTCTTTTCTCATGCATTGAGGAGGTTCATTCAGAGAGAAGCATTACGATGCTGTTGGCTGAGTTAATAGGCGTTCTGAGGCACGTCTCTCAAGGTTATTCCAGGTGTCATTCTTCCTGTTTCACTAAACAGCCAGTCTGCAACTCTGAAGGCTTTACCCCCAAATCTCAGAAACAAGCGTGTAGGTGAAAGTTTGTATAACTGTTCCTTACTTTGAAGCGTGAAACTTTTTTACACTGAGAAATTTAATTTAAATCATTATATTGGTTAAAAAGAACACAGAAATCTAGAAATTTCCACATGATTGCAGTATGGTTAAGATATTAAACAAAATTATTACTTTCTTACAATCCTAGAAAACCCATTTTCAAACACCCTATTTTTGCAATCTGAGTTAATAGATGAGGAGTCCTTCATCTAACAGTTAATCTGGAAAGTGGTGAATTGACAAGTCTCCCCTTGAAGGAACCAGCACACCTGTGCTAAACATGGATATTCCATAAATGTCATAGGGAACTGCAGCGCCTCCTGACATAATCTGAGGGGCGGCACTTTTAAATTGTTCTCTACCTACTGATCTATTCCAACAGGTAGCGGCCAGTATTTTACTCACAGATCTGCGCTCCTGTCCAGTCCAGTGTCTGTGACCTGGAGTCATAAATGGAGGTCAGACACAACAGGTGAAAGGATTGGTGAGTAAAGTATCGGATGCTACCTGTTGAAATAATTGAATAGGTGCGACACCAGGGGAGGTGAGTAAAAACAACAGTTATACTCACCTCTCCTGGGCATCCAGAGGTTTCCCAGCATCCTCTTTAGGCCTCTTGCAGCCTGCATCTGATGTCACGCACCTTGGGGTCATTTCTAAGGCCTGTGATGTGAGGTGTCACGTGAGGTGCGCCGAGCATCATGACGTCATGTCACTTGGTGCTCCCTATGTGACTTCTGAGGTCCAACCACACTCTTCAGCGGTGACCCCCACTGAGCTTGAGGTCAAACAGAGGCCTGAAGAGGACATCAGGTGCCACCAGCGCCATAACAATGCCCAGAATAGGTAAGGCAAGGTGAGTATAAACATTTGTTTTTTTTTTTTCACCCCTCCTCAGGGCTTTCCTTATTATACTCTAGGGTCTGAGGAGACCCCAGAGTGTAATAGCGCCTCCTGGGTAGTGAACCCCAAAAGTTTTGGGTTTGGCTTGAGCCCAAAACTTTTGGAAAATTCTATATGACTCTAAGGCTAATATATTTCTTTGAGGGGGCCAAAAAGGGGACAGTATACTGTGTGGGAGCCAAAAAGAAGAGGGTAATATTATGTGTGGGGGCCTCAAATGGAAGACTATACTGTGTAAGGACCAAAAAGAAGAGCGCAATATTATATATTGGGGCCTAAAAAGAGACATCTTTACGCCCATGGGTGTAAAGATGATTGGTGGAGACTTTTTCTATTTATTACATCAATTGGTTGGTCAACACTTTTTGGGCCCACTGTATTCCACTGTAATCTGTGTGGGAAACTGTCAGCAAATGTTAAATTTTCCAGTAAATAAATTTTCCATAAATAAATACTTGGTGTCAAAATGTATATACAGGAGATTGAAATATTGGACTTACAAAGACACAATCTGATTGGTCTAGATTAGAATGCTGAGACTAAGGGATCTCTGGTTTTTAACTTTTATTCTAGAATGAGTCTTTGCTCCAGGAAGGAACCCAGGTTGCGTCCCCAGGAAAGTTGGCTGGAAGCATTAGGCCAAGCGATGATACAGTAGTTTAGGGCTAGCCAAAGGTTGGGCCTGGAAGGAGCACTACAATCACAGGCAAGGTGTCCAATGGACCAGACAGGTGCTAAGTCTAGAGCAAGGCAACAAGGTCAACAAGGGGAAATACTACAAGTAGCAGGCAAACTAAGCAGGAGAGTTAGGCAAGAACAAGATAAGGAACAAGATGGAGGTCAGGAAACTACAATACAATGAACAGTGGAAAACAGACAGGGTCTAGTAAGGATGAAAATCTGTGCTTCAAATAGATTGTTTGTCTAATCATCCAGTCAACTCTATGTCATGTCTTCAGGAGGCAGGAAGACAGCAACGTGGAACTGAAGATTTGCTGCCAAACTTTGGAGAGCCAGAGGGAGAAGAAGAATTGGGTTGCACATGCACCCAAGGGGACTGCTGACCAGGACCACCCACTAAAATCCAGTGTGGGGATCAACACTCAGTTTGCAGTGAAATGAATGGACTATAAATGTAATGCACATATGTTTTGGGTTCTCCAAAGCAAGAGATGTTATTGAAATCGCTAAAGGTTCTGGTTAATACATAGGAGTCCTAAACATGCATCCCCTTTCATTAACTCAGGGTTCCTTAATAAGGTACTTGAAGCTTGGATTTCTAAACCTGGCATGATGAGAATTGTAGTGTTGCAAAAGCTAGAGAGCCACAGGAAGTGGAACACTGTGTTAAGCTCTTCTTGAGAGTTCTATATTAATATAATAACATTTTTGGTCCATGTAGATTTACAACAAGAGTTTGTTTAATTACTAAATAGACTAATTTGTACGATAAAAGACGAGCACTCGCCCAATCAGAGACTCAGGATTAGCCAAAAACACTTTGCAGATAATCCATGTAATTAAAAGCTGAAAATGATTTGTAAGGGAGTCCTTATGGTACAGTATGACGTTAGCGGGACAGAGGCCAAATCAAAGAACAGCAAAATTGGAGAGAGCTCCTGAGTCAGACCATGGGAATTTTATACTTCAAACTGTTTTATTTTGTCCTAACCTTTCCAGCTGTGTGGGTGTTTGGAACAGCCATTAGTTCCTGAACTTGCAGAAGTTGTGGAGAAGTCAGTTTCTTGGCCCCTGATGAATACAGTATGATTCCTTTTAGTGAATTTGAAGTATGAACTAGAGAAATAAAGATAATGGAGATCTCCTTCTATGGGCCTCCTCTGTGTTATAGGATGACACGAGGGCCCTTCAGAGTTGGCAAAGAGAGATAGTCAGCAAATATGACCCCACCCCCACTACCAGGGCTGAGAATCAGGGGCTCTAAACCCCTTCAACTGTTTTGGACACTTTGGAAAGGAATGGTGCATGTTTATCCTGCTCTCTGACCAGGAGATAGATTTGGGGTCCCTGGTTCTCAGCATGCTAGAGAGTCACAGTTGTCAGCCCCCCTGAAACTTTCTTTTATGACCTGTGTGATTGAATGCTTATAAAAGTCAACAGTGGTTGTCATTAAAACAATTTATTTAGATATTTCTAAAAAGTGTACCGTGATATAAATGCTGTATATTTTTCTTACTGTAAAACAAGCATGGTAATTCAGTCTAAACAGAGAGTTGATCAACAACTTTACTCGAGGTGATTTTTCTTTTTATTGAACTTTAAATTGCTATGTAAATGAAAAACAGCTCCTGGCAAGACATTGGGACTTTAAAAGCAGGATGTGCCTGATCATTGTAAGCATTTTACCTCGCTCTTTCAATGACTCGCAAACATTTATGCAGTAAATTCTTAGGCGATTGAGGAAGCCCATAAAAATACAGTAAAATATTTCAACCTATTTAAGATTTTCTTGCAAAAATAGACCCATAAAAGAGATAATTGGGGCACAGCTGTTAGAATATACATAGGAAACTGTCTTTTTATGCAAAACAAAATTGCTTTGGAGGGTTTCGGTGCTGGATCAGACTGAGGTAACCTGTGGGATAAACTTCCAATCCACCCCTATAATTAGGACAAACAGTAGCAACAAAAAAATTGATCTGCTTCATCACATATACTGATCTTATGGTAGTAATCTAATGCTATGCTACTCAATTGTACTAATAAGTTTTCAGGGTTTTAGTAGGGTTTACTAGATTATGCCTTGTATTATGCCAGATTTTTGGGAAAATATGTGTTCTTATTAAGATATATTTTAAATTGTCTCTTCAAATAAGATTTAGGTATGACAGGGGTTCATATAGCAATATAATAATCCAGCTTCCATTTTAGCAAAATGGATATTGTAATCTGAAATTTCGAACAGTGTTTTTTGTTCGAAGGTTACTTCACAGGTAAAATGATCACAGGCAGAAGAAATTGAATCTCCTGGACCTCATTGCATAATTTATCTAGCCAACCATGTGCCATATATCATCATAGTGTCTTCTTATGTCACAGAGGGGCCTTTGGTCCACCTCAGGCACCAAGGCCTGAGTGTGACTGCCACTTCTGCATCCTTTATAGCTGCACCCCTGATGACTAGTTAGTCCTTTGGTGGGTGACCCAGTAATAAACTGTAATCTATGGGGAATCTAGGAGAAAGTGTTTAATTCCTCTGCACCAAAAGGGAGATTAGGCATTGCACTTTTCTACTAAAAACCATTAGTTTGTCTCTGAATTGCATGGACATGCTGGATCCTTTGGATTGAAAGATACTATTTTTAGCTGCTCTATGCTTTAGCTAGTAGATAAGGATCCTTAACAGGGAAACCCACTATAAAGGGTATTTGCAACAGCTCTTAAAGAGCCTGCAGCATATAAGTAACATTCAGGGCATTTTTTAAAAGACCCTTCTATCTCCATGATACTGTCTTAATCTTAATGACCCTGCTACTTTCTTGCAAGGCTAAAAGAGTGCTCACTGCTCATTCTCTGTTTGCTGTAATTCAGTGATTCTATAGAAGAAAGTGAACAGAAGTTATCAGTACAGCAGCAGTCACATTCAATCTGCTCTCTCATTCATCTGTGTGTGGGTCTCTGATGAGCTGCTTGCCCTCAGGTATCTAGTGTGGTCCCAAAAGTGACAGAGGCAGACCGACCCATGTCACATTATATAAGCACAAATAATTTACTATACTCTGAGCATAATGCAGCCTCTGAGCTGCAGACTGAGGATAGATCTTGAAATGTTAACTATTATTTCTACGGGTGGAAAAGAATGTTTGGATGCAGTTAATGCAGTGCAAGTAGGACCGATAACTAAATCACGTAATAGCAACATCAAAGACTACAGAGCTAATTCTCCCAATATCAGCTGGAACTGAGGCACCAAATCACTAGACATCAGGGACTGGAATACTAAATCACCTAACACCAGGAACTGGATAAACAAACTACATGTCACCAGGTGCCATTGAACTGCTAGATAAAGTGGACTTGGAACTAAACCACTACAAATAAGTGATTGGGCACTACATCACTGGTATATTAAACTAAAGCACTGGGCAAGTAGACACTGGGGACTGGGACACTCAACCACTGGAAACTGGGTCTAGGTTACTAAACCATTGCCATTTTGAGCTGAGACACTTAACCAATGGGTACCAAAGGTAGAGTCCCCAGGGACTAAAGTGTCAAACCTTGGACAGCAGGAGTTGAAGGCTAAAATAGTGGACTAGTCACCAAGAGACAGGTCACTGAAACCCAGGCATATTGATCTGGGGCATTACGTGACTAGACACTAAGAAGTACCATAAGAGATTTTTTTTTTTACTACTGAAGAACAACATGTTTCCCCATTATTCTTGAAAGAGCACAACATGAGCAATGTTTCATTATCCCAATGCCTACACACCTCAGCCGATGAACTGAATTGACAGATCTGCCAAATGTGAATTAGCCCCTATTGATAAAATAATGGATAACAATGTCTCTGCTTTCCAAAATCCACATATGAGCAACGGTTCCAAGGTTATAATCTGATATTGTGCCTCATATGACTGATTCAGAAATGCTAATATGTCCCATCACCTCCATGTTCCTGATTAGGTGATTCGAGGTAATGCTGTGATTGGCTAACAAAGGCAGGTTGTTGATTGGATGATTTAAGTCAATTCTCTGATTGCTTAACACATTCAGATTGCAGCTATCAGCCCTGAGTGCTGTTCACTTCAAGCCGCTCAAATGGAATCAATACATTCAACAAAACAAATCAAAGCTTGCCTGACATCTGGAGGTGACTTTCTTCTGAGTTTATTAGATTATCACCAATAGGTTTGCTCCTAAATGCTAAACTTGCTTGATGGAACCTCATCTTCTTGGGCATAGGAAATAGGACTGTTGACAGGTAAGTATTCATACTCAACTCAAGGTCAACATTGAGTCCCAAGTAATCCAACAGTTATTGTCTCCTACTGTGAGCTTCGAGATCAGTGGTCTTCAACCTGTGACTTTCCACAACTTCCCCATGCCCACACAGCCTGTAGCTATAAATACATATTGAGAGTTGTAGTTATGCAACAGATAAGCAGCCACAAGTTGCAGATTACTTATTTAGAAGAAACCTGCACCGAGGCTGGTCTAATCCCAACCTCTCTTGGCTTTATTATGGAGTCTACATTATAGGGATCTTGTTATTACTGACACTTATCCCCTATCCACAGTCAGATCTCTGGGGATCCAGTGATCAGGATAACAGGGGCCCAAAAGTTCCCCTGTGGTCCAGGATATTCCACAGAAGCGAAAAGAGAACCAGTTTTTTTTATTGGATCAAGGGTGTGCTGGACTTTCCTCTTGTAACTGTTGTTCCATGCGCTGCCAACTTCTACAAGCGGTGAGCTGGACCAGAGTGAAAAATCTGTACTGTATTGTGAACTTCACAGCTTTGCAAATTATCATTTATGTTGGTGCTGTATGGAGTCATTTGTTTACCGAGCAGAGAAAGTTTTAATAACCCAAATAACCCAATGATGTAGTTGCTAATTTTTTAATTTTCCTGACATTAATAAGGCAGCCATAATAAGTCAAGTACCCATTTCAATAAATCTACTGTACGCATGGTAGCTTGCCAATCTGGGGGTCAGGAGTAACCCACCTCTTTTGAACCATAGTGTGACTTCTGTGCTGACGGCAATACAGTTGACCAAATATAACAAAGAATATAGGTGAGAACAAATAGCATTACCTTACAGTCAGTTGTGGAACCAGCGTTTGAAGGTTTGTTTGAAGATAATGTATGTAGAATCCCTGATAAAATGCCAGATGGTAGTGCAAAATGCATTCCTAAATGTCTATAAATATAATTTCAAATTTTAAATAACTGTTTTCAGACTTACCTGTTACCTAAAGAACTAGCTGAGTGAACTGAGCTGCAATAATAATCGGCGTTGCATGAATCCTTTTTGATCAGTGCTGTGATTCGCATCGCTGGTGAATACATTGATTTGATGTAATTACAGTTTTTAAATTGCAGGATTCATTGTTGCTTTTTTGTGTCCTTTGTCTCTTTACAGATACGGAACAGAAGCTCCTGAGTCCTGATACTTCGAAACAAAAATGAGAAGGGAGGGGCCACTGTCCATATTGAAAAAGCATCTGTCACTAAGAAACATTCCTTTTAGCTTTCAGAAACTGTACCTTTTCTGATCACAAAAGAGATGAACCTAAAGACTCATACACATGGCTTTATTTTATCTCAAAACATGTAATGAGTTATGCAGAGCCATAATAAGGCATCTACACACATGGACAAAATTGTTGGTACCCCTCGTTTAATGAAAGAAAAACCCATAATGGTCACAGAAATAACTTGAATCTGACAAAAGTAATTTGCCAAACTACATGTTGACAAGCCAAAAAGCTTCTGGGAGAATGTCCTATGGACAGATGAGACAAAAATCAAAATTTTTGGCAAGGCAGATGAGCTCTATGTTCACAGATGGAAAAATGAAGAGTATCTTGAAAAGAACACTGTCCCTACTGTGAAACATGGAGGAGGTTCTGTTATGTTCTGGGGCTGCTTTGCTGCATCTGGCACAGGGTGTCTTGAATCTGTGCAGGGTACATTGAAATCTCAAGACTATCAAGGAATTCTAGAGAGAAATGTGCTTGGTCTCAGTCGCAGGTCATGGGTCTTGCAACAGGATAATGACCCAAAACACACAGCTAAAAACACCCAAGAATGGCTAAGAGGAAAACATTGGACTATTCTGAAGTGGCCTTCTATGAGCCCTGACCTAAATCCTATTTAGCATCTTTGGAAGGAGTTGAAACATGCCGTCTGGAAAAGGCACCCTTCAAACCCGAGACAACTGGAGCAGTTAAATCATGAGGAGTGGGCCAAACTACCTGTTGAAAGGTGCAGAAGTCTCATTGACAGTTACAGGAATTGTTTGATTGCAGTGATTGCCTTAAAAGGTTGTGCAACAAATATTAAGTTAAGGGAACCATCATTTCTGTCTGGGCCTGATTCATGAGTTTTCTTTTTTTTTAAAATTCTGTTGAAGCATGGTTGAAAAGCAATGTCTGACTCTCATTTGTTCATTTTCATAGAATTGTTATATATTATTACTTTTGTCAGATTCAAGTTATTTCTGTGACCATTGTGGGTTTTTCTTTCATTAAACAAGGGGTACCAACAATTTTGTCCACGTGTGTATAGAAGTCTATGGGTTCTATGTATGTCTCCAATTCATACATGTAGACATATTAGAGGGAGTTCCTCAACACATCCATGCTAGTTTTATGAAGATGGTTATAATATGGTACATCTTTGTTGCAAGGCCCTCTCTTGTGCCAAAGTGCCCCCCAATTGCCACTTTCGGCAGATAACATGGTGGGCCAGGCACTCCTTGGCCTGGCATACTTAGTATAACTCATACCAGTTTTCTGTTGCCTGTCAGGCTCTTTATTAAGACTGGTGTATGAAACATAAATCTGCCCCATTGTGTTTTTTTTTCTGATTCAAAATGAATTTTGTCATATGAAGTATTACAGGACGTTAGCGAAGCATTGCTTCAAGGGGAGTAGTAAGCTGTAGGAACTCAGTGTGCATCTGTATAGACTTCATGCAGACAACTGTACTGTGTGCATTGAGCTTAAGCAGAAAACACTGAATTTATAGCATCAATAGATTTTTTATCACCGTAAAATAAACCAGAATATATAATAATCCAACAGGTAACAGACCCATTAGATGCCTTTTTAAAGGGCATTGTACAACTATCATTGCCAGTTTTATACATTCTATATTCTTATTGCATTATATTATTATTTTATGCTTATTAGTTCTTCTTGTTTTGTATTTGTCATTAGTGCATTCAACGATAATTCATACTTCTGACATATTTTATATACATGCAAGAACTAATGATATCCCGGGAGAACTGAACACTTATCACCTTGGAATAAAAGCCCCCTTCGTGGTTAGCTGGTAATAGCTTACTAAACATGCCTATTATTCCAGCAGAGTATTGGATTGTTTTTAATTGAAGCGGTTTGTGATCTGACATTTTATTTGTGACATTTCAGAAAATGAATTCAATGTTAATTTCCCTTCTAATGCTAATCAATATTGCTCGCATTCTTCAGTGACTCCATTTTTGAAGAACGATAAAAAAAAAAATCACAGCACTGCGTAATTTTTCTCTTTCAGCAGTAATGAATGAGCTGCCTGACACACGTGGGACACCAATGTTTGATGATGTTGGATTTAAAGCAAAATGTTACCTTTTAAAGTAATAATTGGTGTCATCCCCTCCTAATAATTATTAGCCAGGAGTGGATTAAGCAGAAGGTAGAAGTATAAGAAATTCCTATATATTTTCCATTCATTTTGTAGCCATTCTTGGCTGTGGCTCAAAAAAATGCAGCAAAATTTGCAACAAAAAAAGCTGTGTTTCCACAATGTGGGACCTCAGCCTAAAGTAGCTGAAACTAAACCATTTCCTGGTTCTATGTAGTCACATACTAAACCTGCACGATCCCTTTTGTCTAGTCAGTAGTTTGCATTACAGTTTGTAGTCTCTTAACCATGGAGACACATAGGTCTGCATAGAAGCTGAGAACAGAAAATGGAAGGATATTTTTATTTTGCATTCACAAAGTTGCTTCAATATTTGAGGCATAAAAGCAACACTAAAAAGATTAATATTATTGTATCAATGCAAGGACTCACAAAACCAACAACAATAGCGGGCTGATAACAGCGAGCAGTAAGGACAGCTATTTAAAATCAGCACAGTACTGCAAGCCAAAAGAGACCCCCAGACGCCTTCACCAGAGTCCGCCGCGAGGCCAGATAAACTTTAGCTGAATCTGAGAGTCTCAATTGTTACCAATAGAAGACTGTCCAAATAATAAATGCACCGCAAGGTGAAACTAAAACAAAACCCACTATTGACTTACAGAGCAGACCGAGAGCAGGTGAACAGTTGTACAGGCATGGGTCAGAACCAGGGACGTCAGAGACTAAATCAGAAGACAGAGACAATATTCATCCAGAAGCAGGTCAAGGATCAAGATCTGAGCGGGAATGTCACAGCCAGAATCAGCAGACAACAGAGTATCCAAAAACAAGCCAAGGGTCACTATAAAGCATACATGACTACAAGCAGGAAGCAGAGCCAATCTAGGAAGTAGAACAACAATTAGTCAGCCCCTGTTTCAGGAGGGAGGGGTCTTATATATACCTCCTCAGCTGCTAATTGGACCAACCAGGAATCTTCTGAAACTGCAGAAGCTTCCCAGGTTGGCACAGTAACCTTAAAGGTAAAGCAGCCGGATTGAGAATCCTGACAATTAAAGTAGGTTGTCTCCCAAACACAAGCCATGTTTAAAATGATGATATTTTGGTGATTAGGTTATTGCCACAGATTCAACCTCTCTTACCCTTGGGGATAAGCAGTTTTCACTGAGGGATACTCATCTAAGCACACAGTATGAAATGTAGCATCACATGGCTACCATTCACATGAACAGCAGCCATCACTTCTAACTCATGACTCAACTAAAGAAGGAGTTGATCCAATATGGATACTAATAAAAACAAAGAAAAAAACAGCACCGCGCAATCCATATTGTAGTACCATCCAATAAGTGGATCTAGGTGCTAAAGAGAATATTGCTCACCTTGTGGGGTTGTGAATAAGTCACAACTCCCTGAAGTGCAGAATAGTCAGTGTAGACTTCCAATATGGGACAGCTGCAGGGTACCGCCACAAGGACGTATTCATCCAATGTACACAAATAGGACCAAATCCACAGGATCCCTTGGTGATAGGATGTGGAAGAAAGGAACCGCGCTTACTCAGATGTCTTCAAGGAAGGTCTTTATTGATACCAGAACACACAACGTGTTTCGGAGCTACAAGATGCCCCTTTTTCAAGTAGACAAGTGTACAAGTGTATACTTTTTCATGACCAAGTTTCCCACCCGTGAGTACTCAGATTTCACAGATCCCTCATAGAAAAGTCTATTGAGGTATCTGTGAACTAGACCCGAGACAAGACTTATTAAATTTTTCTCAGATCATTCACACAGACCGTTAAAACAAAGGTTGTGTGAATAGATCTTTTAAAAGTCTATGGGGCTGTCTGCCAGTTGTTAAAAGAATGGCTAACATACGGCTAAGGAACACCGTTGGATGAATGAGCACTTATTCGGAAGCCTTTACAGATGTGGTATGTTCTGTTATCTATGGGCCACTGCATCAAGGGGGTCTGAACATTTAATAATGATGTGGTCTGTTGGTGGCACATATTTTGAGTGGCACTGAAAGACAATGTTCATGGATTATACAACTGGGCACATCACTGACATTCATCTGTATAACTGTGAAGCCCCTTTAAGACTATGATGATGTTTGTCTTACAGACACAGCTCTGCTATGTGGTTTTCATCTAGCTTTTAGTCTACTGTCAGGTGCATCTTTATGCTGCAGGGCATGGTAATTTAATAAATGGAAGCTGAGATTTACTTATATTAACAGTTTATCAAAATCCCAGTAAACAGCTCTGATTTGCTTATTAATATCTGACAGCGTTTTATAAAAGGTGTCAAGCATCTTATTAAAATTTTTAAACCTGACAAAAATAGCAAAT
Source organism: Leptodactylus fallax (assembly GCA_947044405.1). NCBI lineage: Eukaryota > Metazoa > Chordata > Amphibia > Anura > Leptodactylidae > Leptodactylus > Leptodactylus fallax. The sequence continues at coordinate 1,632,237 of CAMRHE010000344.1, read as the reverse complement.
TAACCAATGACAACCTTCGTTTGGTACAGTAACATTTCATCAATCTGATAGCAGGTGACAGATACTAGATTGTCAGACATTCCCGTTTATTGGACAGACTAAGTTTCAAAAAATATTACAGTATAGTTTTAAAATTAAGCCACAGTTGTAAATCTCTTTAAAATGATTGGAAAATGACTCCCTACCATACATCAATGTTATTATCAAAATCTTTTAAAAACTAATATAAATGGCGATACTGGCACATCTCCCACCAGAATTTTTAGACAGTGGAGGTCTTACCTATGAGAGTGAGCGATCCAGTTGCCTCTCCTGCAAAGTTCCTTTAACAGAACTAAATTAGAGTTGAGCGAACTGCTTTGTCACGAATATTCCAAATTGTTCAGTTTTTAATGAAATCGAACAAATGGTGATTCATCTTGGACAAACTAAAATGGCCGTCGACACATGTTTTGTGCAGGAAAAATACAGAAGAGATACGTGAGTATGACTTTCTCTGTGATGTTATTGCAATACTTGACAGCCTCTCTCAAACACACACACACGCACAGGACAGTTATCCCTTTCATTGTCAACAACCAAATTTAGTCTGTTCTAAAATTGTAAAATAGAGCAATTTCATCTATTTACATATTCTCTAACATACTTTATACGTATAATACAATTCTGTTATTTAAAACCTTTTGATAAGGGCTTTTTTGGGCAAGAGTTTACATTTTTTCATTAAATACATACTGCTGCTCTAACAGCAAAGTGCTGATTCCACCTGCGCAAATCTGAAAAAGAAAACTGTTAATTAAGCATTTTGTTTTTGTTGACCCAATAGACAGTCTAGCCTGTGCTTGTAAAAAAAAAAAAACTGGTATGTTCTCCAAATACAGAGAGTGGCACAGTAGTGTTGTTAATCTGAGAAAAAAAAAAAAATCATTGCTTGAGCATTTTTTTTCCTTGTTTAAGCATTTTTTTGTGTGTTCACCCAATATACAGTCTAGCCTGTGCTAATCTGAAAACAAGGTTATTTAAATCTGACTTTTCTTGAAATACTTGTTTGCAAAAAATAAAAAAAATAGTAAAAAACAAAGGTTTCTGCACATTTCAGCCATTATGTCGCAAAAACACCCTGCTTGATTTGCAGCAACAAAGCGGTCTGCCGTTTCACTACCTTATCTGCGAGGTTCCAACTTGGTGGAACTCCACCTTAAACATTCTGGAGTGTTTGTGTGAGTGATTACTGCGTGCAGAAGACCACAGGGACAATGTGTTACTTTGAGATATGTCATTGGAGGCTCAGGAGGAAAGTGTGTTGGTTTCTCAAGCTCTTTGAAGAGGCCACCAAATTTTTTAGCATTGACAACTGCAGCATCAGCGATGTGATCCCTTTATTGTGTATTTTACAGGAAACACTTACACTCAGGCAATGAGGGACAGAAGAGGAGTAACAGTTTTGACCTCTTAGTCAACATCATCACCCTGGGTTGATGGAGCAGTATGAGTATTTGGATCAGGGTCATTGTGGTGGAAAATGTTGGACTCTTAGTGTAAAGGAATTGCCAGTTGAGCAATTCCCCAGTGCTGCTGCAGAACCCTGGGGGGAGGGGCACAACAAGACAGTGATCCCTAAAGCTGACCCCCCCCCCCACTGTCCCTGGCTAACTTGCCTGATCTGTCCTAGGCGACAGCCAGCAACTGCTCGACAGTCCCTTCTTAATATAAGTGGCAACACAAAACGCAGACAGGACGAACGACGAAAAGGGAGGTCAGCTAGCCAAGGGGTCAGTAACAGATGAGAAATGCAGAACAGAATCAAAATCCAAGAGAATAGTCAAAAACAAAGCCAAAGGTCAGGAATACAAGTAACAAAAGAGCAAGGAGTAAAGGCCAGTACGCAAAAGCAATAACAAGAGCCAATGTGAATGTGAGCAAAGAATAAATAGGAAGGAAGAACCCGCCCCAGACTTGATAGAACAATAGGCTGTCAATCACACAGGCAAGACTGAGGTTAACTATTTGAGGAGCAGAGAGAAACAAAGGTGCAGGAGAAGGGTGTGGTAGAAATTCAATTATAGACAAGAGGTACTAGGACAGTGTTCAGACTGAGCAAAATTAATCCTATGCAAGGAATCAAACTGAACATGCCTCCTTCGCTGCAGCGTGTGAGCGGAGGGTGGCGCAGAGACCCGAACAGGCAGAGACGTTACACTTAGACTGGAAAAGGAGGAGGAGGAGGAAGAGGAAGATTCTCCTTTGGAAGCAGGAAGCCCTTGATATGTCACAGACACAGCCAGAGAAGGAGGCTGACCCTTATTTCTTTCAAGATGGTGATGATGACAACAACCACACTGGTCAAGAACATGGTAGGCCCCTGAGTTTGTGCACATTCTGGACAGCATGGCAGGCTTTATGTGCCACTGTATTATTGGAAGAGTGAAGAAATCAGGTAATACCTTTTAGAGGCTAACTGAGTATATTTGATAGGGAGCTTTCGAGAGTACTAGCTCTCTTCTTCATACATTGTGTTATACAAGAAACTGAAAATTCACACACTCTTTATACACACACAAGACATGGATCTTCAAAGATTACATAAAAAAATGCAATATAAGTAGAGAAGTTATTTACAACAGGTCAAGAAATAAACAATCTGGAAAACTTGTGAGGCGTGACGGAGGGATGAGTAATTCTTGCTGTTATCTGTTTGCAATCAGGTGGTGATTTTTGACCCTCACAGTTCATACATAGTGTGACATGAAACTGGCATGAATATTAAGTTCAAATTGCAGGGTTTTAAATTTTTGCATTAACTAATATTCCCATTCCTTTCTCTCTCTCTGTGTCTTAAAATGTCCCATTAAAACCACATCTCTGCAATTTGGACTTAATATTCATGGCAGTTTCATGTCACACTATGTATGAACTGTGAGGGTCACAAATCACCACCTAATTGCAAACAGATAACAGCAAGAATTATTGATCCCTCCGTCACGCCCCACAAGTTTTCCAGATTATTTATTTCTTGACCTGTTGTAAATAACTTCTCTACTTATATTGCATTTTGTTATTCTAAGATCCTTTGAAGATCCATGTCTTGTGTGTGTATAAAGAGTGTGTGAATTTTCAGTTTCTTGTATAACACAATGTCTGAAGAAGAGAGCTAGTACTCTCGAAAGCTCACTATCAAATATACTCAGTTAGCCTCTAAAAGTTATCATCTGATTTCTTCCCTCTTCCACTACTTTCTATGGCTAAGACGGTACAACATTATACCACTGTATTATTATCATCAAGCAGAGGGATGAGTACTGGACGCAGTGCAGTTAGACACCCCTTATAAAGCCAAAATGGAGGAATTCTTCCCTGCTTCCCAAAGTGAAGAAAAATTTGAATATTATCAGAATAGACTGCATACCCAGCTTGCAGCAGCATGTAGGGAGACTGCTGCAAGTGTCAATCACACGTATAGCCAAGGGAACTTTGCCTGCTTACGGTCCATCTCACTCAGTCAGTGCTCCACCTCTTCTATCAGTGCCACAAGAGTCAGGAGGTTTAAAAGCAGCAGCATTAGCAACCAGGCCCAGTACAGTATCTGGATGATAATGTACCAGAAATTTTTCAGCTCTCAGTGCCAACCGGAGACACACCAAGCAACTGACACTCATCGGCTGCATCTACAGGTACAGTCTTACCTAGAGATCTATACTCCAGAAGATAACTCTGAGCCCATGGAATTCTGGGCCAATAGGTTAGAACAGTGGAAGGAGATGGCCCAGTTGGCCATGGGAGTTTTATCTTGTCTGACCTCAAGCATAATGGCCAAGAAAATATTCAGTGCTGCTGGTGGCGTTGTATCACCGTTGCTTATAACCACAATGTGTGTCTAAAAAAGCACGGGCAAGCACCTTTCCCTAATGGCAGCATAGTGTAGAGTTAAACTTGAAGTTTGTATCCAGAGCATACTATCTGTTTTTCCATAGATGTCACTTTCATTTTGACATAACTTAGGTTGTGTTTTCCTAGAAATTGGATAAATAGGTTCCCAGGAGCCCTAAGAAAGTTCTACTCTATGTTTTAAGCCAATTTAAGGTGTAGTTCATATCAAACTTGTACGACCCAAAAAGAATCTTGTCCCGAGCCACCTGAGCTCGAAACAAAACGAATATTGAAAGGTTTGCCCATCTCTAATCTGAACCATCCAATTTTTCAAAGGATTATCATATAACATATATTTCAAGAGGGCATAGTTTATGAAAATGTCCCTCAAAGCGGGATTTTTTTTGTTTTGTTGATGGATTAGCTTTAGCACTTGTGGATGTGGATTCAAATGTTGGGAAGTAAGCATTAGTTAGACTCATAGCACTTATATCAGAATAGATTTAGGAAGATCTGCATACTGAAACTGCACTCTTATCTCCTTTTGTGCTTCACATTAAAGATCTATCTATATATCCATATAGTCATCTATATGTTTTCTTTTATTTTTCTTATGATTATATATTTTTAATTTAGGATAATGCCAATCGTAACAGAAAACAAAAAATAAATCAAATGTATTCAGTGTATCAATTTTTTTCATACTTTCATCACTTTGCCATTTTTTCCCAGCTGGCATATTTCGGTTCAATCTTCATTGTAAATTTTACTAATTTTTGCATAATTTATTTGTCTTGAAGGCAAAATTGTCGTCTTGCAGATTGGAGATAACTTGTGTTGCTGTGCAAATTTAGAGTGTCTATAAATATTTAAGTAGATGTACATTTGTAAAAGCAAATCATTAATTCTGCTCAAATTGCTATTTTTGCCATTTCTTTCTTTATTTCTTTATTTATTTTTAGACAAATGCAAATATATTATTTTACATATATAGTAATGCACAGCATTTCAGTCTTTAATTGTTATGATATATTACTGCAGTGACTGGTTCAGTGAATTATAGGATTCCTATTGAAGGATTGATTGTCCTCAAATTAATTGGATACATTAAGTTACTGTCGCAATACAAAGATTAGTTAATAACCTTCTAAGTCATGCCCAGAATGTAGGATGGTGTTACTCAGGGGTGTACACTAAAGAGGGAGGGCCTTAATAGTAAACATTATATCAGTATGAGACTCCCTTGCTTCCTGCTACTCACCCATACTATCTCAGATTCTGTGTTCCATTTATAGCATTGGAAGCATCGTGTTATGGGTACTATTACAACAATTTTCTGTGGCATGAGGCAAACAATCTTATATTCTAATACAAAGACCAAAGTAGTGTTATCGTATATAAGGATATTTTCTCTACATCCCCAAAAGACACACACACCTGTCTCGACAGTATCTATCTATCTATCTATCTATCTATCTATCTATCTATCTCAAAGCTATAAGATACTTTTTTACTTATGATAATATAGTTTACCTCTAAGTAATATAATCATTCAGTTACCACATAATGTCACAGAATATTACCACTTAACAAGAGACAAATAACACTGCCACACCATGCCATCATTTTAGCACCACATAGTGAATGAATAATACCACCATTCTGTTATTGCTAATAGTTTTAGGTAGGTGACTTTGCCAGATCGTTAACCAAGATTGGTCTGTATAGCTGTGTATATTTGTTTGTGCTTTGCACTTCTTATTGTGGACCATATGAGGTGCAGCTACTGAAACTTGGAGCCGGCTGTAACTTCAGCCGGAGCTCCCAGAGACAAGACAGGGAAGGTTTATTACTTTCCGTCTTCCCAATCGCTGTGTATACAGCGCTCAATGAGTGCGGCATACAGCGCTATGGGCGCCGCCATCTTGCTGCCGCCGGGTGCAGCGTCTGCAAGAGCTGCTGGGTCCTACAGGACCCAGATCAGCTCTATAGTATTGTGTAAGTAACGGGCAGGAGGCTGTATTCCTCCTGCAACTGGGGCTAACCGTACCAGCCCCAGTTACAGGGGAAATCAGACTCCCCAACAACAAAAAACTGTGATCAGATGTCCCCAAAGGTCTATTATGACCTTATGGGGACACAATGTAAAAAAATAAATAAACAAATAAAAAATTATAGAAAAGTTTAAAAAAAATGTAAATGAAATAATTAAAAAAATAATAAATAAAATAATACGCCAATAAAACGCCATTATTAAAGGTTATAGCCCCACCCCCCGAGGACACCATACAAAATAAAAATGACCGTAAAAAGAGAGTAAAAACTATTTTATAAAGTTTTTTAGTAGCACTTTGTGTTATTAAATTAAAAAAAATGAAAAGTGCAAAATAGACATGTTTTCCTTCCTCTTTTGTTTATATTTTCCCAGATATAAAAAAATTAAAACACATGCAAAAATAAAGACAACATAAAAATAAAGCCCTATGTGTCACCGAAAAAAGACACATAAATTAGTTGAATAACGCAAATGATAAAAATGTTACAGCCCTCAAAACTGCACATACAAAAAAACCCTAAAATGTGTCTGGTCCTGGACCAAAAATTGGTCTGGTACTGACGTGGTTAAAAAAGTATCACACTCGGGGGCGGAGCCTAGCTGTGGACTGTAATGGCCGCATAGTCTCAGAGCTCTTGGTCTGAGTCCTATACAGCGACATCACAAGCAACGAGCCCGTGACCTTTGGGCACAGAAACTGACAGTAAAAGGTGCCTTACCTCCAGGGATGCCGAGACGGAAGAAATCGGCGGTGAGACCGCATAAAATCTCGGATTTCTATTTCCCCCCATGGGGGGGGGAGGACCAACATGGCGATGGCCCGCGCCTGGAAACAGAATCTAGGGCCTCAACTCCACCGCGCGACCCACCGGAGGAAACAAGCGCGCTCTCCGCTCACAAGAGAGCGCTCTCAGCCCCATCCTTACCGCAGCCGCTGGACGGCGCGGCCGCTGAGCTACCTGGGCCTTCTCCCCAGCGGGCCTACAATGGAAGCGGGCCTTCGCGGGTCGGCGCTTCGGGATCTGCGGGCCTATCCGGCCTGGGGACACACCAGTCGCCTACCGCCAGCCCGGCTAAGCAGAGACCAAGACTCCAGGATAGAGACCCCCAGGATGGCGAGGTGAGCAACAATGTGCAGCCTACCCCCCCACCCACTGATTTTTTTGCAGAAATCCCAGAGACAGAGAACCCACTCACTGAGGCCTCTATGAAATATATGCTCATGGCTTTCTGCAAATCACTAAAAACAGACATGTCTCTCATGGTAAAACCGCTAAATAGAGATCTTCAGGAACTGAAAAACCGTACAGTTCATGTTGAATCCAAAATGGCGGAATTTGTGACATCACACAATGCATTAATAGATGCTCACTATGAGATGGAGTCGGATGTGTCGTTTTTGAAAGCTAAAGTAGCAGACTTAGAGGATCGCTCACGGAGAAATAATCTGAAATTTAGAGGGATTCCGGAGTCGGTCTCCGCGAATAATTTGACAACGTTCCTCCAAGATCTGATCCGCTCGCTCCTGCCGAATCTTACAGAGATGGATTTAATTATTGATAGAGCTCATAGAGTCCCCAAGCCATCTCATCTAGATGAAGCAATACCCAGGGATGTTCTTGCTAAAATCCATTTTTATCGCACTAAAGATCTGATTTTGATGACTTCCCGAAAATTGGGGCACCTACCTGACCCATATCACAAAGTATCTATTTACTCGGATTTATCAGCCACGACACTGCAATTGCGGCGGCAATTTATCCCTATCACAGCAGCTTTACGCCAGCACCATATTTTATACAAGTGGGGATTTCCGGTCCGTGTGATTATTACCCGAGACAACACGGTGCATGTCGTTAAAACTTTGGAAGAAGGAAATTGTTTGCTTCACAACTGGAATATTCCGATTATCGAAATACCACCCAAACAACCACCTGGTCCTGTGTCGGATGGGTGGCACCAAGTGAGGGCCCAAAGACGCCCACGCAAAGGGCTACAAAGCTAAAGACTCACTTTTTCTTGGATTTCGTATGTCCACTGTCGTTGAACTTATCCCCCCAGGATTGCGACAGCCGCCGGTCTGCTGTACCATACTCTTTTTTTTCTCTCTTTGTTTGTTTTTGCCACGAAGGTTTACCTACTGGTTTTGTAATTTGCTTTGTTTGTTTTTCTTTTTATTATTGGTTCTGGCACATTGGGCATAGTGAACATGAAGGGTGGAAACATTTTCTTTTCAAGTCAACAGTGACACCTACTGGTATTCGCGGTTGTGGTAAGAGTCTCAGAGCATTCCTAACTGTGTACCATGGTACTTAAGATTTTGTCCATGAATGTCAGAGGTTTGAATTCCCCTCAGAAAAGAGCCAATTTATGGCGTGAGGCCCGAGGGCAGAACTGTGACATTCTTGCACTACAGGAGACACATCTTTTAAGGGCAGACGCTTTTCGCATTAATCACCCAGCATACCCACATGTGTTTCATGCTCACTACTCCTCAAAAAGTAGGGGCACATTGATTGGTATTAAGGACTCGGTTCCGTTTCAATTGTTATCTCAATACGCTGACCCGGGAGGGCGATTTGTTATAGTAGTATGCATTATTAACAATGTCACTTATACGCTGGTATCAGTTTATGCCCCAAATAGGAAACAGGTGGCGTTTCTAGGGAGACTAGTGAGGGCGGTAGGAAAGAGGAAGAAGGGATGTTTAATATTAATGGGAGACTTCAATATGGCCCCGGACCCGCTAGTAGATACCACGTCTGGTATACTAACACGTCACCCCTCCTTATCGCAGGCTATATGGCGCTATGAACTATTTGACATCTGGCGTATCTTGCATAATTCTGAAAGAGATTATACGTACCATTCCACGGTACATAATAGCTATTCACGAATAGACTTGTTCCTGGTTGAGCAATCTAGCATTCCCCTTGCTAGGCAGTCCGAGATATCTCAAATAACTTGGTCAGACCATGCAGCGATAACCCTGTCCATAGCTGAAAAATATGAATCTAATAGAGCATATGTGTGGAGGTGTAGTGACTTTTTAATGTCGCAGCCAAAGTTAAAAACAACGTTAGAGAATGACTTGAAGGAGTTCTTTCAGATTAATGCCCCCTCTGCTCCTAGCCCTGAAATACTGTGGAATTCTCACAAGGCCTTTATTAGAGGAACGTTTATTCGCCTAGGGCATATTGAAAAGAAAAATAGGACGGCAGAAATGGATCGTCTGCTCCGTCAGATAAGAATTATAGACACTAGCAATAAACAATCTCCGTCTCCCTCACGTGCAACGGAATTAATAGCTTTACGCCAGCAGTTAACTGCTTGCCTATTGCATAAATATGAGAGAAACCTGAAAAAGATTAGAGCTACATATTACTCTCAATCTAACAAAGCAGGTAAACTTCTAGCATCCAAGCTGAAACAAAAACAGACAAAATCTAGGATTCCATTTATGTATAGCAAGGATGGTACATACAAAATTTATGACCCTAATGGCATTGCTAACGCCTTTAAACATTTTTATGAAGGCCTTTACAACCTAGCAGACGACTCCTCGACAGTCCCCCCGACAACCCAGGATATTGAACGATTCCTCAAGGCGGCTCAACTACCCACACTCACAGAGTCACAGCTGGACTCCTTGAACGCGCCTATCACCACAGAAGAATTACTATCCATCATTAAATCACTGCCATCACATAAGTCTCCGGGCCCTGACGGCCTTACTAATGAATATTATAAATGCTTTTTCCCAACCCTGATGAGCCCACTGCTGTCATTTCTGATAAATTATGATCAAGTGGGATTTGTTAAAGGGAGACAATCATATGATAATACCAGGCGTATATTGAATATAATACACCATGTCGACTCTAGAAAGGATAAGGCGGTGATCCTTGCATTGGACGCAGAGAAGGCATTCGACCGCATTTGCTGGTCGTATGCCTTTTCGGTGCTTAGAAACATGGGGTTTTCTGGAGCTATCTTAAGAGCGATTGAGGCGTTATACGCAGCACCTTCTGCGAAAGTGTTCACTAACGGAGTATTATCAGATCCATTTATCATTACAAATGGGACCAGACAGGGGTGCCCCCTATCGCCCCTGATATTTGTTCTTTCTATAGATCCTTTAGCCCAAATACTTAGATTAGATCCGAGAGTGGGAGGCATTGACATAGGAGGTAAATCTCATCTTATATCATTATATGATGATGATATTATTCTCACTTTATCTAATCCGCAACTATCTATTCCTCATCTCATGGACACTATTAGTATTTTTGAGCAGTTATCATTTTATAAATTAAACATGGCCAAATCACAGGCATTACCTTTCAATGTCCCTCCACCCTTGCTCCAGCATCTCCAATCGACTTATGATTTTGATTGGAGGAAGGACAGTGTTCCAGTATTTGGGGATACAGGTGACAACATCATTAGGAACCCTCTACAAAAGTAACTATATCCCAATGTTAAAAATATTGCAAGAAGAGACCAAACGAATGTCTAAAATGGAGGTTTCCTGGATAGGACGGGTAGCGGCTTTTAAAATGCTGCTATTGCCTAGACTATTGTACTTGTTCCGTACGCTCCCAATATCCATTCCGGTTTCCTTTTTTGAGATAGCACAAAGGGTGATTTCAAAATATGTGTGGAATGGTAGGAGACCTAGAGTTAATAAAAGCTTTTTATTTAAGCAACGAGAGGCAGGAGGGCTGGGAGTACCAGTGGTGAGGAATTATTATATAGCATCACTGGTCACTCAGTGTGCAAGGTGGAAGTCAATGGATACCTCGGTTCCATGGCTACATATAGAGCAGGCGTTTATATCTCCCCCTAAAACTGGAGGATGCGCTGTGGCTGCCCTTCTGGAACATTCCGGCTCCGGGATCCTTTTCCCCGGTCATGTGTGCTTTGTTAATGGCATGGAAGCTAATCCATGGGAAGGCAAACCCAGTGAAACATTTTCATATTGCAGACATGCCTCTGTCATTGATGGCCTGGATGATTGATGGCATAGGGGTCTCGGGTTGGGAATTGAAGGGGATCACGCGGATTTCTCAACTATACTCTGACTCTAAACGGCCTATACCGTTTGTGGATCTTAGACAAAAATACGGAATCCGTGTAGGCGATTTCCTTAAATATTTTCAGATATGGCACTTCATATCTAAACACCCGGTGACGACCTTGCCCCATAACGGTTCACTTTTTGCTTGGTTGTCGACCAATGTGAGGGGATTACGATTTCTTTATGACAAAATGGATGGAATTTCGACTTTTACTAGATCCACTCCGTTCCGTTGTTGGGAGAGAGATTTAGGAATGGTCATTACTTCAGACGACTGGCAACGAACGATTAAACTGATCCATCTGTCTTAAAAATGTAGCACCCACATAGAGACAGCAATGAAGGTCATTTTACGGTGGTATAGAACTCCATCTACTTTGCAGTTAGCATGTCCCTCCATGTCTGGGAATTGTTGGAGGGGATGTGGAGACAGAGGAACCCTTCTTCACATTCTGGGAACCTGCCCTATAACTCGTGGTTACTGGGATAGTGTCTTTGAAATGCTCTCTGAATTGTTTGATGTACGTCTCCCCCCTACTGCACATATGGCGATTTTGTTACTTGGCATTCCCGGAGAACTGAATAGGCATAAGCAACTTATTTGTAAAATTCTAATGATGGCTAAACTACTGTTGGTACAGAGATGGAAGGCAACAGCTTCCCCGCCTATGTCGGCCCTGTTACTAGCCATTAACAACACATATTCCTATGAAAGGGTGATCGCAATGGGTAATTACTCGTTTCATAGATTCGAAATGATTTGGGATGCGTGGATACATTCTAGATTTGTCACGTAAAAGGAACTGAATGGTATATGAAACCCAATAGAGGGGGCTGGGACAGAAATAGAGATGGTTGTGAAGCTTGCCAACCCCGTTGTAAGGGGAACTAGGGAGGAATAGCCAATGTTGCGGGTACGAGTCGAGGGTGCCCTGCACAATTAAACATCTCATGTAGAAGAGAAAAATGTTTACGGAGAATACACCCTAGATATAGATATCCACAGCCTAATATAGGTGCCTATCTGTTATTACTATTGTTCACTTTAAAAGTAATCTTTATATTTGGTTTTACAGATATGCGGTTCTAAGAATGTATCTTGAAATTGTATTTAAATGTCTATTACTGTATATCGCAATATCTACTCATTTTGTTCTTCTTTTTGTATTTTGTATTTTGAAAAATTGAATAAAAAATATTGAAACTAAAAAAGTATCACACTGTGTATTTTGTGAGCAAAGCAAATAAGAAAACCCTTATATAATAGGGCTTTTTTCAGATTAGCGCAGGCTGCAAGGCTGTATATATGACCAACAAAAAAACCTTCTTAAATAGCAGAGATTTTTTTCAGAGTAGCACAGGCTGAATCAGTGTTTTGCTGTTAGAACAGCAGTTTCTATGTACTTACTGAAAAAAAAAATAAACTCTTGCCCAAGAAAACCCTTAACAAAAGATTTTTCACTAATAGACTGCCAGTAAAAAGTGTGTTGAAACACGCTGTATACAGATGAAACTGCTCAACAGACAGACAAAATTAGATTATCGGAGATAAAAGGGTTAACTTCCTTTGTCTATGTATTAGTGCAATGCTGCTGCCAGGCTCATAACAGCAGCACAGATATTCTCCCTCACTTCTAATAGCTTTGATTCTATCAATAATTCTATCAAATAATTGATTCTATCAATAATTCTATCAAAATGAATGGGAAATATATAGGAAGTTCTTATACTTATACCTTCTGCTCAATCCACTCCTGGCTTTGGCTCAAAAAACCACAACAAAATCTGAAACAAAAAAAGCTGCTTTTCCCACTGTGGGGCCGTAGCCTAACTCTATTGCTTGCAATTGTTATCTTTTCAGAACTGTGATCTGTATTGTGCATTGGGATGAATCACAGATGCTTCCTTACCTCCACCATTACTGTAAATGCCTTGTGATCATGTTCCTTATATAGTGTATATGACATCAGCACTGTAAGATGTCCACCTACCACTGTCTATTGTCTGACAAGCTGTCAACTGATGTCAGGTGTTGCTAGAACATCACACTGACTCAAAAGACATGTATGTCTTATATTTTTTTTTCCTGCGCAATACATGTGGCAGTCGGCCATATTAGTTTGTCCTAGATGAATCAGCATTTGCTCGGTTATTGTCACAACCAAACAATTTGAAAAATTTGGGTTGATCCCTGTTTGTAAGGAATCGGTTCACTCATCTCTAGCCTTAACATCACTTGGTGCTGTTGATGTTACTAGTCACTGTGGCCATGTAGGCATAGTTCTTTTGTTTGGTGCTCCAGATCTAAGAGAATGAGCAATTTCCAAATTAATTTGCATCCTCTCCCTTCTAGAGTTCCCTTCTGTCCACCAGGTATATCCAGAGTCTACCAATATCCTTGACTGTGCAATCACATTAAGATATTGTTGTTCCACTAGATCTGTATTTTGTGGACTTTTGTCTTATATAGATTTGGAGACCTATGGACTCCTCAAAAACTAGGGGCTTTAAAGGTCTGTGCCCATTGTCATACTCTCTCTTCCAGCAAACTCAGCCACTGACTTGTCTCTAGTTCACACTGTGCAGTCTCTGCTTCTCCATGCTGCTATGTGTTCCCCTTTATTATCTGATCCAGCCCATAGGGCAGGCATGCTCTTCCTCCCTGCAACCTGAAGACCTAACAAGAAAACCTGTGAGCGTTCCTCAGCCAATCACAATTGGCTGTTTTAGCCTTCTCTGTCCTCTGCTCAGTGCCCAAGCAATATTGGATCTTGTGCTATAGTTTCTGTGAGGGTTCCATATCACTTCACTGCTGTTGATTCTCATTTATTGACCTAGACATGTTTACTGACTACTCTATCTTGATCCTGTTCTGCTGCATATCCATGTATGACCACTGCCTGTCCTTGACTTGTGAAGTTGAGCTACCCACCTTGACTCTTTGGCCACTGAGACCTGCCACTGAGTTTATCTGGTCCCTGATCAGCAGCCATCTATACTGGGACCTCTCCAAGTGGTAGCGACCTGGTAGTCTCTCCATGGCAAAGACAACATATCCGTATGGTAGTTAAAGGGTGAGGATGGAGGGAATTTTTATGTTTAATTAAGGTTTATTAAAGATTTTTCAAATACAATAGAGAGGGGACAAGAACAATGTGAGTGAACAAATGGCGCAAAGGCACGCAGGCCTCGTCTGTAAACAGGAGGCTAGGGGGGGGACCCCGTCCCCGCCCAACGCTTTGGAACACAATATATTAACAAAGGAACGGAAGGCCTAGGTACATGGGACCATAAAAACAGCATCTTCAAATAAATGGGAGACGAACAAACAGACAAAGGGAACACACAATGGCAACCGCAAACGGGAGAACACATACGGGAGAGAAAGAGAGGGGGGGGGACAACAGAGGAAGAGTATAACAGCCAGTAACCTCCTAAAAGGAAAGGGAAAAAAGAATAGCAAGGTAATTCTGTATCAGGAGAAGAAAGATGAGAACTCAGTTGATTGCTGAAACACCACCCAAAGCCGCCAGAGAGCATCAAATTTGGAAGGATCGGGGAATCCTTCGCCACTGGAGAGAATTTTTAGATAACGCCCTTGGGTGTATCCAAATGCCAAACCAGTTAGGTGGCACAGTGGGTCAACGATTCACCACCCATAACAGGAGCCTGGTGGCTTCTGATACCGCTGTACCTTCTATTGCTGTGTCACTGGCAGTAAGTTTATGACCTTATAGAATTATAATTATTACATAATAAAGGTAGCTTAATACAACATTCTCAGTGTCTGATACAATATAGCAGCATGTGGTCTCGAGGGAAATAACTGGCATTAATCCACATCGCTCTTAACAGCGCATTTGTGGGAGATCAGGGCTGACCTAATAATGCCCTCTATTCTGGAAGGAAAGTGTTATTGATTAGCCAATGATAAGTCTCCCTCATTAGAATCTCATTTTTCTGAATGAGGCTGGAGAGAAAAGTGGAATACTGTGCACGGCATGCACTGGGATGATAATCTATTCATAAAAGAGAAGCCGCTATGGGGTGAATTTCTAACACAGCAACGTGATATTATTTTAAATCCTAGAGCTTATATCCAGAAGACCCATAGAGGATCACACATATGCAGCAATTGCTCATGTATTATATCATATAATTTGAATTAATGGGCTATATCCATCATAAGCATTGGAATATGTCATAAATGGACTGGAATATGACTTTTTCATTCCTAAAGTTTAATGCACTGCAACACTTGTCTATTGTGGATAAACCTTTAATGCTATTCATCCTAATCTACCTGATTTATGAAATGAATGGCAGAACTACTGAAAAACTTACACAGGCAGAGCAAGATAATTATTGTTGTCTGCAAAAATGACATAAGGTCATGTATGGAAAGCTTGTTGGAAAAAGTTGTCACCCTTGCAAATCCAGTAGCTGATAGATCCATGGCCCAACACTTATATGATACCAACCTTGATGCCAAGTGCCAAAGATATGGCTTCCAGTCTGGTGTCAAGCAGGTAAGTGGGTATGAAGTCAATTTTCTGACACTCCTCTCTCTCCCCCCCCATTAAAGCTAACTTTTCACCACCTCCACCACCAACTCTTTGAATCCTTCAATAGGTGCCACTAGTTGGAATTTTTCTGGCAGGTGGGCAGTCTTCGATTGGAGAAGACAAACAGGGACTGCCCGCCTGACAATAGAGAGCCTAATTAGCATTTTGGGTGCTGAAACTAACAGCACCAATTGCTCAAGAACAGTAGAGGTGAGAGAAAGAATTCCAACTGCATCAGTGGAGTGGCATCTATTGTAAGATGTAAAGATCTGTAGTTGGTGGAGGCAATGAAAGGTCCTCTTTAAAAAATAAAAAATAAAAAAAAGCTATTCTCCTATGGGATCTGACAGTGGTGCCAACTCTGAGAACCAAGAAGTTAATTTCTGATGAGATTCTTGATAGCAGAGAGTACGAAAGGACAAGATAGCAATCATAAGGAGGTATAGCATCACTGGGATATAGCATTATAATCAGAAAAATTGTACTGGCACTACATGGCTTCAACTCATATGCATAACTCACAAATAAGATTAACAGTTTTGGCAATAAGGATATCATGGCATCAATGACATTTGGTAGAAGAACTACATCTTTTTTGCAAGTGAGGATGTTTGCTTCTCACTTCTTATGGAGGAAAATTACTTCTATGTCAGGAATAAGGAACAGACACCCCATTCTGAATCTTGGTTAAAATCCTGCAATATATGATCACTTCTGCATCAGTGCTGCAGACCAGATACCCCATTTTGAGGCTTTTCAGGCAGGTGAAATGCCTGAAAAGTATTTAATGTGAACACCAATTTAATAGTAAGAGTCATACATACATTTCATGCAGGAATATAGCAAAAGGAGTAGCAAGAGAGGAGATGAGGAGCATGTTAAATTGTTACTTGGTTCCAGAGGTGTTACTAACAAGCCGTCCCACTTTGGCCAGAATTTTTAGATACAGGGCTAAGGTAGCAAACTAAATTGTTAACCCATGAGAAGAAGATCCAAGGTACATTTAGGTGGTTCAAAGGCAGCAGCCATACCTGGTCCCAAGGCTCCTCTGTAGTATAAGAAACCATTATTATAAACAACATGTGGTAGGTGGGAGCTTCTCTGCAAATTTTGCATTGGAGCTTCCAGTTGTACCATGAGTCATGTATATCTCCCATGTGAGCTTTCCTGTAATGGCCAATGATAAATCCAACTGTGCCTTCTATAATCTACATTAGTTTCATCAAAGGAAAGCTCCATTACTCTCCTCATCAGTTATTTATGAAGCATGAACCCAGCAGCATCTTAGATCAGTCCAGGAAATCTTCCAAGTCTAGTGACATCAAAATAGAATTAGCAATCCATTTGGTTCATTATTATAAGCTAATCGCGTATATCTAACAGCCTGGCAGGCACCAACACCATCTTGGCACAAATTTCCCTGCCTGCCTTGATGCTGCCAACGTTGAGCTACTTCACCTTAAGAAAGCAAAGGCAACACAAGATCCAGACAACAGTTCTTTCCAGTAAACAAACTCATTGTTAGCGACTGTCATGGTGTAATGAAGAAAAGTACTGGGAAGTATGGACCTTGCAGAATTATTAGCCCCCTTTCAATGACAACCCTGCAATTTGTAGAGGAAGAATAATTCCCCAGTTGCATGTTATATCTTCAACTTTCAAATTGCAGACTTCTTACCGAAATTGGTTTTCTGCACAGAAGAAGATAATGTCACTCAGAAGACGTCGGCTTTTACTGATCTCCCTGTATCCTTACAGTGGGGTGGAAGGCTTCCAGTCAGACAAGAGCACTTACTCAACAACATTATACAACAATTGTACTTGCTTTTTAATATTGGCTTCCAACCTGTACTTAAAAAAACTGAGAAAATTCTAAAAAATTCTTAATGATTTTATAGTAGGGTCTTGTAAATAATACCGTACAAGGCTAACGATAGCTGTCACCGTTGTCATTGCCATTGCTGTGGAGAAAACTTGTGAGATAAAGCCTCATTTTTTTACTACTGTTTAAATTGAATGGCCAATAAAAGAGGTTATCCACAGTAAATGTAAATTCTTGAGTTCTCCTATGTCCTATTTATACATTTCTATTTCCGAGAAACTTGGGTGGCAACCAATGTGGCCCACCTTCCAATTCCCACAGGGACTGCCACTCAACTTTCCCAGCTGCAAGAATGGCAACTCTGGCTAGTTATGTAGTCATTAATTTTCCAGCAGTCAATAGCACTACATAATGGTAGTGTTGGAGTCTTGTTTTAAATATACAGTATGTATAACAAATGGACAAAAAAATGAGAGCATAGAGGTTAAAGGGATTATCCAGGTTTTTTTTTTTTTTTTTTAATTGTCCTAATTTTCAATTTTAGATTAGTGGGATTAGTGGAGGTCTGACAGCTGAGAGCCTAAAGATCAGCTATTTCCTCATGCTAGAGTGAGCAGTTGTCTCAGACTGGACAACCACTGCAGTATTCACTATGGCTGCTATTAAAAGTGCAGCTTGCGCCAACAGGAGGAAACAGCTGATTTTTGGGTTACCCTGCAGTTGAACTCCTGCTGATGTTAAAGTGATGTCCTATCCTATGCATTGGACACCAATTTTAAAAAGCTGGATAACTCCTTTAGGCCAGGGCCCCACCTTGCGAAAACACTGCGATTTGGCAAACACCGTGACGTTTTACAGTACCTGGGATTCTAGCTAATCCCATCCACGCATTGCAGAAAACAATCTGAAGCGGAAATGCTGCGATTTCAAAAAAAACTTGCATTATACCTACAAAAACGTTGGTGTTTTCCATATAGATATATATACAGAAAGTCTGCAGAGGAAAAGTGATGCGTAAAAATGCAATACATTTCCACCACAGTCTTTTCCGCGGTGCTTTTTTGTGGTGGCTCGGTACATGTGGCCATAGCTTTTGACGTTATCAAGAATACAGTGAGTAAGTAGAGAAGCACTCATTATGTAAACAATTTTGGGAGCTACGTACTCTGGGAAACAGCTGATCTGCAGGGGTCCTGAAAATTGGCTATCAAATCCAGTTTCTTGCTATTAACGACCTATCCTCAGGATAGGTCATAAATTCGAGAACACTAGGATCCCTGCTGATCAGCTGTTTGAAGGGGCCATTTGTGCTTGTGTGAGCGTTATGACCCCTTATTACATCACACACCATTTGTTTTATAGCAACCGTGCAATTTGATTACATCCTGTTCACTTCTATAAGACAAGGCTGTAATTACATTGCGTGGTCTCTATAAAATAGATGGTGTGCAATGTAAACAGTGAAGGGGGTCAGAGTGCTTGCATACGTGTTGTGATCTTCGAACAGCTGATCAGCAGGGGTCCCTCTGTCCTGCTAAATCTCTAGGTCTCCATTCACCAACAGAGGACAAAAGAGTGTCCTTTTTGACCTGCATTGTGTCGGGCTGGTATATGCTGAAATACTGTACCTTTTTTTCTACTGTAGGAAATAGCAAAGTTTGCTGCTCTGTTCCTTACAGAGACATCAAGTAAACAAACATATGGCACACAGTATACATTTGTAACATGGATGGATACCACTGTTTGGCTATACAATGGTATCTGTTGGGACATGTATTGAAGGAATACATGTATGTTGATAAATCCTCCTGATGTATACTTACAATGGACACTGTGCAGTGTGGAGACCACCTTAAAAATGAATGAGTGAATTAATAAGTTTCTGAACATTTATGGATTCTCTGCAGAGAAGGAATGAGCAGCCACAGGCTGATGGAAGGTGAGGAAGATGATGTTTTCCTGCCACTATCTGCTGTTTTTTATAAAGGCACTCTGTAAATGGCAAGGTGGCTCTTATTGTTTGCCCTGAGCCAGTAACATATTTCCTTCCTTCTCTTTCATGGTATTTCACTGAGAAAAGTCCACCCCCTCCATTCTCCCACTCCCTGTTTACTTTTTAATGTAGTACTCTATTTGACTCTTTGGGCAACTACAAGAAGGAAAGGGGAATTACAGTTGCCAGAAAGACCACTTAAGATATGTTCCAGTGTCATCTATTCGTAACTTACTCATTTCTACAAAAACATGCAATAATGTTAGGTCTGCATTAATTTTAATATCAGTTATAGGTTGGCTAGTCGCTAATGCTGATATTGACACTGCGGCTACAGGTAAAAACAAGCCAAGTCACATTATTGTACACTAGTCCTGATCCTGTCTCTTCACTCTTTGTAAAAGCAGCTGATAAATCAACACACTACTTATTATTAAATGGTTCATTATCCCCATAATATGATTCATTCTCATGCAAGAGATGGAGGCTAACTTAGAAATATTCCACATCAACATGATATATGAACTGGCCGCTTGAGTTCAATTGGGCGGAAAGGTCAATGAGATGCATCCAATCATGCTAATTCCAATTTTTTAGGACGCCACACTTTATAAAAAAAAAATCACCCATATCGCCTAGGACCAGAAAGGCAAACACTAAATGATTCCTAACAAAATGTTTACTGTCTTAAAGTACCAGACCACTATTAATACTAGCAACCACAATGCAGTAAACATTTCTGCATTACATTTAATAAGATTTTTCAGAAACAAAATATCTACATGTTGATGGTATCCATTAAACTACAAGAACTAAAAAGGCAACAACAAACATATTTGCTAACATTTGCTAACAATACAGCCAACTATTAAACTATCAAACTTCAGTTTAAGGCCCCATGTATCGAAATAGAGCTAAAAATGCTGCAGAAAAAAAAAAAACATTTTTTTCAGCAGCATTTTTATATTGAGCTTTTTCTGTGTTTTTCTCTGTGTTTTTACTTCTTCTATTAAATATATAGGGAAAACACTTGGATTCCACAGCTAAAATTAACACGCTGCATTTTTCAAACTGAGGTTATGGATAAGATTAAACAAAATCTTATTCACTTTGTTGTAATTGTAAAACACATTTTTCCCGCTGTGTTTCCACAGCAGCCAAAAATGCTATTTTTCTGCAATGTGGGGTCTTAGCCCAAGACTATATTCACAGGCGACGCTGTTGCTTTCAACTTCCCATTGTGGATTTTCCTGAAATTCTCCACAGCAAAAAACAACCCAAAATGGAGTGGATTTGTAGCAGAATTCATAGGATATGCAATATTTTGCACTGCAATGTTTTTGTACAGCTTGAGACTGAGATTTGTTTACATTTCAAGCTCTAATTTGTTTTACATTACAGCAGGTTATCCACCAGCAAATGTACAGCAGCTAATATGCTATGAATATGCCTTGTGTGGACCCAACCACAAAAAGAGAGTACAAGAAATGCTGGATTCATAGCTAGCAATAAAGAGGTTGAATGTTTTTGGCTGCTCCTTTTTGGTAAAAGGGTTTCCTTATAAGAAGCTCATTACAATGTAAAGAGTTTTCCAGGAATATGCTATTGATTATCTGTCCTTAGTATAGAACATCAGTATCACATAGGTGGGAGTCCAACACTTGGACAGCTGATTGAACTGGCTGCAACGTTTGGACTGTGGTATCTTCACTGCTTACAAGCATTTGAAACTGCAGCACAGCCCATTCATTTGTACAGGACTAAGCGGCAACAAAGTCATGTGACAAATGGATGTGATGTCACTGACCTAGGAAGAGAAAGTGGAACTCACCCAAATGCCACAAACTCTTTAACCCCTTCCTGCACCATAACATAGTATTTAATGGAGTGGGTTAACTTCCCGCACCATAACATACTACTATGTCATGACATTGGCACCTGCTCAGACAGTGTCATCAGGAGTGGGTGTGAATATGATACAGCTGACGTCCACCTGTCAGTCGGACCTGAGTTTTAAGCCCTCATGATTGACCATTGCTGTATTGTGTTATCACTATGAACAGAGAGAATTTTGTGCTGTATGTGTTCAATGTGACTGCTAGAATATTTTTCTTTTTGGACAGCTACATTGGGGGGAATTTATTAAGACTGGCCATTCATTCCCCACCAGGTGTATGACTTTTTAGAATTACTATGAGTGAATGCATCTCTAGAATTTAATACAAATACTAGCTGTAAGTCAGGGTAAGAAATGTTCATAAACTAATTCCAGCAGCAGAATAGTGAGTGCAGCTCTAGAGTATAATTTAGGAGACTGCAGGTAGATCATGTGCTCTTCCAGCCAGGAGATAACAGGACCATAAATAATGACACTCTACTACTTTATTGGAAGCTGAAGGTCGGCCACAGCATTTATTGATTAATCAGCCAACAATAACCATAATATACCAGGACGGTATACAGAAGGATATACAAACTTGTGACTACCCTTAACAAACATAACCCCACTGCCAAAACCACTTGCCTACCAATGGGCAGGATGGTACCAGGCTTTTCTTCCAGGTTGTCCCTACCATCAGCTGTGACAAATAGAGACAAACAAAAAGGACTCTGTTCCTACATTAAGTACCCCTCATCCCCTTTCTCCACTCAGCACATAGGGATCGCTGGCCCTCTGCCCTGAATTAACCCTTACTACCACCTCCCTACAGTCAAAGGCCCATGTGTTATACTCTGCAGGGTCTCCTAGACTGCAGGTAGATCATGTGCTCTCACGGACAGGAGATTACAGAACCATAAATATCAACAGACTTCATCTTTATTGATTAATCAGCCAACAATAACTATAATAACCATAATAAACCAGGCCGGTATACAGAAGCATTTACAAGCTTGTGAATAGCCTTCACAAACATGACCACGCTGCCAAAAACATCGCCTAGCAATAGGCAGGATGGTACCATGCTTTTCTCCCACTGGCCCTCTGATACCGTACCAATGAACTGTGAAATCTGTGAATCCCAATTGGTCGAACCTCCACCTGTCAGGCAGCCCAGAAAATGAAAGAGTGGCTCATAATACAAATCACTGGAAAGGGAGAACCTACAAGAAATCATAGAGTCAATAATCCAGGTTGAGCATAAGTGGTATAACATGCAGAATGTCAGTGACCAAGCTGCATAACTTCCGGTTCTGACAAACCCAACTCACTAATATCAATCCAGTGATGCCAATTTCTTCTGAAAAATCAATAAAAACTGAAAATGTATCAAGGGAGCCCTCGTGTGAAGCAGGAAACAAGGACCCAACGGTTGAACAGGCAAGAAAATGCGCACAAGAGTCACTGTACACACGCATCCATCCATCTCATGAAGACGAGCAGAATGCTGAAGATGACCACATCATCATGGCATAACCCTTCAGGCCTAACTGCATTTGGGGAAGAAGTTCACCATGTCATAATCCGAGGTATTGACTGCCGGCAAAACAGCAAGAAGGCGATAAAGGAGATGATACAAGACCAGGCGCAGCTCTTCCCACCAAACCCACACTTTCTTCCAACCCTTTAAGTTCCATCACATGCGTACTGGGGTTTTCTCTACCACTAATACTCTGGCACCGGATCTGATGGCCGGACTTCCAGATGCAGCAAAGGGCTGAGTGTGCTCCACTACAGATAGAATACTCATGCCAAAACTTGCAAGTGTCATACAATCTACAATAGCCCTCATTGAAGGTGCAACAAGGGTATCTTGTCACTCAATGTCGTTTCTGTGATCCCTGATGCACTTCCTAAACTGTCTTATTGTTTTGCCAAAGGATTGATTGCTGTTTGATAATCACTCAAATTGGAGCAATTTCTTCTCATCCTGAAGTATTGTCCTTTGGGAATACCACGTTTTAACGGATATGGGTGCCAGCTATCCCAGCTTAACAAATTATTTGTTGCTGTGGGTTTACGTAATTTAATGGTCAGGTTCATGAAGATGATGGAGTGGGTTTGTACTTCATGTGTCCGGAAGAGGCCTACATTGTTGGAATTTAGGGTCTGAACAAAAGTTGTCAATCTCTTCTTTAGTATAATGCCATATTAATATGCCATCTATGAATCTTAACCATGTTCCTATGGCCAAGGTGCATCATGAAAGATTATTTCACTTTTCCTCCAGCCCAGGAAGAAATTTGCATATGTGGGGACAAAAGGGCTCCCCATAGCCGCTCCCTTTAGCTGGTGGAAAAAGATGCCATCAAACACAAAAAAATAATGTTCGAGAATAATATTCAGTAGGTCCATAGTCAATTCATTATGTTGATTGTATTATATTCCTCTGGACTTGAGAAACTCCCCCACATCTCTACATCCCTTCTTAGGGGTATTGAGCACTATACAGCCTCAACATCCAGGCTGACCAATAATATATCTTTTGGTACCTGAATATACTCGAGCCTCCTAAGGATGTCCATCGTATCTCTCAAATACGATGGAAGAATCAATACAATGGGGTGGAGGATAAGGTCGACATATATTCTGACATTTTGAGTTAGGCTGTTGATACCAGCTACTATGGGTCAACCTGAGATGTACCCTTATGTATTTTGGGCACTGAATAGAATGCCACATGTACTGGGTTGATCAATAATAAGAATGCTAATTCAGACTCAGTTATAAGCCGCCTTCTTGGCTGTCATGAGAATTTGATTGAGTTGATCCAAGTATAATGCAGAAGGGTCCATGGGTAAGTTCTTGTAACACTCATCTTGGTACATGATCACTACATTCCCCCCATTATAGGAGGGTTTCATAATGATAGTGTGATCATCTTCCAGGTCCCTAAGAGCTTTAAGGTCGTCTCTCGATAAATTTTGATCCTGATATTTTATTGGTGTTTTATATAGGTGGGATATCTAGTCCGTTACCACCTTTAAAAATATATCTATAGGAGTGCCATCGCTACTAAAAGTAAAGGGGCCTGTTCCTTCCTCCCTATCACCTTTTTCCAATAGACCACCTCATTGATACCCATCTCCAGACGCCACCTTCTATCATTCAATTTAAAAAATATCCTCCATTTTAATTTTCGTGCAAATAATTGTAGGTCCTTGACCCACATAAATAAATAAAATGATGTAGACGGTACCGGATAAAGGATAACCCTCTGAATAACACTGCCATCTCATTTGAAGACAAAAATCTACTAGACAAGTTAATAATTTGCATATTGTCTTTGTTTACTATGCTCTGTGTTAGTTGTCCCTGCATTCGTGCAGTAGGTAGCTGAAGATTGGGGGTCCCTAAGATAAAAAAAAAAAAAACTTCTTCCAGTGCTAGTATTATTTCTCCCTTCCCACTGGTTTCTACCTCTCTGATGGACAGGAGACTCTGCGTGCCTCTACTTTTCCTTATTGCCCCTCTAAATGCCTCAGAATCAGAATTGCCATATTCTAATGATGGTTCAGTTTCTGATTGTGGAGGATTCTTATCCTTAAGGCTAAAGTCAAAAGCTCAACCCTCTTTGAAATCCTGTGTGTCCCTCGCAAACTGAAAATGTGTTCTTTCTTTGATGTGTCCCTAGAATTTTTCTACTGTCTGTTGTAATCTCCTTTCTTTCAAAGTTAGGATTATTGGAAAACTTTCTAGTTGCTTCAATACTTTCTTTCAAGTGGTAGATATAAATATAGATTTTTCTTCCCCTAATACAATACTCATGAATAGAACGTGAACGTGGAAGACCTGTCAATTGAGGTG
The DNA here is from genome assembly GCA_947044405.1 of Leptodactylus fallax. Lineage (NCBI taxonomy): Eukaryota > Metazoa > Chordata > Amphibia > Anura > Leptodactylidae > Leptodactylus > Leptodactylus fallax. Next base: position 1,607,108 of record CAMRHE010000344.1, on the reverse strand, counting down.
GACCTTGACCCACGGAAGATGGAGGAAAAGCAAAAGCACTTTGGACAGCAAACACAACGGGTGCCAGCAAGACCACAGCAGCAGCGCTCTGCTCCCAATACCCATTTCCAACTCCTGCTTTTTTTGGAGGCAGGCTTCTTGACTCAGAGGACAAAGATGAGAATGATGTGAAAGAGAACCCAAATGACCCCGAAAAGTCTCTGGCTGATCTACATCCATGACGGTGGACATAGGAACAGAAACAAAATTACCTACTATAACTCAACAGTTTGCTACAACATGACCGTTTGCTATTACCAAGAGCACTTGTGAGTGGAAGGTGCACAGGAGGCAAATGTGTGGGCCCGTACACCAAACCCCAAACCTTCAGAATCAATGCTCACAGGGGGTGGGGGGAAATAGAATCAATGCCCCCCATAGTAGCAAATGTGATATGGGCACTATGAGATACAGAAGTGAAACTATCTGCAGTTAAAGACAAAGTTCAGACTTGAAGCTGCAGATAAAACTCCCATTCCTAGCTGTGTTTTCAACTGCCTGTATCTTCACTTCTGTAGTATATAGAAGCTGGAACCCAATGTGATTTTATAGCTGAGATTATCTGCTTTACAATATCACTAGAACCATGGTTCTAGGGACTACACACCCCAAAATATTAGCATCTGAAGCCTTTTAGTTTTCCTTCTTTTATATTGGAAATCACCTGTTCAGCTATAATAATGACTTCAGAAACCTGTGGGCAAATGAACTGGGAAGAATAATGAGTCACATTGAGAGGCTGGATGGAAATAACAGAGAAAAAGAGTTTTGTAGTGAAACTATCCTGATGACAGGTTCCCTTTAAATCAATGACCTTTTTGGACTAGATTGTTGGCCTGCTCCAAACCTGGAGACTGTAACATTCACCTTGGTATCAGGGCCAATAGAAAAAGAAAAGAGTATTGCAAGCTTTCCCCTCCGCACACCACTCTTCATCACAAGATAAACTTTTTCAATTAAAAAGTAAAAGATAATGTGTGTGCATCACCGCTGCCTAAGTACATATAACAAGCTCTTTATATCACACATAAAATGCCCTGTTTTGTGCTCACTGTAAGAAATAAAACTATTCATTGCATGTTTATTGGTGGAGCAGCTGAATGCAGCCAGCCTTCCATTTACTACATTCTGCTCTAATTAAACAAGTTAATTAAAAAGCACTCACATTAATTCTGAACCGGTAAAGTTTATGTTAATATCTACTTATTGACAATGGAGGTGGATATAATGATTATTTATCACAGTGGACTCTGCCTGTCAAGCTCTGGAGGAAAAATCATGTTTTTCATTAAATAAAGCAAAACTGAAAATTCCCTGAAAATAAATATGCTGTAAACTTAAAGGGGAAGTTCATTAAAACTTAAACTGACAAATTAGGGAGATGGGACCAATAGCTTTTCCTGATGCCATTCAGCACATTATAATATCATTTATTTCCTGCAGCAGCTCTTTCTGATACCCTTTTAGGCTGGGGTCCCACGTAGCATAAATGCCACGATTTTGCCGCGGCAAAAACTGCTGCATTTTACAGTACCTGCAAAGGGGATGGGATTCTGGCTAATCCCATCCACACATTGCAGAAAAATATATCCGCAGCGGACATGCTGCCATTTCAAAAAGAGACGCTAGTGTTTTCCGTATAGGTATAATTGAAGCAGAAAGTCAAAGGAAAACTCTGTGAACTTTCTGTGAAAAGCGATGTTTTTCCTGCAGTGCTTTTTGTCTGCAGCTCACTCTGTGCCTTCAGCATACTATCCTATTCATCCCCTGTAACATTATAGTCCCACTTATTCCTACAGCAATGACATCAAGCCAGTGGCGTAACTAGGAATGGCTGGGCCCCAAGGCGAACATTTGACATGGGGCCCCCCCCGAACCGCCGCCCCCCCCCCAGGCCTCCCCATCCCTGGACCGCCCCCCTTCAACCCCCCCCCCCCCAAAAAAAAACGCATTCCTGCGCACACTATTATGCGCCATAGTGGCCCCTGCACACAGTATTATGTCCCATAGTGGCCCCTGCACACAGTATTATGTCCCATAGTGGCCCCTGCACACAGTATTAAGCCCCATTGTGGACCACCCATGAACAATTATTATACTCTGGGGTCTTTTCAGACCCCAAAGCATAGTGATCGGTGACCCAGGGGAGGATAGAAACATAAAAAAACAATGTTGCTTACCTGTTCCACGCTCTGGTCCACTCCCTGCTACTTCGGCCATATTCAATGTTGGATAAGGCCGGTGTCGCATGAGCTAGGCCGGCGTCGCGATGCATAATGACGTTGGCTAATGTCTGGGACGTCATGAAACAGGCCCGAAGACTGTGGAGCGTTGGAGAGATAAGTACATTGTTTTTTATGTTCCCTCACCTCCCCTGGGCCTCCGATTATTATACTCCGGGGTCTAAAAAGATCCCAGAGTATAATGATAGCAGTGATTGTGGGGTTTGGCCCGTGGCCTCACATACCAATCCCGGATCCTGCTCACAGCCACCTCCGCAGAATGGGAAGCGCAGACGGCCGTCACTTGGAAATTGATATCAAACCAACCACAATGCAGTCTAGGTGACATTATGCTGAGCACAATCATACTTTCAGACAGCTCGGTTGATACAGCATTACCTTGAAAAAGCTGTTTTTTTAAATATACAAATGAGGTTCAAGTACAATGGGACGTGCCAGAGTCTCCAAGAGTTTGTCACCAGGTTTTAATATCTGCCCATGTACACCTTATTGCTATTATCTTCCTATTTTATAGCTATGACACTGCTTGTGAATTCCTGCACATTCACCTGGTGTTTCTGGGCTGGCTCTGACACTTCCACTTGAGGCTCATCTGCATATTTCTAAAAACAACCTTTTCAAGGAAATGGTACATCTACTATCTAACAGTACAAAGACGCTCAGCATAATGCACTATGACTGGTTTGATATAGAGTTTCCTGGTGACAGCATCTGCTTAAGTGTATACTATAGGAAATAAATACCTGATTTTCTTTCTTACTAGTGACTTAGTTTCTTGTAGTATGTAATTATTCTGCCCATGCTTTATTGTAAGTTTTCTATGCTTTGACTCGCTTTCTCACTTATTTAGGGAAATCAGCCATCGTGAACAGGCAAAACTGCAGTGTAAAGTATGGTGAAGTGCAGACCAAAGATAGATCCTTTGAAGGAGGGTGACCCCAGACATAAAAGCATGAAATACTGTAGCAAAAATATGTCAGTCCATGGTTCTTTAAAATATTTCCATAAGAATATTCCACTCTCTGTTGTTTATAATGTTAGTGCGATTAACTGTAATTAAGAGCAAACATTGTGCATCTTACAATAACTCATACGATTTCCCAGGCATCCAGCTAATATTTAATAACAGCTAATGAGGTTAAATAGTCAATGGAAAACAACGCAGAAGAAACATTCATTAAAGTGTAACATAATTGTTTTGAGAACCTTATTTTTTCTTTAAATAGTGCTTAGTGTTCTCTTTTTCTAGATTATTCGACTTAATTAGCAGTCCAAAAGACATAAAAACATAGGTTTATAACATCCAATTAAGTCATTTGTCATGCACCAGTTTGTGATTATCCCCTTGTAAAGCAGATGGTTCTGAAAGCAACGTAATGTAATTGAAAATGAATGATAAGAGGTGACATGAAGCAGCCATTTTCTCTTCTCAAAGGGGAAAAATGCTGATATCCAATGGAAAGGACCTCTGTGAATACCTATCGATCAGCCAGGATTGTCCATAGGAAGATCTGTATCTGATACTGCAGTGTAGACCCATTCAAGAGCCCTGATAAACAATAAAGAGGTTACAATGCTAACTGACAGGCCTATCCATTGTCCAGACTCCCTGCTGATCATATATTGATGGCCAATCAGTTTGATATACAGTCAATGTCCATCTTGCCATTCTACATTAAAGTACTGATTCACTTTTATCTTGAGCTATATCTATAATTGGGCTAGTTTACATTTTCACTTTAGTCCATTGTTCTGATCCATCACAAATGGAAGAGAAAGTAGTCCTGCACAAAAGAAATAAATAGTGGAAATGTGAACTAAGGCCTCATGCACCTGACGGAGTATGTTATTTTATTTTTGAGTATAAATCCATTAAAGTGTTGTTCTGAGATTTTTATATCAATTACTTATCCTTCATCAATATTAGATCAAGGGGTCAGCAACTGGCATCCCTATTGATCAGCTGACTGAAGAGGTAAGGTAAGAGGTAAACAGTTTCTTCTTAGTGACTATTAAATCCATCATTAATGTGATATTTCTGCATTCGGTGAATGGGACTGAGATGCAGTTTCAGGCACAGCCTCTACATTATTTAGAGTACTGTGCTTGGTATAGAATGTAGAAGCCGCAGAACTCACCAATTTACTGCATTCCCAAGTTGGTTGGTGGGTTCTGGGAGTCAGACCTCCAGTCATCTCATATGGATCACCTATCCTAAGGATAGATCATCAATATAACAAAAACTTGGAAAACCAATGTAGTAAGTTAGTAAGCAATCTTTGCAGCATCTCAGTGGACACTGCTACATTGCTTTTATTTTATTTTATTTTATTTTATTGTGTTTGTGCCCCTGTGATTGTATATATTTTATATTGTTTTGGACTGTTTTATATGTGTATTCCACTGTATTATATATTGTTTTGCAGCCTCCCATTTATTATATGTTTCCCTTAAAGGACCTTTCCACTGTGTTTTGGCTACTCCACTGATTTAGAGGAATTGGTACATCCCTGGCAAATCACTGGCAACTGGGTATGAGGTGGAGACTGTGGATTTCCAGTGAACTGTTACATCAGTTGAGTGTATACTATCAGCCAAAAAGTAAACACTTGCTGTGTGTGTGGCAACTGGGTAAGAGGTGGAGACTGTGGGTCTCCAGTGACCTTTTATATCAGTCTAGTGTATGATATCAGCCAAAATGTCAGCATATGTGTGTTCACTGCAGCCCCTGGGGAAGACAAGTCACCTAGAGTCCAGCATCCAACTACAGCTCTGGGACAGGGAAGATTCTGTTGTCAGTCTTATAGAAGGAACAGAGTGCCAATTTGGAGAAAGTCGTGGTTTACAGAACCTATCAGTCAGAACCCACACCTCTAGTTGTGGTCATAGGGCACATAGAATTGTATAATTTATCTCATATCTCTTTATATAATGTGTCTATGCAGTAGATTAAAGGAGTTTTCCAAGGAATATAAGCATATTTTAAATTTGTAGACAATGAAAAGTTAAATATATTGCAAATAAAAATAATTATTTTAAAATTTTTCAGAGTTTTAAAACTTTTCTCTAACCATCTCAATGGTTACAGTCTGTTTGTTTCATAGTTTGCCAATCTATTCGACCATGCATGCAGAAATGTTCCATAGCATGGCAGTTCTCAGAAACACAGTCATAATTTCCATATTTCCATATTATGGCCGGGTTATCTTCTCTTGAAGGAACACAGAAGCCAGTAGGGAAAGCGAATCATTGCTGGGTTTCTGACAAGTGTCAGACATTCAAGGGTACTTGCACTCATGATTGTATCCATTGGCAATCAATAAAAACAAAAGACTGTCACCACCAAGATGGTTAAAGGAAATCTTTAAAAGTCTGCAAATAATTTAAATTTTTTATACTTGCAAAAATGTTATTTTATTTATAAATAGGGGCAAAAAATGAATTATAGGAGCTTCAACTAAGCAGACAAATACCTTCTAAAAATAAGCAGGAATCTTTTTCTTTTTTTGCACCAAAGAAATTGATGGATAAAAAAAAACCTGAAATATTTTTTTTTCCAAAAGCAATGAAAAGAAGGAACAGTTTATGGAAAATCATCATGTGAATATGAAAGACTGATTAATGCCGCCCATTGCATTCTTTGTGTTGCGCTATACTCCCCAGGTTTGCTCGATACTAAATTTACCAACAGCTGTACGTTTCTATTTGGAGATTTGTTCACTCTATATATAATCTTTCGTTTTTCATAAAACAACACATTTTGCAACTGTGAACAAATGAGAAATAATTTTGGTCGGTTGTTGTCTCCTTTGCTGTGTGGCAGGACTCTAGCCTGTGGAGGAAAGGAAGGAAGGAAGGTAGAAAGGAAGGAAGGCAGGAAGGGAGGGAGGGAAGGAAGGAAGGAAGGAAGGAAGGAAGGAAGGAAGGAAGGAAGGAAGGAAGGAAGGAAGGAAGGAAGGAAGGAAGGAAGGAAGGAAGGGAGGGAGGGAGGAAGGGAGGGAGGAAGTTATATTGGATATATCTTTTGGTTCTTTTATGAAAAGTATTTCTATACTGATACATTGGTGTGACCCTGGCATTGTGTTATTATTTGTGGCCTTTAGAAACCATTACCCTACCCAGCAAAGTCTCCCAGTACAAAGGGCACTGCCTTCATTACAGTCTATAAGAGCTCTTCTGTAATTCCTGCAGTTTCACTTCTTGCAGCTTCAAAGCTAACACCGACTTTGATTCTGATCAAAGTGTTGTAAGCATGCAGTGGCAGGAGAGCACTTACCATCAGCTCTCTATACTATAGTGTCAGTCAATGTATTTCTTTACAAACCTTCAGCAGGTGGAAGTGCCAACTTCAAGGCAGCAGCCAAGGAACAAGTCGAGATGTGACACAACATTTTTTGGTTACAGCTGCAGTCAGCAACTTTGTATATATAATTGTCACATTGGTTATAAGCCGGCCATACACATTACAAAAATGTTGCCCAAACCTTCTAATTTTGGCAGAAGCTGACAAACATCTAATGTGTATTGGAGTGTCTTTGTAATGTACAGGAACTTAATGACACAGACACGGACAACCAGTTAACTTTGCTGACAAGAAATTGAGGTGTATTGACTAAAGCAGGGGTCAGCAACCTTCAGCACTCCAGCTGCTGTGAAACTACAACTCCCAACATGCTTCATTCACTTCCATGGGAGTTCCAAGAACAGCAGAGCAAGTATGCGTCCTGGGAGTTGTAGTTTTACAACAGCTGGAGAGTGTATGGTTGCCTACCTCTGGACTAAAGGAAAGTATATGATAAAGAGAAACTCAAAATAATTGCTACTAGAGATGGGCGAACTTATTTGTCATAAACCGGGTTTTCCCCGAATATTACAAATTGCTTGGTTTTTAAAGAAACCAAACAAATGCTGATACATCTCAGATGAACAAAATTGGCCCTCACCTTGTGTTTGAGAAGGAAGTACAGAAGATACACGTGTATGAGTCACTGTGTGTTGTTCTAGGATCATCAGCTGACAAAATCTTATTCAATAGACAGTGGTAGGTTGTTATTTACCCAATGTATAGTCTAACACTGTTAGCCTGTGCTAATCTGAAAAAAAAAAAAAAAAACTTTTGTTATTTAATGTTTTTTTCTGCTCTGTTCTCCAATACACAGAGTGATGGAGTGTTTAATCTGAAAAAAAAAATTGATTCTTCAGTGTTTTTTTGTTCCTGCTCAAAATCATAAATACAGTATTGTAGCCTGCACTAATTAAAATATTATCCATTATGTAAGCAGTTTTAAGCAGTTGTTAATCCAATATACAATCTGCGCTAATTTAAAAAAAAAAACCTCTGTTATTTAAAGCTGAATTTTCTTGAAGTACTTGTTTGTAAAAAAAAAAAAAAAAAAAAAAAAAAGCAACAAAAACAAAAAAAAAAGTGTCAGAATTGTTGCCAATCACTATTTTTATTAAGCAGTAGTGTTTTATTAAACACTACTTTTGGTCTTGGTGGCACTAGCAGTAGCCACAGGATTAGTGGTTCAACTACTCATGGAATGCGCTGAACCTCAATAGAGGATACCTTGCTGCCAATATTTCATTAGGAAAGCTTCTTTATATTGCCATGTGTTGGAGAATGTGTGCCTTTCCTTGGATATGTCAGTTTGGGGAAAAGTGCATGCTGCCATTGATGCTGCTGTTGGAGCAGCAATTATGAAAAAGGACAATACATGGCTTTAACGGACACTGAAAAGCTGTAGAATGGGAAATTGGTAAATGATGACATTCAGGATGTATTTCTTTTCTACAGTAACAGAAAATTCCACCTTAAAAAGGGATTAATAAGGTATAAGTGTGCATAAGAAATCCTGAAATAAAAGTTTTTTTGGTGACATCAATATCATATTTGCTGTCATTTCATAAACTTTATAAATCCTATAAAATAGTCTGTGCTAACAGGACAGCATGGTATTGCATTCCCCCACTCCCATCAATACCTACAGCACTGTACTAAAGTACCACTGGCCCACTGGAGAAAATAATTCTCAATAATTTGGTGCTACATCGCAGTCTGAGTCACACACACACATGTATCTTCTGTATTTCCTGCTCAAACTTGTGGTGGCGGCCATTTTAAAACCACCATTTGTTCGGTTTTGTTAAAAACTTAACAGTTTGGAATTTTCGAGTCGAACCCAGCTCATTGCGAACCCATCTCTAGTTAGGACAGACAGCAAAATATATCTCAGCATCCTTGTGGAAGATTGTGTTTAACTGTACTAAGACCAGAATTCTGAGGTCAGTTTGAGATTTTGAGTTAGTTTGCTGTTTTATAATTCACACATATAAAGAAATGATAATTTGGAGAAATGTGTAACAGGCTGTAACATAATCAGGAATGGAGAATGAGCACTGTGAATCCAGAGACGCCAAATGTTCTGCGTGTTACCTCCGCCATATGACAAGTATCATTTGAGGGATTGTGAGAGGTTCCTCAATTCAACAGACCATTACCTGAGAAGATGTTGCTTCAAGTAGTGTTTTATTAAACACTACTTTTGGTCTTGGTGGCACTAGCAGTAGCCACAGGATTAGTGGTTCAACTACTCATGGAATGCGCTGAACCTCAATAGAGGATACCTTGCTGCCAATATTTCATTAGGAAAGCTTCTTTATATTGCCATGTGTTGGAGAATGTGTGCCTTTCCTTGGATATGTCAGTTTGGGGAAAAGTGCATGCTGCCATTGATGCTGCTGTTGGAGCAGCAATTATGAACAAGGACAATACATGGCTTTAACGGACAACTGGGTCAATGTTTTGAGTGGCAGCGGTTGTCCATTAACACAACAAGGCCCAGTTCCAACACCATGCAGGGCGCATCTACTTCCTGGACCATTTACTGCCACCATCTTCACCAGGGTAAACTGTTGCTTCCATTCCTTCTCCTCCCCTCTCATTTCATGGATGTACGGTGAAGCGCTGCTGTGCAGTTTTACAATTATTGAGCCTGGATCAGAGGAGCTGCTTTGCTGTATCCTGCATCAAGTATGCTGCTGGATAGCACCTTGCCAAATACAACTAGGAAGTGTTGCCATCAACAATGGAACCAAAATTGTTGCTGTGCTGCAGTTAGGACAATTAACACATTGCCCCTGTATGATGCATGTGCCTAAACTGGTGGTTTGCCATTTTATAAACTTGTATAGTAGCTTAAAAGAGGTTCTCCTCATGGTCAGAAAAGTCTCTGCGACATCATGGCTTCAACACTGACCCAGGGCACGTGACATCACATAATAGAGCCAGACGCCGACTCGAGTGCTCTGCTGAGCCATTATGCACATGGAAGAGGAAGAAACAGATCACCGGACGCCTCAAAATGGTCTGAAATAGGTGAGGGAAGGTGAGTATAAATGTTTTTTTATTTTTTACACCTCTCTTTTGCGTACTCCGATTATACTCTGGGCTATGAAGAGACCCCAGAGTATAATAATTTAATGTAAATTAAGTTGCGGCTGCCTTTTTAGTTCACCAAAGACAAATCCCTCTACCTTATTTTTGTGAATGAACCTTTCATAAAAAAAAAAAATCTGAAAGCTTTTAAGGGTTAGGGTCAATTAAGCCCAAGTAAGGTCATCTTTACTTTTTGATGTATGGGCCCCAACAATATAATAAGATATGTCAGCTCCTTGCCGTTACAGCAGCAGAGAGATCTGTAGAAACATTGCTGAAACCAGTGTTGCATTGTGCTCACCACTTAATTTAGAAAGTACAGTAGCTGCATCTACACATGCCCTAAAATACTAAAATATACCCATCAAATCAAAGGTCTTCCAGATCAGTCTGTAATATATGGATGGTCTTGGCTTTTGGGCCAATGAAAACTCTTTTACACATAAAAGAGAATCACTTTGCTAAATTAAAAGTGAACCTTCTCTGAGGAGTGTAGTTTAATTTCCTGAATTTGCCTGAAAGGGCTGATGTTTTATTGCACAAGGTCTCTGGGACTAAAGGTGTATATTCCATTAGCGGAAACACAGCTCTCATATGTCTCCTACAAAAATAGATTTCCTTTCTAAGATACGACAAGTCCATCTTTGTTCTTTCATGAGGTCTTAGAATTCATTATAAAAAAAGATATTAAGACACTGAAAAGCTGTAGAATGGGAAATTGGTAAATGATGACATTCAGGATGTATTTCTTTTCTACAGTAACAGAAAATTCCACCTTAAAAAGGGATTAATAAGGTATAAGTGTGCATAAGAAATCCTGAAATAAAAGTTTTTTTGGTGACATCAATATCATATTTGCTGTCATTTCATAAACTTTATAAATCCTATAAAATAGTCTGCTAACAGGACAGCATGGTATTGCATTCCCCCACTCCCATCAATACCTACAGCACTGTACTAAAGTACCACTGGCCCACTGGAGAAAATAATTCTCAATAATTTGGTGCTACATCGCAGTCTGAGTCACACACACACATGTATCTTCTGTATTTCCTGCTCAAACTTGTGGTGGCGGCCATTTTAAAACCACCATTTGTTCGGTTTTGTTAAAAACTTAACAGTTTGGAATTTTCGAGTCGAACCCAGCTCATTGCGAACCCATCTCTAGTTAGGACAGACAGCAAAATATATCTCAGCATCCTTGTGGAAGATTGTGTTTAACTGTACTAAGACCAGAATTCTGAGGTCAGTTTGAGATTTTGAGTTAGTTTGCTGTTTTATAATTCACACATATAAAGAAATGATAATTTGGAGAAATGTGTAACAGGCTGTAACATAATCAGGAATGGAGAATGAGCACTGTGAATCCAGAGACGCCAAATGTTCTGCGTGTTACCTCCGCCATATGACAAGTATCATTTGAGGGATTGTGAGAGGTTCCTCAATTCAACAGACCATTACCTGAGAAGATGTTGCCTCAAGCAGTTCTGGAAGATGCAGATCTTTTTGTGATTACCGTCTGTGTTACTTACAGTGAGACAAACAGAGAGGCGCAATGTATGCTTGCTTATGTGAAGAGCCCTTATGAATTTCAATGACAATGTACTACAATAAACCTTATATTGTGGCATACCGTCATCTTTGTAGCGGTTACCTCAGTTCATGGAAGTAACCCACAGACTAGGGTGAAGCACAGACTGGGTCAAACCAGTTGATAAAGGGGAAGTTATGACTATCTCCAAGAAAGGTTACATACAGCTAAAGTGTTCAGTTTTTATCTAGTTTTTAGCAATGTATTTATACAGTATATGCTGTTTATATGATGGGTGTTGACCATTATTCTTAATTGATGATTGAATGATGTAGTTTTTACTTTTTTTTGTAATAATACAGAGTGTCTATGGTGTTGTCTCTCAAAGCAGAACATTTAGCACAGTGAACTATATCTCTGTGTGATGGCTTCTCTCCGGTATACTGTACAAATTACTTTTACTTTGGACCCACAGATGAACAAAGAGACTGTTAAACTCTCACCAGCAAACTGATTACTACTCTATCAAAAGCATGGCTGCTTTCTTACAGAAACAGAGCCATGTCTGTATTTAGGTTGTGTCAGGTTTTGCAGCTCAGCTCTATTGTAATGAATGAAACTGAGCTGTGGACAGGTGTGGCACTGATTTTGGAAGAAAGTAGCCATGTTATACTAATCCTGTCCAAACATCTTTACCATAAATCATAGATGTTGACATATTTCAAAGGTCATACTTATGAAACACCACAGAATATGTTATAATTGATATATTGGATCCACATACATCAGAACACTATAGGTACAATGATCCCTGGTTGGCAATGCAAGATAGCTGCAAAAAGAAGCAAACACCGCGGAAAGGTAACCACTCAAGGGCATGGTTACGTTCTTGAGAGTTAAGGAAACTTGGGAGTTAAGGAAACTTTTCCTCACCCATGGTAATATTTTCTCTATAGAGGTGCCCACCAACAGTAAGTTGCCGAAGACTTCCTTAAAGGCACAAAAAAACCTCCTAAATTAAAAAGTAGTAGGTTTGGGCTATAAATGCAGATCAGGTTTGGGATATTTTGCTGAGGACCTGGATATCGGATTGATAACAGTTCTCTTATGTACTGGAAATGAACCAAAGTTTACTACAGGGTATGTGCTGAATTTCTGTTTATCCAGATCATGAACTTTCCTCTCAATCCCTTCAAAGTAACTGGCCTACACCAGTGCAAGAAGAGCATGGCTATTTTCATCCAGAAATACTCTCAAACATGTGTCAATAGATAGTTTGGTATTGCGTATCTACATCACTGAAGTGAATAAGGCTGAGCTACAATACTAGCACAAAATGTTTTTTTAGCATTTCTGATAATGATTTAGGGGGGTTTCTCAAAAACTACTATATCTAAATACTTAACCCACGACTCTTGCAATTTACCTCTTAAAGGGACAGGTTCATTTCACCATTATGGGAGACAGGGATTCTGTGCATGACTTATTTTAACTAATTTTTATTATTTTCCCTCTTTTTCATCTGCTAGTGTCACAAAGTCTTATTTTAGCTGGCACATCGTTGTTTCACACAAAGTGGCTTGTCCTATTTGTAGACATAAAATTCATTACTGGTTTACAAGCCATTGTCTAGCTCTGCACGGCATACTACAGAGCATTTAAAGGGGTTATGTGGGGGGAAAACAAAGCATAACAGCACATTCACAGCAATGGATAGGCTTTATTACTTATATCACCATCCCCTAGAGCTCCAATGATTACCTTTGTAGAGCACAGCGATAGAGGCCAGAAGTCTCATTCCTCTGCTTCACCTGCTGATGGTCTGACTCTTGGTCACGTCTGGCTCCACTCTACTCTAAGGACATGTTGCAGGAGTAGAGTGGAGTTGGTGATGTCACAAAGAGCTGAAGCAGCAGCAGGACAGGCAGCATGCAGAGTCTTTTGGCCCCCTCCCAGGAAATGTACTTGTAAGACTATATTCACATCTGTGTCTGAGTCTCCATTTGGAGACTCTGTCACAGTGTCCATCTAAAATCTCACGAAGGAAATGTAAGCCCCACTTTTTCGTCTGGTGATTTCAGTTGAAAAAAACTGACACTCAATGAACCCCATTATAGTCAATAGGGTCCTTCTGCCCCCATTCACATCCATCATTTCACTGAACCAATTGTGTACGTTGGTCCATTCTTCTGGTCCTCCAACAGACCAGCAAAACAGAAACCACAACAAAAAAAACTGTATTTTTCCCTCCATAACCATTTAATAACGACCTGTCACAGCCAAAGATAGTGTGAAATTCCACATTACCTTGTTCCTCTTGTTCCCCTGTTTCTGTATCTGCTTTCCTCCTATAAGTAGTCAGACACAAGTGATTATATTCCATGTATACTTATCTGAGGGATTATTGCCTACTTCGAGAAGAATCACAAGTGTCTGAGTGGTAATTGCATATTTGGTGGAGAATCACTCATGTCTGAGGGGTTATAGCAGTGCTGGAGGACAAATGCTTGGTTTGTGGGGTTATCACATACTTGGAATATTATCACTTGAGGGGTTATCACATATTTATTTGGCAGAAAATTGCATATGTCTAAGAAGTTATTGCATACTTTAAGAAAAATCACTCTTGGCTGAGGAATTATGGTATATCTGGTGGAGAATTGCTCAATTATGTAGAGTTATTTCATACTGGAAAGATAATTGCTTGTGTCTAAGGGATTATTACATACTTGGATAATAATAGATTGGGGTGATAGGGCAGTTCTGCATAGATTCCCATCACCCAAAAGCAAAGGGGTGGGACCAAACATTCTTGGATTCCCTCTTCCTATTGTCACATTATACCCACATTGTAGTATGTACACCCTTATATGCTGAAGTGTAGTAACCCCTTAACAACCAGTTCTATTTCAGTTTTTTTTCAAACTGGCATTTTAAAAACCATCACTTTTATTGTTTTTCCATAAATGTAACCATATGAGGACTTACTATCTGCGGGATGAGTTCTATTTTGTAATGTCACTACTTTGGGGCACATATAAAACATTAACAAATTTTCTGGGGGGGGATGAAAAAAATATTGATTACTCTAACCCGTGTATGAAAAATATATACATTTTACAATCTTAAGGGGTTAAACATTTAAGACACACCAGAATTTGTACATGATGATTTTCAAGATGTGTGATGCCATGATCTAAACCTTGTTTTGAGGGATCTAGTAGACAAATTCTTTACTAACCATTGAACAAATATATTATTGTTCCATATACAAACCACCTATGTGCTATTAGATTACCCAGTCATAAACAATTTCAACATAATGAAGTAGATTTATTAAGACTAGTGTTTTGTATGCCAGTCTTAATGAAGGGCCTGATGAAAGACTCCAGCTTTTTGATAAATCAAGTGTATGCCTGTGCGCCATAGTTGAAACCTATGCCAGTTAAGAATTGGCCCTGGCCTGTCCTGCTCCGCCCACATTTGCGGAATGTAGAAAGTGAGGCACAGAAAAGGGAATATGTTACACATTTTGTGCAACAACGGGCCTTGCGCAAAATGTGCGCCACATTATCACGCATGTATGCCAGAAAACTGTCATAGAGGGTCTGATAAATTCTCCCCAATGAGTGTTAAAGTATGAATGATCCGGGTAGCTAGGTAGTAAAGTTCATGGGCTCCTTATGAACCACTACAGCCACGGTACACTCAATTTGGATAATAAAGCACTTAGGATTTGCAGGTCTGCAAATCATGGGTCATTAGGCGCTGCTCCAATATCCAGGTGATCTTTCAACCCCTGCAATTGCCACTGACATTATGCATTATAGATTCCTATGCAGAGGACAATGAAGAGAAGACACCTTTTCAGCTCCACATCTGGAGCCACAATGAGTAACATATGGACACCACCCCCATACACAATAAAAACTATAAAAACTAATATATAGGAAGTAAATAGCCAATTAGTAGTCATTAATGAGCATGCCCAAGGTCACTCTATGCCCTGTCAAGGACTTGGACTCCAAATTGTAATGTTGAGACATAGGGTTCCAGCACAGCCACTGCTTCCGGCATCCAGCTCTGCATGATAAGCTGTAACCTGCATTACAAATGTGTGATTTTCAGTTCTATAAATAATGTGATTTGTAAAAGTATGCAAAAGTTTCGAGAAGCTCCTGTGTAAACAGCTGGCACAGGCCTCTAGTCATACACAGCCTGACAATCTCTTCAACCTGGGCTCACTACTTAATGAGGCTTTTGCCGTATGTTGCTGTATACGCAGCGTTGTGAGACCTCTTCCCCTCAGGTGCTTGATGTGTTCCAGATCTGTGTGATGTTTCCTGAGACATCTCTCATCAACAAGTAAAGATAAGAGCAGAAGATACAGCTTATTAGAGCATAGCAATTATTGTCAATACCCTGGTTATAAGACTATGAAATACTATACTAATTTCTAATAAATAGACACAGAGGTTTATTATAGCGGAAGGCAAAGGGCCCCTGTGCAAAAGGTTGGGCCCCTATGATTTCAACAATAATAAATTTACACAAATGTTATATACATATATAAATATATATATATGAACACAGAACATACATCCCTTACATACACTGTAATACTCAACTGCTCTCCATCTTGGCTGAAAGGATTAAGCTCTGCCCCATCATGACACTCAGGTCTAAGCCGTATCCCTTGTGTAGTAACTGGTAGATTTTTTTCAATTAATATCCTCCTCTGTCGTCCCTCACCAATGGCTGACCTTACAATTATAAGCTAGAGCTTTCCTGTTTGGTTGGGCCTTCACAGGTGATATGTCCGCTCCTGGTTTATTATAGCTATTATGAAGATTTCAGATCTGTCAATCAACTGAGCACATTAGTGAGGAATAGGAGATGACAATTTCTTTACCAAACAACATTATTCATGCTTCAGGTCCTAACTATATTACTATAATAACCCCCACATGTACAGAGATAGAACAACTATAATACGTCCTCTTATATACAGGATCAGAACTACAATAATACTGCCCCCCCCCCCCCCATGTAAAGATAATATAGCTACTAAAACACTGCCTCCTGTTCACAAGAATATACCTACTACAATACTCCATCCTATATGCTGTACTATACTATAAACTCCATCCTATATTCCCTATGTGGAACAATATAACTACTACTGTAATGTCCCTATGTACGAGAATATTACCACTATAGTACAGTGCTTCTTTGTACAAGTTTATAACTGCTATAATATGCTTCCTATGAATAAGTATATAACTTGCCTCCTCCTATATATAAGTGTATAACTACTGTAATACTGCCCACTATGGTCAAGAATATAATTACTGTAATACTGCTCCCTATGCACAAGAATATAATTAATATAATATTGCTCCCTAAGTGCAAGAATGAAGCTGTTCCCTTCTACAGAGTTGTAAAATAGGTGGAGAATCACATATTAAACACTACTACTTTGAGTTTTAATGTTTCCCACTCTTAGCTAATAATATTGTAAAACATAAAATATTCAGGGTTATCATTATATTTCTGAATGTACTGCAAAGGAACTATATATTTTGTTGCAAATTTGAGGGCAGGCTAGAGCTTAAAATAAAAATAAAAAAGTGACCTCTTGTTCTCTCCGGGCCAGTGTGATAGCTGGGTACATCATTGCTGCAATGTTTGTGGCGCTGGAGCGATGACGTACGCTACTGTACATGACTGCTGAGGCTAGTGTTTGGCTGCAGAAGTGACACACAGGACCATTGATGTCATTATCACTAGAGTACCTGACTAATGCAGAAGACTGCACCATGCCATTAGGACAGTGGGATGAAGAAGACATGAATATAATCTCTTTTTTCATTTTAACCCCTTTCCCTTTTTTTGTGGGAAGAGTTGATAACCCCTTTAAATACAATCAGCTATTTGCTAGAGACCAGTACATCTAAGATTATAAAAAAGTAGACAGGAGAGCTTGTAGTAGTCACTGACCACCAGTGAATGGTTTTCAGCTGATTGTAATAGCTCACTTTTATACCTCGGTAAGTCATGTTCTGCGCCTCGTCAGAGCTGATTACATTTGTCTTATTGTAACAAACCTTGTAGCCACTTAAAGATTTGGAGGATTCAAACAAAAAGCTTCGCTTCACGGCTGCAGGAGATGAGTCACCAGGGGGCTACGAGACAGATGTTCAACTATACCTCAGCACACATATTAATCTGCCCATCTCTTACAAGAGAAAAAAAAAAACGGAGAACACGGTGGATTAATTTCCTAAATCCTGAATGGTTAGTTCAGGAAATGTCTACTCATCCTCAGCAAGGTCAGTGACTTCAAATCCCAAGATATCTGCACAGATTTACAACAAGGCATTTGGGTTTTTTGTAGAACACATTTTATGGGTCATGAATAAATTTGGCTATGTCAAAACCCATTCACCATGATGGCAATTTCTCTTTTGGAAATTAAAGGGTTATTTTATAACCCTATTTCTTTAAAGCATCAATTAAAAAAAAAAAAAAAAGATTGTGTGTGCTTAGCTACTAAGCTTACTAATACTATTATTACAGACTGTAGACAAACCCTGTAGCCTTGTAATCTTGTCCTGCAGTCAGGTGTTATTTCACTCCATCTGCCCCCTCTTCTTGGTCGCTGTCTGTAGGTGGGACAGGAGCAGCGTAGCATATGACTACAGAATCAGAGTACAATTAGGTTTATTAATGGATTTATTGAAAAGTCGCAATTTTTTGTCATGCAAACCTATTTTTTATTTGCACTTTTCCCATTTTGAGCCCTGCTTGTCAACTTTCAAAAAAGTGGGCGGAGCAGGGAGGGGATGAAGGTGGGCCAGAGAGATGACACCATAGCCCGCCAAATTTATTGTAACATGCTAGAAACTGGTGCAAGCTGTAGCTGAAACTTATGACAGTTTCAGATTGGTGTAGGTTTCAATTCTGTCGCAGGGTCCTACAGCGGGAGCCTCTTATATAACTCTGGCACATTTTGTGCCCAAACACAAAAGTGATTAAGAAATCGATAAATTGGCCCCAATGTGTTTGTAGTCTGTTATCATGGAAACACATAAATCTGCATTTTGCTATATGTAAAAATTTTAATTTTTATTCAAGTTTGTTTGCAAAATTACTACTGGTTGGTACATTAGAATCATAACAAACAAAAGTTTACACACCCTTTGAAGTAAAAGTGCATGCATACATAATTAAGAAAAGAGTTGTCATGCTACCACATTTATTGGCCAAGTTTTTGGAGATTCAGACTTCTGGGATTTTTCCCCGCAAGGTATGCAAATGACCAACATCTTGTAAGAACTTACATAAAGAGATGATATAACCAATTCCTACACAAATGAGTACCATGTAGGTTGAATAAGCACACATGGTCTGCCCTTTGAACCCTGTGGACATTCCCCTATGATACATCTGATATCATAAAAGCCACCATATATCCAGCAATGTTCCAATCATTATTTTCACAGAAGCATAAGACATATTTCAGAAGAACATGTACTGAGTGTGATACAGCCGAAAAGATACAGATTTCAGGTGCTGCTCCACTTTCCTGGGAGGCAGGAGGTATGTTCCAGCTTCAACTGTGTATGCATCTGGAGGACAAAGATAGAGTTGAGTTCAGCATATGCGTATGGTGGCCAGAAGGGGCATTTTACTATGCGGGGGCCACAAGGGAAACATACTGTGTCGGGTCACAAGGGGAATATAGTACTATGTGGATGTGTAGAGGTCACAAGGGGGGCAATATACTGTGTGCAGACCACAAGGGGGACTTCGAATTGTGCAGTGGGTAGTGGAGGGATCTTATACTGCATGGGGGCCACTCGGGGATGTTATACTCTGTGGGACCTCAACTAGGTGTGGAAGTCACAAGGGGGCATAATATTGTGTGGGGGCTACAAGGGGGCATGTTACTGTATGGGGGCACTAAGGGGGCATTATACAGTGTAAGGGCCACTAAAAGGACAATATACAGGTGCATCTCAATAAATTAGAATATTTTTGAAACGTTCATTAATTTCAGTGATTTAGTAATTCAATTCATAATCAGCGTCTTCCATGATTGTGTGTCCTACTGAACCAGACTGAGGGACCATTTAAAGGCTTAGGAAACCTTGACAGGTGACACACTGAATTTACAATACTGAACTTTTTTTACAATATTCTAATTTTTGTAGATTTGGGTTTTCATTAGCTGTAATCCATAATCAACATTTACAGAAATAAAACACTTGAAATAGAACACTCTGTGTGTAAAGAATCTAGAAAATATAGGAGGTCACTTTTTTAACTCAATTACTGAAATAAATAAAAATAAAGATATTCTAATTTATTGAGATGCACCTGTACTATGTGTGGACTTTGGACTTGGTAGAATTGGGAGTGGTCAAAGGGGCATGGGCAGGGTTAGCAGCATGGCTTATAATATGTAAATTTAACACTCTTTGGTTCCACTGAATGTTGGGAGGTATGGTTTCAATTCTCTATAAGTCCGTGGGGCCCACATTGTGAAAACACAGCATTTTACAGTGCCTGCAAAGTGGATGGGATTCTGGCTAATCCCATCCACACACTGAAGAAAAAAATCTGCAGTGAATGTAAAATTTTTGTAAATTGCAGCATGTCAATTATACCTACGGAAACGCTGGTGCTTTCCGTATAGGTATAATAGAGGCAGAAAGTTCACAGAGGAAACTTTGCGGACTTTCTGTGTAAAATGCTGTGAAAAAACCACAATGTGTTTCCGCTGCAGTCTTTTCCACAGTGTTTTTTTTTCCGCGATTCACTGCATGTGGCCTTAGCCTTACATACCATCGAATGTGTTTGCAAAAATCAAAGTATGAAAAGACTTGGGGTCCACTGTGATGAGTCTACTGAGGGACTCCTGTACATGCAAAGCAGAGTCCCACAATGCAGTCTACATGCACCAGAGATCCACCATGACCTAATATTAGCAGATCCCAGGCCTCTTCAAACTTCGATTTTTATATTTACCGTTGACAGGCGGCAATATATTACAGAGGTTTGGGACTCTAAACCCCAGCTCCGTAGCAACATGTTGACACATTTAGTGGTCCCAAACCAGCTGACAGGTCCCTTTTAATAAATTACAGAACCCAAAAATGCAAAGCAAATGCCTCAGAGTTGTTAGTTACACTCTGTCTGCTATTCTATTTTTATTATTATTTATTATTATTCTATATTTTTTTAATTTAGTTTTAGAGCACCATTGACTGGTGCTTTACATTTCAAAAAGGGTTTACATACAAAACACAAAATACACAAACACAAAAATAAGTAAAATAGACTAGTGACAACTGTTACAGTGGGATAGAGGACACTACTATAGCTCCTTTCTTCTAAGATTGCAGCTTATATGGTGTAATTTATCAGTGTAATATTAACCCTTTCGATACCACACATGCCTTTAGGTTATATGTTCATTCTTGGATTTGTTTTGGCACAGCATAATATCAATAGAAATAAATGCAGCAGATAGAAATGAACCCTAAATCTATACAATACATAGGCTACACGCTCTTTAAAGCAAATACATATACAGTACAATATATACTGTAACTATGAAACCTTACTGAAGTAACTGGGTATACAGAGTATATATCTATCACTGCTAAAAGACTTTATACTGGCTATAGTCAACAACTAAATCACTGCAGTATACCTATAGCAGCTAAATAAAATTGATAACCTTTAATAAATATGTTAAAATTCCCAAAATAACATCCAAAATGGTATAGGTACAAATAGATAGGATAAAGATAACCTGACAGATATTCACCAAGTGGACAGCCAATTTCGCATTCACGATTTTGGTAGTCTTGCTTATTGGTATCTACCTGGATCCTCAGGTCCTCATAGGATTCAGTAGGACAAAAAATTGTAGTCCATAGGGCTCCAAGTCATAAGGTTTTTCTTGAAATAAAAAGTATTATTATGTACTTAATATGAAATTACTGGGTAAGACTGCCAGTGAAAAAGACTTGGGGATTTTGGTGGACAGTAAGCTTACCTTTAGTGACCAGTGCCAGGCAGCTGCTGCCAAGGCAAATAAAATTATAGGATACATCATAGATTCTCATGACAGGAACATAGTTTTGCCTCTATACAAATCCACACATAGACTATTGTGCACAATTTTGGCCCCCTCTGTGCAAGAAGAAAAAGAGAGTGCAGAGAAGATGACCAAGATTATTAGGGGAATGTGTGGATTGGAGTATAGAGGCAGATTAACAAATGTGGGGTTATTCAGTTTAGAAAAAAAAGATGGCTATGGGAAGATCTAATAACAATGTACAAATACATGAAGGGACAGCACAAGGAACTTTCTAATGATTTTTTTACTCCTAGGCTGGTGACAATGACAAGGGGACATCCTCTATGCCTAGAGAAAAGAACATTTCACCAGCAGAATAGACAGAGATTCTTTACTGTAAGAGCAGTGAGGCTATGAAAATCACTGCCACAGGATGTGGTGATGTTGGATTCATTGAGCAAGTTCAGAAAGGACCTGGATTCCTTACTTGCATAGAAAAATATTACGGGTTATGGGTTTTAGATTTTGATAAAGACAAGTTTATCCAGGGTTTTATACTGATTGCCGAATTTGGGTCGAGAAGGATTTTTTTTTCTCTGACATCGCGCAATTGACATAAGCCTCATAGGGGGTTTTTTTTTTTGCCTTCCTCTGGACTAACACTGTAGGGTTATAGGTTGGACCTGTGTCTTCATCCAACCTCATCTACTATGTAACAATGTAAATGTCTTTTCTTCTTAGGATATCATATAAAATGTTATGATATCCTCTCAAAAACTTCCCATCATATCCACTTGAATTCAACATGTTTCCTTCCATAACAAACAGAGTTTTTTCAGGGAACCACCAAGATACTTTATAAGTGGAGGAGTATCAAAAGTGAATATTTGTGATATTTTTATACCTTTTCACTTTTAAAGTATCCAGGTGGTCCCCTGAAGAACCCCTGTTTGTTATGGAAGGGAGAAACACATCAGGACAAATTGAAGTGGATATCATGGAACATTTTTGAGTGGATATCATAACTTTTTATCTGAGCTGCCCGAACCATGGCTTCATTTAGATTACTCCTAAGAGTGAAAGACATTTCAACTGAAACATCATGGCTTGAAGCCCTATCAACTTTGCTACAAGGAAAGATTAGGGTAAGATCTAATATAATTTTTTGTTCCTATGAGGAACTGAGGATCCAGGCAAATAACAATAAGCAGGGCTACAAAAAGTGAGGTCATTTAGGGATTATTGGTACTGTACATTGCAGTGATGTGGTTATATACTGTGTATACCAGTAGATGGTAATGGGACACCTGTAGGGGCAGATTTACTAAACCTGTCTAATATTTAGACACAGTAAATTTAGACTGGACAGTCCAAAGATGTACCAAATTTATCAAAGTGCCTACTTTTACACTCCCTAACCGTATTGCTAGGATCACAATAATGTTTGCCCAGTGTGCCCATTAGTAGCAATACCCCCATATTAATAATATGATTTGGGTTACCTTTTTCATCTAAAAGTTTCAGCCAGGGTAAAAAAAAGGACCTTTTGTGGGGACCTGGCTTAACATGGTATAGTTGCAAATTTATTTGTCTTAAGCCAAGCCTCAAATCCTGCCTATGAACTGTTTGATTCCAAGCAGTCCCTTTGTGCCCCCACACACAGTATAATTCCCCTTCAGTTGTCGTCACACAATATAATGCCCCCTCAGTGGCTCCCACACTGTATAATGCCCCTCAGTGACCCCTCATATAATATAATCTCCTCACTGGCCCATACCACAGTATAATGGCCTGTCAGTCATCAGCTATATGCTCTCTCATAGGCTACAGGCCTAAAGTGGCCTGTAGTGTATAAGGGAAATAGCGGGGCAGGGAGCCATAGACTTCTGTGACCTTCTACAGAATTTTGCTGTATCGGAGGATGCCGATACAGTTGATTACCAGAACAGGGACATTTTGGACACTAGGCAAAAGATACAGGTCTTATATCCCTGCATTACCTATTGTCAGCTTACAACAAGCCAAAACAGTTGGCACAAATTTAGCTATACCCTTTTCCAGCTAAGAAATGTCCCTGTTGAGTAAGGTGCAAAACACTTTATAAATGTGTGCAAGACATGTATGGCACATTTTGATTTATACATCTGTCTCACTGACCCATAGCAAGTCTTACTTACTGCTTGAATAAGCCATACTAGAAACTGCCATTTTTATCTATTGATTTTTAGTATTGTTGCTCAGTCCTATTCACATAAATGGAGTTGAGCTGCAATATCATACACAACCTGCAGTCAAAAATGGTGTTGTTTTAGCAAGGAAGCAGTCATATATTTTGTAATGTCATACATTCCCTATAATTATTGGTATGCGTAAATACCTGGTAAAATAAGCTGGGAGTTTAGCACATCCTTTATAGCCATCTTTGAAGGGCTATATATGCTCATTGGGGTGTTTTGAAGGGTTAAAAGTGTTTCTTTATATAATTTTTATATTTTTTTTCTCCTATGCATTTTAAAATTCCATTTTTAACAATTGTACCGGGGTTGTACGCTACTTTCAGCTCAGCACAGTATTAGATAAACTGTTTATACCACAGCTCCTCTCAGTGGCTTTGAGTGGAATAAACCTATCATCGTCTTGGAGAACGTTCATGAGTGATATAATTAAAATATTTACGGGAAGAGAATGATGTTCTGTGTGCACATTCTGCTGCTTAGTTTGCTTAGCCAAAGAAGAAATAAAAGAAAAAGCGTTGCTTAGCAATTGTTTACCCGCTAATTGTAGGACATTCTTCTACAAGAGCATGAGTGAACAAAACAGACATCAAGTTTGCAAACAAAATAAATACATCTTGATTTTCATATTGACATAAATACACACAGAACACAGTGAGTTAATGAGTCGCACAGCAAATGATAGGACCCAGCAACAGCCAAATATCAGTAACACATTAAGACATTCAGGGTAATGATGTAGATAAGCAGAAAACCCAGATACTACAATAAAATGCTTAGTGCAAGTGCAAATAATAACCTGATCCAATATACAGTCCATGCTACAATTATGTGTATAAATGATATTACATATCATCATATGATACTGGGCTGTCTGGAGTCATGCCTGTTTCAGTGTCTAAGCCTTTGTTTGGTGAAGCCTAGAGCTATGATCTTTTTGCTATTCTATTAATACTGTACCTAAAGGCCAGTTGTATTTCTTGGTTTGGTTGGTCTACTCATAGAGCATTGTAAACATGCCATTGGCATATACAACTATGCCTGATCCAGGCCACAACAATTATAGCAGGGGCGTAACTACCGGGGTAGCAGCGGTAGCAGCTGCCACAGGGCCCGGGACATTATGGGGCCCCGCAGCCCCCCGATGCTTTTTTTTTTTTTTTTTTTCAATAGGCCGTTACCCCAGTAGGTAACGGGCCCTATATACTTACCGATCCCGGGGGTCCCGCTCACGGCTGCCTGCGCTTCCGATTCTGTGGAGATGGCTGTGAGCAGGAGCGAGGATCGGTATGAGAGGCCGCGGGCCGAACACCACAATTTCTGCTATCATTATACTCTGGGGTCTTTGAAAAGACCCCGGAGTATAATAATCAGAGGCCCAGGGGAGTTGAGGGAACATAAAAAACAATGTACTTACCTCTCCTACGCTTCTCCAGGCTTCGGGCCTGTTTGGTGTCGTCCCAGATGTCAGCGGACGTCATTTTGCGTCGCAACGAGGGCCCGCATCACGTGACGCCGGCCTGGTCCAACATTGAAGAAGGCCGAAGTAGCAGCGACTGGACCGGAGCGAGGAACAGGTAAGCAACGTTGTTTTTTTATGTTTCTATCCTCTCCTGGGTCTCTGATCATTATACTCTGGGGTCTGAAAAGACCGCAGAGTATAATAATTGTTCATGGGTGGTCCACAATGGGACATATAATACTGTGTGCAGGGGCCACTATGGGGCAAAATACTTAGTGCAGGGGCCACTATGGGGAATAATAGTGTGTGCAGGGGCCACTATGGGGCATGATACTGTGTGCAGGGGCCACTATGGGGCAAAATACTCAGTGCAGGGGCCACTATGGGGAATGATACTCAGTGCAGGGGCCACTATGGGGCATGATACTGTGTGCAGGGGCCACTATGGGGCATAATACTCAGTGCAGGGGCCACTATGGGACATGATACTGTGTGCAGGGGACAATATGGGACATAATACTGTGTGCAGGGGCCACTATTGGGCAAAATACTCAGTGCAGGGGCAACTATGGGGCAAAATACTCAGTGCAGGGGCCACTATGGGGCATATAACTGTGTGCAGGGGCCACTATGGCACATAATAGTGTGCGCAGGAATGCGTTTTTTGGGGGGGGGGGGTTGGAGGGGGCGGTCCGGGGGCGCGATTGGGGGCAGCGGTTCAGGGGGGCCATGTCAAATGTTCGTCTTGGGGCCCAGCCATTCCTAGTTACGCCACTGAATTATAGTCTTCAAGCATACCTGTCGTTTTAGGTCACTTTTCAGGATAAGCTGCTGTGTGTGTACATGAGAAGTAACACTATTGCTTTTTCTATTTTAGTAGTTGTATCTGGAAGCTGCAGCCTTCTCTAAACTGGTGGGTGGAGACAGAGGTGTAACTTGCTCTTTAGGCCCCAATGCAAAATCTGTAATGGGGCCACTATCTGCCATGTGCCCTTTAAAAGACTGTTATATATTTTGACTCAGGGAGACCTTTGGGGCCCCCTCAGAATTCAGGACCCAGTAGCGACTGTTACCGCTAGCTACACCCCTAGGTAGAGATTAGCTGCCATACACTGTTCACACTAAATAGAGGAGAATCTGCTCTATGACTTTCTCTCTTACACTCATAAACAGCCCCAGGACCATGCAAGACACATATAGAAGTTAACTGTACTGATAGGAGGACAGTGCTTTGGGTTGCAATAGAACATATCTGTTTAATGCCAGCATCAGTGTAAGCCTCGGTTTCTTCTGTCATATCCTACACTTCCTTTCACACCTCCCGTTGCCCTTCTCCCTAGACTTGTACAGAGAGGAGTCCTGTATATCTCCATGGTTACAGGCCATACAAACAATGGAAAAGAGGCCAGATTTACCTGGTGTTAGATAAAACTATACAAAAAACACAAAAAAAGAAAAAACATGGACCGCACATCCCAATATTATACATTGATCTTGTGCTTCTCAGCAAAATTTACAATACAGAACATGAGGTTCTTAGTATACATATTGATCAAAGTGTATAAACCCACTAGCCACTTCACGGCGACCTCTTTATAGTGGGTCCCTACACTACTGGGTGCGGCACTGAACAGCAACTGCCACCACCATGATACAGCGCCCACAGGGCAAGCGACCCAGTGGCCCAGCAACACCCCTACCACCAGGCTAAGCCCCCAGGCTCTGGGCCACACCGCCCCATGGGCTCTGCACCCCAGCAACGACAGACACCGCACAGCACAGCACCATGTGAACAGATCACAAAAAAGTTCACCTTACCAAATGGTGTCAGTCAAAGGACTGCAACATGTGAACAGATCTCAAAAAGTTCACCTTGCCACATGGTCTCAGTCAAATGGACTGTAGGGACCCACTATAAAGAGGTCGCCGTGAAGTGGCTAGTGGGCTTATACACTTTGATCAATATGTATACTAAGAACCTCATGTTCTGTATTGTAAATTTTGCTGAGAAGCACAAAATCAATGTATAATATTGGGATGTGCGGTCCATGTTTTTTTTTTTTTTTGTATTTTTTGTATAGTCTTGTTTTTCCTTGGTACCAGCACTCCTCCCATTTGGCCCAGGTGTTTTTAAATTAAGGGAGCCTTCTACTGATACAGTCCATTTGACTGAGACCATGTGGCAAGGTGAACTTTTTGAGATCTGTTCACATGTTGCAGTCCTTTGACTTACACCATATGGTAAGGTGAACTTTTTTGTGATCTGTTCACATGGTGCTGTGCTGTGCGGTGTCTGTCGTTGCTGGGGTGCGGCGCCCATGGGGCGGTGTGGCCCAGAGCCTGGGGGCTTAGCCTGGCGACAGGGGTATTGCTGGGCCGCTGGGTCGCTTGCCCTGTGGACGCTGTATCGTGGTGGTGGCAGTTGCTGTTCAGTGCCGCACCCAGTAGTGTAGGGACCCACTATAAAGAGGTCGCCGTGAAGTGGCTAGTGGGCTTATACACTTTGATCAATATGTATACTAAGAACCTCATGTTCTGTATTGTAAATTTTGCTGAGAAGCACAAGATCAATGTATAATATTGGGATGTGCGGTCCATGTTTTTTCTTTTTTTTTGTATTTTTAGATAAAACTATGATTCTATGCAGGATGCAGACAGGCCCAAGTAGTATATGGTGAAGACTGTGCAGAATGCTGATGGAACCAGTCACACACTTACTGTCTATGAGGGGGGTGGATGCCCAATAATGCAAATACACACAAATAAAACTTGTATAAAGTGACATTCACATAGTAACGTAAAATGCACAGAGCTATATCACAGTCTGTTAATGATTATAATAATAATTTTGGACAAGGCTGGCTGTCCAGCGTCTCTATGCATACACGCCAGTAGTAGCAGCACCCTCCAATAATATAACAGGGTCTGACTGCATCTTACAAAAAAAATATTAATAACAATCAAGTATTAGTTAATATTTTGGCCAAAATACGCAAGCTAACAAACCACGTCACGGTTCCCCATGTCTTGCAAGTTCCTATAGTAAAAGCAAAGAAAATTCTCTGCAAAAGGACATCATTAGAACCATGGCTCTATGCAGGATACAGACAGACCCAAGTAGTATATGATGAAGATAAAACGGGTGCAGAATGGTGATATGCAGCCACTGCCTACAATCCATCAGGGGGTGTATGCCAAGGATGTGTTTTATGTACTTGGAGCTAGTGGTATATAGTGGTATTCTACATACATAACAGGGTAGCATCTATATTTATAAGATCCAGTGACTCGGAAAAAAGGGTCCTCTACCAGATCCAGACAAAGGGTCTGATACAACATCCCCTGTTTTATCCTTCCTTCTGCAGCCGGGCAGAGCGCACCTTGGGGTCCCTATTCACTGGGGCAGGCAGGCACAGGCTCTTAGCTCAGCCTCAGCAGGCTGAAATGGAGATCAGAACAGAGGCTGTGCTGTGGCAAATATCATGTACCTGGCAAGGAAGTAGACTCTGGGCACCAGCATGAAGGAGAGCAGTTACTATGGGTGAAGGTGGGACAGGGGTGCCACAGAAGTTTATAATATAGCTGGGGGGTTGGCACAGGAACTTTCTAATGTGGAATCTGGCATAAGGAGAAGTGGTGGCAGTACAGGGACATTTGGGCCCTACATATTTATTATAACTCATGCCAGTTTTCTTGCGTGAATTATACAGGAAATCTCTGCCAGTTCCTTACTGGCGTACTTTTCCACTCGGGCACCTGGGTGCGCAACTGATTAATTAAGAGGCCGGATCCTCCCCCGTGCATTGTGCTAGTTGGGGTCTTTATTAAGACTGGTGTATATAAATCTTCCCCATTGTATGCACTAAAAGGTGAAACCACATCAGAAATACAAAGCTGATACTTGGATGTCTGCTGTGCGCCACTTTATGCCTAATCTGCATTTTTTCTATATAAAATCTACAAAAGAATGAACATGCTCAGTCTTCTTATGAGTTATTTTTCTGCAGCACATGCAAAAAACAATGCAGATTTTTTTTTCTGCTGCACGTTCTGCATTTTTTGCTGCTACTTATTTAAAAAGAAAGAGAGAATGGGGCAGATTTATTAAGATCGGCATATAATAAGCCATTCTTAATAACCTGTCTGGCACAGGGAAAGAGAAATTTATTAAGATGCTGCTGCAAAGTGCATCATGAAAAGTAACAAAATCCACTCCTGTCTTATCAGTTTATGACCTATTCTTAGGTGGTGGTTCAACAACTAGGATCTGGTCAATCCAGCGAGTGGTGCAGATAGACAGAAAACCAGGGACCACGCCATACTTTGTACAGTAGCTGTGCTTGGTATCACAACTTCACTTGAATGGGATTAAACTGTGATCAGGCCATGTGACCAATGACTTTAAAATCCCATGGCCTGTGAAGTGAAAGCAGAGCTTAGGGAACTCTCCCTGAGTGCTGTCATGCTTTAGGCCAGGGTCCTAAATGTGGCATTTTACAGTAACTGCAATGTGGATGGGATTTTGTCTAAACCCATCCACACGCTGCGGAAAAATACGTGCAGCGGACACACTGTGATTTCCAAAACCGTCATGGTTTAGAAATCGCATTTGGCATTTTCCAGCTGGCGTTTTCCTTATAGTTATAATAGAAGCAGAAAGTCCACAGACGAAAACTTTGAAGACTTTCTGTGAAAAGCGCTGCAGGAAAAACTGTGATACGTTTCTGCTGCGGTTTTTCCCACACAGTTTTTTGGCTGCGTCCCACTACGTGGGGCTTTAGCTTTAAACAGTTAATTGTAGGGGTCTTGGGTGTCAGTGCCAGGCAAATCTTCAATTGTGGACCTCTTCTAAGGATAGGTCATGAACTGATAACAGTCTATATTATGTCCACAAATCCTGACCTAGAGAACAAATTATCTGAACTACTGTAGCAGCATCATAAGAAAATATGGATAGAATAGAGACCATAAAATATGGGTCCACTAAGGACATCTGAAAGAGGCCAAAGTGTGAAAAATTTCCTTATTACATTAGGAGCAACTTCAGGTTTTAGAAGAGTTTCCAAGTAATTTTAATCACAGTGACAGGATGGGGAATATAGTGCTTCACAGTAGTACTTCAGGACCCAGACTTAGACCTTATTCACACGTTCTGCAGCCGCTTCTCATGGACAGCACCCCACCTGCTCATTTGCAGAAGTGTGCTGTCTGTGGTTGATCCACTTTTCATTTCTGTGAAAAGATCATTTTTTTTTTATTTTAATTTTCTATATTTTGAATATTTCAGGTTCATGAAAAACGGATGATACATGAATGTCTTCTATTTTTCACGGACCCACAGACTTTCACTGATGCATCGATGGAAAAACAAGAACTTGGTCCACAAAAAACAGTGACATTTGAATAAACACATTGAAATTAATGGGTACACATGGCATCTGCAAAAAATGTTTTGCAAAACCTTTTTATATCTGAAATGCAGATGTGTGAATAAGACCTTAGAGGCATAAGCATTTTTGCATCTATGTGACAGCTGTGTGAAGCTGCATACCCTGCCTTTGTCTTATAAAATTAAAGGGGTTACCCAGAGAGAGAAAAAAAAAGTCCCTGGTAGCAGGAACCTCTGAAACTAGTAAACTAGGAAACAGTACAGATATTGCACAAAGTGATGTCACAGTACCGGGATAATGAACACAGTGAGAAAAGTCCCTGGTAGCAGGAACCTCTAAAACGTAACAAACACCTCTCCTTGCTATTTTATTGCAGAATGGCATCTTCACTTCCCCTGGCTATAACTTTTTGCTCCATATGTTATCTTACATCAATTCCTGCTACCAGTGAGCTTTTTTTTTGTCTGCCCCAGATAACCCCTCTAAGATTGGGCAGGGAATCAAACAAAGAAGCTATGGTTACTTCAAAAAAGATTAAATTATGGGGGCACTCACCAGAAATTTCACAGTGTGATCTTGTAAAAATATTCAAGCTTTATTGTAGAATCACAAGGGGATGAACATCCATAAAATCTAGAAAAATGTAGACATGTTTCACCCATTCAAGGTTTGCTCTGATTAAGAACCCTTGAATGGTTTCAAAACATGTCAACATTTTTCTGATTTTTATTTATGTGCACCCCACTTTGCTTTTAATCTGATTCTTCAATCAGCTTGAATATTTTTCCAAGATCACAGTGCAGTGCAGGAGTTATACCTAGTGTTACTATTTTCCTGGGAACCACCTGGTAATTCCTCCTTCTCCATGCATTAAGAGACAAATCCCTGGGATGAAAGCACCTATTTTCTGCAAAGTGGTGAGCTGACCTACCCATATTAGTCCCTTGCCCAGGGGCATAACTTACAGCTCCTGTGCCCTGGTGCAAAATATGTAATAGTGCCCCTACCTACTTTGTGCCATTTAGAATGGTGTTTGATTAATATGTAACATAGGGACTTTTGGGAACAAGTAGTTACTGCTTTTCCTGCACCCATTAAAGCTATGAACCTACCTTTGTCCATGTTTTTCTACGCCATCTGAGTGTCCTTGTGGATTATCAAAAATCCATTGCTGTCTTCTCTACAAGAAACAAAACTAAGGAGGACAGATCGCAAAACCAGGAAGATGGTCAAGACATCTTGGTAACCAACAAGTGATAAAGTATCAGGGGGTGAGGAGCAATAAAGTGCCAAGGTTTCCCAGTGTGTTTGGAAATGTGTGGTAGAGAAAAATAGTACCAGCGGGCCACGATTACTTGTATATTGACTTAAAAACAAATCAGGGGTGTAACTAGTAAACAGTACAGATATTGCACAAAGTGATGTCGCAGTACTGGGATAATGAACACAGTGATGTCACTAAACCTGGATAATGAAAAAAGTGATGTCACCGTACTGGGATATCACTTTTGAATAAACACATTTGAATACACACATTGAAATTAATGGGTACACATGGCATCTGCAAAAAATGTTTTGCAAAACCTTTTTATATCTGAAATGTAGATGTGTAAATAAGACCTTAGAGGCATAAGCATTTTTGCATCTATGTGACAGCTGTGTGAAGCTGCATACCCTGCCTTTGTCTTATAAAATTAAAGGGGTTACCCAGAGAGAGAAAAAAAAGTCCCTGGTAGCAGGAACCTCTGAAACTAGTAAACTAGGAAACAGTACAGATATTGCACAAAGTGATGTCACAGTACCGGGATAATGAACACAGTGATGTCACAGTAGATAAATAATGCACTGTACAGGAATTATGCACATTTTTTGGATAATGCACACAGTGATATCATAGCACTAGGATAATGCACACAGTGATACCATAGTACAGGGTTAATAAACAGTGATGTCTCTGTACAGGGATATTGGTGCATATGGACCCCCTAAGTTGTTGGGCCCCATAGCAGCTGCTATCCCTCCTACCCTGGTAGTTTCACCCAGTAACCAAGCTGACAATTTGGTCACATGATGTTTTGACACAATGGGTAATTATCATGTAAAACTGCATACAGAGAAAGACATAGGACCAAATAGATTGGTGGCATTGAAACAGGAAAGAATCAGTAAGGTTAGTAAATTGGAAACAAAGTATTTAATTGAAAATGTGGAAATGTTCTGGTAATTCCCGGGAAAACCCTTGCAGTAGACTTGCTCCAATTTTCCAGCCAATATCCCTTACTTTAAAGAATAGGACTTGTAGTTCTTTCTGTAATATCATCTCTATCCAAATGTGCTTGTAGATAATTGGATAATCCCTGAGAGAATTTGTGTTCTTTATGTACTGTACACAACTGCTCATTTGCTTTATACAAGCTCCAGCTAATGATCCCAATGGTGTACAAGATTCTTAAATATCCTCCTTTTCTGCCAGACAAAGATCAAAATCTGTTAAGGAATCACAATTTCTACCCTTCATCCACAAAATGAATTGAATTGCCAATATTAAGGTTTCTTCTGGCCCTGTGTAGCATATCCAGCATACTTTGACAGCAGCAATGACTACAACATATAACTATGATGGCGCAGTAAATAGAGGCACTGCCTTGGAGTACGTATGACCATGAGATTTAATGGGACCAGGGTGACATACATATGGATTTCAAAGGTCAAATGGGGAAAAAGTATAAAGGGAATGTATCATCAGAGGTCACAGAGCATACCTAGAAAACGTTTCCATAGACGTCAATAGAGTTGGCTCCATACCATTGTATCTATGGTCCATCTCCAGGAGACAGGAATTCACGAATTATTTTAGGTGATTTTTTTAAATATAGATAATGACATGAAAAATTTAAAATAACCACCAAAAATTAAAAAAAAAATCTATGTTTAATATAAAAATGTGATTTAAATGATAAGTCATTTCTGGGTGACAATTTTCCTTTAAAGCAACAGTCCAAGCAAAACTAATATTTCCTAATACAGGGATTGGGGCATGTCACAAGGATTGTCTCTGGTGTTTTGTGAAACATTATATCATGCTCAGGTCCTGCACTAGGCATGACACAGTGTATTAGTATAACTTAAAGTGAGCTTGGGATGGTTGCGCTATAATCTGTCAGAGAGAATCGTAACAATTCAATGGCATCTTGTGAATTGGCTGAAATACATTTACTCAATTGAAGCCATTTTCTCATGAAGATGCCTCCTGTCTATGACATATGGATGTTAGCATGATGGTCAGCACTAAGGAAAATTAGTGGGATGTGGTCATGGAGGAGATATGTGAATTTATTCAGTGTAGAAGGTGTAGCAAAGTGAAGAAGGATAGGGTGTCTGTTATTTTTGGTGTTATGGTGTCCTATAAAGCATAAAATGAGAAAAAGGGATAAACTAATATATCTACCAAAATCAAAATAATTAACCAAAAGGAAAACATAATTGTATATGCATGTCATACAGTGGGGTCTCCTGCTTGGGACCTCCCATGTATGAGCCAGAATGGAGCTTGTGCCATTCTTGTATTACATTACATTACATTTATCTAATTACATTTAATATTATATATTAATGTGTGAATTTATCTAAATAACACTATATTTCTTCTACAATGTGCAATGTTTCCTGGCATGCCAGGAGCAGAACTTGTAGTCTCTGATGAGATTATCAGATTTCACTGCTGGGTTCAATGATTTCCAGTTTAACCTTGTCCGTGGTGCTGAAACTGAAATCTATAGGAATTTTTTGCCTCAACATGGATTCTGCAGGGTATGACTGAGAGAAAGTCCTAAAACAGGGACTGGTTGCTATGGTTATGATATTTAAAACCTGTAATCTCATGCATGGGATTGGCAGGCAGTGTGCCTATAGCAACAAATCTGTCTCAAATCTTTATCTCAAGCTCACTTAGCTTAGTTTAGGGTAGGGGTAAAAATGCTTGACAAGTCTCAAATCAGGTTTCTCTTCATCATTCCCCACCATTTTAGTCAATTTTGTGCAAAATATATTTGGAAGAAAACTATATATTTAGTATGATTGAAATACTATCTCTAACAAAACTAAAATCTTCTAAGACATCTGTGGCTGTACTTTTGTACTTCTATTGTCAATCTTTGTCCAAAAATATACTCAGTTAGCCTCTAAAAGTTATCACCTCATTTCTTCACTCTTCCACATGGAGTATTGACATTCCTAACCTTTGTTCTGATAAAATAAAACCATACTTAAAATCCATCTATTCAATGTTTGCTTTCTGTTATCAGCCATTTAGGTACAATAGAGGCTCTTCATGATGTTATTTAATAGTCTGTACCAGTGATAACTAATTTCTATCAAATATCTCCAGTTCTAACTGTATATAAAGGGCAAACATACCATAGAGGCAGAACCATTTATGGTGGGTTCACACTTGCGCTCAGAGTCTATCCGCCGCGAATCCGACCTAAATGTCGGAAAAAAGGATAGGGAAAGGATTGGGAAAGGTTTGAGATGCATTGCTTAAAAACCCATTCACTTCTATGGGTTTTTAAAGCAATGCGCGGGTGTCTTATTGCACCCTCTGTGCCGCGAAGCTTTTTTTTTTTTTTTCGTTGGAAACTAACAAATGAAAGGGTTTACAGCTTTAAAATTGTCTCCAAAAATAAATACTTTTACATAAGCGAGTAGATCTACCAAGGCTTGAGGCATTTGATTTTTTTTAGTCAAGCAGAACCCTCGGAGAGATGGGTGAAGTTAAGGCTTGCTATCCCCCATCCCATCTGGCCAGGGATAATAAAAGTGCCTGGCTATAGCAAGACATCTCCAGTGAACACACAGAAAACCAGTGAAGCCTATCGTCCAGCAATGTGGACTCAATTAAAGCACCGCATTCCAAGTGGGGGAAGGACTGACCTAAGCAAGTAAAACACACTTCCAAGAAAGATATAAAACTGAGGGTCGGTTCATCACACCTCCCCCTTTTAGAGCGTGTCGGGAGGAAGGACGATCCTAAGATCGCCTTCCGCGGACACCTTGGCGGCCTCACCCCGCCGGGACCTGTGCTGGTCCCTGACCATATTCCTGGCGTACTGATACCCTCTTCCTCTCCTGTCTGAATGGAGACTCTTCTAAGGTTCAGGCTCTGAATTAAGTAGACCTGGCTACCTCCTGCTTGCTCTGGGTCCCTCCCCCGAGTGCTGGTGTCCCTCAGACCCACACTCACAACCTCAGGCCCTTGTGGTACCAGTGCTGAGACCCCATCCCGGCAGTCTCCGCCCACCTGGCTACCCCCGGCCTGCACTGGGACCTCGTTCTGAGTGCTGGCATCCCGCAGATCCACACTCGCAACCCCAGGCCCTTGTGGTACCGGTGCTGAGACCCCATCCCGGCAGTCTCCGCCCACCTGGCTACCCCCGGCCTGCACTGGGACCTCGTGCTGAGTGCTGGCATCCCGCAGATCCACACTCGCAACCCCAGGCCCTTGTGATACCAGTTTAGAGACCCCTTCCCGGCAGTTTCTCAGGGTCTCTCCCACACTAGCCGCTAGTTGGGAGAGTTCTAGGGGATTCTGCACCTCCCCCTTTTCTTCCAAACCTACATCCTGTTCCTCCTGTACTTGGGTGGGTGATGGTGATACCTTGGGCAAATGACTGAGATCATGCTTCCCCAAACCATCCCTCCACAATACATTGACAGGTAATACATTTGACACACCCCCTGCTTGGGTCCCATCTCCAGCACCCCATGCCTTCTGCACTTGGGCCATGGGCATGACTGGCACACCTTGGATGGCTGTTTCTCCTTCCCAGGACTCTTTCACAAGAGTTAGGGGCCCACGTACACTTCTCCCGTACAAGAGCTCAAAGGGGGAGAACCCCGTTGAGGCTTGCGGCACCACCCGGTAAGCGAACAGCAGGTGCGGGAGATAAAGCTCCCAGTCACGCCCGTGGGACTCGACTAACATCCTGAGCATCTGCTCCAGGGTGCCATTGAACCGTTCACACAGGCCATTGGTCTGTGGGTGATACGGGTTGGACACCAGATGTTGCACCTCTGTTACCTTACACAGGCCTTGCATCAAGGCAGACATGAACTGGGTACCTTGGTCTGTGAGCATCTCTCTGGGAAATCCAACACGGGAGAAGATGCCTACCAGAACCTTGGCCACTACATCAGCCCGGGTGGAAGACAACGCGACAGCTTCCGGGTACCTAGTAGCGTAGTCTACTACCGTTAATATGAAACGTTTCCCGGTGCGACTGGGAATGGACAGGGGTCCAATGAGATCCACAGCCACCCGCTGGAAAGGTTCGGTTATGATGGGCATAGGTATCATTGGGGCTTTTGAGCCTTGCCCCGCCTTGCCCATCCTCTGACAAGTGTCACATGAACGGCAGTATTTAGCTACATCTGTCCCCATCTTAGGCCAGTAGAATAAGTGGCTGAGGCGAGCCTTGGTCTTAGCG
Source organism: Leptodactylus fallax (assembly GCA_947044405.1). Lineage (NCBI taxonomy): Eukaryota > Metazoa > Chordata > Amphibia > Anura > Leptodactylidae > Leptodactylus > Leptodactylus fallax. The sequence goes on along the minus strand of CAMRHE010000344.1, from coordinate 1,570,193 downwards.
ATCCCCAGGTGGCCTGCCAGTGGAATATCATGAGCAATCCGCAACAACTCCACCCGGTAGGGTTGGGGTACCACCAAATGTTTCTCCCTGAGCCGACTTTCTTTTCCCTTTGTGGGGATCGTTTCCCGGTACAACCTCCCTTGCTCCCAGTACACGCGGTCCTTGTCCGACTCCAAGGGAGGTTGATCAGCACGCTCCTTCAATGCGTCCAGACTGCGGTCAGTTTGGACAGCGTCCCTGAACTCCTGACTGGAAACAGACAGAAGAGATGTGCATGTCACATACCCGCCGGGCTCCTCCGGCTCCAGTGTGGGGAGGCTAGTCACGGCGGCCTCAGTGCCATCTCCGGGTGACAGAGGGAACGGCTCAGGGGTCGGAGCGCCTTCCACCCCTCTAGCACTCTGGCTGCGGGTTACCACCGCAACACCAGCAGTCCATTCCTCATCCGGATCGGCCCTGAGATCCCCGTGACCCACCTGACCACCTGGCACATTGTCCTCAGTTGGGGTTGCCCCCAGCATCTCAGAAGAGCTACCCGGTAAACCTGCAAGGCAAGAATTAGCAATTACATTGACATGGCATTCATTCATTGATTCACAGTGAACTGCCTGGGTGACTGGCTCAGCCAGGGTCACACTGAGGGGGCTATCAGCACCTGCAGATGTGGGCGGGGCTACAGCCAGGTCAGCATTCCACAATGTCTCATTCACATGCTCACTGATTACTTTAGCTGGACACACAGCAAGGGGAGACAGGCTGCAGACCCCTCCCTCTGCCTGTGTCTGTGTGACAGGATTCAACACCATATTAGAATCATCCTTCAGTACAGACATTTTGTCACAGCGAGGTGGGGCTACTCCCAACCCATATTGGGACACCAAGGGCCCCAAATCTCTTCCCAATAGTACATTGGCAGGCAGATCAGACACTAGCCCCACATCACGCATCCCTTTTCCCGCACCCCAGTCCAAATGGACGCAAGCCATGGGCACAGTTACGCGTTCTTGTCCAATACCCTTCAGGGTCAGAGTTTTTCCAGGGATAATACTGTCCACAGGGACCAAGTCAGGTTGCACCAGAGTAATCTGCGCCCCAGTGTCCCGAAATCCCATGACCACCTTACCCCCCACAATGACCTGTTGACTGTTGGCATCGGATTGCAACCCCTCCCTCCCCACCAAGTATACAGATGGGCCAGCTGCCGTGGCTGGGGACACAGGGGGGGTTCTTAGAGCAGTTGGGGCACTCCGCCTTGAAATGTCCTGGCTGGTTACAGGCATGACACCGCCGGACCTCTCCTTGGGATTTAGAGGTGGTCCCTGGGGAACCCAGAGTTCTTGGGACAGGGGAAGTAGAGGGGGCACCCGGGACAGAGTTTGTCTTACCCCACTTGGAGACCGCAGGCTGTGGTGAACTCCAACTTTGCCCCTCCTTCCCGCTTGGGGGTCTCTGCAGTGTGGCTCCTCTCTTGATCCCTTGCTCCCTGGTGGACACATAGTCGTCAGCAATCTCTGCAGCATTGTCTGCTGTTGTGGGTTTCCGATCACACACAAACTGGCGGATCTCCAGAGGGCACACCTGGAGAAATTGTTCCTTTATCATAAGATCCCCAATTCCCTCAAATGTGGTGACAGTAAGTCCTTTGATCCACTGCCAGAATGTAACCTGTAAGTGGTGCAGAACATCCGCATAGCTCTCTGTGGGACCCCGCTGGATATTCCGGTACTTTTTGCGGTACACCTCCGGCGTGAGCCGGTATCTCCGGATCAGCACCGCTTTGATGGTCTCATAGTCCGCGTCCACTGTTAAGCTCGTGGAAACATCCAGGCCTTTTCCCTTCAGCCTGGGAGACAGGTAACGGGCCCATTCTGCCTGGGGAATATGATGCTGCTTACACATCCGCTCAAATCCCCACAAAAACGAGTCCAAGTCCCCGTTATCTTCCAAGATTGGAAAGTCCTCGGATCGGATCTTTAGTGCTCGGGCTCCTGGAGTTGGTGCAGGGGAAGGTTGCGCCTGCTGGCAAATTTCCAGCTTTTTTAGCTCAAGCTGATGCTCCAACTCCGCCCGACGCTCTGCAGCAGTGGCCTCTTTTTCCGCCCGGCGCTCTGCAGCAGCAGCAGCGGCCTCTCTCTCAACCCGGCGCTCTGCAGCTTCTCTCTCCGCCCGGCGCTCTGCAGCTTCTCGGTACTGGAGAATCACCTGCAGACGGGTGCTAGAGTCACTAGCATCTATCTGCTGTAAGGCCATTTGCAAGTATAAGTCCGTTACCCCCACAGAACTGGGGCTACTGGTCCCTCCAGGCACAGTTACCTCTGGGGTTCGGGCACCTGCTGAACCGTCTGGCATGGTGATGTTTTCTTGTGCCAGCCCCTCAGGACTTTGCTCCTCGTCCTGCCCGGCTGCAGCACCTTCCATATCAGCCATCTGCGCAGCGTTTGTATCAGTCAGTTGCTGCCGTCCCCTGACTCCACTTCTCAGAGTCCGAGACATCCACTGGAAGTCGTTGCCAAATAAAAGATAGGACAGAAAAAAGAAGAAGGGAGGGAACAGTACTGTACCAAACTTTCACTGTATTTTAAGCTTGATCTCATACCGCGCTCGTTCCATAGGATTGCCGCAATCCCCAGTGTCTGCGTGATACCACACCCACACACTGTAACCCTAATATCCCACAACGCTGCCACCACTGTGAAGAATATCGCCTCGCCCAGCCGCCTGGCACGCCTGCGATCAAACTTCTTTCTTAACCTTCCACTCACACACCGTGAGTAGACCGGGTCATAGGATAAAAATGAAACGAGCGATATAAATTTTATATGTTTAATAACCCAAGTGGGTCGGTATGGATTAATAGCATATACAGAAATATACAATATTAATATGATCAAGCATAAACATACAAGCAAAAGGGCAGTGATACAATACACCAAAATAAAAGGAAATAAAGATTAGAAAAAATACCTGAGCACACAGCCCTGTCCTAGCTGTCTCTCTTCCATGTTCAGCACAATAGACTCGTAGTCCGTTTCTCTAGGCCACAGCAGAGTTTTGGGCCTAGGGTGCAAGCTTAAGCAAGTTGCATAAAACAATCCTTCTACATGCTGTCCAGAACTAGGCCCTCAAAGCATTCCTCAGTAGGGCAGGCCCTCTCATCTTCTCCCAGATCAGAGCTCCTTACTGCCTCTTTGCTGAATGACCCCAGAATCCAGGTCTGCCCACAGCATATGGCTAGTGCTCCACCCACCCCTTGCACCCAGGCAGCCCCCCTTCTCCCACCTTTGCAGAACCCTCGGAGAGATGGGTGAAGTTAAGGCTTGCTATCCCCCATCCCATCTGGCCAGGGATAATAAAAGTTCCTGGCTATAGCAAGCCATCTCCAATGAACACACAGAAAACCAGTGAAGCCTATCGTCCAGCAATGTGGACTCAACTAAAGCACCGCATTCCAAGTGGGGGAAGGACTGACCTAAGCAAGTAAAACACACTTCCAAGAAAGATATAAAACTGAGGGTCGGTTCATCACACCCCCCATTCCGCCCAATTCATTTCATACACCACCTGTAAAAGAAGAACCAGACAATAAAGCTGATGCCTTAATCTTCAGTAACCTTCAAGATCTCTTCTTGTCTATGGAAAACTTGTAAGAGGTTCTTCTCATTTTCTCAAATGATTCTTTTATATAGCAATTGGGCCAAAGCATGGCGGCCAGCTGTTGTTAGCCATCTGCCTGAATCTGAATCATCTTAAATAAGCTGCAGCTGCTTATAAAGCACAATCAGCAATGGTCACGGCACCAGCAAAATGTTCATTATGAGTTTTTTAGATGATTTTATTATATAGATATATAAATAATATGTTGGTCCTCAATGTACTGTCACTGGAGGAAATCAATGATTAAAACTCCAGCCATTAGTTCACAGATCACATCAGAATTTTCTGGATTCATCAGATCATAAAACTTCATATCACATAAGATCCACTGTGTGTAAATGTCTGACCTACTATCAGGAGGAGGTTATATACTGTTTGTAGCCAGTTACTGCCTTGAAGTGATCCACAGTGGGAGGAGATGGTAATTTTTTGGGCCTTATAGAGCAGTCATTTATGGCATATCCTATCAATATACCACATCTTTCCCTGCAATAACCCTTTAAGTTCCTATATAAAGTATGGAAGCCAACCAGCCTGTGGCCTTTTATGGTCACAGGGACCTGCTGGTGTACAACAGATTTGTTTTAGTCCCCCTCTGGTTGTATGGATCTTACTAACTCTCTACCAAATTCAGAACATCATAAAGAAAATATAATCTTACATGGTTGATGGAATTTTTAGTGCTGTAAAAAGTCTCCAAAATTCATAGGTGAAAAGTAAATAACAAAGCGCAATTGTTTATTCAGCTGCCACCAACAAGGAAAATTTCTATTTCTTGTGGACCTATTGAAGTGTAGGGCTTTTGCACAATGTCAGTATATTTTATAGCACTGTGGACTATATATTATGCTTATAGCAAGATCCAGTTGGCATCAATAGCTAATAATTTTATTTCTACTAACTACAATGTGACAAAGGCATATCCTAGACAAGGTGTTATTACACAAAGGTAGGACTACATGTCTCAGCATCGCCTAGCTGAAGGGGCATGATAGCACATGTAGCCCCAAATAAAAGAGGAAACTGCCCTGTCTATATTCGTATTAGTGCATGTGTCTATTAGTAGGAAGAATCCGTCCTCTGCAAGCAAAAGTACATGAAGTACAAGAATTAGATGTTCAGTGAATTTGAGTAAACAGCGGAAATTGAATTAAGTTAATATTTGTCTGGTATTACTGAGTCTTGTTTCCACTTAATGCATTGTCAGTCAGTTTTCTGGTTTCCATAATGGACAGGAGGTACAGAGAGCATACTGCTTGACAAACTGACATACAATAGACAATGCTACCCTATAATGTATTACCCATTATTTATATAGCTCCAAGATATCTTATAGTACTGTACACAGAAATCACTACATACTCCCCCTAAATCAGACCACAAAAACTCATAGGAATCCAATTAAAAGGATTGTTCATTTATATCAATCATGGGCCAATAAAGCATATAGACATCACGGGGGGGCCACATCTCTCTGTATCTATCCAAAGGCCTTGACTGAAAGGGGCTGTCCCATTATGGACCCTTATCCCCTATCCACAGGGGCCCCCAGCTATCAGGAGGACGCAGGACCGAAAGTCCCCCTAAAGCCTCCTTGTGAATAGAGCACCAGTGTGCTTGTGTGTCCAGCACTCTATTCACTTCTATGGTTTTGGGCGCTGACAGAGATTACAGTCACACAAGCATACTGGCGCTCCATTCTCAAGGAGGCTTTAAGGGGACTTTCAATCTCCCATCCTCCTGATCGCTGGGGACCTGGCAATCAGGACCCTAGTGATCAGACACTTATCAGTGTAACAATTGTCCATAATGGCACAACCCCTTTAATGTATTATATGGTTGTCCACTGAATTGTATGTCTAGTAATACTGCTACATTTAATATGTCAGTCATTTTGCTGTTACTGTAAAATGCAGCATTTTTTCTACTGTGTTTCTGCAATGTGCAGCTTCAGCCTAAAGCCTCATGAAAACGACCGTGTGTATTGTCAGTGTGTTAGCCATTTTTTTCACAGCTAGTACAGTTACCCAGTAATTTCTATGGCCTCATATACACGACCCTTTACTATCACAAGTCAATGTATGCAGCACTGTTTTAACACATTGGTGGGCTCAGTGCAAAAGTTTCATAAGTGGGTACCCCCCAGCACACCACTTAGACATATCTGACCCGCCCAAATTCTAATGCCCCCTTGGCATCCCCCACATAGTATAATGCCTTCTTAGTGGCCACATACAATATAATGCCCCAGCAGTGGCCCCATATAATATAATGGCTCATCACACATTAACCTGTTCCCCCAGTGGCCCCTCAGACATTAACCTGTACACCCCCGTGGCTCCTCAGACATTAACCTGCCCTCCCAAGGGGACCTTCAGATATTAACCTATTATAATATCCCCCTCCAGTGTCCTATGCAGTTTCATGTCCCTCTCCAGTTGCCTCCACAGTTTCTTGTCCCCCTCAATATATATTGTCCTCCTTCAGTTGCCCCACATTTTCTTGTCGTCCTCAGTATATTTTGTCCCTCTCCAGCTGCCCCCAGTTTCTTGCCCCTTCCAGTTGCCCCATAGTATACACTGTTTCCCTCCAGTTGCCCCTTTATTGTTTCCCTCCAGTTGCCCCCAGTACAATGGGTCAAAAAAAAAAAAAAAAATACTCACCTTTGCCTATTTCCCTGTTCTCTTCTTTCTCTGGTCCATCCCGGAGTCTTCAGGGAGCAACAAGCATGAAGTGACATCACTACATTGTGCCTATTGCTTGCAAGTCATCAGGAGCAGAGAATGGGGTCAAATGGTGATGCAGGGAGAGGATGTCTCCTTGTCTTAGTATTGTACTCAACTCTTCTGTAACCAGAGGACATGGATGAGTTGGATTTGGGCAGCACCATGGCCCCGCTACCATAGGTCCTTGTGCAAGTGCCCTATGGTTAAAGCGGCCCTGAATGTATGGGGCCGTGAGCATGGGGCAAACTCAGGACATGTCCTATTCCTATCCTTTTTGCACCCCTGTGCTCAATGAACACAGGAGATGGGGCAGTGGAGGCACAGGCAGTACACAGATGTCATCCATGTGTCATCCATGCCATTGAACCACAGACCAGTCTCATGCACACAGTCATGTGCATGAGGTCTTAGTTTGTTCTTGGTGGAAAACAGTTAGAACAATGGTTGGAAGACCATGAGAACACAGACAAAACATATCCATATAATGCCTACAAAATAATAGCTACCATATAATGCCTACATGATACTTTTACACTGTATGCAAATAATACTACCATTTAGTGCCAGCATACACTGCAAAAATGTTTTCATGCATTCAGTGCCCAAAGAAAAGTGTAATTTAGTGTCATAATTGGAATACTGTTGCCTACTTATTAAAGGGACTAATAGTAACGTCCCTGGGGCAGTCAATAGGTTATTGGTAAAATGGTAAAGTTTACACACTTCAGTCCCAGATTTCTCCTTTGAGATCAGTCTTTGGAGCCCACTAGAAAAAAAAGGTGATATTGGAAATCTACTCAGCTTGCCACCCTCTTAAAACATCCCTGTTTATGAGTATTGTCCAGTGTCATAGAGAACAACATACATATATTTAGCCCACCGTATGTTTTTTCCAGTCTTTCTCTTCACAAATCCTCTAAGATCACTTGACACAGTTTTTATATTCCACACATAAAACTGCAAGCAGTACATAGCACAATGCCTCTGACACAGAATTACATGGGGTCTTGCCTTTGGCACTAAGAAGAATCACACGGGAACCTTGGAAATCAATTCACACAAAACTAAAGCAGGATCTGACTCAGCAAGCAGAAATCCCCAAACATTATTATTCCTATCAAGTGTAGTATTATAACCCCCGGCTTGGCTATGCTGTTAGCAGATGATATATTGTCATTTGCCAGTGGGTGAAATGAAAAAGAAGAAAAACTTTACTTTGAGCTGTGAATGAACATAAGATACAGATCTCATAGGTAATGCATTCCAGTCCGCATGGTCTATATGGCTGACCTTAGATGTCATTGTGCATGTTTATGATCAGACCTATCCAAAAATTTAAATAAACTAATTGGGTTTGGATTACAGTGTGATGCCAAGGTGTGCTACCCTGGTCTATTTTCTGGTGGTGACTTGACTTGTTTTCTGTCTTATGGTGCACACACTACTGACCAAGGAGATCAGCAGTGCAGGACAGTTTTGTCACTTCTGTTCACCCAGTAATATTCTATAATAAACTCAGAATCAAATGCCCCAAAATTATCTGCTACAGAGGTCAACATAAAAGTGCCAGCTAAAAATGCTTCAGATGCCCCAGGAGTACCTACTACAGATTTCCCCTCAAGTCTGTAACATAAAGATTCCCCAAAGAGTGCCTGCTACACAGACCAGTCTAGGAAGATACGCAGGTCTCTCTATAAAGAGGTTGTCTAATTTGGATAATGATTTTTAAAAATGTCAGCGTACCTGCCTGCATACTCTTAGCAACATGCATGAGCTCATTATGCCTCTAGGAGTATGACAGTGGGTACAAAGAAGCCCGCCACTGCTGTACTCTATGTTAAACCTGTCCTGGATGGGTTCTCTGCTGCTGGAGGTGAGGGGACGGAGTCAGGGATAGAGCTAGGTTAGGGGCAAGATTTAATCAGGAGCGGGATTCAAATCAGGTTCTGTGGAGGAACCAGAGGGGTTGCATACAAACTGAGCCACGGAAGATTTTCACAGTCACTGCGCCAGAAATCCTTTCAGGCTGATACACAGCCTGAACAGAACCCACAGCATTAAACCTTAACCCAAACTCAACCAGGCCCCACTCCTCTCCTCCAGCAGCAGGAATCCTCCCCAGGAGGGGTTTTACATTGAGAAGAGAAGTGGCAGTTATCTTTATCCTCCACAATCATACCCCTAGAGGCAAAACAAGCTCCTGTACCTTACTAAGAGGATGTAAGCAGGTATCAGGGCAGGTAGCCTGACATTTTTTTTTATTTTTTATTTTTGGGGAACCATTTTAAAAACTAGTGATGCAACTATAAGCAAGTTGCATCACTAGTTCTATGTACTTGTGGGATTATTATGCCAAATCAAAAGAAATATTAGCTGCCTGGTGCCAGAATTCAATCAATCAGCTGGTGGCTTACAGTATATATGACCAGATAATGTCTTCACAGACCTTTCCATGCCAAGGTCCCTTACTAATCTATTTTTAGATTCTGAGGCTATAGCAAAATCACTTCCAGAGGCAAATCAATGGACATGACATATGACAGTTATCATCATGCCACATTTTCATTGCCTTCTATGGGAAGAAAATGCTACTCTAATTAAAAATAAAAATATTCTTAAAGTTTTTCTCTAAACTACCGGCGCATTCAACACAGTATCCTGCTGACAATAAGAACCCGAACTGTCATGTTGCCTATAAACTGTACTCCCAATGCACCAGTATTACAGCTAATCACTTGCACAAATACCTCCCAAGCCAGGCTTCCTAATATTACCGCTCCTCCATAATTTTACCCACTGTGTACTGAATGGAACATAAAAAAAAAAGAAATGGAACATGAAAAAATGTCAACGATATTTCTGCCTCGTAAACAAGCTCCTCTCATATGTTTCAGGTATTAATAATGCACAATGCCTGGTGTTATATTGTAACTTGAATTCTATCTGAACTACTGGGAGATTTGGTGACACCTTGCATGTTTCCAAACCTAATTATCTATAATAAGTCAAAGATTGACGCCCAGGCACACAGTAAGCTGTGCACCCAGTTCCAAAAACATGTTAGTTTCATAGAAGTTCCATAAATTTCTTAATGAGCTGAGCAATGAGAGACAAATCCATTAGATTGACATTGAGATTTGATTTTGCAACGACCCCATAGGAGAGGAAATGCAATAAAAATCCTTGCGTTTATCAGCGGCTCTGTTTACGGAATGTGATCCCTTCTGAGTGTGCTGAGATATTAATAATTAAAGATTTATTAGTGGTGACTGAAATTATATTTCACTGTCCCAGAAGTTCGTTCTACTGGAGATAATTCAATTCAGAAATCACAGATTGACAGAATAGGAGTCTGAGAATTGGTTTTAACGTCAGATGTAACAGAATTACCGTGTCAGGTATGAACTTCAACACCTACAGTAGTTCTTTGGTGGGCCCAATCTTATCACCTGGTTTTGTGGAAGGATTTCCTTAAGGGCATTGTTAGAACCTTTTGCCTGGTGCTACAGGTCTTTCCGCTTACATTTAATAGTATCAACATCCTTCCCCTCAGCTAGTGTTACAATGTGGCACCAGGTGTTTACCAAAACAGTTGTTAAAGCCTGTTTTGGCTGGTCACAGAATGATTGCATTTTAGAACCTGTATTCTGGTCACAACACACATATAGTAGGGGCTCTACTGAACAAAATTTAGATCAAAATAATGTCTTTCATGATCTAGAGCAATGAGTAGTAGAACTATGGGAAGTCTGGGTAACTCAGATTCTAAAATATTGCTGCATTATGGAAATGTGAAACTAAACTAGCTATGTCAGGTTACACATTCCCATTAGTGAAAACCTATTTGGCATCCAGGGTAGTTATACAAAAGTTAGGGTGTCCCATAGCTCTCACCACTAAATAGAATTCTATGCCAGCATGACCATAAAATATATTTTTGCCCAATAATGCCCAAATATAAAATGTAAATGGTTGTAAATTGCCCAACCAGAGGAACTATAGTTGAGTAATATATGACATACTATGACACATACCCCCAAATTAAATAGATGGGGATCCTGTGTAAATGCAACACTGAAGCCTCAATAGTTACTAATTCTAATAGTATCACAAGGTGTTAGAAAAATCACAAATATCCAAACGCAGCAGAGCAGCTTGGAGCCTCGGCAATGTGTATTCAGTATTCGCTAACTCTCGCAAGATATAGCTCTGTGCTTGGGTGAACACAAGTATTCAAACACAGCCGAAGTCTATCGCAATATTCTGTCAGACGATTGGTACTAATGCAATCCCTTATAAATCCCGGGAACCAGAGGTGTAGCTAGGGGTTCAGTACAGGGGGGCAAACATGTCCAAGTGGGCCCCCAACTTGGACAAGTTCGTATGCTGATACTATCAGTATACGGTGAGTGTATAGTGGTATATAGCTTCTCTACACAGGGCTCTGCAGACGATTTAGGTGAATACAGTGCAGTAACATTTAGATGATGTCTCTGACTAATCATTCACATTCCGCATCTCTTTCATCTGGACGGCCATGACCACTTCTTACAGTCTCTGTAAAGTTTGCAACACAGACATCTTTGGCTCCTCACTTTTCCAGGCACCTGACCCATATTGTCCTCACCTACACAAAGCCCCCATCCTGCTGCTACCCCCAATTATAAAATACATAATATAACCCCCCATAATCAATAATACCCCCAAGTGCATCTTTAAACTAATAACTTCCCTCTGCACCCCTTTAAATAATGTGTCCCTTATTAATAATGCCCCAGGTGTTTCCTAATTAAAAAGGAAAAAAAGGGGAAAAAAAATTATCGGGGTTTCAATACCCCCAGGAACAACTGTTTGAATGAACCGTGGTACTTGTGTAAGCGCCGTGACACCTTCTCTGTTTACATAGTGTCATTCTTTTCATACTGGCCATGTAATGTAACTACAGCCTCGTTCTATACACATCTATGTGACAAGGCTGGAATTACATCACACTATAAACAGACAGCATGTGATATAAACAGTGCGCCATGGCCACTTCATACAGCTGATCAGTGGGGATTCCCTTATCTCTTATTGATGTTTTATTTTGAGGATAGATCATCAATAAAAATGAGCTGGAAAACGCCTTAAGGCTAAGGCCCTATATGGTGTACCGCAGCAAAAAAGAGCTGTGGGAAAAACCGCAGCAGAGATGCATCACAGTTCTTCCTACAGCACTTTGCACAGAAAGTTCGCAGAGGTTTCCTCTGCAGACTTTCTGCTTCAATTATATCTATAGGGAAACCGCTGGAGTTTCCGTAGGTATAATTGACATTCCGTGATTTCCAAAACTGTTTTGGAAATCGCAGCATATCCACTGCTCAAATTTTACTGAAAAGTGGGAATGGGATGGGATGGGGGCCCCACGTGGCGAAAACCCACAGAAAAAAATGCGGCATTCTAGCAAATCCCATCCACACATTGCAGAAAAATACGTGCAGCAGACGCACTGAGATTTCCAAAGCCGTTGCGGTTTTGGAAATTGCAGCATGTCAATTATACCTATGGAAACACTGGTGGTTTCCATATAGGTGTATTGAAAACAGAAAGTCCACAGGGGAAATCTCTGCTGACCTTCTGTTAAAAGCGCTGCGGGAAAAACCACAATGTTACCGCCATGGTTTTTCCTGCAGCGCTTTTTTTGCTGCAGCCAGCTACATGGCGCCTTAGTCTTAATAAAGCCCAAGTGCCACTTTTATTAAATTAATTGACCCTCATATTATGCCCCTGATTCCCCCTGACATAATACTGCACCTCTTATGACCCCTTATATCAATGACCACCCCCTTATGTTCATAATGCCTCCTAATATAAATGATGCCCCCTAATGGCCCTTTATATAAATAACCTGCCCCCTTATATTCATAATACCCCGTAATAACATTTATATAAATGACCCCTCCATCGTCATAATGCCCTCTAATGAATCCTCCCTTTATAGTTATACTCACCTACTTGCGATGCTGAAGAATGGAGCCGCCGCTTCCTCCCTGTCCACGCACAGGACGTCTGTGTCTGAGCGCAGGCGGCGCGATGTTGTGACAGAAATAAGTGATATATATATATATATATATATATATATATATATATATGTAGCGCTGATGTCTGCATATAACCCTGTGGAGCTAGCATCTGATGGTCATAATTGTCTGCAGCAGTAACTAGCTCAACTCTGTTATAAGCACAGAGTGACTTTGGTCTGCAATACAAATGTACAGTGGGGAAAAAAAGTATTTAGTCAGACACCAATTGTGCAAGTTCTCCCACTTAAAAACATGAGAGAGGCCTGTAATTGATATCATAGGTAGACCTCAACTATGAGAGACAAAATGAGACAACAAATCCAGAAAATCACATTGTCTGATTTTTTAAGAATTTATTTGCAAATTATGGCCGAAAATAAGTATTTGGTCACCTACAAACAAGCAAGATTTCTGGCTCTCACAGACCTGTAACTTCTTCTTTAAGAGGCTCCTCTGTCCTCCACTCATTACCTGTAGTAATGGCACCTGTTTGACATTGTTATCAGTATAAAAGACGCCTGTCCACAACCTCAAACAGTCACACTCCAAACTCCACTATGGTGAAGACCAAAGAGATGTGGAAGGGCACCAGAAACAAAATTGTAGACCTGCACCAGGCTGGGAAGACTGAATCTACAATAGGCAAGCAGCTTGGTGTGAAGAAATCAACTGTGGGAGCAATAATTAGAAAATGGAAGACATACAAGACCACTGATAATCTCCCTCGATCAGGGGCTCCACGCAAGATCTCACCCCGTGGGGTCAAAATGATCACAAGAACGGTGAGCAAAAATCCCACAACCACACGGGGAGACCTAGTGAATGACCTGCAGTAAACTGGGACTAACGTAACAAAGGCTACCGTCAGTAACACACTACGCCGCCAGGGACTCAGATCCTGCAGTGCCAGACGTGTCCCCCTGCTTAAGCCAGTACATATCCGGGCTCATCTGAAGTTTGCTAGAGATCATTTGGATGTTCCAGAAGAATATTGGGAGAATGTTATATGGTCAGATGAAACCAAAGTGGAACTGTTTGGTAGATAAACAACTCGTCGTGTTTGGAGGAGAGTGAATGCTGAGTTGCATCCAAAGAACACCATACCTACTGTGAAGCATGGGGGTGGCAACATCATGCTTTGGGGCTGTTTCTCTGCAAAGGGACCAGGACGACTCATCTGTGTACATGAAAGAATGAATGGGGCCATGTATCGTGAGATTTTGAGTGCAAATCTCCTTCCATCAGTAAGGGCATTGAAGATGAAACGTGGCTGGGTCTTTCAGCATGACAATGATCCCAAGCACACCGCCAGGACAACAAAGGAGTGGCTTCGTAAGAAGTATTTCAAGGTCCTGTAGTGGTCTAGCCAGTCTCCAGATCTCAACCCCATAGAAAACCTTTGGAGGGAGTTGAAAGTCCGTGTTGCAAAGCGACAGCCCCAAAATATCACTGCTCTAGAGCAGATCTGCATGTAGGAATGGGTCAACATACCAGAAACAGTGTGTGCCAACCTTGTGAAGACTTACAGAAAATGTTTGACTTCTGTCATTGCCAACAAAGGATATATAACAAAGTACTGAGATGAACTTTTGTTATTGACCAAATACTTATTTTTCACCATAATTTCCAAATAAATTCTTTCAAAATCAGACAATGTGATTTTCTGGTTTTGTTTTCTCATTTTGTCTCTCATAGTTGAGGTCTACCTATGATGTCAATTACAGGCCTCTCTCATCTTTTTAAGTGGGAGAACTTGCACAATTGGTGGCTGACTAAACACTTTTTTTTCCCCACTGTAGACCACAGAGCATATACCTGCTCAACACTAGGCACAATTGATTTTGGCTACTATGTCAAGGTGGCTAAACTATCCCTGGAGCAAATAGCAACTGTCCCTACATGTGTTTCTCCGGGACTGTGACTAGCATCCTCTAGGAGCATAATGTTAAAGGGAATCTGTCAGGTCAATCTAGGATACTAAACCACCAACAGGTCCTTATAGACCTGGGATTTAGTGTCCCAGATCGCCCTGTTGTAATGCAATCCGCAGGCGCATTAAAAATAAATAACCTGTACACTTACCAAGATAAGGGTCTGATCGACGCTGTTTGGTGAGATCGGTCCGGCTTATTCATGAGGCACGCCTCCCGACGCCTGCACTGTTCTTCAGTGAAGCCAAAGATGGACACCACGCCTTCACTACGTAATTGCGGGGCATGCACACTGTATCTGAGGAATACTCCTCTGGCTTCACTGAAGAACTGCGCAGGCGCGGGGAGTACAGCGGCAGGGTGAGTATAAAGCTTTTTTATTTTTAATGTGGCCATGGATTGCGTTATAACAGGGCGATTTGGGACACTAAACCCCAGGTCCATATGGACGTGTGGGTGGTTTAGTGTCCCAATTTGCCCTGACAGATTCCCTTTAAATAAAGAATTGATAACCTACAGTAGGTCTATAGTCAGTGAAAATTAAAAAAGGCACAAGCCCATCTAATTCATCCTATTATGTGGAATTATCATTCCATGAAGGCAAAAAGAAATCCAAAATAAAGTGTTCTTCAACTTGTAGTTCTCCAGTTGTTGAGAAACAACAATTGCCAGCATGACCAGTTTTAGCCAGATAGTCACAGATTGGAGAATGTTGCATCATGAGGTACCTCTCAAAGATCTACTGAAATTCTCAATAGTCATGGGAAGATTCTGGGATTTTCCTGCTGTTATTCTAACCATGTAGCTTTCAATCAACAAACCAGATTTCTATGCAATTGAAATATTCCAAAATATGAAACAACTCACTGTTGTGTGTGCTATGTTATACTGAACGTAATAAGAATTACTGATGAGCTCATTTTGTCTTTAGTTTCATGTTTCCCAGTTTTCTTGTAGAGGACTATTACCTCATTTGCCCCACTGTCCTCTTCTTGACTGTATACATCTCTCCACAAAGAAAAGCAGACTGACTTCATTTCATTCCATTTATTGTTAAGAACTGTTAGATTGCAGGAATGGATTATGTTTTATGTCGACTGTAAATTGAGTGTATTATACTTGAAACAATAATCATAGCCATGTGTCTGAGAAAGGAGGGTGCAGAATAAAACATAAGGTTCAGTGTTTCAAAGGAAAATCTCCAGTTATTCAAAGCAGCCAGGAAGAAATTCATGGTCAAACCCAAAATGCGTTGAGTACTGGACCAAATGAACAATATCCTATATAACATTGTGCATGTTCCCATTAGATAAGGGAGCTAAAACAATGCATGCAATGTCAATAAGCTGCTTCTAAGCCCAGCAGAATATTATCATCTAAGAGGTATGGACCCGTGGGACATTGATGTAATATTTCCACTTTATTGGTGCAAACTTATCTAGAATATGCCGTTCTGGGCACCAGTTCATAGAAAGGATGCCCTGGAGTTAGAAAAGCTACAAAGGAGAGCCACAAAACTAATAAGGAGCATGAAGGACCTCAGTTTTGAGGAAAGATTAAAAGAGTAAAATTTGTTTAGGTCTGAGAAGAAATTGATGGACATAAGTCTTTTTTCAACCATACTAACTATGTAATTTGTATGATTACGTCCCATAAACAGCACCAAAGATCTTAACCATGGTAACCATAAAGAGTGAGTTCCACCAACATGTCAGGTCTGAGGGGAATTGGTCATGTGACCACTCCTGGAAAACAGGGGCATACAAAGTAAGTTGTTTATCCCTATATATTCCAATTTGTTGGCCTATTAGGGATTATTTAGTTCCAGTGATTCTTTGAAGTGGCAAGTGCTATTTAACCACTATTTAACCCCATGTCAACCAGTGGGCCCCTTAGGTCATTAAATAAATGTGCCCAAAACGAGCAGGTAAACAACAAAAGTGTTGGTCACTTTGAATGTTCCTTTGGCAGTAAACTGATTACATGTTCCTCAAATCCTCTGCAGCTTACCCATAAGAGAAATGAGGCATTGCATGTTGTCCATTCTAAACAATGATCTGTCTATATATATTTCCAGAGTAGGAAATGATCCTTGTAGTTGCTTTCTGCCATAGCTAAAAGATGAGGGACCAGAACGGAGTATTCTCCCCAAGTAAATCAAATTTCCTAATAGGAATTTTTTGAAATTTGTAGACCGCACATAACCTTAAGGGATATTCCCTATCTAAACTGCTAGCTTATGTAAATGTAAGAGTTTTTCTAAATACATTGCTTTAGAAATACTGCTTCATTTGGCTGCCATGAAAAATTATTCCTCCCATTGTTTAAATATTGTTGTCAAGGAACCCAGCGTGTCCTATCTCCTTATCTAGCATTATATGATGTATGATATAACTCACTGCTCACTGCTAACTCACTCAGTGGGACTGAGTTCTCAGATCAAGCTTGCTTTCAGTGCTGTTATCTCCTGCTCTTTTGTCTAGGCAATCAGGACAGCTAATTACAGTTTGCTGATAAAGGCTTGGACGGTGTTATAATCTTTCTATGTAAACTCTATGATAACATTGAGTTTATTGCAAATACGTTGTTAGTCCTAGTATTATTTAAGTGTTCTCCAAACCACTATTACAGTATCAAAATTACTTTAATAAAAACATTTTATTTGACTTTTTATTTTATTAAAGTACAAGTGCCCAGAAAGCTTTATACTTAAGTGTTGTTTGTTTTCTGCATTGGGTTGATCAACAACCCCTTACCTCTGCTTTGATTGACAGCTCTAACAAGGCTCAGACTATCCCATAGGTGAGATACCTGGTGGACCACTGAGCCAGGTGGGCCCTCAACTCACTCTGGCATGGCACAGTATACTCATTGTACTTCATACAGATACTCATCATGCAGCATATCAACCAGGTTATTGCATCTGTGTACTGTAGATTATTTGAGAAACTGACAAATTTATTTTTATACACTGCAGACACACTGGGCAGCTGAGATGGCTTGTAGTTGCAAAGTCAGGCCATCCAGTATCCTTCCTCCGTGGGCCCTGTCATCTCAATCACACTGCAGGGGCCCTAATCATCTTGTTGTGTCTTGCTGCTGTCTGAGGCCTGCTGCTGTATGGTCACATATCCCTGGCTCAAAGAGCTAAAAGAGTTTTAGTTTAATGCAAGAGCAAGGCAGCAGACTACTGACAAGACGCCAGGACATAAACAAGCAGAGGCAATGGCTGGGCAGAAAGCTACTACTGAAAAATACATTTATGATTTATGTTAGTGACATTTTAGGAATTTGCACCCGAGTGTCATGTAAAATTTCCATGTAGCTGTATAGTGGCCCCCCCTTTCCCCGAAGGAATTTTACTGTTGGTACCCCAGTCCAACACTGGCTGTAGCATTCAAGGCAGAAATGCTGGTTTCTACTTGCAAAATACCTGCAGTATACATGCGCGCTGCATACAATTATGTGACCTTAGCACTTACTGTGCTTATCTCATCTGACAACCCTCATTGCAATGCTTTTGAAAGCCGTAAAGCAAGAGAATTCTGAATCGAGCTTTGGGAGTGAATGGAGAGGATGGGCATAAATCCGTACAAAGTACGTAAGTAGCAAAGTATTTACAAAGTTATTCAACATTTTCTGCAGATTTCACCCCTGGAATTTCATAAAAGTGGAGTTTTCCTTTTTCTGAAAATTCATACAGCACTCAAGCAAAAGTGAAAATTAATGTCGGCAGTGCTTGGAACATTGCAGGTTATAGGAGCTCTGACAGGCTTATAATCTTCAGCAGAAAGTAGGACATAGCAGCAGAGAGAGGCCATCTAAAGAGATTTCTCGCCATCCGGTGTACCTTCACTTATTTCTCTGATTACAGTATCTACAGGTATTCATTATCAACGCTTCAGGGACCTGCATTTTCTTACTTACAGACAGTGTAACAAATCTAAAGACAGAAATTACATCTAATTTTATTTACATATTTGTCTTTTTGTACCTGCAGAACTGTAATATCTCTGGAATTACTGCAAATAGCGAAGGTAAATATGCATAGCAACTTCCCAGAGCATATATGCCAAATTTATCTATAGGCTAAAAAGTGTCTCACTGGTATGTGTTAGTATATGTTTTGTATGTGTTTTGTATATGTACAGCACTCAGCTATCACTGGCGCTACCATTGAAATGAATCAAGTGGGGCACGTTGAGATCACCTGTACATTCTGAATGGGAGCAAAATGTTCCCCGTTGTCAAGATTGTTGGATGTCTCAGCAGTCAGACTCTAACCCATCAGCAATTTTCATGGCATAACCCCTTTAAGTCATTCATTTATGCATTCACTTTTTATCATTTTTTTACTCGTTGACAAAAAATAGAGTTGTTGGAATGGAATGAAACTTTATATGTGTGAATGTGAAGATGATATACTGTATGTAAGTGATTACAATATTAGAGTGAGAGAATACATTTATTGGGGAAAACCATACAATTGAAAGGATTCTCTAATGCCATCTTGGGCCACCTCTAGCCTGAATACAAGTAGATACAGTTGGGCATGAAGGCATATAGAGTCTGTATGGTATCCTGCAGCACATTTGCCAACAGATATTCTGCTGTGCCTGTAGATGCTGCATAGGCTGGTGAAGCTGGTATTCCAGCTGGTCCAATAAATGCTAGACTGACAATCTAGAGACCGGCCTGGCAAAGGAAATGTTGCAATCTGGTGGAGAGATTCTTGGAAATGCTTGCTATGTGTGGGGGAGCATTATCTTGTGTGTGTTATCCTCAGTGTGTAGGTCCAACTGTGACACCAAATTTCCTTCTGTTAAATTCCACTGGCACAGGGTACATCAAAACTAGTGGAAAATATACCGATCTTAATGAATTACCCCCTGAGTGTCAACCCTTTTAGGAATTAGGCCAGAGCCACACTGCAACTTTAGCGCTACTGATTGAGTCTAAATATTGAGCTACAGCTGCAGTCTAAATGAATGATTTGAGCATTATGCAATTTTATAGGCGACAGCTGTAAGTGAATAGTTAAAATAAGTAGCACTAAAAAAGTTGCAGTGTAGCCATGGACTTAAGGAAAAAAAAGATTGAATTAATTAAATATTACATTTCTTCATGCTTTCATTCATTCATAAAATAAATGAATTCATTCATGCAGTTACTATATGTAGTTCAAAGAATACATAAATGAAATAATGAATGTTTTAACAAATCAAAAGGTTTTTTCCAGTAAAATCTTTTTCATGACCTATCCTTAGGATAGGTCTTTAATATCAGATTGGTTGGTGGTTTCACACCTAGCAGCATTGCAAAATTTGATGTCCATCGCGTGACCAAAGATTGCAAAATAGCCCTGCAACTTCTTTATTAATGTTAGACTCCTTTGAATCCCTTGTGTGCCACAATCGCATCTTCAGATCGAACAGTGCTCAACTTTTATGACTAGAAGTTGCAGTTGCTGGGCAAACCAATGATCTTTGGTTGCAAGATTGGAGTCACAGCCAAAGTTACCATGTATCACTAGCCTAAAACTCAGACAGCTCTATCCACTGCGTAGTGGCAGCTAGTGATTACTACAGCTCAGCTTCTAGTGATTTAAATGTAACTTCAGCTGTAGTAATCACTAACTACCACTACATAGTAGATGGAGCTGTCTTCTTCCAGCTAGGTGCACTATGTTTTAACTACTGATATCAGCAGATTGGTAGAGCTGCTGGATGTCAGACCTCCACTTATCAGATATTAATGACTTAAACTAAGGTTAGGCTAAAAAAAAAAAGTTACCTGAAAAACCCCTATAATTTAGAGTCTATTAATTAATGAATTATTTAATAAATTAAGAAATTAATGAATGAATGATTTGCTTAATTTATTCTTCAGCTAAAACTTAAATTTCATTCCAAAATCTGGGCCGTGAGTTAGAGAATTAATAAAATCTGTGCCACCATTAAACCCAAATCATTACCAGAACTGGAAAGGATAGAGGTGTCTAATACAACTACTATATTCTTTAAGATTGTGAGACAGAAAGTAGTTTCTCCTTCTCCACAAGGGATTGTATTTCTTAAACCTTGCAGAAGATCTGCAAAAACATTGGAAACCTACATTGTGGCATCTATTTACAATATAATTCATGCCCAGGTGCCTGATCGGTGATATGTTGGTGTTGGGTCCAAATGATCTCTGAGTTATCACAATGAGTTAGAAAGGAGTTCATGAGCGTTCCCTCATTTTAATTGCATGACGCACTATTATTGCCATCAAAAGTGATGGAACTCCCAATGGAGCGCGCATAAAGGCAGCGTGAACACAGTGATAATAAAAAGTGTCAAGTGAAGAGTCAAGACCAAAAATAATGCCTTCGGTGACTTTTAATTTAAATGGATTGTTGCATAAAGACAGCTCCTCTCCTTATGCCTTGGAATTCTTTTATTAGCTGGGGCTAAGTTTGGTGACCACAAGCATACGTATGTCGCCTATAATAAGATCATAAGGGTTCTTTGAATCCCTATGTCATGCACTAGGCATACCACAGTGTTGCTTTGAGTGCCCCATTAAAGGGGTTGTGCAGTATTAGACAAAACATGACCAGCTTTTTTTTTCCAGAAACAGTGCCACACCTGTCCACAGGTTGTTTGTGGTATCACAGCTCAGCTCTTTTCAGAGCTGCAAAAAAGACACAACCCATGGACAGTCATTCCACTGTTGCTGGAAAAAAACATATTTTACCAATTCTGAACAACTGCTTTATGTTTATAGCTGAAAATAAAAAGCATGATATTAGAAACTATATACTGCACTATGTCCAGCTGCAGTCATAGTGATAAGTGAAACTGCTCACCAGCTTCTCTCTGCTAAAAATATTTTGTTTGCAAACCTCAACCATTAAATAAACATGAGTGGTACATGATGCATCATGTCTTCTGGCAAAGTTCACTGTTATTACGCTTCACCGTCTCTTCAGGGCTTGGATTACAGGTCCAGAGATCCAGGACAGTGTCTGGCATCTACCAGGGGAAGCAAAAGTGTAGAGCGTTAGAGAAAAAAAAAAAAAACAATCCCAGTGTGCAATGTGACATTAATTACCAGAGACACATCTGAATACTGGCTGCTCAGAGCACTGTGAACGGTGGAATCTGTAATGTCTCTAGTGAGGCGCTGTCAGCATCGCAAAAACATGTTGTGTCTGGAGCAAGCAGATGGATATAGTTCTGGATAGAAAGGGTCAAAATATATTTAGCTTATTTTTTAGGTAAAATATATATATAAAAAAAAATGTTTCTTTTTGAATTGCTCCCTGACGAGAGAGATAAAAATATAGAAAATCAAAGTGAAGTGCAGAATTTCCTCACCCGGCACTAGCATTTGGGGAATTAAATGACATTTTATAACATCTCGAGCCTCATAAAAGGTTCAAAGAGCTCAGTCTCAGTTATTCTGCTGCAGGAAATATGGTTCAACTAGAGGCGACTTTAAAAACTTCCTTGACACCGAGCTGTGGGTTTATGAAGTCTTGAAATTCATATTTACTGTCTCCCCCTAATAAGGAATATGACAAGAGGCCGCTCAGAGAGTCTTAGTTCTGGAGATGGGCAGGAGTTGACAGATGTCGTCCTATTTATCCGCCTTCACATGGAAAATATTTGTCTTAAAAATTGTCCGAACTGGAGGTTTGTTGTTGTGCTGAGGCCCAATAAATCTCCAGTGTTTCTGCTACAGTTTGAAAGACTGATGTGATGACATTCATTGTATATTTCTACGTTAGATTGCAACAAAATGCTTTCTTCTTACATAGGAGGAAAATAAAATTTGATGCAGTTGTTATGATTAGCTTTCCCTTGTTTCTCCTGCTGCTACAAAAAAGTTAAATCAAGGGAACATGCAGAACTTTGCAGATTATGCATGGTTTATATAACCAGCCATGCTACATTCATGAGATCCACCTTCCACCATGTTGGCCCTTTGTATATGTTTGTTAGGGCTTGGTGATATCTAACCCCTTCCTGCCGGTGACATTTTTTGATTTTTGATTTTCGTTTTTGACTCCCCGCCTTCCAAACCCCATAACTTTTTTTATTTTTTGGTTCACAAAGCCATATGAGGGCTTATTGTTTGCGGAACAAATTGTTCTTCGTAATTGTACCATTTAATATTCTGTACAATGTACTGGGAAGCTGGAAAAAAAATCAGAATTGGGTGGAATTGGAGAAAAAGTGCATTTGTGAGACTTTCTTACATGATTCGTTTTATGGCGATCACTGCAGCAAAAATGACATGTCACTTGTATACTATGTTTCGGTACAAATCCGGGGATCCCAAATTTATATAGTTTTATTTCCATTTTAACCCCTTGACAAAAATAAAAGTCTCCATATTCTGATACCGTAACTTTTTTATGTTTCCGTGTACAGCGGTGCAAAAGGCATCTTTTTTTGCGGGAGCAGGTTTGCTTTTTAGTTATACCATATTGGGGAATGTCTACTGCTTTGATCACTTTTTATTAAAATTATCAGAGGCGAAATAATGAGAAAACGGTTTGGCACTTTTGATTTTTTTTTTTCCTGCTACGGCAATCACCGTATGGGAAAAATATTTTTAAAGGTTTCTAGACTGGGCATTTTCGGACACAGGGATACCTAATGTGTATGTGCTTCACAGTGTTTTTTAAATTTTTATATGCATTCTAGGGAAAGGGGGCTGATTTGAATTTTTACTTATTTTTATTTATTTTTTTTATATTTTTTTATATTGCATTTATTAGACTCCCTAGGGGTCTTGAACCCCATGGGGTCTGATCACTAATGCAATGCATTACAATGTTAATGCATTGCAAAATACAAATGTTTAGCCAGACAAATCTTAGCCAGACAAGCCTGGGAGCCTTCAATAGGCTCCTGGCTGTCATTGCAACAGAACGTCGGCCCTGGATCTCGTTCTGGGTGGCAGCAATACTTTGACCGAGGGGCTTTAATACATTAGCGCTGGGTCTCTGCTGTAGCTGTCACCATATTTAAATACCCGACATCCGCCATAATCTTCATAAAATGGAGCCTTTAAAACCACATGTACTTAGCAGGTCTGGGTGCCAGGTTGGATTTACAGATTTTGCAAGGAAATATGAATAAAATAGGGAGAAGTGAGGTACTAGGTTCCAGTGCTGGTTTCAGAGCACCTTCCTGGGTATCTATCAGGACTAACATATAGACCTCTTAAGGTAACATACAATCGTTGATTCCCTTAGTCCAGACAGCAGCACAATATGGGGTATCTCTGCCCCTGTGTGTTGTTTAGGACAGTGGAACCTTTAATTAGCACCAAATTTAAGGTGCCTCCTACTAGCCCTATAAGAGGGCACCTGAGACCTCCCTCCACTGTATAAATTATAAAGTAAAAGGAAACAAGCTTCTAGGGAGGGAAGCCTTGTGCTGCTGTCTGGACTAAGGGAATACAGATTGACATTACAATCAACGATTCCCCTTACGTCCGACAGCAGCACAATATGGGGAGATAGCAAGTAATTCCCCTAGGGAGGGTTTCCTCGCCTTACAACGTCAAGGACTGTCTGACCAAAGGCAGTTGTCTGGGAACTGCGGACGTCTAAACGATAATGTTTGACAAAGGTCAACTGGGATGACCATGATGCAGCCGCACAAATCTGGTCCAAAGGTAAGGACCGGTACTCAGCCCAAGAAGTCGACACAGCCCTGGTTGAGTGGGCCGTAGAAAAAACTGGAGGGAGTAACTCCTGAATAAGGAAGGAAGACCTAATTGTCTCCTTGATCCATGTGGATAGAGTAGGCTTGGAAGCCTTGAGGCCTTTGTTTTTACCCTGCATATTAATTAGTAGGTTTTCGGCATTCCTAAACGGTTGAGTGCGGGATAGGTAAATCCGCAGACACCTTACCACATCTAAGGTGTGGAGCTTTCACAGGACAGAAAAAAACACAGTGGAGGGAGGTCTCAGGTGCCCTCTTATAGGGCTAGTAGGAGGCACCTTAAATTTGGTGCTAATTAAAGGTTCCACTGTCCTAAACAACACACAGGGGCAGAGATACCCCATATTGTGCTGCTGTCGGACGTAAGGGGAATATTTGTTTCCTGCAAAATTAGTAGTATCCATGTACCTCTGTTGTTTTTACCTAGGTTTTCATATAAAATTTAAAAAAGTTAAATAAAAGTTAAATTCTAAGGGGCCAATGACACTTTGATTCTGTGATAGATTTTTGACAAAGGTGTCTGATTCACCATGGAGTTTTATGGGTTCATGGATTTTATTATTGCTCAGTCAGTGATAGTAGCTCATGATATCCACCTTGCACTATGTTGACCCTTAATCTTTCAATAGTGTTGGTGCTAGTTAATTTTAAGTTTATGAAGTCCACCTTGCACCATGCAAAACTTTTATACCTTTCAGGATGGGGCTTCACGTAGCGTAAATGCCGTGATTTGGCAAAAATTGCGGCATTTTACAGTACCTGCAAAGTGGATGGGATTCTGGCGTTTTTGTAAATCGCAGCATGTCAATTATACCTATGGAAATGCTATTGGTTTCCATATAGGTGTAATAGAAGCAGAAAGTCCGCAAAGGAAAACTCTGCAGACTGGAAAAAAAAATTCAAAATGGGGCAGGATTAAAGAAAAATTGTGTTTGCATGTCTTTCTTACAAGCTTCATTTTAACTGTGTTCACTGTACACTCAAAATGACATGTTACCTGTATTCTGTAGGTCAGTATGTTTTAATACCTTAAAAAAATCCAAAGCTTTGAAGAAAAAAAAAATTCTTCTGCCATATTCTGACACCCGTGACTTTTTATATATATGGGGCTGCATAAGACATCTTTTTTGTGGGGCCAGATGTACTTTTTATTTATACCATGTTGGGGAAAGTCTGATGCTTTGATTGCTTTTCTTTATTAAAATGTTTGTGTATATACAGTATATGTATATATATATATATATATATATATATATATATATATATATATAGTAATACCTCGTACACTCGCGTTTCCGAATTTGCGAATTCACAGATTCGCGATATTTTTTTGGCAACTAACATATATAGATTTTGCTCTTTTTTCTCAGATCTGTGAAATTTAAAAAAAAAAAAAAAACACCTTCGCTATTGGTTAGTAGCGTCCTGTTCGTTACGTACCCGGTAATTAGTTTCATTTTACTGTGAGTGTATAAGAAAAATGAATGAATGTATTAATATACAGTACTGTACAGTATATTTTAGTATACTGTACAGTACTGTAGGATAAAGTTTATTGATATTTAGGGGTTAAACATTAGAAATCGGCATTGTAAGCACTTCTAATTGCTTGTACCAAACATTCGCGATTCCTCGCGATCCGCGACCGGTTCTGGACCCTAACCTCGTGAATGTACAAGTTATTACTGTATATTGGCCCTTGAGCTCCAGTTGATCTGAGCACTAATAAAATACACTGCAATGCTAATGCATTGCAAGACTGACAGCAGGAAAAACCACATAAGGCTAGTTGCAGATGACCGTGGGTATTTTGCGGTCCGCAAACTAGTAATTAGTCTTCATTTTTTCGGACAGAGTGTCTTCAGTGTTTCTTCAGCATCAGTGAAGTATGTCCGCAAAAACTGACAGAGTATCTTCAGTGTGCCATCAGTGTGTGATCCTAGTTTGCGGATCCACCATAAAAAACACAGGTGACATCTAATTATATCCCTAGCTTGTCCGTGAAAAAGGACAGCACACTGATGACACATGGAGTACCTCAGCGTGCCGTCCTAGGTTTTTAGTCTCCCATAGGCTTCTATGAGTTAGTCCGTTCCGCAAAAACTGAACAGAATAGGACATGTTCTATCTGACTCAGTGCGGAATCACGGCTCACACACTGATCAGTGAGTGAAAAATATGGTTGTTTGCATGTACCCATAGAAATGAATGGGTCAGTGTGCAATCCGTGAAAAACAAGGATAGCACATGGATCTCGCCCACGGTCATCTGCAACTAGCCTAAGGCTGAGGCTCCACATTGTGGAAATGCAGCTTTTTTTGTTGAAGATTTTGCTGGGGTTTTTTTGAGCCAAAACTAAGAATGGCTAAAAAATGAATGGGAAATATATAGGAATCTCTTATACTTCTACCTTCTGCTAAATCCACTCCTGGCTTTGGCTCAAAAAACCGCAGCAAAATCTGCAGCAAAAAAAAGCCTTGCATTGCATTTTTTGGCTGTGTTTTTCTCTGTGGACTTTCTGCCCTTTTTATACCTATAGGGAAAACGCCAGAATTTCTGCCGGTATAACTGACATACTGCGATTTTCATAAACGTGGGCGTTTTTGAATACGTAGCTTTTCCATTGCGGATTTTTTTCTGCAAACTGTTTATTGGATTAGCCAGAATCTCATTTACTTTGCAAATACTGAAAACGCTCCTTTTTCGCAACGTGGGGGTTCAGCCTTAAACCTAACCAAATGAATAACATCTGATGCACTGCTATAACCGTATAAACACATATATGAAAAACACCAAGACTAAAATTGTTGGGGAAGGTCGGTCACAGCTTTATTGTAAACATAACAGAGATGACTGTAAGGCACTGAAGTTTTCTTTAGTACAACACATTAACCAGGAAGTACTATGCCCAGCTGGACTCCCAGCTGACAAGTCTGCCTTCCCAGGTAAACTTCTGGATTTCACATATCAATTGCCAGCTGTGACTTGAGAGTTAAACAGAACTGAAACAGACAACAGGAACACCATAAATAACACATAACATCAATAAAATGGGAGGTTGGATGGGAAATGAGCCCCGGACCAGAAGGAAAGAGGAAGAGGAAACCAGAAGGTGGGAGATACAAAACTATAACAAGGGGTGGGAATGAGGTAGGAAGGACAGTAATTGGCCAAGTGGAAAGGAGTTGGGGTAGCCCACATTAACCAAAACTGAGACCTGCAAAATTAAAGTGGTAGTGCCTAAATCCAGGGAGAGGGATGAACAGCAATATCTCAGATTTCCACCATTAGTCAAGGCGGCGTCCTCCTAAAGGGTTGCACGCCCCACATGTTTTGTAGAATCGCTATAGTTTTATTGCAGGCTGTCTAGCACAACCTGTAATAGAACTATGACAAGTCTAATGACAAGTCTAGGAGCCTGCAATATGCTCCTTGAATTTATTGTAATGGGTTGCTGCCCCTGTATCTCGTTCCAGGGGACGGGGATCCTACCTAAAATGGCAGTGCCCAGGTTTGACCGAGACATCAGTAGGATTAATGCCCATGTGCTCTCAGTACAATCAGTATCAGTATAATACACTGGAGACCCGGCTATGGCAGTCACTCAGCTACTGAGCTGTGGCTATGTTTAAAGACCTGACATCTTTAATCTAGTGTGTCACTTCCTCTTCCTCTTGATTTCTATGGGAGAGTTTTCTGGGCATGCTCTATGACCTGTGCCGAGGTCATTACATAGAAGGTGAGTAGATAAGTTGTGAAATCAATTGTTGTTACTGGTGGATTCTGCATATTATCTACATATAAATCATAGCTGAGATCTTCAGTGTGCTGATAAGTGAGGTGACTGCTGCAAAGAAATCGCTTCCATATGAGTGGAAGTCCCAGCATATTATTTGGCTTAAAGGGGTTGTAAATATAGCAGATACAGATAATAATATGGAAAATAAAGCTTGGGTTGTTTTCAGGTGACAAATTCTCAACAGACATTTATTTTGGTCTTTTGCATCTCCACAGCAGTTGTATTTAAAGTACTTTTCACAGGCTGTTGCAAAACTACAATTCCCAACATTATCAAGTAAGCACCAAACCTTAACTGTACAGTACTGTTACTTGGGCAAACTGTGTTGGCATTTTTGGACACTGGTTTTTTAGATGCTCATGGGCGTTATTGCCGCAACCCAGATGGAGGAGACCGGAGGATGGGAGTTGTAGTGACTGAAGATGTGCCACCTACTAGGCCGAGCACACTCACCAACCACTCCAGCCCCACTCCTGGGCCGGACAGTTTTTATTGAAACAACTGGAATAAAGGTAAATGGCAACTTCCTTCCAAATGCGGGTAGTAGTACAATGTCCAATCCCCCAGCCTTGGTTCTACGAGGGTGCCCAGGAATGTTATAGGCTCTGCAATTTAGTCCACCTCCACTCCTCCTCTCATGTCTCTCTCAGCCGGGTATACTGGGGATAGAGTCACAGGGAGCCCTGACAGGGATCTGGTTACCTGTAGACTAGGCCACAACGTGGTACTCCTATCAGGGTCCTCTCCTGCTCCTCCTGGCACGGCACCGAATAAGTCCAGCAGCTTAGACAGCTTCTCTCCCTTGCTCTGGGCTGTCTCTAGTTGAGCCTGGGGCTGATGTTATCCCTCCTGGGGCTGTGAAGGTGACCGTTGGGCCTCAGTCCAAAAGTTGGTGGCAGGACCACTCTGCACACCTTCTCCAGCTAACTGCTCACAGTTGACTGAAGACCAGTTGTCGCCAGGAACACGAGGTCTCTCTACAACCCCGCCCAGTAGCCTGTGATAGGCCAGGGCTGAACCAAGGCAAGGTTTGAACAATGCAGGAGGAAAATACACAGGATAGCTACATAACAATTACATTTAGCACAGAACGGAAGATACCAATATACAATCCCAGAGGCACAAAAGCAAACAATTAAAAGCAGTAGCACTCTGGGATGCTGCATTATTATTTGGAAACTGAAAAGTGCTGTTATCAGGGTGTGAACCGAGAGCAAGGCAGGTGGTTTGGACTCCGCAACCAGAAATGAACGCACACGCGGTAGTTCAAGAAAAAAATATATATTTACTATAAGTTAATAAAGGCTAGTTAAAGGTAAAATGACAGGGCTAAAGACAAGCAAAATATACAATATAGCATGAACAATTTCAAGGCAAATTCTGCAATGGTTTCTACTTTTACTCTGTCCACTTCTGCAGTATGGACACTGAATGAACAATATACTCAAAACTATCCCTAACTGACCCTGACTTCACATTTGGGTGCACCCCCTTTTCCCCAGTGGTCCAGGTGGACCGCTTACAGTCCGTAGAAGCGCGCGGTGGGGCCCAAAGTCGGTCCTTTCTTTTATAGTGAAGCGTCCTCTCCTCACGGTTATCAGGATCTTGGGAGAAATGAAGTCCTCTTTAACAGACAGGGAAACCAACTGAATGCAATGTAATCCAACAGCAGATTCCACTCAGCACACTGACAGTCCTGCCGAATCCATACACTGAGCTGGGATGTAAAGCGGGATTTAGCAGGTGCCGTCCAGTACATCAACAGCACTGCGAGTCTCTATCTGTGGTATCCATATACACAGTCACAATGTCAGTCTCACTGATCAGCCACTGAGCACAGTTCCTTTCACGTGGACTCACTAGTCCTGTTGTCTCTTTACACTCTGTTTGTCTCTGGACCAAGATACAGCTTAGCTGTACAGAAAAATCTCCACACCAGTTCAATACAACACTTGCCAAGATGGCTGCTGCTCTCTGTCTCGTCACTTCCTGCTTCTCTGCTCACACTCTGTCTGCAGAACAGGCAGGCTGACATAAAAGGGGGGGTCTCACTCCAGCATCATGTCACAATTACAATGGCTGCTGTCTTAAAGGAACAGAATCACAGAAATACATTCAACATTAACAGTTTATACAGACAAATGAAGCTTAAGACAACATTGGCTGTCTCTTACAAGGGCACGATGGCATTTTACATAGTCTGTTTAGAAACAGAATGTATTACCTGTAGCAAGTATAATACTAACATTATACTAGGAAGTCGCTATTTTTGCTAAGCAGTTTCAAAGTGGCAATATAGAGCTTGAGTTTCTGCACAGTAGTCCATCCGGGAATTATCAGTCTGAGTTTGGTTGTCTGCATTTTAGTTTGAGACCTAACAGAAATAAAAAAAAGGCATATGTAAAATATTCCAATCCTGCAGACATCAGAGTTATGAAAAAGTATCTGATTATGAAAATGAAGGATTAAAATGGAGGAGGCAGCGCTGCCACATATCATCGAGATGAAGGCTTGGGAAAGGCTGACTGCCTATGTCATGTACGAATATTCTCACACAGCTGTAAGTGTGTCCCACTGGGCTTTCTGATCAAAACAGTCTGAATGTCTAAAGTACTCAGGAGAAAAACAATAAAAACACAAACAGATGGTATTAACTCACCAAGATTACTTGCAATCCTTAGTGACGACTGTGGGGCGGCTTCTACAGGTTGAGGGGACATCGCTGTAATCACATCCCCAATAAGATGATCTAGATGGATGATACACAGTACAGCATTTAATTCAGAAATGATCTGGTAATAGATCTAAAAAAAACTATAATCTGAGATTCTGTCATTTCCTCCAACTTTCTTGTAGATGTGTGCCTTAGGCTAAGTACTCCTTGACATACGCACAGATGTTTTTTGTCTAACTGTTCTCTCCATTAAAGTGAAGGGAAATGGAAAGTAAATACGGGCATTTAAGTGGGCATTCGCAAAACCTTGAAGCCCCTTTCTCAAATACACAAGACCAGAAGATATGCAGAGGGGAAGAAATGGCAGCAGAGACCATCATTAAATATAAAAGTTTTCATGGATCTTGACGTCTCCTGACTGTTCTAGACTCAAAGGCAATTCATTAAAATGGATTTGGAAGTTGAACACATGGAGGGAGGTGGGATTTGGATAGGGTTGTTTTTCTTTCTTTCTTTCTTTGTATGCCTGGTTTGTAGTGAAAAAGCCTCGATTAAACATCAGACACTTTCTGGACCCCTTGACGGTGACACCAAATCTCCTCTATGGCAGTCAACCCAAGAAGATGTGTTACATAGTAGAAAACCCTGGATTAACTTGTCTTTACCAAAGATCTAAGACCTGTAACCTTTAATAGTTTTCCGTTCAACAAAGGCATTCAGGCCCTTTTTGAACTTGCACAATGAATACACCATCACCATATCGTGTGGCAGTGGATTCCATAGCCTCACTGCTCTTACAATAAAGAATCCCTGCATATGTTGCTGGTGAAATGTTCTCTCCTCTAGGTGTGGATGATGTCCCCTTGTCTTCTATTTTTAACAAAAAATTTGATGATATATGGTTTTATATTCAGTATGGCTTATTTCATGGCTCTATAGTGCCTTTGTAAGTTGACCAGTAGTTTAGCATAGGGCAGAACTGTAAACTGCTTTTGTTATCACTGGAAATGTTCCTTGCTGACAAAACACATCTCAGGGAAGAAGGTGAATGGATGGGCTTGTAGGTGGAGCAGCTTCTAATAACACAACACGATTTAGAAGTTACTTTAATTTCACTGTGATCACCATAAATAGTTAAATTTTGCTGATCACAGTGATGAAAAAGGAACTAAAAGCTTCCCTTATCAAGGAGGAACTCCCTAATTATAACTCTTGAAGCCAGCTCTTAGCATTCCTAAATAGAGGAGTTGTTATCACATCTGTTTGACTTTAACGTGCCTGCAGCACAAAACATCAGCTGGAACGATGTAAATAGCCAGACTAGTGATGTCTAGGGCTTAAAAAAACACATCTGAGCAAGATCCAGCAGGAGATCAAATATTACAATTAATGAAACATTTCCTTGATGTAATTGATGCCCATTTTAAAAAATGAGAATCCCAAGCAAAGCATTCATGTGGGACGTGTTCATAAAATGTTGCCAGTGACAGGAGATTAGACAAATAGTCTCCAGGGCTGATGGGATTTTAATCACTTTGGTTGATTGGGAATTACAATGAAATCTAGCAGAGCCTGCAGAACAAGCAGAACTTTTAGAGCAACAGATCTGGTCATTGCAACTATACAATCTCAGATAATGGAGTAAGGATTGACAGGTCCTCCTAAAAGGCTTAGTTTCTGTATGCCTGTTACAATTACGTCCAGCTGTCTACCATGAAGACCCTGCTAAATAAATAAACCCAGAGGCGTAGTTAGCGGGGGGGGGCAGAGGGTGGCGGCTGCCCCGGGCCCACTGACTCTTTGGGGCCCACCCAGGGGCTGCCATTAATACATCCTTTATTTCTAACTAGATCGGTGTCTGCAGACACCGATCTAGTTATAACGCTTCCTGCAACTAAACAGTATTGTAAACTGTAAGCCAATACAGGCCTGCAGTTTGCAAGACGCTGAGACCACAGACGGATGTCTGCTTCTCAGCACGGGTGGCGCGATGACGTCACAACACGGCGCCGCCTGCGCTCAGACACAGACGTCCTGTGCATGAACAGGGAGAAAGCAGTGGATCCATTCATCAGGATCGCAGGTAGATGAGCATGACTTTTTTTTTTTTGTGGGTATATTAATAGCATAGCTCCCAGTGGGGGAGTCCCGCATAGCTTACAGTTTGTCCCGCTATGCCCCTGAAGTGTTTTGCTGTTAAAAAACTTTATTAGGGTAGTGTAAAGGGTAGATGCTAAATCCTAGTGGGTAAAGCACCTTTGATGACGTCATGACCATGTGATCAGACTCTTGTGTGGGCGGATCTATCCTGGATACTGCGGGACAGACTGTGATGTTACACAGAAAGCTGGGAACAGAGAGTGATCGAAGAGACAGAGACACAGCATGTGTGAGCAAGAGAAGAGAACTGGGGGCAGATGTAGAGGGCAATTAAACTGCTGGCATATAAAGGGGGACATTAAGCTGGTGGTAGATGGAGGGGGCAATTAAACTGGGGGCAGATGAAGAGGGGAAATTAAATTGGTGGCAGATAAAGGGGGACATTAAGCTGGTGGTAGATGGAAGGGGCAATTAAACTAGGGGCAGATGAAGGGGGGAAATTAAATTGGTGGCAGATAAAGGGGGATATTAAACTGGGGGCTGATGAAGAGGGCATTAAGCTGGTGACAGATGAAGGGGACATTAAGATGGTGGCAGATAAAGGGGGACATTAATCTGGGGGAGCAGATGGAGGATGACATTAAATTGGGGGCAACTGGAGGTGGACATTAAACCGTGGGGGGTAGCTGGAGGGGGACATGTCTTCCTCTCGTTGCCCCCAGTTTAATAACCTCCAACTACCCCCACTGTTTAATGTCACCCTCCAACTGCCCCATAGTTTAATGTCACCCTACAGCTGCCCCAGTTTAATGTCCCCCTCTAGTTTCCGCCAGTTTAAAATGGGGCACGATTAGAGGGACTTAATATTGTGGGGCAATTGGAGGAGAACATTATAATGTTGGGGCATATAATGTTAGGGTTACTGTAGGAGCATTATACTGTGTGGGGGCACATGGAAAAATAGATGAGAATGGGCGGAGTCAACATAGAAGTGGGTGGAGCTAAATTTGCTGCGGTGCGCATAGCACGCCGTATATTTTGTCCCTCTTTCTGTCCTTTGAAAGTTGGAAGGTATGTAATAGTATAAGGGGTGGTTAGGAGGGGGAAATATAACTATAAAGGAAGGATTCATTAGGGGGCATTATGACAATGGGGGGTTCATTTATATAAGGGTTATTGGGGGGCATTATGAATACAAGGGGGGAGGTTATTTATATAAGGGGCCATTAGGGGGCATCATTTATATTAGGAGGCATTATGAACATAAGGGGGTGGTCATGGATATAAGGGGTTATTAGAGGTGCAATATTTATGTCAGGGGGAATCAGGGGCATAATATGAGGGGGCAATTCATTTAATTAAAGTTGCACTTGGGCTTTATTAAGACTAAGGCCCCACATAGTGGGCTGCAGCAAAAAAAGCGCTGCAGGAAAAACCGCGGCGGTAACATTGTGGTTTTTCCCGCAGCGCTTTTCACAGAAGGTCCGCAGAGGATTCCCTTTGGACTTTCTGTTTTTAATACATCTATACAGAAACTGCCAGCGTTTCCATAGGTATAATTGACATGCTGCAATTTACAAAACCGCAACGGTTTTGGAAATCTCAGTGCGTCTGCTGCACATATTTTTTCGCAATGTGTGGATGGGACTTGCTAAAATGCCACGGTTTTTTTCTGTGGGTTTTCGCCACATGGGGCCCCATCCCATCCCCACTTTGCAGTAAAATATGCACAGCGGATAAGCTGCGATTTCCAAAACATGTTCAGTTTTGGAAATCACAGCATGTCAGTTATACCTACGGAAATGACAGCAGTTTCCCTATAGATAGAATTGAAGCAGAAAGTCCGCAGAGGAAACCTTTCTGTGCAAAGTGCTGCAGGAAAAACCGCGAACAATAAGAGGAGCTAAAGATGTTTGTGTTGCAAACTTTACAGAGACTGGAAGAAGTGGTGGTCATGGCTGTCCAGATGAAAGAGATGGGGATTGTGAATGATTAGTCAGAGACGTCACCGTTAAGTCACTAAATGTTACTGCATTGTATTCACCTAAATCGTCTGCAGAGCCCTGTGTATACCACTATACACTCACCGTATACTGATAGTATCGGCATACGAACATGTCCAAGTTGGGGGCCCACTTGGACATGTTCGCCCCCCTGTGCTGAACCCCTAGCTACGCCTCTGAATAAACCCAAATACTTCTAGTCAGTGCTGGATCACCAGTAGGCTTTGGGTCAAACATAAGATGTTTTTAGGACTATCATTCATGTTTACCAACAGATGACTATGTCCTGCAGACACAGTCTTTTAGTCTTAATACCTGCTGCATCCACAACAGCCTGAGCTGTAGCTTGTGCTAAGTCCACATTGCAGTCACCCTGCCTAGATAAACATTGTTCCTAAATTGCCCTAAGTTTAGAGTATAGGAGGCCCATTTATGTTAAAGAAAAAGATTGTAATTATATATTAGCCGATGAGATGACTGAATTTAAAGCAATATACTCAAGGAGCCTATGATGGCCACAAACCCACAGGTGCATCATCTGAATGAAATAGTAATCATAACTTTCTAATCTTTGTACGGATATTATTTTTATATAGATTGGTCTCAAGTTGTAAAGCCTAGTTCCAGTGGTGCAAGAAACTTTCATGATCCAGTCACACATAAACTGTCTTGTAAAAGGGTGGTCCTCTCAAAGATCAGGTCAATGTACATAGAATATAGTGTAGTCAGAGGTGATTTTCTCAAAGAGGTGGTCTTTTGGAGAGGTCCCATTCCTGCAGAAAGCATAAGCTGTAACAATGGATTTTTGACAGTACAGAAATAATGCTGGTTAAAATATAACTCCTTTGTTCTTTCTAAGTCATCTCTGCAAGTACAGAACCCGTTATATATGAGCCTTTCAGTGAATGCAGTACAGACCAGTCTCCACAACACTTTGAAGTATGATTTCAGGTGAAGGGGTTTTAGATTATCTGTAGTCTTCATTTTTTCAGTGGAGAAAGTCTTTAATCGGTTATATATCACGCAGCTTCATGTTAAGCATATGCTCTGCCCTGTTAAAGCTCTGTTGACCTTAAAGACCAAATATTTTATAATATTTTTGAATATGATAATGTATTTAAAGCATTGGAGGGGGGGGGCTTGTATATAGCATTAAGGTAGATTTGATACTATCATGTAAGTGTATTAACCATATAGGAAAGTTTTCCTTTGATATTCTATTGGATCTGGTGGTTGGACAAGGTAAATTTTCTTATTAAATTTTGCTAGTATACAGGGTTCAAAAAGCTTAGAGTTATCCAGGTTATTGAAAATGTGGATTATGTGAGCCGTAGGTTTTAGACTGTGATGGGTGAAAGGACCATCATCCTCCATAGGTTTCACCATCACTATGACAACACTGACATAGCCAACAAGCACAGAGTTAATTTTTTTTTAAACTAATATAAAATGTTTAAACATCTAACAAGATCCCAGCTTGTCAAATTGTAAGAAAAAAAAAATCTCATCATAAAATCTTGTGTTTTGTATGAACAGATGGTTAATAAGGAGATAAAATCACACCCTACCGAGCTTGGCAAGCATTTGACTTCAATCCAAATCTATCTCTATATTCTTTGCTCTCTCTACATAACAGGCACATGGAAAGCTGTACTAGTCTTAAATTGCCAATTGAAATCTAAAGACATGGCTCTGCTCGCTTGCTATTGAGGTATCGCTTAGCTAAACAAACACAAGACTTGTAAAAATGAACCTAGCTTTGAAATGTTAACAAATCCTAATCAGCCCTTGTGTATTTCTGCTCAATTTCGGGTGGGGGATGCATTTCACATAAGAAAAATAAATCAATTTTATCCATTCGGAGGAACTGGCTGCCATTGATTGCTATAAGCTTGTTCCCTGGCCCCGGCTGAGTCATTGAGCAGGGAATATACAAATTGTGACTAATCATTTGTGCATACCTTTTAAAGGCAAAGAAGAAAAACTTTTTGCTGATTTTACCTTTTGTCATCAATTCTATTATACAGTCCCATACTGAGACTGTATGGTATAACAGGTATTTTCATTTTTAAGGGTCCAAGTTCTATGCTGATTAATTCATTATGTTATGTGAGCAATTGTTTGGTGGCACAATTTGTACATGCCGTCCTAGCATGTGATGTGGGTGCAGGGTTAATTCCCTCCACTCACTCAATCTTGCTATTCACCGTGTAATGAAAAGCTCTGGCTCATATTCAGACATGCCCCTTCCATTCATGAGTCCCATGTAGTTCAGATACTTCTTTGTCAAGTTTGAAAAGTTTCATCTATGTCAGGGAAAGCTGGGTTGCTCCAGATCTCTGATATCAGGAAAAAGTTCCCCTCTTTTATGTCTGACTGGCTTCGCTGGTAACAGATATCCATTTAAGCCATAAACCTTGTCTGTCTTGTGCTACTTCAGGCTAAGAGCCTACGTAGTGGGACGCAGCAAAAATGTCATGCGGAAAAAAAAAAACGCGGCGGCAATGCATCACAGTTTTTCCCGTAGAACTTTTCACAAAGTCCACAGAGGTTTCCTCTGTGGACTTTCTGCTTCAATTATACCTATAGGGAAACTGCTGGCGTTTCCATAGGTATAATTGAAATGCTGCGATTTCCAAAACCGCGACTGCAATGTGTGGATAGGATTCGTTATAATCCCATTCATTTTGCAGGGACTGTAAATTTCCACTGTGGGCAAACCGCGGCATTTACACCACATGAGACCCCAGCCTCAGAAGGGAATTCTGTGAACAGACCATAGGTGATAAAACCGCAGGATATCCTGTGACCACAGGAAGATAATAATCCCATTCTTGGATAGTCTGAAACACAACATATGTACACACAAACACATATCATACAGTGATAATTCATAATTACATAGTAACATTTTAGATGAGGCTAGATGAAGACACAGGTGCATCAAGTCCAACTTATAACCCTACAGAGGAAGGCAAAAAAAAAAAACCATGAAGATGATGCCAATTGCCCCATGTCAAAGGAAACAATTCCTTCCAACTCCAAATCTGGCAATCAGTATAAAACCCTGGATCAACTTTTCTTTACCAGAATCTAAAACCTGTATTACTTTTTGAATTTCCACAATTAATTTACCATCACCACTTCCTGTGGCAGTGAGTTCCATAGCCTCACTGCTCTTACAGTAAAGAATCCCTGTCTATGTTGTTGGTGACGTAGTCTTTGTTCTAGACATAGAGGATGTTCCCATTGTCATTGTCATAGGTCTAGGTATAAAAAGATCACTAGAAAGTTCTTTGTGCTGTCCCTTCATGTATTTGTACATTGTGATTATATCTCCCTGTAGACTTTTTTTTTTCTAAACTGAATAACCCCAAGTTTATCAAGCTATCGTTGTACTCCAATCCACCCATTTCCCTAATAATCCTGGTCACCCTTCTCTGCATTCTCTCTAGTTCAGTTATGTCCTTCTTGTACACTGGGACCCCAAATTGTACACAATAGTCCATGTGTGGTCGTACCAGTAATTTGTATAGAGGCATAACTATGTTTTTGTCATGAGCATCTTTGCCTCTTTTAATGCAGCCCACAATTGCATTTGCCTTGGCAGCAGCTGCCTGGCACTGGTCACTTAAGGTAATCTTACTGTTCACCAAAATCCCCAAGTCTCTTTCAGTGGCAGTCTTATCCAATAATTTATTATTATGTACATACATACATATTATTTATTCAACCAAAATGCATAACCTTACATTTGTCTACATTAAACTTCATTTGCCAAGTCTCAGCCCATGCTTCCAGCTTCCCTAGATCCCCATGTAATATTCTACTATCCTCCTCATTTTTTATTACTTTACAGAGTTTAGTATCATCTGCAAATATGGACACCCTGTTTTGTAAACCCTCTGCCAGGTCATTAATAAAGATATTAAAAGGAAGAGGACCCAGTACTGACCACTGTGGCACCCCACTGGTGACTGGGATCCAATCTAAGGCTAGGTTCACACCTGCGCCCTGTCTCCTCTCGGGGATTCCAATCCCCATTCCGCTTTAAAAGCGGGCGGAAACCCAGCGGATCCCTTATAGTCTATGGGTTCTGCGGGTTTCTGCGGGTAGCCAATGTTTTAAGCGGATTAGATTTACGTTTGTGGGGTTCCCAAGCGGACCTCACAAACGGAAACCCGAATTCAGGTGTGAACCTAGCATAAGTAGTTAGTCAGCTGTAAAGCACCCAATCAAAGACACACCCGTTTTTGTGTTTATTGTATTCATATTCACTCTTCTCTGAACAGATTCTTTCCTACATTTTAAGTGTCACTTTCACTTTTCTCTGCTATCACTCCCATGATGCTGCAGCAGAGCATCACCTGGGCAGCTAGAGAACGGTACCATCTCCACTGCTGGTGTAAACATCCTTTTCCCTTTGTACTCTCCTAAATAATTTAAGAGACCATGCGTGTACAATCAGAAAAGCTGCACTGTCTGCCCCTCCATTATACTGTAATTGTGTCACAGGAGATGCATCCAATTTGATTAATATAGGAAAGTCTGTTGCATGAGATGGCTACTCCCTTGAGAGAACACCATAAGAGAAGGATCCCACAAACAGATAGAAAGAAATAACAAAATAAGGTAATGCTCACTAAATTCTATATATTGGGGAACTAGGTGTAAATTAATAGAAAAAAAAACACCAGAGTGCTTCTTTAAATTATACATTTACACGTATCTACAGCCACCACTAGAGGGAACTTACAAGTACTGCAGACTGTTTTCTATAATGTACTCAATAATAAAAACGGGATGGAGTAAACTTAAAACATTTCCCTAGTGCTGGTTGAAGTCAAGCAGAATTTAACATTTTAAAAAGAGTCTGTCAGCAGCAAATTGTACCGTTTCCAAATATTCCTCTGTTATTCAGCTTCGGAGCCCCATTTTCATGTAAATCGCCATTGAAAGGAAAGCTCTTTAAGGGCGTGCCTTAGCCTGGGCTTTGGTTTCAGCTCTCGATTCCCAGGCAAAGCATTTTTCCTCTTATTTGCATATGAATAAACATTGATTCGGGCTCCAAAGATGAATAGCAGAGGAATATTTGGAAACTGTAGAATTACCTACAAGGCACTGCGATTAGGTTTATAACCAATTTACTGCTGACAGAATCCTTTGAACAATTTTAACATTTTAATATCTTATTGCTATGGGTAACTGTTATGCCTGTTATTATGTAATGTTGCACATATTATGTTTCTGTAATATGTAAATCAATATATTAATATACTGGCATATATGATTATGTTGGTGAAATGCCAGATGTATATATATGCAAGTAGCCAATGGGATGAACAGAAATGTTGTGTGAGGAAAGCACATGTACTGTGATTATGAAGTACACTGTACCTTTAATGTTTAGGTTGAAGCACTGGGCTGAGTTAAGTTCACATGGAAGTATTCTGCTAGTGGTTCCAAGCAGCATCCTGATGTGAACCTACTTACCTACCTACTACTCAGTACTTAGTGGTAGAGAAGAAGTTGTGCTTGACAACTGGTCCACCTCCCCAGGGAAGAGTAGTGTAGGTAAGACCACTACCTGATAACAGCGAGAGTTGACACAGAAATGGTTGTCAGGAGACCTGAGAATGACAGGTTATTAAACTGACACCTGAGACAGCACCTGACTCTGGACTGCTAGAAACTGGTAGTGGGTGTGCAACACTGTCCAAGTGCAAACCTGAGACTACAGAGATTGGTAGAAAACTAATTGCATGTCACTGGTTAGAGAGAGAGAGACCAAGTCCTTGCTGTCTAAAAGTGCCTGAGACTGGTGTGAAAGTGAGTTATGTGCAACTGGCGACCTAAACTGTGACCAGACATACAGTGTCCATATTAGGACATCCTCAGATATCAGTGTCAAACATCAGATTAATAGCAGTTTACAACAGTGACACCTGACTTTGATTTTGACACCTGACTTTGACTTTGATTTTGATTCTGACAACTGACTTTGACTTTGATTCTGACACCTGACTTTGACTTTGATTCTGACACCTGACTTTGACTTTGATTCTGACACCTGACTTTGACTTTGATTCTGACACCTGACTTTGACTTTGATTCTGACACCTGACCTGTGGAAATATAATTGACTTGCTTAGATAATGGACTACGTACTAGAAAGCGTTTTGAATAGTGAAATTTATTTCCAAAATATAACGAGTAGAGTACAATTCAAGTTGTAACGTTTCGGTCTCATTGACCTTCATCAGACTCTACAATGACAGTAAACCAAATAGTGACAAACGTGAAAAAATATAATAACATACATCAAATATACATCAAGTATATATCAACAATAGTCGCATCATATTCATTATATAGCAGAATCAAGAGATCACATAGCCCAGCTGGGGTGATCACCTGGAACAATGTTACCTATTTCATCATTATGACAAAAAATAAGTAAGTTGTGAACCGAAGTATGTGAGGAGAAATGCTGATATCCATAACAGTTCTGCATAACAAGTAAAGGAAAAAGTGGTATCCAGATGGAAAAGGGGGGATAGTATGTGAACATAAATAGATAGCACTACTTATATATCTGAAATAGATTATAGGAGGTGAAAAGAGGAGGAGTGGAACACTACACCTATTCAATAAGTAATCCAGATCTATCATAAAACAGCAGAGTAAAGTTGAAGAGGCATATAGTAGACCAACCTTGAAAAGTAGTATGCAGGAAATGTTCCAAGAGAGATATAAGGTGCATAAGATGCATCAGGCAGCAGAATCTGCTATATGTATGGCGCTGCCGCTGTTGTGTGATGTTGGGATACTTATAATAAGCGCGTGAGACGCCGATGACATCACCGCTATTTCGCGCATGCGCAGTTCGTCGTTCCCACCGGAAGTGGGGCATTTGAAACAGGAAGAAGGTCAAAAAAGGTCTATATGGCAAGATAGAAAGGACAAACTTAATCCATTTATGCAAATAGTGCTAATAGCGGTAATACAAGTATAATTGACTTGCTATTTTTTGGGAAATTGCAGCATTTCCACTGCGTGTATTTTTCTGCAATGCGTGGATTGTAGGGCTTGTAAAACAAACCAATTGCAGCCACGGTGTGCGGTTCAAATTACCAGTACCAGTTTAACCCCTACAATCCACGCATTGCAGAAAAATACACGCAGTTGAAATGCTGCAATTTCCAAAAAAATAGCAAGTCAATTATATTTACGCAAATGCTGGCGGTTTCACTATAGGTATAATGGAAGCAGAAAGTCCGCAGAGGAAACCTCACCAGACTTTCTGCGAAAATCTCTGAGGGAAAAACCGTGATGCATTTCTGCCAAGGTTTTTTCCACAGCGCTTTTTTGCTGCAGCCTGGTACGTGGGGCCTCAGCCTAAAACACTTGATAAATGTTAGAGAGGTTATTTGGATGTATCTTTGCAGCACAGTGTTGTAAGTCACACTCCTTTTTGTACAAGTAATAAAAGTATTTAAACACCTTATGAATGTGGCACACAGAGAGGTTATTTGGTGAAAATGATACCATAATTATGGAGCATTTTACTTGATAAATCTCCACCATTGTATGTGCTGGCTGGCTTGTATGTATATGAAAAACTCAGATGATGTGTGAGTCTGATCTCTGACTCAATCAGGTATCAGACAACTTTGTGTCAGACAACTTTTTATCAGACTCATGGAGCTCTCAGCCTGCAGC
Organism: Leptodactylus fallax; assembly: GCA_947044405.1. NCBI lineage: Eukaryota > Metazoa > Chordata > Amphibia > Anura > Leptodactylidae > Leptodactylus > Leptodactylus fallax. Next base: position 1,527,797 of record CAMRHE010000344.1, on the reverse strand, counting down.
CTTATACAAGTATCTTCTACTCCTGAGGACAGTCAGACTGGCCAATCACAGTGTAACATTGTATGTGCTTCATAGCTGACTGCTGACTTGTGACTCAATCAGATATGAAAGTCAGAAGTCATCTAAGTTTTACAACCAGCCCAGAAACTGCATAGAGTCAGGTGTCAGACTCAAAGTCAGGTGTCAGAATCAAAGTCAAAGTCAGACTCAAAATCAAAGTCAAAGTCAGAATCAAAGTCAAAGTCAAAGTCAGAATCAAAATCAAAGTCAGGTGTCAGAATCAAAGTCAAAGTCAGGTGTCAGAATCAAAGTCAAAGTCAGAATCAAAGTCAGGTGTCAGAATCAAAGTCAAAGTCAGGTGTCACTGTTGTAAACTGCTATTAATCTGATGTTTGACACTGATATCTGAGGATGTCCTAATATGGACACTGTAAATATGGACACTGTAGAGGTGAGGGCTGGTCCTAATCATCAAACAAGCCAGCAGCTGCTTGTAGATGATCACAGCAGTGATTAAAAGCCCCAGGACAGGTAGACAAACACATTTTTATATGGTTTATTAACTCTTCAAGCCTCTCACCTGTCTCCCTTGGACAGGCATTCTTCCGTGAGTGGAGGTAGGTTTTATGAACACTGTCGGGCTGGCAGCATGGTAGATGCATAGGAAGAGTAAAGGAAATGAGCAACATGTGCAATAGATGTGAATGCTTGATCATCAACATCATGCACAATTCTGAACAGGATACACGGTGCATTTTTGCCCAAAAATGGAAAACTGCATGCGTTTTTGAAAAATGTATGCTGTTTTTAAAAAATGCATGTACAGGTTTCAAAAACCATATGCATATTTAAAAAAACAAAACAAAGCATGCTTTTTTGAGCAAAAATGTACCATGGTGGGGCGTGGCTAGCTCTTGTTCCTACTGGACGTATGTGAGCGGAGCTCCAATCAGGATCCGCATCATCCTGTTTCTAACCTGCAGATTTCAATGCCCTGGTATCTTCAGGACACTGCATCTACTCCAGTACCTCTCCAGCGGCGTCCTATGGCTGGTTACTTACCCTCATGTCTCTGCTATAAAAGCCTGCTGGACCTTCTCCCCAGTCTCTTGCTGGTGCATCCTGGTCCTCCCCGCAGTGGTGTGGTTGCAGTGTCATTGAGCTTCCCGTGACCTGGGAAAAGAGGGGTGACCACCCTTGGAATCAGTGGGGTCCCTGCTCTTGGCCTTGCAGAGGTCCTTGGGTGTCATTTTATTAGAGACCCGTACCACCCCGTGCTGTGGCCTATACTGGAGTGTTGAGCCCTACACTATTTGCAGTTCTACTATTTGGTCCGCACTCCCTCTGTGCTTGTGTCTAAGGATCTTCCTGCATATCTCTACAGCCTGTTCTGTCGATGGCTGGCACTCTGATAACACCTACTGGCTGCATTGTGGACATTGCTGTGTGCTGGTCCTCTGATAAAACCTACTGGCTCACCTGCTCCACACATGGATTATTGCCTTGGGCTGGCCCTCTGATAATACCCACTGGCTAATTTATGCTACACTGTGGACCTTGCTTAACAGATTTGTGTTGACCCTCTGATAACACCTACTGGTGCCACTGTCTGGTGCTTTGAACTTTGCTGTGTGTTAGTTCCCTGATAACACCTACTGGCTACATTGTGGACATTACTGTGTGTCAACCCTCTGATAACACCTACTGACTCCAGTGTTGACATTACCATGTGCTGACTCTCTGATAACACCTACTCGCTGAACAGCTCCGTACTGGGATTATTGCATAGGGATGACCCTCTATTACTACCTATTGGCTAATATATGCTGCATTGTGGACCTTGCCTAGTGTTGACCCTCTGATAACACCTATTGGCTAGCCTATTTTGCACTGTGGACCTGCTGACAACACTCGTTGGCTGTACAATTCGGCATACCATGAGTCGCCAACAGAAAGGGTCGGCCTCTGAACATTTTTGCCAAGGAGAGGCCGCAGCGCAGTCCGTCGGCACCCATGGTTCCTCCAACTGAGGACGCAGAATCTACGCTACGACAGGTCATGGAGGTGTAGCCCTATTTGGGGGGGGGGTATGAGTATTATCCCTCCCGCAACAGACTCTGGCGCTGACCTGTGTGTATAATGGGACCTGAAGCCTTCGCTGAAGGGAAGAGTGGGAACATATATGAAATATATCAGTGCCTCCACCCAGGATAGAGCCTCTGTATTACAGGGAGGATCTCTTCCTGGGACTTACCCATGAAGTACAGTTAGTAGCCTTAACAAGGATCACTGTACTAATCTCACAGTCTGAAGAATACATACAGATACCACATAAGGTTATAACAGTAGCTTTATAAGAATCAACAGGGTAATAATACATACATAGAATATACTCAGAACACAGCAATACTACAACAACCAGCAAGTCCTCAACCGTCTTAGGTTATATACCCGGGTATATATATAGATATATAGCAAGAGTCCAGTGCACAATACCTCCAGGCAACAGAAGAGATGCAGGGGCCCCTGTGGATGACTGTGGATCCTCGGATTCTTCCAGGAGATGACAGACAGCCGATCAGGAGATGATGATGATGATAGTGAGATTCTTCACAGGCCGCAAACAGGGCGACGGTGACGGCAGTAGATGCAGGCCTGACTACCCTAACACTGAGTCCTTAACCTGCCAGCTAAACTACTAGTGCCACCGGGCCTCTAACTAGCTAGTTGGCCTTCGGAAGCCTAACCTATCACTGCCCTGAACTGTATATATATATGGATCCCTAACTACGGTTACTAGCTAGGTCCTGTGAGTATATAGGGGGTAACACATACCTAACTATATACTGTGAAGTAAAGAGGAACAAGTGGCTCTTAGACTCCCCCAGACATAACATGTCTGTCTCAGCAGCTCTGCTCACATCTCTCCCCCCAGCAGCTCTGCCTCACATGTGTCTGACTCACTGTATTTACAAAACAAAACTTGCACTAAATGCCTGGGGTCTCTGAAGCCAAACTGCAGGGGCAAAGAAGCCAGATACATTATATACTAGTAGAAATGGCAGTTCCCTACACTCTCCCTCTGGTGAAATCTTTACGTCACGTCAAAGACATACAAAGTCATAGTATACAGTCAACATTACCAATGACAATATCAATATGGTTGCTTTTGCATTTACAGAGTCACAACAGGTTAATAGGTATACATGCCAGCAGGAGCGAAAATTGGTAACATATTGACCAAAGTGGACACTGCACCCACCCAAGCATGGTATAAATGAGGCTGAGTAGTAAATCTGGGGTCCCCCAAACTATCATATGTCAGCATAGGTGGAGGGTGTCTAATTCTCTCTCCTCTCCGTACCTCTCTCTGAGGTAAACTAGCATGTCCAGGCCCTAAACTAGGGTTGTCTGCCATGGGAGGGGATGGTGCTGGTGGCGTAGGAGAGCTAGATCCCTGCTCATCTGTAGACACAGATCTAGGTACGAATTCTGGAGTTTGAGGGTTCATAGGTCTCCCTGAAGGAGAAGATACTGGTGATCTAGGAACTTCAGGAGCCACAGTCCAATCACTCTCAGGAGTTTCAGGAAGGTCAGGTGGAATATCGGCTAAGGACTGTGGAGAATCGCAGGCCGAGCCATCATTGGAGATATCCATACCATCAATCTGAGGTACAGGCAACAAATGATTTCTATGCCAAGTCCTGATCCTCCCGTCCCGTCCTTTTATCTTGTAGACTGGTATTCCAGGCAACCGATCTACCACTGTAAAGAGTTCACTCCGCCATCGATCAGCCAGCTTATGTTTTGCAGATGCTCCCAAATTCCGTAGCAGAACATGGTCCCCAGGGTTCAATTCTCGGTATCTTACTCGAAGATCAAATCTCCTTTTATTTCCTTCATTCACTTTGGCCGCATTTTCCTCAGCCAGCTGATAAGCACTCTTAAGCGTTTCTTTCAAACGTGCCACGTATCGGTAATGATCTCGATGACTGATACCATCGGTAGAGACTCCCAACAAGATGTCAATAGGTAGCCTAGGCTCTCTTCCAAACATCAGAAAGTATGGTGAATATCCTGTGCTCTCGTGCCTTGTACTATTATAGGCATGCACCATAGCCTCCACTTTTCGACTCCAGGATCGCTTATCCTCAATTCGTAAGGTACCAAGCATATCAAGTAAAGTCCTGTTAAATCTTTCAGGAAGGGCATCTCCCTCTGGATGGTAAGGCGTCGTCCGACTTTTGCGGATGTTCAACAACTGAAGTAACTCTTTGATCAGGTTACTCTCAAAATCCCGGCCTTGATCAGAATGCAACCGGTGTGGTAAGCCATAATGGATAAAATACTTTTCCCAAAGCACTCTTGCAACAGTGACTGCTTTTTGATCCTTAGTCGGAAAGGCTTGAGCATATCGTGTGAAGTGATCAGTCACCACCAATACATTTCCAAATCCTCTGGAGTCGTTGTCAATACAAAGGAAGTCTATGCAGACAAGATCCATGGGGCCCGAACTCTTCAAGTGTCCCATGAAGGCCGCTCGAACCGGGACAGTCTTCCTCTGCAAACATCTGCGACAGCACCTACACAGACGAGTCACGGTATCTCTCATTTTGGGCCAGTAGAATCGGTCTTGTATTAGGCCATAAGTCTTCTCAGGTCCCAAATGACCATGATAATCATGCAGACTTCGGAAAATCATCTTCTGAAAGCAGCTTGGAATAACTAGTTGGCGCCTTCCAGGGTGATCATGATACAGCACCACACGATAAAGTAGGCCATTGTCTATTTCAAACTTCTCCCAATCTCGTAGAAGTTGACTGCATTCAGAGGGTAGGGATGTCTTTAACATTTCTCTGTCTTGAGAACTCACTGCTTGATAAAGAGGTCCAATTAAAGGATCAGTCTTTTGACTCCAGATCATTCGCTTTGAAGATATAGAACAACTCTCAAAGGATCCTAAAGCGGCAGGGTAGGCAAACATGTCTGGTACAGCTTCGGGACCTCCCCCAATAGAGTCAATAAGCCGAGTTTCAGAAAAGGCTACTCGGTCTTCAACTACAGCAGCCATGGCACACAAAGCTCCTACTCCAGGACTTGGCACTTCTTCCCATTCATCCACTACTTCCGGACTAGGTAATCCAGGCCGTCTTGATAGAGCATCTGCCCCAATGTTCTTAGGCCCCGATTTATACTTGAGTGTGAATTGGTAGTTGGATAAAGCTGCCAACCAGCGATGTCCTGTAGCATCGAGTTTAGCGGTTGACAAAACGTATGTCAGTGGATTGTTGTCTGTTCTTACTTCAAACGTGGCTCCGTATAAATAGTCATGTAATTTATCAACAATGGCCCACTTGAGCGCCAAAAACTCCAATTTATGTACTGGATAATTTTTCTCGCTGGGAGAAAGACTTCGACTTATGAAAGCTATGGGCCGTAACCCGGCCGGGTATTCTTGGTGCAGCACGCCACCTAATCCTTCAAAGCTGGCATCTACATGTAGCACATATGGCTTCTGTGCATCAGCATAAGCCAGAACGGGAGCTTCTGTCAATTTCTTCTTCAACAACTTAAATGCTTCTTCACAATCCGCAGTCCACCTATCGCCAAAAAGGCTTTTGGAAGACCCTTTCTTCTTTCCCGGATCTCCTGCATCACTCTTCAACAGGTCGAGGAGGGCTCGAGCAATTTTTGAATATCCTTCCACAAATCGTCGATAGAATCCACAAAACCCCAAGAAAGATTGCAACTCCGTAATATTTTGCGGTCGGGGCCAATTCACCACAGCTTCAATCTTACCAGGATCGGTAGCAACTCCTTCAGCAGAAACAATATGACCTACATAAGTGACCGAAGATCTACAAAATTTGCATTTGTCAGCCGACAACTTCAGCCCCTCTTCTTTTAAGCGATGGAGTACTCTCATGAGTCGTTCTTCATGTTCTTCCAGCGTCTTTCCAAACACAATAATGTCATCAAGATATACAAGGCATTCCCGGGGCACTAAATCACCTAACACTCTTTCCATCAACCTTTGGAACGTTGCTGGCGCACCTTTTGTACCTTGCGGCATACGAGTGAACTGAAAGAAACCCAAGGGGCATATGAAAGCTGTCTTTTCCTGATCCTCAGGTGCCATTGGGACTTGATAGTATCCCGATCTTAGGTCCAGCACTGTGAACCAACAGTTTCCATTCAGAGCTTCCAGAGCTTCTTCAATTCTCGGCAGTGTATACTGATCAGGTAAGGTTCTCCGGTTCAGAGTTCTGTAATCCACACATAGGCGAATTGCTCCAGATTTTTTTCTTACCACCACAATAGGTGAGGCATAGGGGCTCTTACTGTCCACAATGATCCCCTGACCTTTCATTTGCTGTAGAGTCTGTCTTAACTCATCAACATCCTTTGGAGCAACTCTCCATGGTCGCTCCCGGAAGGGAGTAGAATCGGTCAATCGGAAAGTGTGTTGAGCACTTTTAGCACAACCTACATCCATATCATCCATGGAGAACACTTCCGATAATTCAGACAACTTCTGTGTCAGTCGCTGATTCCAGGCCTCTGGTAAATGTGGATCACTCAAGTCAAGATTGAGATTAGGGATTGCATCTCGGATTTGAATCCTGCACACTTCAGCGTATGGATTTACTCCAAGCACAGGGTAGCAGTGGGCCACATTCTGGAATGGTCCAATTACGATCGGATGCGGTGAACAGTTCCTCACTGTCACACAGGTAGATAACTCCACTTTATTTCTCCAGTCCTTTCTCTCTGGGATCACCATCCAGCCATTCTGGTTAATCATTTCTTCAGGGGTTTCCATAAGGACATAACTCCCCCTTCAAGCAAATCGGGAGTAATGCTGGAGGCTACTCTCAGAATTCTCTCCCCGCCGGCAGGAACTTCCACGGTTCTCTCACCGATATGATATACCATTCCATGTCGATAGCCAGTAGACAGGGCATCACAGAGTTCTCTAAGATCAGAAGATATATTCACCGGCTGAGCTGCAGGGTTCCAATCTCTTCCAAGAAACTTCTGAAAAGCATAATGCACTGCGGGACAATTAGTGCCAAGTATCACAGGAGCTGCACAAGAATCCCCTGTATCAGGACAGACAAGAGCCGTAATCTTCATGGGAGCGACACTCTGATCTTCTAATTCAGGGACAGATATAACTACTTGTAGGCTGCCATCTACAGGATATGATCCTGAATTAAGCCCCCACAATTTCATTTGTCCTGTAGACTGAAGAGGTATATCCCTCAGATACTTTTGGTAGAACGAGCGATAAATCAGGGTCACTTGAGATCCTGTATCAAACAGGGCAGGAGCGGCATGACCATTGACAGTGACTTTGACAACGGACCTGGAGCCCGCGATAGCGCCTCTGGTCTTTACTCGGCCCGCCTTCCTTTGGTGTCTTTGATTCTGAATAGAGAAGACAGCACTGTGTCCCAATCCCTCACTGTCCTCCGTACACTGTCTGGCAGTATGGCCCGTCTGACCACATTTATAACAGGTTCTAGCATCCTTCCTCCGTTGAGTGGCAGTGGGTGGAGTGGCGGACTGTCTAAGTTCTGACCGCTCCGCTGGTTTGTCCTTGTTTGAATTAGGAACAACATCTTCTTTAGAGATGCTTTTCGCTTTCTTAGGGGTACTAAAACTAATGTCAGCTTCTTGTTTCTTCACTAACTTCATTAAGTCAGGAAATGGAAGGACTCTATCAGATAGTAAGACCTTGAGTACTTGAGCAAGAGGATGATGAGGTTGTAACCCTCTCACCAACTGACTGGTTCTCATAGCGTCTACCTCTGAAGTAGATATAGCAGCGTGGCACACCAGACGTGAAAGAAGTAGCTGTAAACGGTTAATAAAAGTAGAGACATTTTCCCCTTCTTTTTGACGAACCATTCGGTAATCAGCAACCATCTGGGCAAGGTCATAGTATGGCTCAAAGTGATCAGACAGTACTTGTATATAGTCCAATGCACTCACTCCTTCATGAGAGTCTCTGTACAAGCGGATCAATTCTGCAGCAGGAGACCGCAAACTTTCACTGATACGCTGCCGCTTGCCTTCTTCAGAGCAAGACCATTCCTTCAGGCATTGGAGAGTATGTTCTTTCCATATCTCAAAGTTTTCCTCCCCTTGTGGTACTGGGACATTACCAGAGAATACTTTTAGTTTCTTGTAGTGAGTGGCCTGCAGGCCCTGAGCTAACATTTCAGTCAGCCTGGCTAAAGTGCTAATAGCACTGTCACTAGAGGAACTGCTAGCGACGGCCATACTGGGGGGGTAACTGGCTGAGCGGGGTTCTTCCTTTACCTGAACCAGGGGAGGAACAGGCGGTCGGTAATCCCATGTAGTAGCTAGTGGGAGGTTCCCCTCTGAGCTATATCGCTTCTCCATATCAATGATTATTCCCACTTCTAAATCTCAGCAGTGCCTCCAAATGTAGCCCTATTTGGGGGGGGGGTATGAGTATTATCCCTCCCGCAACAGACTCTGGCGCTGACCTGTGTGTATAATGGGACCTGAAGCCTTCGCTGAAGGGAAGAGTGGGAACATATATGAAATATATCAGTGCCTCCACCCAGGATAGAGCCTCTGTATTACAGGGAGGATCTCTTCCTGGGACTTACCCATGAAGTACAGTTAGTAGCCTTAACAAGGATCACTGTACTAATCTCACAGTCTGAAGAATACATACAGATACCACATAAGGTTATAACAGTAGCTTTATAAGAATCAACAGGGTAATAATACATACATAGAATATACTCAGAACACAGCAATACTACAACAACCAGCAAGTCCTCAACCGTCTTAGGTTATATACCCGGGTATATATATAGATATATAGCAAGAGTCCAGTGCACAATACCTCCAGGCAACAGAAGAGATGCAGGGGCCCCTGTGGATGACTGTGGATCCTCGGATTCTTCCAGGAGATGACAGACAGCCGATCAGGAGATGATGATGATGATAGTGAGATTCTTCACAGGCCGCAAACAGGGCGACGGTGACGGCAGTAGATGCAGGCCTGACTACCCTAACACTGAGTCCTTAACCTGCCAGCTAAACTACTAGTGCCACCGGGCCTCTAACTAGCTAGTTGGCCTTCGGAAGCCTAACCTATCACTGCCCTGAACTGTATATATATATGGATCCCTAACTACGGTTACTAGCTAGGTCCTGTGAGTATATAGGGGGTAACACATACCTAACTATATACTGTGAAGTAAAGAGGAACAAGTGGCTCTTAGACTCCCCCAGACATAACATGTCTGTCTCAGCAGCTCTGCTCACATCTCTCCCCCCAGCAGCTCTGCCTCACATGTGTCTGACTCACTGTATTTACAAAACAAAACTTGCACTAAATGCCTGGGGTCTCTGAAGCCAAACTGCAGGGGCAAAGAAGCCAGATACATTATATACTAGTAGAAATGGCAGTTCCCTACAGAGGTTATTCAGTCCATTACCTCATCCCTCACAGGTAAAATTGAGGAGGTCAAGATTGATGCTGGCCTATTATGCCAGTATTTACAGACTCTGCAAAATAGGGTGAAGGTAGCAAAGGACCACATCTCAATCTTGGAAGATAACACAGCCCCAGTCCCATAGAAACTTGCAGCATTGGAGAGAGCAGCTGATTTATGGACTCAGAGACCTGGAAAACTTATACAATAACTTGTGGATCTTGGGCTTGCCGAAGCGGTCTGAGGGGGTTAATCCGTGTGAGTTAATGGAGAGGTGGTCGAAAGAGAACTTGCCAGATGCCAATTTCTCCTCTATATTTGCCGTGGAAAGAGTTCATCGAGCTCCGGCCAGACCACCTTTTCAGGCTACTCACCGTGGCCACTACTGGCTCGCCTTCTCAGCAGCAAGGATCGGGATGCAGCGTTGAGAGACTACATTTAACGAGGCTCCTGTCTTCATCTTTACTGATTTATCTGCAGCTCTGCAAAAGCCTCGTGCTACATTTGTTAATGTGAAACGACGACTGTGAGAGCGCTTCATCCAGTACGTCATGGAGTATCCTGCACATCTCCGATTGATTCCTGAAGACAAGACCATCTTCTTTACATCTCCACAGGAGATGGAGGACTGGCTGAACTTGTTACCTCGGTCTCCTAGACGGAAATCTTATATATGGTAGTTTGGTAAGAGGCCCTTTGAGGCCCGGCCTTATATCCTGACTGTTTTATTCTTTACTGTTTATTGTGGACTTTTTCTATGTTGGGTGTCCAGTCGCCCCCTAGGTGCCGGATGTATGTCTATATGTTCTGGATCCTTAGAGTTTCACCTTGCAGTGATTGTCTGCCCTTATTCTTAATTTCCTTTATATTGATCAAAGATAGTGCCCCAATACTGTACCAACTAGGGTGCACTACTTTCCTTGTATACTAAGTGCGATGGATTTCACAGGAGAGAATTTAGGCTTCTTAACTGTTATTGGATTACCTCTTATGGGTACCCATTATTGGTTCTGTTGTTGCTGCAAGTCCTTTTATATCACAAACACCCCAGAGTTGTCACCCATGCCAGGAGTTACAGTGGGGAAAAAAAAGTATTTAGTCAGCCACCAATTGTGCAAGTTCTCCCACTTAAAAAGATGAGAGAGGCCTGTAATTGACATCATAGGTAGACCTCAACTATGAGAGACAAAATGAGAAAACAAATCCAGAAAATCACATTGTCTGATTCTTAAAGAATTTATTTGCAAATTATGGTGGAAAATAAGTATTTAGTCAATAACAAAAGTTCATCTCAATACTTTGTTATATATCCTTTGTTGGCAATGACAGAGGTCAAACGTTTTCTATAAGTCTTCACAAGGTTGGCACACACTGTTGCTGGTATGTTGACCCATTCCTCCATGCAGATCTCCTCTAGAGCAGTGATGTTTTGGGGCTGTCGCTGGGCAATACGGACTTTCAACTCCCTCCAAAGGTTTTCTATGGGGTTGAGATCTGGAGACTAGCTAGGCCACTCCAGGACCTTGAAATGCTTCTTACGAAGCTACCCCTTAGTTACCCTGGCGGTGTGCTTGGGATCATTGTCATGCTGAAAGACCCAGCCACGTTTCATCTTCAATGCCCTTGCTGATGGAAGGAGGTTTTCACTCAAAATCTCACGATACATGGCCCCATTCATTCTTTCATGTACATGGATCAGTCGTCCTGGTCCCTTTGCAGAGAAACAGCGCCAAAGCATGATGTTGCTACCCCCATGCTTCGCAGTAGGTATGGTGTTCTTTGGATACAACTCAGCATTCACTCTCCTCCAAACATGACGAGTTGCGTTTCTACCAAACAGTTCTACTTTGGTTTCATCTGACCATATGACATTCACTCAATACTCTTCTGGAACATCCAAATGCTCTCTAGCAAACTTCAGACGGGCCGGATATGTACTGACTTAAGCAGGGGGACACGTCTGGCACTGCAGGATCTGAGTTCTTGGTGGCGTAGTGTGTTACTGACGGTAGCCTTTGTTACGTTAGTTGCAGCTTTCTGCAGGTCATTCACTAGGTCCCCCCATGTAGTTCTGGGACTTTTGCTCACCGTTCTTGTGATCATTTTGACCCCACGGGGTGAGATCTTGCGTGGAGCCCCTGATCGAGGGAGATTATCAGTGGTTTTGTATGTCTTCCATTTTCTAATTATTGCTCCCACAGTTGATTTCTTCACACCAAGCTGCTTGTCTATTGCAGATTCAGTCTTCCCAGCCTGGTGCAGGTATACAATTTCATTTCTGGGGTCCTTCCACAGCTCTTTGGTCTTCACCATAGTGGAGTTTGGAGTGTGACTGTTGGAGGTTGTGGACAGGTGTCTTTTATACTGATAACAATTTCAAACAGGTGCCATTACTACAGGTAATGAGTGGAGGACAGAGGAGTCTCTTAAAGAAGAAGTTACAGGTCTGTGAGAGCCAGAAATCTTGCTTGTTTGTAGGTGACCAAATACTTATTTTCCACCATAATTTGCAAATAAATTCTTAAAAAATCAGACAATGTGATTTTCTAGATATGTTTTCTCACTTTGTCTCTCATAGTTGAGGTCTATGATGTCAATTACAGGCCGGCCTCAGCTGTTTAAGTGGGAGAACTTGCACAATTGGTGGCTGACTAAATACTTTTTTCCCCACTGTAGGGGCAGCCTTCCCCCTACTGTACATAATCTGATAGAATTACATTATGGCGACCCTTAAACTACTCTCCTGGAATGTACGGGGGAATGGATAACGCTAAAAAGTGTTCTATTATTTTTCCCCACCTATATTGTCCTAATTTGGTATGCTTACAGGAAACACAACTCACCCCTGACCCGACCAGATACTAATTAAAACCTTGGGTTCAATGGTTCCTACATTCGACCCATACTGTTCACTCCAGAGGTGTGTCTCTCCTAGTTCATTGCAGACTCAGATGGGAGCCCGGTATTATTGTCAGAATCAGACAGGTGCTATGTGTTTAATCAGGTTGGATAGACGCTAAACTTTATTTTCATTATATGACTTTATCTGCCGTCTGCATCAGACTTATCAGTCTTGTACGATGCAGCTCAATTTACGGCTCAATTTCCTGCCTCCCTAGTGATTTGTGTGGGTGACTTTAATAAGATATTGGATGCCTCTCTTGATAGGTTTAGTTCTGGTATACCTGTCCACTACTCACCCTACTCCATTACCCCAGCTTGTACAAGAAATGGGCTGGAATGATTTATGGCATCTCAAATACCCGCTGGTTCAAGTGTTCTCTTGTCACTCTGTTAATCGCCATGGTGACACAGACCCCAAATTAGGATACCACATAATATATTAAAAAAAACTACATAATACTACTTTAAAAATAAAAACAAACACACAATGACTTTTTTGGAATAAAAAAGGCCGCAATGTTTTATTAAATTGAAAGAACTATCTGATGCCCTGGCTGATATGGCCAAAGGTAAATAGCCAGGCCCGGATGGTATACTGGTGGAAGTGTATGCACAATACCAAGATATATTACTTCCTGTCCTGTTGAAATGCTATCAGGCTGCATACTTGGCCCGCACTTCACCGGATTCGTTTTATGATGCAAACGTTATTCTTCTCCTTAAACCAGATAAGGATTATTATTATTATTATTATCGTTTATTTATATAGCACCATTAATTCCATGGTGCTTTACATTTGAGAGTTTACATATGGTACACAAGATATACAAAACAGATAATACTAACAGTGACCAACTGGCACAGTGAGATAGAGGGCCCTGCCCGCAAGGGCTTACAATCTATGAGGGAAGAGGGATAGAGACAGAAGGTGAGGGGAGAGGCTGTTCAGGTGGTGGTGTGGTGACAGTAACGTTATTGGAAGTTGTAGGCCTTTCTGAATAGGTGAGTCTTCAGGGCCTTCTTGAAGCTTGTGACTGTGGTGGACAGTCTTATTTGTCTTGGTAATGAGTTCCAGAGTATGGGGGATGCACGGGAAAAGTCTTGGAGACGATTGTGTGGACAGCGGGTAAGAGCAGAGCAGAGTAGGAGGTCTTTGGTGGATCGGAGGTTATGTGCGGGCAAGTAGCGGGAGATTAGGTCGGAGATATATGGAGGGGACAGGTTGTGGATGGCTTTATATGTCAGCATTAGTAGTTTGAACTCTATTCATTGGGCAACGGGTAGCCAGTGAAGGGATTGGCAGAGGGGAGCGACCGAAGAAGATCGGGGGGAGAGGTGTATTAGGCGAGCAGCACAGTTTAAGGTGGACTGGAGGGGGGTGAGAGTATTTGCTGGGAGGCCATGGAGAAGGGTGTTACAGTAGTCTAGGCGGGAGATTATGAGGGCGTGGACTAGCATCTTTGTAGTTTCAGGGGTGAGAAAGGCGCGGATTCGATGGATGTTCTTGAGTTGGAGGCGGCAGGAGGTGTTGAGGGTTTGAATATGCAGCTTGAAGGATAGGTCAGAGTCTAAGGTTATCCCAAAGCAGCAGGCCTGTGGGACTGGGATGAGAGTGGTTCCATTAATTCTGATAGATGGGTCAGGTGGGGGGGGGGGGTCGTGCGTGGAGGGGTGAAGATTATGAACTCAGTTTTTTCCATGTTGAGTTTGAGAAAGCGGGGAGGAGAGAAAGGAGGCTATGGCTGCTAGACATTCTGGGACTCAGAGAGGTAATGTCTGGTCCAGAGAGATATATTTGGATGTCGTCAGCATAGCAATGTTAATGGAAACCATGGGATTCTATGAGTTGGCCAAGGCCTACGGTGTAGATAGAGAACAGGAGGGGTCCTAGGACGGAGCCTTGGGGGACACCTACAGAAAGAGGGCGTGGCGGGGAGGTGGTGTGTGAGTGGGAGACGCTGAATGTGTCGTTAGTGAGGTATAAGGAGATCCAGGAAAGGGCCAGGTCTGAGATGCCAAGGGATGAGAGTGTTTCTAGCAGGAGGTAATGGTCGACTGTGTCAAAGGCAGAGGAGAGGTCGAGGAGGAGGAGGACAGAATAGTGACGTTTGGCTTTGGCAGTTAGAAGGTCATTAGTGGCCTTGGTTAGGGCAGTTTCTGTGGAGTGATGGGGTCTGAAGCCTGACTGTAGTCTGTCAAAGAGCATATTGGATAAGAGATAGGAGGACAGTTTGGAGTGGACGTGTTGCTCCAGCAATTTTGAGGCGTATGGGAGCAGTGAGATGGGGCAATAGTTGGCTGGAGAGAATGGGTCAAGGGAGGGTTTCTTGAGTATAGGTGTGACGGTAGCTTGTTTGAGGGTGGAAGGGAAGGATCCATTGGTTAGGGATAGGTTGAAGAGATGGGTTAGGGCAGGAGTAATGAGTTCAGAGAGTTTGGGGATGAGATGTGACTGGATCGGGTTGAGTGCACAGGAGGTGAGGTGGGATTTAGAGGTTAGAGTAGAGAGCTTTTCATCAGTGACGGTGGAGAAACAAGTTAAAGATGAAGAGCACCGAGCAGTTGGATAGAGCGGTAGTCGGGGGTGTAGGGTGAGACTGTCTCTGATGGTGTCAATTTTGCTTTTGAAATGAGAGGCAAAGTCTTGGATCTGCTGGACTGTGATTCATACAGACCTATCTCTCTCCTCACTATAGATTATAAATTGCTTACTAAAATATTACCGAATAGGTTCAATACTGCTATTTTAGATCTGATCCACCCGGATCAAATGGGTTTTATGCACAGTAAGCCCACTTCTGAGAACTTTAGACGGATCCACGTAGTTTCTCAAATCGGGGCTTCTCTCAAACAAAACTTTAGATACCACTAAGGCATTTGATTCTGTAGAATGGCCCTTCCTCCTTCAGGTCCTAAAGTGTTTCGGGTTTGGGGAATTGTTTATTACATGGATTACACTTCTCTATCAATCCCCTAAAGCTGCACTCTCCATGCAAAATCATAAACCTAACCAAATGGGCATGATAAGCCCTGTAACTAAACACTACTAAATACTTTGATCAAGGAAAGTGACTTGTTGGCACCCCTTCTGACACTCAGCACCTGGGGCACATTCCCCTGTTACCTGTTTCCCCCTTTACCTACAGCTACACCCCTTAAGTAAGGAGGGTGTGAAGAATATCGCCTTGCCAAGCCTCTTGGCGTACCTGCGATCACCCTTCTAAACCTTCCACTCACAACCCGTGAGCGGACAGAGTTCGAAGGATAGAATGAAACGAGCTATATAAATTTTATATATTTAATAACCCAAGTGGGTCGGTACTAATTAATAGCATATACAGAAATATACAATATTAATATGATCAAGCATAAACATACGAGCAAAAGAGCAATGATACAGGACATAAAACAAAAATGGGAATAAAGTATAGAGGAATACCTGAGCTAAGTCTCTTAGCTGTGTCTCTTTCAGGCTCCACACAAAGACAAAGAAAACTCACCCTCCCCCCCTCAGTGTGAGACCCTACCCAGCTCCACCCTTCACCCCCCTTTTGGACATCTGGGATATCACACTGACGATAGTATGCACATAAAACCACTGGAGCGAATTGACCACCAATGTAAACACAGCTCTACATTCCTACAGATAGGTGACTGATTCGAATAAAGAATGATACATGTCCAAGAAAGATACATAAATTGAGGGTCTCATCATCACAGAGGGGAAAAAAAAACAACTTTACAAGCATGAAGAAGGTATACAGGAACATCTAGGAATATAGTATTTTGTGACAATAACTGGACATAGTAAATACAGAAATTCTAGCTATGGTACCCCTTAAAGGTCAACTAGTCATCAAAGGCTAGTTCTTGATACAAAGAAAGAGAAGGAGCCTAAAAACGCTAAGAACTTAAACAATAAGTTAGTGGTAAAGTTTTTGTTCTTTTCGTAAGGCAGTGAATTGTTGACCTGTCATGCTTTAATGGAAGCCCTACCACCCCCTGGAGGATTCCAGCAGTCGTAGATGTCATGGAAAGAAGGCAAAGTGTGTTTGTTCACTAGAGAGCAAAATGAGAAAAGTGACTTTTGTCTGTTTTGTTCTGTCCAGTAAATTCAGAAGCAGCGCAGTGGAAAAGTCGACTTTCATAAAGAATTTACAAATACACAGACTGGCACATTAGAACTTGTAAAGCCGAGCACATCAGCTGCACGTCGGGTTATATGGGGCCAAGAGTTACACAGCTCTGATAGCCGACATTTTTACTTTCTTATAAATTGAAGTGAAGCAACCTGTAGAAGAGACAAAACTTTAACAAAATAGCACAAATTGTTCTGCAGTGGTGCCTTATGGAACCTTCAAACCATTATTTGGTTAGGGTTACAGGAATTCAATGGGAGCAGCAGATAATGTTTAAAGTTATGAACATACAGCATGCCCATCTGCACAGATGTACAGTACACTGGAGGATTACAAAAAAAAAGGTTTTTTGAAGTTTTTGCCTGAGTATTGGGCAAACTGCACTTCCAGAGGTGCAAAGGTAGTAATCGATACCAGTCCTGGAGTCTAAGTGAGTCTTTGGTGAATTAAAAGCACAGGCTGCACACGGGGGACACAGGGATGTCCCTGTGTGACACCCGTGCCAGGGGCCGTGCTTCTGCGGCTCCTTAAATGAATAAGAGCCACAGAAGCACGGGCCGCAAAATAGGACATGTCCTATCTGATGCGGCCTGGACTGTCAGCCTGCACATGGGACCGTGAAAATCATGGTTGTGTGTACGGGCCCATAGAAAAGAATGGGTCAGTGTGCTCGCCATGAAAAACACGGATAGCACACTAACCCACAGCACGGTCATCTGCTACGGGCCTTAAGGCCTTTCCACAATATAAGAAGACACTGGTATTATAGATAGGACATGATAAGTGGGGGCCATATTACATATTTTGCACGAGCTTCAAGCTACATCTCTGATTCCATCATTCTCATTGCTCCTGCTGCATCAGGCTAAGCAAAGAATGCGGCTGCTGGTTACCACCGTTCCTATTCTTCCCTTCTGGAGAATGGTTTGTAAATAAAGAAAAATACCACAAGAATGTAAATAAAATACATATTTATTAATACTCAATAAAAACAAGAATGAGCATAATGACATAGTAATAGTATAGAAAATGTAAAATGGGGGAAGAGACTTGTAAAAGTCTCAGGACTGGACAAGCCAGCAACCAAAGACGTGGTAAGTGGGATGGCAAACAAAGGGATTAGTAGCTATGTCAAAGTATATAATATGGTCAAGCTGATAAATGTGAACTGTACTGCAATTAGGTTACAAACAATAAGTGATGTGCACAATGCAATGAATGAATGCAAACAGCACTAATAACAGCTAGAAACACACATTAATGTTACAGATAGACATAATAGTAAACCATACCAAACCACTACCACGCACATCTGATGCGCGTTTTGCCTGAGGATAGGCTTCATCCGGGGACAGGAAGGGACTAAGTGTGCTATATAAATGTAACCCAGACCAATCAAAGACTGCGATTACAGCTGAAGGTGCTTACCTATTATAAAACGCTAGCCAGTAGATGCAAATGCAACACATACACAGTATCTTGCTGAAATCTTGGGAGAAAACGCTGGTACATGACTGCAATGGTGCTAGTTATCTGATCTGGAGCCCAATTGGTGAGGCAATGGCACAGTACTTAAACAGTATGCCGCAACCCAGATGGAGGAAACCGGAGGATGGGAGTAGTAGTGGCGGATGCTGTGCCACCTAGCAGGTTGAGCACACTCACCAACCACTCCAGTCCCACTCCTGGGCGGCACAAAGTTGAGGGGGTCCTGCAGCACTACCGGATGGTGGTGGTAGTAGTTCTTTTCCCCGGGGAGCTTCCAGTTGAAGAGGGGACCTCTCCTCTCTGAGCCAATGTGATGGAAGTCGGAAGGGCCCTGATGGTGATGCAGGCACGACTCAGGAGTCAGCGGTGCAAGTAAACCAGAATAACCTTTATTTGGCAACAGGAACAGAAAGGTAATGGCAGCTTTTGAATGGGGTAGTAGTTACAGGCTCCACAAAATAATTCACCACTACTCCTCCTCTCATGCCTCTCCCAGCCAGGTATACTGGGGATGAAGTCACAGGGAGTCCTGACAGATATCTGGTTACCTGTAGCCTAGGCCCGAACGTGGAACTCTTGTTAAGGTCCTCCCCTGCTCCTCCTGGCACGGCACCGAAAATGTCCAGCAGCTTAGACAGCTTCTCTCCCTTGCTCAGAGCTGTCTCTGGATGAGCCTGGGGCTGATGATATTCCTCCTTGAGGCCGTAGGCTGACCGTTGTCCTCAGTCAAGAGGCTGGTGGCAGGACCACTCTGCACACCTTCTCCAGCTAACTGCACACACTTGACTGAAGACCAATCAATCATCGCTGGGTATACTAGGTCTCCCTACAACCCGCCCAGTGGCCTGTGATAGGCCAGGGCTAAACCAAGGCAAGGTTTGAACAATGCAGGGGGGGAATACAGAGGATAGCTGCATAACAATACATTTAACATAGAATGGAGCATACAATACAATCCCAGAGGCACAAAAGACAAAATTAAAAGCAGCAGCCTCCGGGATGCTGCATACCCCCCTATTTTAACCTGAGACACCCTCGGCGAATCATAACCCGGGCTAGGAAAGGCATTACAGCGGACAAGACAAGACAGATAAGGCAAAACAAATGAAACAGAACAAAAATAAAATACAATATACATGGGAAAGGGAAACATGGGCGAAGACCTGGTACCTGAGGCACAAGTCCATTAATGTCAAATCTCAGACACCAACTAAATACGGGGAGAAGGGGCGCCGACATCTCAACAGAGGTCCCTGAGGCACAGGTGCGCGAGTGTCTAATCTCAGGGCCTCAACAGGACAAAAAGAGACTCCAGGGCACAGGTGCGTTAGTGTCCATCCTGGAGCAAGGGGACAGGGAGAAAACAGGGAGAACTGGGGCAGTGTCCACAAGTTTGCACTGGGAAAACTAGGGAAGTGTAAAATGGGGAAACAGCCCTCATGTTATGAATGTAACTGTTTCTGTAGATAAGTTTATTTTATTTTTTTATAAACTGACATTTGTTTGTTTGACCACAAGAGGCCACTGTTACCTCAGAAATAGAAGAGGCTGTAATTCTGTAATTCCCTGGAGTAGTGACATGGAGACCCTGTTCTGCAGAGGAGGAAGAAGAAGAAGAGGGAGAGTGTGTCTGGCAGCCATCTTAGCTGTGTGTGCTTCTGAGCTTTTAGAGGAAGAAGGGCTGCAGTGAGAGGAAAAGACCTTCTTAAAGGATTATAGACATATAACAAGAGGTTGCTGAAACAGAGACTGTTTGCTCAGACAGCATCCTAGGGTGAAGATTGCTATCAAGGACCGGCTGAGAAGTGGCCCTGTCAATGAGACCGCATGTTTGGATGAGCCCTGCCTTCAGAGGTTCCAGAGAGAAACTATAAGGTACCCAACAAAATCTGAATCAGTAAAAAGTAATTGTGCACGCACCGCATTAGATTTTTGGTGCAAATTGCTTGGGACTGAATAAGGGCCTGTAGTTAGATTAGTTAGGCATCCTCATCTTCACAGGCCACACTACTGGTGAATTATCTACCTATCCCGGTAGTAAGGACTAAGACTCAGAGAATTCTATTGAGATGTAACTCCCAGAGAGGAGCTTCTGAGGAAGTCTAGAAGCGACAATTTAAACATTGTCATATTTCTTTGGCTTGCAAGCTGACCTACTATGATATTTACTTGGTTATACTTTGTTTGTGGGGAATAGGGGTATTTTGATAAGTTTGTAAGCTCTTGTGTTATATCGCCGGTGCCTCTATCACACTCACTGAATTGTTCTTGTGACTAGGGTGATAAAAAGGTAACAAGCGGCTGGTTAGTTGCAGCCTACAGATAGGTAAAAGCTTGGAGTGTTTTTGAGCTTCACATAAGAGGGCACCGCGCTGTACAACACCAGGGTCTCAGCTTACTGGCTGAGTGTATGTAAATAGTTGAGAGTGTTTTTCTGGTAAAGAGGTGTTACTACACTAAGTAAAATCTTGTTTTTTTACTAAATTGTTTTGGAGTTGCTTCCTTTGTTCGTCACTTCGCTGTATCCTGGGGAGCCCACCCTGGTACACGGCTTACAGAAGTGTCCAAAAAGTTCGGCACCAATACAAGGGGGCAAAAACATGGTGCTATGTACAATGGTAGGAGTTCAAGGGAGTCACTCCAGAGAGCCACCCTGGAGGGCACAAAGCTTAGAAGATCTCTCCAGCCAGGAGGGCACAAAACTTACTGGCGGCAAACTCTCACTACTCAGCTTCCGCAGGTGAAGGTCCCGATGACTTGGGAGGTGAAGCTGAAGTGGATGACAAAGGTGCAGCATCAGGCAACCCGGACAGGCGTTGCAGCTCCAGGGCCTTCTTCTCCATGGCCCGGTAGAAGGCAGTGATGGTGGCTGGATTCATGCTGCATTTGTAGACAGGTGGCTCGGCCTGCTGTGCAGCTGCGGTTGTTGCAGAGTGACCTCCCACAGAGATGTGGTCACCCCCTGAGATGATGATGGTACTCAGGACAGTAAGCGGCGATGCAGCAGGAGCAGAGCGTAGTGGTGACACAGGTGCTGCAGGTGCAGCTCCGGAGGGAAATGGACCATAGGCTAGGCCTGCAGCTGTTGGGAGAAAGCGACCAGGGGTGGCTGTGGCAGAGTCTTCCCAGACCTCGTGTTGTGGTGGTGGCACAGGGACCCGGTCAACATCAGCTTCCCAGAATCCCTTAGGGCCTCGACTCTCTCACCTGGGTGCAGATTAAGTAGATGTTCCGGCAGCCCAGGTCTTTTCCTCGACCTCCGGTTGACAAACACATTGATCCGCTCAGAATCCTCCACGATGAACCCACAGCCATTACGTCGGTCAAAGTCCATAACAGTACCTCTCCTCCGGTCAGGCACCTCGCACTCCACAGGTGGTTGCAGACCAGCCTGTCTACGGGAACACGCCTTCTCTTCCTCCACTTTCAATTGTTGGTGCCCGGCAATAGTAGTAGGCCTTCGGATGCGAACGACAGATGGCGGGACAGCAACAGATGTATCGGGGGCTCCAGCCGGAGTTCCGGTAGTAGCTAGCACTGCAGCTACAGGAATCTCTTCCATGAGCTCTTCAGCGTCCATCTCCTCTCCCCAGGTCCAAACATCAGGATCTGGATTGACACCTCGGACAGATGGGGGACGTGACATGGTGCATCATAGTATACAGTCCGGTAACGACTGACAGTCCTTTGGCATGCAATAAAGTGGTTTAACTTCGCAAACAGTGCAACAGTCCACAGTCTTCGCAACTATAATCCAGGAAGGTAGCGACAAGCAGTTCCAGGCACAATATAACAGAGTCCACAGTAAATCCAAAAGGCAGAGCCTTTACACAGCCAAACACCCGATGTACAGTGGGTAAGGAAAGTATTCAGACCCCTATAAATTTTTCACTCTTTGTTTCATTGCAGCCATTTTCTAGAAGCAAAAAAGTTCATTTTATTTCTCATTAATGTACACTCATCACCCCATCTTGACAGAAAAAAACAGAAATGTAGATATTTTTGCAAATTTATTAAAAAAGAAAAACTGAAATATCACATGGTCATAAGTATTCAGACCCTTTGCTGTGACACTCATATTTAACTCACTTCTGTCCATTTCCTTCTGATCCTCCTTGAGATGGTTCTACTCCTTCATTGGAGTCCAGCTGTGTTTAATTAAACTGATTGGACTTGATTAGGAAAGGCACACACCTATCTATATAAGACCTCACAGCTCACAGTGAATGTCAGAGCAAATGAGAATCATGAGGTCAAAGGAACTGCCCAAGCAGCTCAGAGACAGAATTGTGGCAAGGCACAGATCTGGCCAAGGTTACAAAAGAATTTCTGCAGCACTCAAGGTTCCTAAGAGCACAGTGGCTTCCATAACTCTTAAATGGAAGTTTAGGACGACCAGAACTCTTCCTAGACCTGGCCGTCCAGCCTTGGTGAAAGAGGTAAAGAATAACCCAAAGATCACTGTGGCTGAGTTCCAGATCACTGCAGCTCTTCACCAATCGGGGCTTTATGGCAGAGTGGCCCGAAGGAAGCCTCTCCTCAGGGCAAGACATATGAAAGCCCGCATAGAGTTTACCAAAAAACACATGAAGGACTCCCAGACTATGAGAAATAAGATTCTCTGGTCTGATGAGACAAAGATTAAACTTTTTGGCGTTAATTCTAAGCAGTATGTTTGGAGAAAACCAGGCACTGCTCATCACCTGCCCAATACAATCCCAAAAGTGAAACATGGTGACAGCATCATGCTATGGGGGTGTTTTTCAGCTGCAGGAACAGGACGACTGGTTGCAATTGAAGGAAAGATGAATGCGGCCAAGTACAGAGATATTCTGGAAGAAAACCTCTTCCAGAGTGCTCTGGACCTCAAACTGGGCCGAAGGTTCACCTTCCAACAAGACAATGACCCTAAGCACACAGCTAATATAACAAAGGAGTGGCTTCGGAACAACTCTGTGACCATTCTTGACTGGCCCACCCACAGCCCTGACCTCAACCCAATTGAGCATCTCAGGAGAGACTTGAAAATGGCTGTCCACCAATGTTCACCAACCAACCTGAAGGAACTGGAGAGGATGTGCAACGAAGAATGGCAGAGGATCCTCAAATCCAGATGCGAAAAACTTGTTGCATCATTCCCAAGAAGACTCATGGCTGTACTAGCTCAAAAGGGTGCTTCTACTCAATACTGAGCAAAGGGTCTGAATACTTATGATCATGTGATATTTCAGTTTTTCTTTTTTAATAAATTTGCAAAAATATCTACATTTCTGAGTTTTTTCTGTCAAGATGGGGTGCTGACTGTACATTAATGAGAAATAAAATGAACTTTTTTACTTTAAGCAAATGGCTGCAATGAAACAAAGAGTGAAAAATTTAAAGGGGTCTGAATACTTTCCTTACCCCTGTAGATATGATGTTTCTAGGATCTTGACACCGTAGTCTGTGTTGGTATAAGGACACGGGAGTCTCGTTCCTGCCAACTATGCCAAAAAGCCAACTTGCCGCAACCCAGATGGAGGAGACCGAAGATTGGGAGTAGTAGTGGCGGATGCTGTGCCACCTAGCAGGCCGAGCACACTCACCAACCACTTCAGTCCCACTCCTGGGCCGGACAAAGTCGAGGGGGGGTCCTGCAGTATTACCAGATGGAGGTGGAAAAGTTCATTCTCCCGGGGCACTTCCAGTTGGAGAGGGGACCTCTCCTCTCTGAGCCAGTGTGATGGAAGTCGGAAGGGCCCTGATGGTGATGCAGGCACGACTCAGGAGTCAGCAGTGCAGGTAAACCAAAACAGCCTTTATTTGGCAACAGGAACAGAAAGGTAACGGCAGCTTTTGAATGGGGGTAGTAGTCCAGCAGTGTCCATCCCCCAGCCTTGGTTCTAGGAGGGTGCCCAGGAATGTTACAGGCTTCACAAAATAATCCACCACTACTCCTCCTCTCATGCCTCTCCCAGCCAGGTATACTGGGTTGGAGTCACGGAGTCCTGGCAGGTATCTGGTTACCTGTAGACTAGGCCCGAATGTGGAACTCTTGTCAGGGTTCTCTCCTGCTCCTCCTGGCATGGCACCGAAAATGTCCAGCAGTTTAGACAGCTTCTCGCCCTTGCTCAGGGCTGTCTCTGGATGTGCCTGGGGCTGATGATATTCCTCCTTGAGGCTGTAGGCTGACCATTGGGCATCAGTCCAGAATTTGGTGGCAGGACCACTCTGCACACCAATCTCCAGCTAACTGCACACACTTGACTGAAGACCAATCATTGCGGGGGAGACTAGGTCTCCCTACAACCCCGCCCAGTGGCCTGTGATAGGCTAGGGCTAACCAAAGCAAGGTTTGAATAATGCAGGGGGAAATATAGAGCATAGCTCCATAACAATACATTTAACATAGAACGGAACATACGAATACAATCCTAGGGGCAAAAAAGACAAACAATTAAAAGCAGCAGCCTCCGGGACGCTGCAAGTAGTAGATGAGGGGTTAAATAGTAGGAATAGTACCTCAGGAGTAAGAAGCAACTGTGGTCAGACGTATGCAAGATTCGGTACACAGGAGCAGTAGATCAGCCGTATACAGAAATCGGTACACAGGAGCAGTAGAGTAGTGGAAAGAATCAGGGCAAACAGGAAGCAGACAGCCAGAATAATCAGGCACAGGATGGAGAAAGCTGTGGGTTTATATAGGGATTGATATACAGTGATTGGCCACAGAGCAGGTGAGATCCCTAAGCCAATCATTCCAATAGAAAAGTCCAGACTAAGCAAGGCAAAGAACAAACAGGCTTCTTCAATGGTATAATGGTCACGGCTGCAGAACATGGCTGGGAAGTCAAGGGTTGAAGACCCAGTGAGCTCAGTTCCTGACAATGACAATACAAGTGTTATAGCAGCAAGGAGACACTGCTCATGCACATACTCGTGAGATCACAGGGCTAAGAAGCCTGAAAATGTAAGAATGGGAGCTGCACTTGCTTAAATCTCATGAGAAAACGCTAGCACATGAGAATACAAGTGGTATAGCAGCAGGAAAGTGCTGTGTATAACTGCATAATCACATGAGATCACAGGACTACAAAGCCTTGATATGCATAAATGTAAAGATAGGGACTGCACATGCGTGGTAGCGATGAATTATCACAAAATTATACTTATAATTAGCATAATGAAAGAACGAAAAATTCAAAAACGGCAGCGTGGACCTGCAAAATAAAGGTAAGAAAGTTTAAATACGTTTTTTAAATGATAGAATCCCTTTAATCAAGATAAATAACCAGCAATGGGAGGACAATATATAGTGCTAGAAAAAATGCTAGTAATGTGTATAGCTACATAAGGTGATATATCATCATATTACAAACATGAAATCTGAATGGCTGCTATTCCTATACAGCTACCACCACTGTCACCACTGTGACAGACATTTCCTGCGGACTGGTTCATCATATTATTCCCTGCTGCACTGTTACACATGTTGCCACAGCTGTCTATCACCACTTCCACCACATTAAGCAGACATGTCCGGCCGGCTGGTCCATCATATTATGTACTGCCACACATGTTGCAGAGTTACCACCACTGCCTCCACTCAGTTAGACATGTCCTGAGGTTTGGTTCATCATATTATGCACCGCCACACATGTTGCCACAGCTACCACCACTCAGCCAGACATGTCCTGCGGTCTGGTCCATCATATTATGCCCTGCTGCACTGCCACACATGTTGCCACAGCTGCTTACCACCACTGACACTTTCGAGCTTGACATGTCCAGAACCCTGGTCCATCATATTATGCCCTGTTGCTCTGCCATACATGTCTACCTGTGTCTAGCTGTCTACCACCACTGCCATCACTCACCTGGTCCATCATATTACACCTTGCTGCACTGCCACACATGTTGTCACAGCTGCCTACCAAGACTGCCACCACTCAGCCAGACATGTGTTGTGGCCTGGTCCATCATATTATGCCCTTCTGCAATGCCACACATGTTGCCACAGGTACCACCACTGCCACCACTCAGGCGGACATGTCCTGTGGCCTGTTCCATCATATTATGACTTGCTACACTCCCACACATGTTGCCACATCTGCCTACCAACACTGCCACCACTCAGCCAGACATGCCTTGGGGCTTGGTCCATTATATTATGCACTGCCACACATGTTGCCACAGCTGCCTACAACCACAACCATCACTCAGTCAGACATGTCCTGAATTCTGGTCCATAATATTATGCACTGTCACACGTTACCCCAGCTGCCTAGTGCATACAACCACTGCCACCACTCAGGCAGACATGTCTTGCGGCCTTATCCTTCATATTATGCCCTGCTGCACTACCACACATGTTGCCACAGTTGCCTAGTGCCTACAACCACTGCCACTACTCAGACAGACATGTCCTGCAGCCTAGTCCATCATATTATGCTCTGCCACATTGTCACACATGTTGGTACAGCTACCACCACTTCCACCACTCAGCCAGACATGTCTTGTAGCCTGGTCCATCAGTTTATGCCTTGCTGCACTGTCACATATGTAGAGGGCCAACCAGATGGAGCTACAGGGGAACACAAAAGGAAGACTTATTGCTGGTGGCATGACTCAATTTCATTTCTACACAGATATAGTTGAATTCAATGATGGAGCAGGGAGCTGCCAGTCATCAGAAATATGGGCTCAGTATACTGTGAGGGGGAATTAATAGGACATTATACTGTAGTAGGCACTAATGGGGCTATTATATTGCCTGGGGACACTAAGGCACTGAACAAGCATTACACTGTGTACAGGAAATAATGGAGATACAGTATTATACTGTGTCAGGTCACTAAGAGAGCATACTGTATGAAGGCACTAAGGGGGGAATTATATTGTGTGTGGTTAAGTAAGTGGGATTCATACTATGTTGGGGCTTTATACATTGTGCTGGCACTAATGGGGCACTATGCTGTATGAAGTTAACTAAGGTGAGATCATGCTATGTTGGGGCACTAAGTTGGCATTATAATGTGTAGGAACTCTAAGGGACATTATACTTTGTTGAGGGGACTAATTGGTGTAATGCTGTGTGGGGACAGTAAGAGGTCTTACAATGTGTGGGGGCATTTCTGGGGCATTATATTCTATGAGGGCACTAAGGGAGTCATTATACTGTGTTCGGGCACTGAAAGGGCATATTGTATGGAGGCACTAGGGAACCATTATATTCTATATGGTTAACTAAGTAGGGGCACTAAGGGGCCATTATACTGCATGAGGGCACTTAGGGGGCATTATACTATGTGGAGGAGCTAAGGAGGCAAAATACCTGTGTATTACACAAAGAAGCACACTGTGTTGGGGTACAAAGGGACAAGGCAGGATTGGTCAAGGTGAGACATGGCTCTTTGCACCCTCTGAAAATTGGGAGGTATGAAGATAGTTTATGTCAATATAGCAATATTTGAAGTATGTGCGAGATTTATCCTGTTGGCCAAATTACCTACAAAGTGACCTGGTACAGGTATGTAAATATCTCCTCTATAGTCAGCCATGCAACCATGAAATCTACAACTTCTATGTTGGTTATTAAAAGTTTGCATTCCCCATTCATATGTTTTATTGCTATCTAAACTCACAAATATCAGTCCCAAGAAAGTGAGTCACAAGGAATTCATCATCTCCCAGCTCGGTGTAATTGGTCTAGCTGGGAGTTGAATCAACAAGCATCTATATTGCTTTCTGACACCATCTATACTCTGCTATATTACTGTAATTTGCTCTGATTTCCATATATCAGAATAATTTCACAACTATGATACATTTCAGTATGTGTCTATCTCTGCTGTGACACCGTGTTCCATGGTAGAAAACCCAGCTTGGCTCATTCCTCATTCCAGACACACAGTAATATTATCTGACATGAAGGGCTCCGTGTTATCTTGACATTTTGCAGCAAGTAAATAACAGGATGTTATTTCCCATGTTAAATCATAATGCCACTTTTAACAACATTTCGCAGTATAAAATTACATGAAATGTTAAGCAAATACTTGCTTTACTTATCTTGTACCAGTTTGGAGTTTAATACTCCATTTACAGCCTAAGCTGCTTTCAAAAATGTTCTGGTTGCCCTTGGAAAACAGCAAATCAATCTCCAGTCATTTGCCTCATATGTGACCTAGAAGCTCAGCTCTGTACAACTGCTATGTGACCTCCCACAGTGCACTGCTCTTTAGTAATTGTAAAACAGCTGAATAATTAATGCAGATTTTGTTGTGTTTGGAGTATAAACATACTCTAACTCAAGATCACTACACGATCAGAGAAATATGTCAATCCGACACAGGAAGTAAAAAACATCAGACTGATGGTGAAGTCTCAGACCACCATCAATATTTCCAGGACTGAACTTTAACAATCCTTAGGACAGGTCAATAGACCCACAGATCAGCCACAGCATTTGGAAGCACTGCCGCCTCTTACCTGTGAAAATGACATCACGTTCACCGTTCACATGGTACAACTGTAGAAGTCCTACTCAAGTGAATAGGGCTAAGTTTCAACATCAAGCACAACCCCTACACAATGTATAGTGCTTTGTTTCATATTCAGTTAAGTGCGCTCACTTGAATGTTGCAGTCTCTTCAAACAGCTGATCAGTGAAGGTTCTGGAACTTCTGAGTGTCAGGCCCTCACCAATCAGATATTGATGACTCATGCTAGGGATAGATCATCTATAGTTCAGCTAATGAAAACCTCTTTAAAACTTTGCCTAAAAGAAAGAAATGTAATTTTGCTTTTCAGTTCATTACACTCTGTTTGCAGGATCGGCTTTACCCAGAATGTTCTAGCTGGGGGATTTAGACAATGACTTAGCCACCCCCTTAGCCAGTTTATCTAGTCTGTGCATAGTTTGAGTTGAGAGCAGAAGGATATAACTGAAGTTTTACCCCAACCACCATCAGATTGGAGCCAGCCACTAAGTAGTGCCCCAGGGGAAAGATAATTATCACCATCTTACACTGTGCAACCCCTTCAACACTGCATGTGTACCACCCTGGGTTTGTGAGAAGTAGGGATCACCACTATGAACTGACAGAGAAAGTCACAGTCATAGGAAACCATGACTAGAATGACCAGACCAGCCAGACTGGGCCTAGTCTTCCCACCAAACTTTCTGTTCTGTAATGATCCCAGATAGATAGATAGATAGATAGATAGATAGATAGATATGTAAGCCGTGTACCGGGGTGGGCTCCCCAGGATACAGCGAAGTCACGAACAAAGGAAGCAACTCCAAATCAATTTAGTAAAAAACAAGATTTTACTTTGTGTAGTAACACCTCTTTACCAAAAAAACACTCCCAATTATTTACATACACTCAGCCAGGAAGCTAAGGCCCTGGTGTTGTACAGCGCTGTGCCCTCTCATGTGCAGCTCCACAACACTCCAAGCTTTTACCTATCTGCAGGCTGCAACTAACCAGCCGCTTGTTACCTTTTTATCACCCTAGTCACAGGAACAATTCAGTGAGTGTGATAGGGGTACCAGCGGTATAACACAAGAGCTTACAAACTTATCACAATACCCCTATTCCCCCCAAACAAAGTACAACCAAGTAAAAATAATAGTAGGTCAGCTTGCAAGCCAAAGAAATGTGACAATGTGTAAAATGTCGCTTCTAGACTTCCTCAGAAGCTCCTCTCTGAGTCTTAGTCCTTACTACCGAATTGGTAGATAATTCACCAGTAGTGTGGCCTGTGAAGATGAGTATGCCTAACTAGTCTAACTACAGGCCCTTACTCAGTCCCAAGCAATTTGCCCCAAAAATGTAATGCGGTGCATGCACAATTACTCCTCTTACTGACCCGGGTCTCTTGTACCTTAGCCTTTGTCTGGAATAGCTGAAAGCGGGGCTCATCCAGAAAACATGCGATCTCACTGACAGGGCCACTTCTCAGCCGGGTCCTTGATAGCAATCTTCAATTTAGGATGCTGTCTGAACAAACCCTGGAACAGTCTCTGCTTCAGCACCACCTTGCTATTTTTCGGATTCCTTAGCAATCCTCCTTCTCTCACTTCAGTCCTTCTTCTTCTAAAAGCTCAAAGCACACTCCTAAGATGGCTGCCACACACACACTCTGATCCTTCATGTCATTCCACCTCTGCACAACGGGGTCTCCACGTCACTACTCCAGGGAATTACAGAATTACAGCCCTTCCCATTTCTGAAGTAACAGTGGCCTCTTGTGGTCAAACAAACAAATGTCAGTTTATAAAAAAATAAATAAACTTATTTATAGAAACAGGTACATTCATAACATGAGGGCTGTTTCCCCATCTTGCAGATAGATAGATAGATAGGTCCAAATAAAGACAGCACCAGT
This sequence comes from Leptodactylus fallax, assembly GCA_947044405.1. Classification (NCBI taxonomy): domain Eukaryota; kingdom Metazoa; phylum Chordata; class Amphibia; order Anura; family Leptodactylidae; genus Leptodactylus; species Leptodactylus fallax. The sequence continues at coordinate 1,497,409 of CAMRHE010000344.1, read as the reverse complement.
AGTGAATGGGTGCCAGCCCAAAGAATCAGCTATATCCCTAAATAGTATCCAAAAAATCAGACTGCACTCCATAAGTCAGGTGAAAAGAAAGTGAGGTAGTTTATTGCCTCATACTCCGCCACGTTTCAGCTTGCACTGATCCTTTTAAAAGGCATAAAACTGGGTGAGGAACATCCAAACTTTGATACAAAGGTACAGTTGGGGGACATAGTGTCAAGCCATGGTGTAAACAACATAGCAAAACTAAGCACAACCACAAGACACAAAGTTTTCTTGGCAAGGTTTCTGCCAGGCGAAGATTTCAAAGCAGGCTGGGGTTTCAAGATATACTGCTGTTCAAGTTCTTCTGAAGGTTCAGCAAGGAACAGGCAATGTTGAGGACTGTACACACAATGCAAGGAAACTTATTGCAGCACATTAAAAAATGCATCATGCTTACTTTGAAATTGGAAGACGTCCAGTAGTGCCATCAGCTCCGAACTGGTAGAAACCAGTGGGTTCCATGTGTACCCATCTACTGTTTGGAGAAGTATGGCCAAAAGTGGTCCTCATAGAAGATTTGGGGCCAAAAAGCCACACCTTCAACATGGAAACAAGGCCAAGTGACTCAATGGAACATAGGAACTGGGGTGCATAAAAATGGCAGCAGGTGCTCTGGCTGGATGATTCAACATTTGAAATATTTGCCTGTAACAGATGGCAATTTGCTTGCTGAAGTGCTGGACAGGAGTACAATAATGAGTGTCTGCAGGCAACAGTGAAGTATGGCGGGGGTTCCTTGAATATTTGGAGCTGCAATTCGGCAAGGTGAACTGTGGATTTTGTAAGGATTAATGGTGTCCTCAATGCTAAGAAATATAGGCAGATACTTATCCATCACGCAATACCATCAGGGAGGCATCTGAATGGCTCCAAATTTATTCTGTAACAGAACATCCCAAAACATACAGCCAATGTCAAAAAGAATTATCTTCAGCACAAAGAAAAACAAGTCTGTCTGGAAATACACAAAGATATAGAAGGATTTAAGCAATTGTTCATATACAGAAGTTCTGTGCTTAGGTCTCCAAGATGATTGGAGCAACCTTCCTGAACTGTATGCTTGTGTGCCTAGAATAATTGATGCTGTTTTGAAGGCAAGGAGTGGTTATAGCAAATATTGATTTAGATTTCTCTTTTGTTCATTAACTTTGCATTTTGTGAATTGACAAAATAAATTATTAACACTTCTATTTTTGATAGCATTTTTACTGTCCAAAAATTTTTCCACTTCTGCTTAAAACCTTTGCACAATATTTTACATCTGTAAAAGTCTATAGGTGATAATGCCAGACAGGCATAATCACAATAGGAAACACATGGAGATGCTAATAGATGAAAGTTCTTAACTCGCTGGAACAAATCTCCACTAGTTAGAGTGGTTTTAGGCACGAAACACAGTTAAACAGTATGTGTGGCAGAAGGTTGGGATTCTGAACTCTTCTCTTATTTCTCATGACAACCGAATCTGCGCTGTTGCAGCAGGTCCTGGCAGAGCACATGATCACTGTTTACTTTGCCGGCAAACTCTGACACATCTTCTTGTAATTCCTTAACCTTACTGTAATATCCCATCCAGCTGTAGGTCCACTGAATAGAACCCCCGCGCAAAAAATCCATCACACTTTCTTTAGTGGGGAAACGGAAGCTCCAATAATCTTAATTGCAGCTCACAAGAAAAGTAATGAGAACACACAGGATAAGACACACTTTATCCAGTAACTTCATCCACTTGGAGCTCATACACAAGCTGGCGGGCATCTTTTCTGTTCTCACAGGTAACATTCCCGGCCACACTCATGGATTAGGCCTATCATCTCCTGTGACACAGTAGCTGCTTTCCAGGAAAAGTAGAATGACCAACTGAATGGACTTGCCATGTCAACTGCCTTGGAAAAATGTTAAGGCTGACCTTATACAGCACACCTTTGCCCTGGCATAACCCAAACACCACAGCCAGCACAGGGTAATACAAATCCTCCCATACTTCCACAGGTCTTCTGATAGGCCCACTGCTCACGAGCATTACCTTACACCATGTTCCCACAGGAGTGGTTATTCTATCCCCATAGGTATGCCTGCCATTCTCTCCACTGACCCTTCCTGCTATCCATATGGGCCCTGGACACATGTATACTCTAAGCTCTCGTCCATATCCAGTTTGAATGGGCCTATAGCCACAACTACCCACAAAAATGTCCTGCCAGACTCAGTCAGGGACCTCACCTGTTGAAATCTCCCACATGAACTTGTAAATCCTCTTCAATTTATAATGAGTCACAACCCTCTGATTTCTTAATATCCTCCAGTGACTGCCATCCTTGAAACCAGAGGTCTCCCCCCATGTCAAAGAGCCACATTATACTTGTCTCAGCTCTCTCCCAAGAACACACGCTCCTTTCATGGTGTCCCAAAAAGACAGAGGTATCTTCCATCCATGCTGCACTGTTGCCAGTTTCCAGTATCCTGATAACTTTAGTCAGGTTGTAATATCTCCATGTTACTATAATATCCCAGCCAGCTGTATGCCTGCTGACTAGAAGCCAGGGACACTATAACTATAGGTGCTGCAAAGAGGTACCAATCACTACTAAGCCCTGGTGGTATTTGGCAGCACATGGTATTTGGATGTCCTGCTTCAGATTTTGCATTGTAGACCAGGTGTTTCAAGTTACGCCTGCTAGAACATGCAGTAACCCATTGGAGGCAAGCAGAGGATGGGAGTAGTAGTTGTCAGAGGTGGCCTGTAAAACCCTCAACCAACTCATCCAGCCCACCTCCTGAGTTGGTGCAGTGCTGAGTGGGCCAACAGGAGTAGATGGGTATGTGTGTCCACAGACATGTAGGCACCTATAAGGACAATGACAGTGCTCAACACAGCAGGTGGTGGGGTAGCAGCAGGTGGGCGTGGAGGTGTTACAGGTGCAGCCCCAGAGGGAATACAGCCAAAGGCAAACCCAGTTGATGTACGATACAGATGTCCTGACATCGCTCCACCTAACTCCTCCCACACCTCAGATAGCAGTGGTGACACAGGGAACTAATCCACATCCACCGCCTAGCACCCTTTGGGGTCTGTCTTTATAGTGAGAATAAAATATCCAGCACTGTTATAGTAAATCATGAAAAGGTTAATTCATTTGAAAATTGCAATCCATGTAATTTATAGTACAGTAACGTTTCGGTCTAAATTCTGAACTACATCAGGCCACTAGATTGCCTGAACTAAAAGGAAAGTAGGACAATAGACAGGATAGTAATATGGCCGGTAATCGCCATATGTGGAAGGTCTTCACAGAATATGCTATAAATGTGTGATAGGTTCTGGTCCACCACTGGGACCCGCACTGATCACTAAAATGGAAAATGGATGGTAAGCAGTGGATGCAAACCAAAAGTTTAACCATACACTGCGCTGCTACTTTCTTTTATGCATTTTAACATTTAAAGCGCTCCAAAAACTAGCCAGTTTTAGGCGAAGATGCTTGCTCTTTGTTTTTTTTTATAAACACATGAGGCTTATATTGGAAAAAGCAATGGTTACATATAAATTTGCCTATTTAGGGGACATGTGCGACAGACTTGTTATTTTGAAGAAAAAGTTGCCCATGGTTTTTTATACACTCATGGCAAATATATTGCAAAAAGTATGAGCACAATCCGCTCTAAAAATCACCGTATTGAAGTCCAAATTCATAAAGTTGATGTATAAGCTAGCGCAGAGAGACTCACACACACAGCTATTGTGTATATAGTGGGTTCTAGCTTAATGGAGGGAAAAATTTAGTTTTTAAGTACAATGTGGACAAAAAACAGGTCGGGTTACTATAATTAGCATAACATGATTGGTGGCAAAGTTGTAAAATAGTTCTGGCACATGGCTATTGGATAAGAAACAAAATAGGGACCGCATCTCATTAAGCCATCTGGTGGGGATGAGCTCTCTGAACAAACGAGGAATGGCTACAGGCATGGCCTCACATGGCCCTGGAATCCAAAATGGAGGATACAATAGCTGAGTCATCCTCCACATTTCCCTCCTTTTGTAAATGATATAACCTAAACCCAGGCTACATTAGGATCTGCTAATCAGATCCTGAGGACTTTTATGTAGACTTTACCTCATTCCCCATGGATATGTTATACCAATTACATACCTATCAGTCTAATACACTCAGAGGGATGCCTTCACCGTCATGTCTGTTAGTCTGTCCAACCACCCTTACAACCTGCAAACCCAGTATCTTGGGTTTGCACCTCTTTCTAGCAAGTTTCTTTACAAGCCACAATATAAACTTTATATTCAAATAGATGCAGAAACACAGCAATAATATTTGAAATATTTCTTGCAATATTCCCATAAACCATCCACCTAATCCCTTAAACCAATTGGCAGGATTTAAGAACGAAAAGGTATCTGGCCACCAACTATCCTGTGTCTTCTGATGTTCTTTGATTCATTTTTCTCTAAGTTCTCTGACCTTATCAATTCCTGCCCGCACTTGAAGATTCCCTTCAGAGTTGATATAGCGACAACAGGAAGGTCCAATAATCTGACATATTCCCCCCTGTGCCGCTGTGAGGTAAGTTGAGGACTATGGTGTTGGTGACTATTATGAGTTGTCCTAGTATCATTTTAGTGTCATTCAACAGGCCTAAAATAGTGTATATCTGCTCATCTAGATAATCGGTAGATTATACTAACCTGTCCCAAGTTGCATAATCATGGGATACAAGAGTATTGTGCTGATAATTCTGTTACTTGTACCCATTGAAACCACATGGGGTTGCCCATCTTTCCTAGGGTGATTGTCTGCTGCATGCTTGTACAAAGTATGACGGGGTATCATCTCATGTTTCACATGTTCATGGGCAATTATGAAGGAGGCTGGTGTCAGTCTAGCTAGAGTACAAGTCCCCTCTCCCCCTGGGGGTAGCCACTTGTGTGCTTGATGACCACATACTAGATCAGGGGTCGGCAACCCCTGGTACGCGTGCCAAGAGTGGCACGCGAGGCATATTTACCTGGCGCAGCGACCCGAGTCCTCACCCAGCAGTTTCGATCGGACCAAACACAGCCAAAACGAAACTGCTGTTATTATACTCGGGGGTCTCTTCAGACCCCCAAGTATAATAAGCGGAGGCTCAGGAGAAATGATGAAACATAAAAAAAAACGTACTCACCTTTTCCTGCGCTCTGCAGCCGCTGTCTTCTCTTCGGGCACTTCTGTCTGACGTAAGAGACCGCTGACAGGACCTCTGGGGTCACGTCCGACGTCATTACGCATATGACGCGACGTGACCCCTGAGAACCAATCAGCAGTCGCTGACTACAGGCAGAAGCGCCCGAAGAGAACAGAGAGGCTGCGGAGGGCAGGAAAAGGTGAGTACGTTGTTTTTTTATGTTTGTCATCTCTCTTGGCCCTCCGCTTATTATACTCTGGGGTCTGAAGAGACCCCACAGTATAATTATAGCTAGTGAGAGGTGAAAATGATAAAAGTTAGAATGTTATACTGTGTGCAGGGGCCACTATGAGACATAATATGGTGTGCAGGGACCACTATGGGACATAATACCGTGTTCAGGGTTGCTATGGGACATAATACAGTGTGCAGGGGCCACTATGGGACATAATACGGTGTGCAGGGGCCGCTATGGGACATAATACGGTGTGCAGGGGCCACTCTGGGACATAACACCGTGTGCAGGGGCCGCTATGGGACATAATATGGTGTGCAGGGGCCGCTATGGGACATAATACGGTGTACAGGGGCCGCTGTGGCACATAATACGGTGTGCAGGGACCGCTATGGGACATAACAGGTGTGCAGGGGCTGCTATGGGACATAATACGGTGTGCAGGGGCCGCTATGGGACATAATACGGTGTGCAGGGGCCGCTATGGGACATAACAGGTGTGCAGGGGCTGCTATGGGACATAATACAGTGTGCAGGGGCCGCTATGGGATATAAAAGGGTGTGCAGGGGCCGGTATGGGACATAATACGGTGTGCAGGGGTCGCACCATGTGAACGCAGATTTACATCAAGCTAAAAGTTCCAGTGACCTAAGAATATAGCTGCTTCCAGATACATAGTGTGTTTCCACCATAAGGCTGCTGCCATACGGTGCTCCTGGACACATACATTTACCACTAATTGGAGGCTGTACATGGACTTACATTGCTTCTAATCAGAAAGTACAGCAGCGTCCCAGGAAATAGCAGTAAACGCATGTGTCCTAAAGCAGCTGGTGGCAGCACTTCTGTGTTATGGTTTGTGGTATATGACTTTAGTTTAGGGGTCGTCAGACTTACAATTACTGACCAGCACTCTGAGTACCTCATCTTTGATTTTTTAATTAAAATCGGCCCGCCGAACAAAAAAGGTTGCCTACCCATGTACTAGATATACATCCTTGGGCATTATTCATGCTTTCCGAAGCAGAAGTAGGCAATAGAGGTAGCTAAAGAGTCGCTGCATGGGGGTTTTGCACACCACTTACCTCCCCATCTCTATGTCTCTTTGGGGTCCAGTGCTCTGTATCAGACACCCCTGACTATCCCTAACTATTCCCCATTCTATTGAGGAGTTGTGCTCTGTACAACCCTTTTTTCCCCTCTGTGAACCATCTGTCACTATCTTGTAAGGGGGCATGAATCTTTTTTTAAAAAATGAACTCCACTTTACCTGATCTTACAATAGAGGTGCTAATAAAGCTAAATATTAAGCCCTTCTGTGGGAATGATACCGGCATGAAATGGGACTTTGGATTTATGTTCAAATTTTTCTTTTACCAGGTTCCAATCATACCACTTGCTTGGTCTCCCTGTCAGATATAGCTGTAACCATGGGAGGGTCACCCAACCTGCTATGGGAATTGGAACAAAGTGATTATTACTGATGTTCATTCCCTTATAAGTCACTGGACTCCAAGAACATTATGAAAACAGGAGTGATTAAAAAAACTCATCTAGGTCAAGAGGGAGTGCTAGATAAAACATAGTCTTTGCAGAACCAGGGCTGTGAGTACAGATCCAACAATCCCTGGGTTCTTCCTACTCATCTTAGTTAACAGTTAACACCTGATGGTGTTTAATCAATTTATTGTCCCATTCTTCTTTTAGAACATCATGTATCAAGCTCACTGGTTGTGTCACCAGGGCTAGGATCACCAGTAGGTACCAGATCATTTCAGTCCTCTTCCGGGCAGGTCACCTTTTTACATTGACTAGCGTGGATCCACGTCGACTTTCCTTCTAACTTGACTGAAGTGGATGTTGTCAGGAGCACTTGGAAAGGACCATCAAACCGTGGATCAAGGCTCTCACATGTCTCTTTACCACCACCCAGTCTCCTGGCTTTAGGGAATGTGTTCCCAGTACATGGTTTGGATCTAGAAGAGAACTGTCCAGTGAAGTGAGTGCCATTATCACTTTCGATGGTCTCAGGGATCTCATACCTGTACACTACTTCTTTCATTAGTTTATATGCAGTTGCTTTTGCGGTGGCTTTCTGTACCGTATATGCCTCAGGCCATAATGAAAAGAGATCAATACACACAAGCATGTACTCATACCTTCCCACCTTTGGTAACTGTATATAGTTAACCTGAAATCTCTGGAAAGGGTACAAGGGCTTCGGGGTGCATCTGAGTAACCTTTACTTTTTGGCCTACATTGAGCCTGGCATATGTTATGTAGGCTTAGATGCATCTGTCTGCAGTGGTGCTAAAATCTGGAGCTACCCATTGTCATGGCTGTTTTTGAGTGGTGCACTTGGGAATGAGTTGCTTGCGCCATCATTGGGAACAATGCTCTCAGTAAACATACCCTCTTTCCACAGACCCTGTTCATCCCAAATCTTCTTTTCTTCTGGACCACCTTGGTCTCGCAATGTTTTTAGAACCTGAAAAGAGAGCTGAGAGTTTTGGTCCAGTATGTTGACCACCTGTATTGAGGCATGTTCCCTAGGCTTATCCGCAGCATCTAACCACACGTTACCTCTGCTTTCTTTTGTATCAGCCTGGGTAGCAGCAGGGTCTCCATCAGCTCCTGAATAGCCTGGAAATCCTTTATAAGCATACCATTAGAACTAAGGTAAGCTCTTACTCTCCAGATCGGACCATAGTCATTTTCTATATCAAAGGCATAGCAGGCTTACCCTCAACTATTTTACACCGTTTCAGTGAGTGCTTTCAGTTCAGCTTCTTGAGCTGAGACCTGTGGGGGTAATGGTTCTGTTTGTTTACCTCATGTTCAGTGGCATATCTGGTACAGAATTTGCCATCCTTTCCAAATCGAGAGCCATCTACAAAAGAACTCAAAATCAGAGTTAGCAATAGATTCATCATTTACATGACCTAATCCTACAGTTTCTTGCTGCATCAGTTATATACAGTTCATCAGAAAATACATGTGTGTACAGGTTGTTTTACTGTTGTTCTTCCTTTCCCCCACCTGAATCTATTGGTAACAGGGTAGAGGGATGGAGTGTCGTGCAGAGTGCAAGGGTGACATTAGGAGGCATAAGTAAGGCACACTGTAATCTGAGTTGTCTAGCCATTGAAATGTGCTTAGGCTGGGCCTGGGACAATATGCCATGTACATCATGAGGAGTAAGTAATGTGACAGGGAAGTCCAGTACGATGTCTGCACCTTTCTCCAGGGACAATTGGACTGCAGCTACTGCCCTAACACAAGATGGTGCTCCTCTGGACACTGGGTCTAATCTAGCAGAATAGTAAGCTACTGGTCTTTGTTGATGTCCATGAGTCTGAGTAAGCACTGCTGTTGCATGTCCCGACATTTCTGTACAGTAAAGAGAAAAAGTCTTGTCATAATTAGGAAGTCCTAAAACTTGTGTAAATAAGTGCCAACTTGATGGAGTGGAAGATTTCCACTGCCTGTTCTGGTTTAGTAATGCAGTCATAGAGAGGTTGCATTAACAGGTATGCATTACGGATCCACTGTCTGCAGTAGGACACAACACCTACGAATGTACTAAGTTGTGCCACAACATTTGGGGGTTTGAGCTCCTGTATGGCCTGAAGTCTATCAGGTGTCAGATGTCCCTGTAAAATGCAATGATCTAGAAAAACAACTTTAGTAAGGCAGAACTGCAATTTGGACTTAGATGCTTTACATCCAGTTTCTTCTAAAAAGCACAACCGAGATACTAATGCTTGTACACATCTCCTGGGAGGGGCAACATAAAAGCAGGTCATCCACATACTGGAGTAGCACTACTCCCTGCAGTGTACAGGGTGGGGGAATTCTGTGCAGCTCCAGTATCCACTAAAAATTCACATGTTCTCCCCTCAGTTAATTGTAGGGAGATCAAAGGGGCTGGCCCCAGGTTATCAGGTACTGATATTAAATGCATTCTTACTGGAGTACCTATTTCCTATTGATTGTTATTGTCAGAATCCTCCTGTCTGTCTCTGGGTCTCTCATCTTGGAACTTTGCAGTCAGGCAAAACGTCTGGATTCAACACATTCCAACATTTAAGCACATGCTATAGGCAATAAACATTCAGACATCTTCAAAGACAATGACATTCCTTCCTGTGTCTAATAAATTCAATCCCCACCTCATTAACATACACACAGTTGGCTTTTATCTCTCCTTCCTGTGTCATCAAGCTAGTTTAGAATTACATGGCCTAGCAAGACAAAAAATAATTTATACACTATAATTCATAGATAAGCCATCTTTTAAATTGTCAGCTCATTCAGACTATCCGGTACAAGTAAATCTAGTCTTCTCGAGCTCCTACACACTCCACAATTACAAACAATTCAATGACTTTAGTAAATACACAAAATATCCTCAATCAGTGAAGCAGGCAGAAGAAATGGGAGAGCTTATAATATTTCAAAGTCAATTTATATCGTGGCCACTTGGTCGCCCAATCCATCTACCACGCAACATCTGTTCAACTAGTCAGACATCTACTCAAATCCTAAGCAGATACAGGATTTCTAGAACATATACATGACTCTATCATACACTTTCTTGCAAATCATAGCATTCATTCAGTCACACTCATAAATTCCTTCAAATGTGCATTATAAACAAAAAGACATTACACAACAGATATGCAAGTTACTTCTAATTCACTGAAACAATGGATTTTCTTCTACAAACGTGTACACAAGACTCTAGATTAGGCCTTTGTTAGGCTTTTGTTTAAGGTGTACTTTATTCAAGAGGGGGGAAGGGCTACAAAATCAACAATTGCTACCTCACCAGTCTGAGGAATCTTTAAACAATATCCAAACACACTTTCCCTTACATCCTACAGCAGCACAATATGGGGTATTCCTGCTCCTGTGTGTTGGTAGGACAGGTGGAACTTTTAATTAACATAAATTATGCATGACTACTCTACCTTATAAGAGAGCAAAGGGACCTCCCCCCCCCCCTTGTGTTTTTTTCTGTCCTGTGTGGTGGGACAGGTGGAAGGAGGTCTTTTTTTCCTCCCATGTTTCGTTTTTCCCCTAAAGTTTGTTTACTTCCTTTGGGGAGTCATCTTTACACCTCTCTTCTCTTCTGTGGAAAAGAAGGGGGGTTTTATTTAGGCAGTTTTTTTGTGCTAGCCAAGTTTTCAACCTTTGCTCTGAAAAGGTTGATTTCAGTAGTTCATGCAGCTGTAGTTGCATGCTGCATGTTCAAAGGCCGGTATGCAGGCCATTTGTGGAGCCTTGAGGTGGAGCGTTGCCGTTTCACTTACCTTTTTTTGTGCCTAGCCAAGCTTGCAACCTTTGCTTTGAAAAGGTTGATTTCAGTAGTACATGCAGCGGTGGTTGCATGCTGCATGTTTAAAGTCCTGTAGTGAAGGACACTTGTGCGGCCTTGATGTGGGGCATTACCGTTTCACTTGCCTTACAAGTTCTGCGGCCGCCAGAAGTGACGTCAGTCACTTTGTTCCTCTGGAACCTTTGTTTGTGTTCCGGTTTTCCGGGGACTGAATTCTCGGTCGGATTTTTTGCGGCTTAGCTTTCCTCCTTTTGCAAGTTTATATTTGCTGAGCCTCTTTTCTGGCATCAGTCTGTATATTTTTAGCTTAATTCTCTGTACAAGGAATTAAGTTTTGCAAATTTTGCGGGGGGAAGGTTCTTTGTGAGCACTACTTGCTCATTCCTCCTTCCCTCCTATAGAAGCCTTCATCTCAGTGTAGGAGATGGCTTGTCTCTTAGTGAGGAAGGCCTCAGTACTCCACTTGGATTACTGTTCGTGCTGCTGCAGCTCTGGGCAGCACAGTGGCTTAGCAGTGCTAGAGTCCTGGGTTCAAATCCTGCAAGGAGTTTAAAAAAAAAAAAAAAAAGAGGATCTAGTTTGTATGCAGTGTGACACCCTGTGAAGTTATTGAAGATTTCCAGGTGATTGACGAAACGCTTTCATCTGATGATACCTTGGAAGATTCCGACAGATCTCTCTTTCATCATGAGAAGATAAATAGGCTGCTGAAGTCCATCTCATCAAGGGACCATGATGTTGACAGGGAAGCCTCCTGTTCCATCTCTAGGGGGGCCTAGGGCCTTTCAAGTGGAAAGAGCTCCCATATATTCCAGAAGATTTAGAACCTTGTTCTCTATTCCACAGGCTCAGCAGGATCGGTGGGGCCTCCCTAAAGTCATACGGTGGTCCCAGTGGATGATGGTTCTATCCTCCAGGACCCCATGGATAGATACATAGAGAGTACCTTTAGGAAGGTTTATTCACTTCCATGGCTATTTCCTCTAATGAAGTCTCAAGCAAATTACGTGCTGACATCGACTCTGGAGTCTCCAGAGATGATCTCCTAGCTTTTTTTAGTGCAGCTTCCTTGTCGGCAGATTATTTAGCCAAAGCCTCCCAACATCATTTAAGACTGGTGGCCAAATCTTTGGCCCTTTCTACGGCAGCTAGAAGGCCGCTATGGTTAAAACCCTGGAGAGCAGATAATGCCTCCAAGTCCAACCTTTGTTCTCTACCCTTTGAGTTGGGTAAGCTTTGGCAGAAGCCTGGATGAGATTATGTAAGACCTTAAAAGGGTAAGACTCTGCCTCAAGCCTTTAGAGGCAGGTCAAGACCTTCCGGCCGGGGTAGAGGTTACCAGCCTCAACCCAGACCTCAGTTCCAGAGAAGTCCTAGAGATCAGCCTAGGGGTTCTGGACGAAGGTTCCCCAAGGGTGAGGACAAAAAGAAGCCTAGCTTGACATCGGCTGCCTTCTTCCTGTGGCCGAGACTCCTTTCGGAGGTCGGTTTTCACTTTTACACTGTCTGGCAAGAAAAAATTCAGGGTCTTGCGGATTGTTCAGCGAGGTTATGCGATCGAGTTTCTTTAGCCGCCTCAGGATCAATTCATCATAACCTGCTCCCTTCCTGCAGCTCAGTAGGATATATTGGAATGCTCCATTCACGATTACATCCGCAAGGGGGCTTTGGAAGAGTTCCCCCCTTGGAGGAAGGATTCGGTGTCTCCCCAGTTTTCTGGTGTCAGAACCATCAGGCAGCTGGAGAATGATTATAGACTTAAGATATCTGAATCGCTTCATAAAGAAAAAACATTTTCGTATGGAGACCGTAAAATCCGTTACATCCTTTTTCAACAGGTCGAAGTTTTTCATCACCTTAGATCTAAAAGGATGCCTATCTGTATGTCCCAATATATCCTCTGCACACAAGAAGCATCTTCAGTTTGCAGCCCTGCCCTTGGCATCACTTCAGCTCCTCATACCTTCACTAAAGTTATGGCTCCTATAGCCGCCTCTCTCAGGCTTCAGGGCCTTTTTGTAGTGCTATACCTGGACGACTGGCTAATAAAAGCCCAGTCAGAATCTGTTTTGCTCTAGCAGTTACTGATAGCCATTCCCTTCTCCAGAGTTTGGGTTGGCTAATAAATTGGGAGAAGTCAGAAGTGGTTCCCTCTACCCGCAGGAAGTTCCTGGGGTATCTGTTGGACTCAGACCGCATGGAGATTTCCTTAACACCTGCAAGGAAAGATTGATCAAAGCGGTCTGGTTTCTCTTCAGGACACGCCTGATATCCATCAGAACATCCAAGAGTGGCCTAGGCCTGATGTCATCCTCAGCCATTGCAGTCCCTTGGGCTTTATGGCATTTGCGTCCTCTCCAGATGGATGTACTAAAAGCCTGGAACCGTACTCTCCTCGGTCTCGACCAGAAGATCAAGCTGTCTCCCAGTACCCGTCTTTCCCTCAGATGGTGGATACACCTGAAAGATGGAATGTCCATGGTCCAACCTCGTTGGACCCTGTTAACTACCGATGCATCCCTCTCGGGATGGGGAGCCTACCTGTACAAGAAGACCGGACAAGGAGTTTGGAACAGTCTAGAAGAAAATACCTCTTCCAATTGGAAGGAGCTCAGAGCTGTGTACCTGGCACTACTTAATTTTTCTCCTCTCCTCGGAGGGAGAGTGGTCAAGGTTCGGTCAGACAGCATGACGACCGTAATGTACCTGAACAGACAGGGAGGTACCAGATCACTGTCTCTCCTCAGAGAGACCGATCTGATTTTTACCTGGGCAGAGGAAAATCTGAGCCAGTTATCCGCAGTTCACATCAAAGGTTCCCTGAACATAGTAGCGGATCAGTTGAGTCGGGGTCTTGTCGTATCAGGAGAATGGTCTCTCAATCCAGATGTATTCCATCAGATTACCCTGAAGTGGGGTCTCCCAGAACTAGACCTCATGGTGACCAGACTCAATGCCAAGGTAGAGACGTTCTGCTTTCTGTATCAGGAGGACTATCCCTTGGCAGTGGATGCCCTGTTCATCCCTTGGAGGTTCAGGCTGACATACATCTTCCCTCCACTTTCCATGATACCAAAAGTATTGATGAAAGTCAGACAGGACCAAGTCTCTGTGATAGCCATCATACCATTCTGGTCAAAAAAGGACTTGGTTTGCCCAGCTCATGTACATGAGTCGAGGGACATATTGGAGGCTTCCCGCCACCCAGAACCTGGTTTCCCACGGAACTCAGAAGCACCAGGATCTGAGGAGATTCAACCTGACAACCTGGAGGTTGACCAGTCCCTACGAAGATTTAGTGGACTGTCAGAAGCCGTCTTGAAGACCCTTTCTTGTGCCAGAGCAGAGTCTACCAAGAAAAGCTACCATAGGATAGGTAACATCTTCAAGCAGTGGTGCTCCAGAAGAAGAGCTGATAGGTCAAACCCTACTACAGCAGAAATTGGGATTTTCTTCAAAGCGGCTAGGATTCAGGCCTTTCTCCTGCTACAATGAGGGTACAGGTTTCAGTTTTATCTGCCTGTTTAGGCAGACGATGTCCCAGGATTCCCTTATTGCTGGGTTCCTTAAGGGCGCTACCAGACTCAGCTACGGTTCCCCAATGGGATCTCTCGACTGTTCTTTCAGGTCTTTGTGGTCCTACTTTCTGAACCTTTGGAGGATGTAGATCTTAAATTTCTTGCCTTTAAAACCACCTTTCTATTAGTCATCACTTCAGCCAAAAGGGTGAGTATGCTCTAGGCTTTTTCTTCCAAGGAACCTTATATATCATTTTTTGCGGATAGGGTCCAACTTAGGTTTCTTCTTGGATTTAACCCTAAGGTGCCTTCCCGTGCCAATATTAACCAATTAGTCTTTAACCGTGTTTTTTCCACTTCCTTTCTCTGAAGAGGAGAAAAAAAAAAAAAAAACTTCACACACTAGTTGTTGTGAGATGTCTCCAGATTTGCTTCTTGCATACACATTCCTTTAGGAGAGCTGAGAATCTCCTTGTCAGCATGTATGGTAGAGACAAAGGTCTCAGGGCTTCCAAACCTACCTTGTCTAGGTGGATCAAGGAGGCAATCGAGGTCTCTTTTTTTGCTCAGGGGTTAGCTCCACCTGAATTTTGTAAAGCCCATTCAACCAGACCTGTATCAACCTCTTGGACTGAGAAACGGACCTTGCCGCTGCATCAGGCCTGTGAAGCTGCTTCTTGGTCATCTCACCTAACATTATCATCTAGATGTTCGGAGTTCTGTGGCGACTGCCTTTGGACAGACAGTCCTAGGTGTTGTAGAGCAGGGAAACTCTCCCAAAGGGAATTACTTGCTATATCCCCATATTGTGCTGCTGTAGGACGTAAGGGAATCATTGATTATGATGTTAATCTGTTCTCCCTTAGTCCTAACAGCAGCACAAACTTCCCTCCCTAAACTTAGAAATTTTTACTTTATAACTTACACAAGGGGGGAGGTCCCTTTGCCCTCTTATAGGGTAGCATAGTCATGCATAATTTATGTTAATTAAAAGTTCCGCCTGTCCTACCAACACACAGGGGCAGGAATACCCCATATTGTGCTGCTGTTAGGACTAAGGGAAAACAGATTAACATCATAATCAACGATAATTGCAGCAAGCTCAACTTCTTCTGAGAGGCACTCCACTTTTCTCCATCTCAATCCACTTGTCAACATGTAGAAACCCATCTTTTCACATCCTATCATTATCAACTATCTTGCTGTTATGGCGCCTTCACTTGTCTAATAGAGCACCCCTTCACTATATCAGCACCCTCTTTTGCTCTCACAGTCTCTATAGCTGGAATTCCTCTATTCTTAGGATCAGCCTCATACCGCCCAGGCAGATTCTCCATGATTTGCATAATCTTCTGTGACGAACCTCAAAGGGTACAAAATACGGTACGGGTACCTCTCGGGCGCTCCATGCTTAATGACACACTTCTTATACTAGAACCTCCAAAGGATATCTCTCGGGCGCCCAGCACTTAATTTAAGGCAACATCTTGCCTTTAAAACCTCTAAGGATATCTCTCGGCACCCAAAAAGTGTTAACTACGTACAAGGAACTCATACAGTAGCCCCAGGCGACTACTTTCTCCTCTATCTTAACTTAGGAGATGGGCGATGGACTAATCTTTCCTCGCTAATCTTTCCTTAATAACATTCCACAGGGTCCAACACAAACCAAATGGGATGTATACCAAAAACACAGCAGAAAATTTCTACATTAGTTATTCTTCAAATACGGATACTTCATAAACAGGGTTCTTAAAAAGACCAGAGGATTTACTTTCCTTACAACTCACCCAGCATCCAGAGAGGCCACATAAGACAAGGAGGAGTGGAAAATGGAAATTGTAAGAATAAAGCTTCTAACCCTGCAGTTTTTTTGAACCAGTTTCCAACGTATCCTTGTCCTGTTGTCCTTTCCATTTGTTTTGTCCAGATGTGTAGTAATTTACCTCTGGCCCACCTAAGGGACGCCAATTTCTGTGAGCGCAATCCCCTCTCAGTATCACCGTATTGAAATCCAAATTCATAAAGTTGATGTATAAGCTAGCTCAGAGAGACTCACACACACAGCTATTGTGTATATAGTGGGTTCTGCTTTAATGGAGGGAAAAATGTAGTTTTTAAGTACAGTGTGGACAAAGAACAGGTCGGGTTACTATAATTAGTATAACATGATTGGTAGAAAAGTTGTAAAATAGTTCTGGCACATGGCTATTGGATAAGAAACAAAATAGGGGCCGCATCCCATTAAGCGATCTGATCGGGGATGAGCTCTGAACAAAGGAGGAATGTAAAATGGCTACAGGCATGGCCCTGTAATCCAAAATGGAGGATACAATAGCTGAGTCATCCTCCACAAAAGCAATGCCTTTATATAGTGGGGAAAAAAAAGTATTTAGTAGCCACTAATTGTGCAAGTTCTCTCACTTAAAAAGATGAGAGAGACCTGTAATTGACATCATAGGTAAACCTCAACTATGAGAGACAAAATGAGAAAATATATCTAGAAAATCACATTGTCTGATTTTTTAAGAATTTATTTGCAAATTATGATGGAAAATAAGTATTTGGTCACCTACAAACAAGCAAGATTTCTGGCTCTCACAGACCTGTAACTTCTTCTTTAAGAGGCTCCTCTGTCCTCCACTTATTACCTGTAGTAATGGCACCTGTTTGAAATTGTTATCATTATAAAAGACAGCTGTCCACAACCTCCAACAGTCACACTCCAAACTCCACTATGGTGAAGACCAAAGAGCTGTGGAAGGACACCAGAAACAAAATTGTAGACCTGCACCAGGCTGGGAAGACTGAATCTGCAATAGGCAAGCAGCTTGGTGTGAAGAAATCAACTGTGGGAGCAATAATTAGAAAATGGAAGACATACAAGAACACGGATAATCTCCCTCGTTCAGGGGCTCCACACAAGATCTCACCCCGTGGGGTCAAAATGATCACAAGAACGGTGAGCAAAAATCCCAGAACCACACGGGGGGACCTAGTGAATGACCTGCAGAAAGCTGGGACTAACGTAACAAAGGCAACCATCGGCAACACACTACGCCGCCAGGGACTCAGATCCTGCAGTGCCAGACGCGTACCCCTGTTTAAGCCAGTACATATCCGGGCCCGTCTGAAGTTTGCTAGAGAGCATTTGGATGTTCCAGAAGAGTATTTGGAGAATGTCATATGGTCAGATGAAACCAAAGTAGAATTGTTTGGTAGAAACACAACTCGTCGTGTTTGGAGGAGAGTGAATTCTGAGTTGCATCCAAAGAACACCATACCTACTGTGAAGGATGGGGGTGGCAACATCATGCTTTGGGGCGGTTTCTCTGCAAACGGACCAGGACGACTGATCCGTGTACATGAAAGAATGAATGGGGCCATGTATCGTGAGATTTTGAGTGCAAACCTCCTTCCTTCAGCAAGGACATTGAAAACGAAATGTGGCTGGGTTTTTCAGCATGACAATGATCCCAAGCGCACCGCCAGGGCAACGAAGGAGTGGCTTCGTAAGAAGCATTTCAAGGTCCTGGAGTGGCCTGGCCAGTCTCCAGATCTAAACCCCATAGAAAACCTTTGGAGGAAGTTGAAAGTCCGTGTTGCCCAGCGACAGCCCCAAAACATCACTGCTCTAGAGGAGATCTGCATGAAGGAATGGGACAACATACCAGCAACAGTGTGTGCCAACCTTGTGAAGACTTACAGAAAACGTTTGACCTCTGTCATTGCCAACAAAGGATATATAACAAAGCATTGAGATGAACTTTTGTTATTGACCAAATACTTATTTTTCACCATAATTTGCAAATACATTCTTTAAAAATCAGACAATGTGATTTTCTGGATTTGTTTTCTCACTTTGTCTCTCATCATTGAAGTCTACCTATGATGTCAATTACAGGCCTCTCTCATCTTTTTAAGTGGGAGAACTTGCACAATTGGTGGCTGACTGAATACTTTTTTTCCCCACTGTATATGGAAAAAAATTTGTGGTTGCGTGCCTTGTTGAAAAGTGTTGATGAAAAAGTGGCTTTTCGAGAATGATCCCTTTATGGGAGCAGAATACTGCATGGTGGGGTTATTTGTTTTAATTTGTTATTATGCTAACAGTGTGGCAGTAACAAGTGACACTGGCAACTACAGAAAAATTTTGTGGCATACTGTCAGCGTGCCTGTCATTTGAAAAGTGAAGTGATAAAGTGATAAAGAATTGACTTTATAAAATGGCACTGAAAATAATCTCTTTATGGGGGTACATGCAGCGCCAAGGAGAGACAATTTCCAGAAATTAAAGGCAAAATTTGGACACACTTTCAGCGCCACCTGAAAGGCTAGAATATTTTCTGAAATGAATAAAGATTCTATGACCATGAGAACAGCACTTGGGAACCAGAAAAGAACCTGGATTATCCTGCCAGTTATCCATGTAAGGGAGCAAATGCCAACATTGCATTGGTTTAATGGCAGTTTATTAACTTCAATAAAAATATGTGGCACACTATCAGTATGCCTGTCAGATGAAAAAAGATAAAGAATTGAATTTAGAGAAAAACTCACCAAAATTACCCTTTTATGGGTTCATACGCAGTACCAAGGAGAGACAATTTACAGAAATTCAAGAAAAACTGTGGCACACCATCAGTGTGTCTACCCTGCCAGCTAAAAAAGCTGGACTATCTTCCAAAAGTAGAAGTTGTTTTTCTTCTTCCTCTCACAGTTATTTACTCCATTGTTTTTGTGGTTTGCTGCATGCAGGGCTGGCGTTAGGGGGGGGGCAAACTGGGCAATTGCCCAGGGCCCCGTCCCCAAAGGGGCCCCCGGGATCCGGAACCTGATGACTCCGGATCCCGGAGTCAGGCCCGGCCAAATCAATAACAGAAAGGGACTGCAGGGCCCCTTTCCGAGGTGAGTAAAAATAACAAACATTTTTACTCACCTGTCCTTGGCGTCCGACGTCATCTTCTGGCGTTCCGGACATCACTGCTGAGGCGCTGAGGCCTGGCCTCAGCGGTCACGTGGGGCGTGCCTCACGTAATCGCTGAGGCCCAATCACAGGCCTCAGAGGTGACATCCACAACGCGTGACGTCAGCCGCAGAGAAGAAGAAGCGGTCGCCGGCGGGGATAGCGGAGCAGCGCGAGGAGGCCCAGGAGAGGTAAGACAAGGTGAGTATAACTGTTTGTTATTTTACCTTACTTACCCCGGGCCTTCGATTATTATACTCTGGGGTCTGAAGAGACCCCAGAATATAATATAATAATAGCACTGTAGGGCCCCTGTGGAGCATTATACTGGGGGGCCCCCCTCTGGATAGCATATTATACTGGGGGGCCCCCTCTGGATAGCATATTATACTGGGGGGCCCCCTCTGGATAGCATATTATACTGTGTGGGGCCACTGTGGAGCATTATACTGGGGAAGGGGCCCCTCTGGATAGCATGTTATATTCTGTGGGGCCTCTGTGGAAAATTATAATGTGTGGGGGGGGGCCTCTGGAGATAATGTTATATTCTGTGGGGCCACTTTGGAGCATTATGCTCTCCAGAGGGGCCCCCCAGTATAATGCTCCAAAGTGACCCCACAGCATATAACATGCTCTCCAGAGCCCCCCCCCACTTTATAATACTCCATAGAGGCCCCGCAGAATATAACATGTTCTCCAGAGCCCCCCCCAGTAGAATGCTCCACAGTGGCCCCACACAGTATAATATGCTCTCCAGAGCCCCCCCAGTATAATGCTCCACTGTGGCCCCACACAGTATAATATGCTCTCCTGAGGGGCCCCCCAGTATATTATACTGTGCGGGGCCACCGTGGAGCATTATACTGGGGGGGGGGTCTCTGGAGAGCATGTTATACTGTTTTGGGCCACTGTGGAGCATTCTACTGGGGGGGGCTCTGGAGAGCATAATATACTGTTTTGGGCCACTGTGAGTATTATACTGGGGAAACCTCTCTGGGCAGTATATTATACTGTGTGGAGGCCATTCTGGAGCATGTTATACTGAGTGAGGTCACTGTGGAGCATTATTCTGGGGTGGCATCAGCAGAGCATATTATATTGTGTGGCGCCACTGTGGGGCATTATTTGGGGGGAATAATGAGCATTATACTAGGGGGCCCTCTGGGGAGCATATTATACTGCGTGGGGCCTACTGTGGAACATTATACTGGGGGGTACACTCTGGGGAGCATAATATATTGCATGGGGCCACTGTGGAGCAAAATACTGGAGGGGGCACTGTGGAGCATTATACTAGCGGGGGCCCTCTGGGGAGCATATTATACTATGGGCCACTGTGGAGCTTTATACTGGGGGAATGGACAGTGTGGGGAGCCTGTTATACTGTGTGGGGCCACTGTGGAGTGTATTATATTGTGTGGGGCTTTTCGGGAGCATATTATACTCTGTGGGGCCATTGTAGAGCATTATACTGGGGGGGACTGTGGGGAACATATTATACTGTGGGGGACCACTGTGGAGAATTATACTGGGGGAACCCCTCTGGGGAGTATATTATACTGTGTGGAGGTCATTATGGAGCATGTTATACTGTGTTAGGCCACTGTGGAGTATTATACTGGGGGGGCATTGTGGGGTGCATATTATACTGTATGGAGCATATTATATTGTGTGGGGCTGCTGGGGAGCATATTGTACTGTCTGAGGCCACTAAGGGGTAGTATACTGTGTGGGCCACTGTGGAGTATTATACTGTGTGGAGCCTTACAAACCATGTGGGACCACAATGGGGGGCTCAGGGGAGCATTTTATATTGTGTGGGGTCACTGTGGAGCATTATATACCATGTGGGGAAACTGGAGGGCTCAGGAGAGCATTTTATACTGTGGAGCATTATATACCATGTAGAGCATTATACTGTGGGGGGGGGGGCTCACAATTCCTGCTGGCAGGCCTGTGTGCTATGTCTGCATCACAGCTCCCTCACTATAATCTTGCACATATATGTAGTGCTCCATGGCCATGTCATTCCCCATACAGTACTGTGCATGAACTGGCCATGGAGTTATTGGGGCTTGCACAGTACTATAGGGGATGATTATACTGGGAACATACTCAGTAACACCAGATAGTCAGCACATATGTAAGACTTCAGTGAAGGAGCCGTGGTGTAGGCTATTAGCAGGAAGCTGTTGGGTGGAGCCCCAGAACAATTTCCTTTGGTGGGCCTAAGGCCCTTCAGTCCGACACTGTATAACGGAGAACTATTATATATAAGGGTGGGTTACTATTTATAATTGGGAAACTTAAGTATGAGGGGGCTATTATTTATAACAGGGGAACTATTTATAAGGGGGTATAATTGTTAAGTGGGCTTATTTATAAAGGGGGCTATTAGTGATAATGGGGACTTATTTATAAGGGTAACTATTATTTATGAGGGGGCTATTATTATTAAGGGAGCAGTATTATTTTTACGGGGTGACTGTTACTGATAAGGGGGGATATTACTGATACAGGGCACTATTTATCATTTATAAGGGAACTATTATTAATAAAGGTGTAAGATTATTTATAAGCAGGGACTATTATTTATAAGGAGGCGCTATAATAACTGATGACTGGGTGCAAAAATCTAATAGGTGGTACAAAGGTGCTCATTTGAGTCGTAAAATAGGGCTTGTTATTACTTTTTTGTTGGCAGAAAGGAGGCGTTATTATAGGGGTTGTCACTGGAAGATGATGGTGTTGTTTACATATCAGCATTTGGGGCCCCGCTTTTAATTTTTGCCCAGGGCCCCACTTTGTCTAAAACCGGCCCTGGCTGCATGCAGTAATCATTCACCAAATAATGCTACTCAAACTGATGCTCCAGCATGTGCCACAGTACCCCTCAATGTGCGCTTCACCTTACAGCCTTACAGAGAGGGGGAGTGTAAGAAATGGCTTACACTTGTAAAGTTTGGGGAGGGAAATAGGCCATTGTGGAGGAACTGGAGAAGGCAGGCCCACCTGGTTTTGAAACTGGGACTGCATCCATGAGGTGCTAATGGTGACATACATCTTTTCCCACATCAACATTTCCAAGGAGAGGCCCACATGGCAATGTCAAACAGGGACAGTTTTCCTAGAGTAATAATGGCAGTTAGGTAATCTCCATTGAGACTGTGAGCATGCTATGCATGACAGTGACTGCACCTCCAGTAACTTGGCCAAGTGCGAGTTAAAGTTGCAGACCAGCTGGATGACTGGATGCATATTGATGATTACTAGACACACATTCCTTTATGGATGATGACTGATATTAGCATAGAGGAATTGGTGATGATGATGATAACAACCACCATGTGCTACGTGTGGATGCGGCCTTCCAAAAAGGAAGATCACAGGGAGAAGGAGTAGGACAGTCTTGTTCACTTCCCCTGTCAGTGCCACTGCCAATTCTATTCTGCCAAATGAGCTTGTGATGCATTTTCATGTGAATACAGAGGGACCTAGTTTATACATTTGTTCCTGCATGGCCACAGCTAATTTTCTGCTTGCAGATCTTGCACATTGCCATGGATTTGTTGTTTGGCAAAGTACAAAACCATTCCCACACAGGAGATGACCGCATGGAGATGTTGCTGCCAGAACCATCGCCCCCATCCCCCAACTTTCCCTAGGTCTTTTTGGGTGTTGGGGCTGTGCATTGACTGGAATTGTTACTATCAACACTGCCACCACCCCCTTCTTCTGATGTCACCTTGTCACCCTGACGCGTTTTCTAGGTCTTATCCGCAAAAGAATCATCATCGACAATGTCATAATCTTCTTGTTTTTTTTTAACTCATCATGGCCATGGAATTCTTGCACACTGTCAAGATTTCCCCCTAGTGCCCCTACCAGCACGGCTACCAGTACCACACCTCCTGCCACCACTACCTCCAGCACCAACAGTCACGTCTTCGACCTTTGCCTCCTCTACTTGCAAAAAATGCTGACTGTTCTCATCAAAAAGATAAGCACTTGTTGCAGATTTTACTGCAGTTTTTTTGAGCCAAAGTCAGGAATGGCTTGAAAAGGAATGGAAAATATAAAGGAAGTATGTAGACGATTCCCTTCTGTTAAATCCACTCCTGACTTTGGCTTCAAAAACCAACAGCATAATCTGCAACAAAAAACGCTGCATTTCTGCAACATGGGGCCTTAGCCTTACTGTGTGTTTTTTTAGGAAATCATCTTGACAAAAGATTTGGACATACGTTACTACATTTCTGTGATCTAGTAGTATTCTATAAATACCATTTTTACATTTCTTGTTATCACATAGATCAAACAAGACAAACCTACAGTTTTGGTTTTAATTATGGTGTAAAGTCTCATAATTATTCTTCTTCTCGGATTAAATAAAAACACATAATTAGTTTGGCTTAAAAAAAGATAATTAAACAAAAGGGGAGGGGGCTGTCTGCACAACGGCATGCCAACTGCAGTAATGAGGAGTCGTAATGCTTTATGTAAATGAGCTCAATTATCTGCTAACACGTGAACGTGCAATGTTTAACCTTTGTCAAGTTTATCTGTGATGATGACAGAAGTTGTCATAACAAAATGATGAGCGGTCTTAATACAAGAGGTGTCAGAGTACCAAACAGATGTGTTATCGCGAATGAGGGGGGGGAGTAATAGGATGCATACATCTGAAGAGAAAAACAAGCAGATCCATTAGTGGAAAGGAGTACATACTGTACCATAGAAGCAGGCTATGCTGCTAATATAGCGCCCATGAAAAGGAGATTGCTCAAGGGTAACTGAGAAGTAAAGAAATACTATAATGTCATTCTGGCAAAGCCACAACAGAAGGCCCAATTGAAAGGGGTTTTCTAGGATTTTTTTCTCTTGATGGCCTATCAGTAGGATAGTCCATCAATATCTGATCAGTGGGGTACCAGCCTATCAGATGAGTAGAATTCTTACCAGGCCCAGCACTATTCATGTATGAAAACAGAGGCAGATGGCTCCTTACATTATATAGTGGTAAAGTCGCGCTAGTACAGTTCAGCTCCCATTCACTTCAACAGAAGCAGAGCTGTATTAATGCAGCACAGTCACTATGTGATGTATGGTGCGATCTGCTTCTGACTCCGTAGACTACATAATACTAGGTCCAGCAGCAGTCCCAAACAGCTGATTGGTGTGGAGACCAGAAAATCCTGGAAAGCCCCTTCAATTTTTATTATGTACCTCCCTCTCATGTGTCCCACTGTTTTAATAATGCTATACATGTTCTTATAAACCCATGGTATGGTATCCAGGACCAGGCTCGGACTGGACCACAGGTGAAGTGGTGAATGTCCTGGAGAGCCCCTGAGCCATATGGATACCCAGCTCACCCTAGCATATCACAGCACACACCCTGTACTCTATATAGATATTCATTGTGCAGCATCTCAACCAGGCTATGTTTAATATAGCAAGTAGATTATTTAAGAAACTAGACAGTTTATTTTTATACAATGTAGACATACTAAGCGGCTGAGATGGGCCCTAGATGCAGAGTCAGGCTAAACAGTATCTTTCCTACCTGGGCCCTATCTTCTCAGTCCCACCAGTGGCCCCATCAACCAATCATCTTTGATTGCTGATGTTTGAGGTCTGCTGCTGTGTGGGTATGTATCGCTTGCTCACAGAGCTAAATGGGCCCTAGTTCAAGGCCTGAGCCAAGCAGCAGACTACAGACACGACCCCAGAACAGTAACAGTTAGCGGCAAGGGCTAAGCAGAAAGCTACTACTTAGGGTTAGTTCACATCTTCGGTCGGTGAGCAGTCGGGGATTCCATTCCCCATTCCGTTTTAAAAATGCGGATACAAAAGACCTGCAAGCAGGACTTTTCTCTCCACATTTTTCGGGTGGAAACTGCTTTTAAAGTGGATTGGGTTTCTGTTTTCCGGGTCCCCAAGCAGACCGAAAGAACGGAAACCCAAGTGCAGATGTGAACCTAGCCTCAGCGACATTTTATGAATTTCCAAATGAGTGTCAGGTAATATTTGCATGCAACTGTATACTAGGACCTGTGGTTGTTGATTGGAGGCAACGATAAGTGTTGTCCCTTGTCGGCCTTGTGTCCGTGCTTTATACAAATACCACAAATTATGAAGCATGTCCCATTCTTAGTCACATTGGCGGAACAGACAAGTGTAAGGAATCATACCAATCTTTTACGGATCTGTGTATTTGCGGTTGACATACTGACATGTTTTTTGCAGATTAGTATTTGCAGACAGTAAAACCACTACAGTTGTATGCAGGAGGCCTTAGGGGTTTGTGTTCAGCAAACTCCAGAGCTCCTAAGGTTTAAATCCAAAGAAAGTAACTCCCTGAGATCCAACCCTTTTGTAGTAGACAGCTCAAGCCCATATGGGACAAAGCACATCCACTACCAGGCTCAAAAATCTGAGAGTTGATTCAATGGAAGAACATTTTTATGATATGGTAAATGCAGCCTCTTTTTCTCAGTACTTGCTATTCTTGTCTGTTGTGCTATAGTTTGTTGTAGCTCCATAAACTGTAGAAAACAGTTTATGTAATTCTTCCACAAAAAATGACTTTGTAACTTGCATGAGTTTTATTTTTTAGGGTCACCCGCTGATTGTTTTGCTTTTTACCTTGCCGTAGACATTATCTGACTTATCAGTCATTTGTGTATAGTGTAGCTTTACCTCTGACATCTCAATGGCTGTAAAATATATGAGAGAACTAATTGAGGAAATCCGGGAACCCTTTGCAGATAATTTGCCTCATGCGACTCGTGAATATATAAATTCATGCTTTGTCAACAATAATGAGAGAGAGGGAACAGACACATGCTGTGTCCCTCACATGGTAACAGGGAGAGATATACATTGTCATTATTATAGGCTGAGGGCTTATGAATTATTAGCACCAGTATCTTGAAATCAGACCAGCTACTTTATGATTACTTCTTAAAAATAATAGCAAGAAGTTTTCATACAATGCACCTTGAGATTCAGAACCTACGTGACTTTACTTTGGCTTGTGATCAAGATGGAAGAAAATTAAATTAAAAAGTAAGTTCTAAGAGATCAGGTGGGCTATTTCTATATCTTGTGGAAATCCATAGACCAAAGGCATAACTGAAAGCTCCTGTAGCCATTTCCCCACATACCATGCACTGTTCTCTACAGATGTAGCAAACTTTAAATTGACATTTACAGTTTACTATATCATGCTATGTAAGGCGTTATATATCAATCCAAGGTTTGCTAGATCTGAACACTGGTGTCCTGTTATGTGGCAGAACATGGAAATGGCACATAGAACAGAGACGGAGCACTCATAGGATAATATTGTTAAGGTGAATTCTCTCGTTTTCCATACACTGTCTGGATGGGTATTCACCTTTAGCACAATAAAGTTCTCCAGAATACATCTAAATGATGCCCATATTCGAGGTTGCTGCCCAGCCTGTGTTCCACCTGGTACATTGCACATCAGTCCAGTTTATATCAGCTGATATTACTGTTGGTTAGAGAAGCTGGGTCAGTGGTGATATGATGACCACCAGGGGCACTTCATTCTAAGAGGAGATGGAAAACTTGAGTTAAAGAGGACCTTTCACCACATCCATCAACTCCAACTCATTGCATCTTTCAATAGGCGCAGCTCTACTGATTCTAGCACAGTTGGAATTTTTTTCTACCATTCCTGAGCAATTTTGGTTATTTTCAGTACAATTATACACTCTACTGTCAGGTGGGCGGTCCTGGGCAGAAGTAGACAGACCCTGACCACCCACCTGACAGCAGAGTGCATAACTGTGCTGAAACTAACAGAAATTATAGCTTTGGAGCTGCAGGGGCTAGAAAAAAAAATTCAAACTGTGCCAGAATTAGTGGAGCAGTGCCTATTGTAAGATGCAAAGAGCTGGTGTTGGTGGATGTGGTGAAAGGTCCTTTTTAAATGTTGCTTACTACTTTTCAGCACCAGACCCTGGTTTCCACATGATAGAAAAGGATTAGGAGTCAACGTCCTTACTTCAGTGCTTCCTCTGTTGATGGTTTACATATCATGAGAGTTTCAACCTAATAATCTTTTTATATCAATACCACCTTCCTTGGACTAATGTTCTAGATTAACTTGGCCTGTATCAAACTACTGGTGCTAATATCCAGAGAACAGGTCTTATTTTCATTAGCCACAAGAGGCAAGGGCTTTGTAAGGGAAGGTGCTTGGCCCTTGAGGTTAAAGGGATTTTCTAGGACTAACATATTGAAAAGTTATTCTTAGGATCATCAATATCTGATGGTGGTGGTCCAATGCCTAAGACTTTCACGGATCACTTGTTTCAAAAGACCACAGCATGCAGCCTCTTCACTGAATGCCACACCATAATAAGTGCAAAATAAATGGATACAATAGCAAAATACTCATGTGTAGGAGGCTAGGAGAATTCCTCACAGATATCACCATAAACTGTAGCTTCCCCAGGCATAATAGGAGAGAGCTAGACCAAGTTTATACAAGATAAAGTATTGTGGTGATTATCATCTCCAAATGTGAAACCACACATAGCAAACATATCTGGTTAACAGTAAAATCTTGTGGCCAGTAATGAGAGAGGCAGCTGAAATTACTGAGACGTGAAAGCAGTGGCAACCTGAGGACTGAATTTGGCTATAGCTGCATCAGCAGAGGCATAACTCGAAGCTCCTGGGTTCCAATGCAAAATCAGTAATGGGGTCCCAAATTATTACATAAACACAAATTTAGCCTTACCTACTTCTACATCTCCCCTTTCCCATTAATTTCTTTTTGTGCTCCACACAGTATACTGCATCTACAGTCACCCTAACATGAATTACCCCCACATTATAATGTCCACCTCCAATTACCCCACAGAATAAAGTCCCTCTTCTGCTGCACGCACAGTTCAATGTTCCCCTCCAGTTACTCCCAGTTTAATGTCTCTCTTCAACTATCCCCAGTTTAATGTCACCCTCCATCTGCCCCCAGTTTAATGTCCCCCTACAATTGCCCCTAGTATAATATTATCCTCCATCTGCCCCCAGTTTAATGTCCCCCTCAGCTACCCCCACAGTTTAATGTCCTCCTCCATCTGCCCCCAGTTTATCATCTCCGTGCAGTTGCCCCCACAATGTTCTGTCCCTCTCCTGATACCAACCAAAATTTAACCAAAACTCACCTCTCCTCACTCCCTGCTGTTCTGTCTGCTCTCTCACTTTCTCTGTGGCAACACCCCTTTAATACTAGGGTATTTTTATATTGTAGAGAGGCCTCTGGATCCCCTCAGGCTCCAGGGCCAGGTAGCAATTGCTATCTTTGCACCACCTATAGCTAAATCCCTGCACTTCAGATACACCAGTACATCATGTGACAGCAGTCACGTGACCGCTTAGGCCAATCAGCGAAGGGCCTGCAATGTCACTACCTGTGACATCACGGGTCCTCTTCCTGAGGTCTGCTGAGGCCACTGATTGGCCTCAGCAGTCACGTGATAGAACCAGCAGCTGCAAAGGAACCTCTACAAGTATCAATAAGCAGATACTTCAGATGTCTCTTGTGTCCCATTATCCCAATCTTTTTTTTTCCCATAGTAGGGTAGTATGCCACAAGCAGGGTGCCCCTATGGAGATGGGGGCCCTAGGCAATTGCCCAGTTTGCAAACTCAAGCACAAGCTAGACACGCATGCTGGCTCAGGTACAAATCTGCATACATACTTTTGGTCTGTACTGAACCTGCTAGCCGTCCTGGTTGGAGTTCTGGCTCCCTCTGCTGTGCATTACTGGCCTAACAGACAGGCATCTTCACATATAACAAAAACTACAGGCTCCCTTGCGTTTGATCACAATGTTGCTCACCCTCAACACTGGAGTGTCAACAGTAAATAATACAGCATATATAAAGCATATACACAGCAAAATACAGAATTACCATGAACAAACAATTATTTACAAAGGATGCAGGAAGGAGCGTAACTTGCAGGGGTGTAGAGGGTCCAGTCACAACCAGTCCCAGGAGCCTTAGGGGGCCCCATAAGGTGTTTCTTCCAACTTGATGAGGCCAGTACTTAAAAACGATACATTATACCTGGTGGCTCAGGAGCTTCATGTTATACCTCTGAAAGATGCATCCAGGGTAGCAGACATACCCTAGAAACTACTAAGGGGGCCCATTTGCACTGACACCTAAGGCTGGGTACACATCTGCACTTGGCTCTCTGTGCGAAACCAGTATTTGAAACTGCCTCAAAATCCTCCAAAGCTGATTTTGAACGGTTCATTTTAAAACCCATTGATTTCAATGGGTTGTAAAAACCATCCGCAGGTGTGCGTTTGGAGCATTTCCGTCTGGTATCTCCCCTTTTTCTGTGGAGAAAAAAGTCGGACTTACAGGATTTTTTTTTCCTTCCAAAAAATAAGGATATCAGACAGATACCAACCAATCCGTTTTTTTTAACATTGAGGTCTATGGAAAGCGGATTACAAACTAATATTAATCAGTTTATGTCTTTTTTGCAATCTGTTTTTCCCTCTGCGCATTCTCAGAATGAAGAAGGTGGAAAAAAAAAAACAGATTTGTCAAAAATGGACACAAACGGAATACAAACTGACACAAATGGTCAGGTTTTTTTAATGGACACCCATTGACTAATTCGTCTAAAAAGACAGATTGGGGTATCCACTGTGTCACCATTTGTAATCCTTTAAGTACCAAACCTTTTTTTTTTTTTTTTTTTTTAAACGGTTTGCAAGCGGAAGGATACCAAGCGCAAGTGTGAACCTAGCATCAGGAGGCCCATCTGCACTGACACCTTATTGATAACTGTGGATAATGGAAGGGTATGCGAAAAACTGAATGTGCTTCTGTTACTTTACTTGGATATCATAATACCTGCATGTGACATCATTATAGTTACTATCTTCACAAGTTTTGATGTTACAGTGTGCACAGTGATCTTTTTGTGTGTGCATTGTCCCTGTGCTGTGACATCACTGTGTGTATTGTTCCTGCACTTTGTCATTGTTGTATATACAGTGCCTTGCTAAAGTATTCATACCCCATGAACTTTTTCACATTTTGTCACCTTACAACCACAAACTTAAATGTATTTTATTGAGATTTTAAGTGATAGACAAACACAAAGTAGCAAATAATTGTGAAGTGGAAGGAAAATGATACAAGGTTTTTTAAAATTTTAATCAAATAAAAATCTGAAAAGTGTGACGCTCAACAGTTTTCAGCCCCCCTATATCAATACTTTGTAGAGCCACCTTTCGCTGCAATTACAGTTGTAAGTCTTTTAGGGTATATCTCTACCAGCTTTGCGCATCTAGAGACTGACTATTTGCCCAAAATAGCTCAAGTTCAGCCAGATTGGATGGAGAGCGTCTGTGAATAGCAGTATTCATGTCTTGCCGCAGATGCTCAATGGGATTTAGGTCTGGACTGTGACTGGGCCATTCTAACACATGAATATTCTTTGATCTAAACCATTCCACTGTAGCTCTGGCTGTATGTTTAGGGTCATTGTCTCCTTCCCAGTGTCAAGTCTTTTGCAGCCTCCAACAGGTTTTCTTCCACGATTGCCATGTATTTAGCTCCATCCATCTTCCTATCAATTCTGACCAGCTTCCCTGTCCCTGCTGAAGAAATGCATCCCCACAACACCATGTTTCACAGTGGGGATGGTGTGTTCAGGGTGATGAGCAATGTTACTTTTCCGACACACATAGCTCTTTGCATTTAGGCCAAAAAGTTCAACTTTGGTCTCATCTGACCAGAGCACTTTCTTCCACATGTTTGCTGTATCCCCTATATGGCTTGTGGCAAACTGCAAACAGCACTTCTTATGTCTTTCTTTCAACAATGGTTTTCTTCTTGCCACTCTTCCATAAAGGCCAGATTTGTGGAGTGCATGACTTATACAGGTGCATCTCAATAAATTAGAATATTTTGAAACGTTCATTCATTTCAGTAATTCAGTAATACAATTCATAATCAGCGTCTTCCATGATTGTGTGTCCTACTGCACCACACTGAGGGACCATTTAAAGTCTTAGAAAATCTTGGCAGATGACACACTGAATTTACAATACTGAACTTTTTTTACAATATTCTAATTTTCTTAGATTTGGGTTTTCATTAGCTGTAATCCATAATCAACATTTACAGAAATAAAACACTTGAAATAGAACACTCTGTGTGTAAAGAATCTAGAAAATATAGATTAATTACTGAAAGAAATAAACGTTTCAAAGATATTTATTGAGATGCACCTGTAGTTGTGCTGTGGACAGATTCTCCCACCTGAGCTGTGGATTTCTGCAGCTCCTCCAGAGTGACCATGGACTTCTTGGCTGCTTCTCTGTCCAGTGCTCTCCTTGCTCGATCTGTTAGTTTAGGTGGACGGCCATGTCTTGGTAGGTTTGCAGTTGTAGAATACTTTTTCCATTTTTGAATGACGGATTAAACCTTGGGATGCTCAAAGCTTGGGATATGTTTTTATAACCTAACGCTGCTTTAAACTTCTCCACAACTTTACTTTTCTTATTGTCCATTGCAGCTCCTATTTCATGAAATTCAGTGTTTTATTCTTATGTAAATTAGCTGAATGGGGCTTTAGGGACGTTTCTTCTCCTTCAAAGGCTTTGTTGTCTGCTCTAGATAACCAGCCCTATCTGTAGATAAAGTATGTCAAAAGTGGAACATGTCACTCACTCAAGCAGGCTTACAAGGTACTGTCATAGTTTGATACCGATTTACCTGCATACAGACTCCCTTTAATAAGGACCATATAATGTCTAAAGATTTAATAAGGATACACAAATTTACATTTACCAATAATTTCTTGTAGGGGAATATGGTAAATAATAAATGTATATGAATTGTACTATGGCCCTGTACTTTGGTCTCTGCACTGTACAATTGATCAGATTCAACTGTAATGGTTTCCGCTCAGTGGTGTGATATCACAGATTCAGCACAATGGAGCTGTGTGTGTATGCATATCACACGTTGTGTAAATATTCACAAAATATTCTCATGTGCAATTAACACTCATGGGTGATAAAAGAGCTAAGTGTAAAAATCGTTTCTGTAGTTCTGATATGTCTGACACCGTCATATCTAATTACCCTAAGAGCAACAGGGAAAGTTTATATTGTTTTTGTTGTAATGTAAATGAACTTTTTCGAGTTTTCACATATTGTTATAATTAGAATCATTTGCTTAACATTTTTCTGAAATTATGTTGCATCTGTGTTGATGACTCTGAGGGTAGCATTCTTGGTGCATAACTTGAACAGTAAACTATGTGTAGCTTGAAGCTCCTGGGTACCAATTCAAATTCTGTAACAGTGCCCATAACTGCCTTGTGCTGTTTAGAATTGTGTTATATTTTATGTGGCATAAGGACCTTTGGGACCCCCACACAGTCCAGGGCCTGGTAGCGACTGCTACATCTGCATCCTGCATCCAGGAGTGTAACAAGTAACCACAGGGCTCAATAGCAAAACATGTCATGGGGCTCCAATCTAACATGACCACCTTAGGCAGCAATTTCACAACTTGAAAAATTATTATTTTTGTATCCTTTACATCCAGGGATAATGCACATAGAGATTTTACTGTACAGATAATGCATGTGATGTCATGGAACTGGGATAGTGCACACAGGGATATCACAATAAACAGATAATACAGTGGCTTGCTGAATACTTTTGCACGTCACACTTTTCAGATTTTTATTTGATTAAAATTTTGCATACCATTTATCATTTTCCTTCCACTTCACAATTATCTGCTACTTTGTGTTGGTCTATCACTTAAAATCTCAATAAAATACATTTAAGTTTGTGGTTGTAAGGCAACAAAATGTGGAAAAAGTTCAAGGGGTATGAATACTTTTGCAAGCCACTGTATACAATTATTCACACTTCACAATTATTTGCTACTTTGTGTTGGTCTATCACTTAAAATCTCAATAAAATACATTTAAGTTTGTGGTTGTAAGGGGACAAAATGTGAAAAAGTTTAAGGGGTATGAATATTTTTGCAAGGCACTGTACTATTAAACATAATGGAGTATCTGGGTTCACTCTAGCTTGAATCTGACTAGGTCATATAGAATCATTAATGGTCTTTATTACAATGGCCGCCTCCACTCCCTATTTTAGGAAGTAATGTTCTCTATACAGTGACTCAGGTTCGCATACAATAGAGCTCAATATGATTATAGATTTGCATTCTACGTATTGTCTGCTCAGCATTCAAAGGTGTCATTATTATAATGGCAGAGAGACTTGTAGAAAGTGCCTGTTTTTGCTGCAAACTTCCTCTCAAGTGATTTGATTTCATCCCACTCACTTTATTGTGCATGATGTGTGATTATTTAACCCCTTGAGGTCTGGTTCACATATTGGCAGATGAAAGATTGGCAGTTGAAAGAACAACATATCTTTAAGATGTAAAATAAAGGCAGACCATGGGGCTGCTATGGAGCCCATGGAGAGAAGAGGTCCAGCCCTTGTTGTCCCATCCTCATTGTTACTCTGTGTTCTCTAGCATAGATTCACCAAATGCACTAGTCATCAAATTATTAGTTGAGGCTAATTTTTTTCCCCATTCGCTCATGTGAAGATAATCATCATTATTTCTCATTTCTGATATGTCTAATGCAGATGGCGAGCTCAGAGTGACTCATTGTTTGTACTGAGCAAATCGAAGAATCACATAGGTTTCATCAAATTACACCACAATCCCACAGCCATTGTACTGGCAGGAGTGTACTCCGGGACTCTGCACATATTAGTGAATTATACAATAATTCATCTTCATTTGAATTTAACAGTAGAAGAGAATCTGTATTATGACATTACTGTGAAAAATTAGCCAAAAGAGAATCCTTGCCTTGTCATGTACATTACTGGACCATATTGGACTTCAGCAAGCAAGGGGCCTACACCCTCTTTAATTCCCTAACATCTTTTGGTGTTGCTTTGTTTACAAGAAATCTCCATCACTTAAAAAAAAAAATATATATATATACAGTCATATGAAAAAGTTTGGGCACCCCTATTAATCTTAATCATTTTTAGTTCTAAATATTTGGGTGTTTGCAACAGCCATTTCAATTTGATATATCTAATAACTGATGGACACAGTAATATTTCAGGATTGAAATGAGGTTTATTGTACTAACAGAAAATGTGCAATATGCATTAAACCAAAATTTGACTGGTGCAAAAGTATGGGCACCTCAACAGAAAAGTGACATTAATATTTAGTAGATCCTCCTTTTGCAAAAATAACAGCCTCTAGTCGCTTCCTGTAGCTTTTAATCAGTTCCTGGATCCTGGATGAAGGTATTTTTGACCATTCCTCTTTACAAAACAATTCCAGTTCAGTTAAGTTTGATGGTCGCCGAGCATGGACAGCCCGCTTCAAATTATCCCACAGATGTTCAATGATATTCAGGTCTGGGGACTGGGATGGCCATTCCAGAACATTGTAATTGTTCCTCTGCATGAATGCCTGAGTAGATTTGGAGCTGTGTTTTGGATCATTGTCTTGCTGAAATATCCATCCCCGGCGTAACTTCAAATTCGTCACTGATTCTTGTACATTATTCTCAAGAATCTGCTGATACTGAGTTGAATCCATGCGACCCTCAACTTTAACAAGATTCCCGGTGCCGGCATTGGCCACACAGCCCCAAAGCATGATGGAACCTCCACCAAATTTTACAGTGGGTAGCAAGTGTTTTTCTTGGAATGCTGTGTTTTTTGGACGCCATGCATAACGCCTTTTTGTATGACCAAACAACTCAATCTTTGTTTCATCAGTCCACAGGACCTTCTTCCAAAATGAAGCTGGCTTGTGCAAATGTGCTTTTGCATACCTCAGGCGACTCTGTTTGTGGCGTGCTTTCAGAAACGGCTTCTTTCGCATCACTCTCCCATACAGCTTCTCCTTGTGCAAAGTGTGCTGTATTGTTGACCGATACACAGTGACACCATCTGCAGCAAGATGATGCTGCAGCTCTTTGGCGGTGGTCTGTGGATTGTCCTTGACTGTTCTCACCATTCTTCTTCTCTGCCTTTCTGATATTTTTCTTGGCCTGCCACTTCTGGGCTTAACAAGAACTGTCCCTGTGGTCTTCCATTTCCTTACTATGTTCCTCACAGTGGAAACTGACAGGTTAAATCTCTGAGACAACTTTTTGTATCCTTCCCCTGAACAACTATGTTGAACAATCTTTGTTTTCAGATCATTTGAGAGTTGTTTTGAGGAGCCCATGATGCCACTCTTCAGAGGAGATTCAAATAGGAGAACAACTTGCAATTGGCCACCTTAAATACCTTTTCTCATGATTGGATACACCTGGCTATGAAGTTCAAAGCTCAGTGAGGTTACAAAACCAATTTTGTGCTTCAGTAAGTCAGTAAAAAGTAGTTAGGAGTATTCAAATCAATAAAATGATAAGGGTACCCAAATTTTTGCACCGGTCAAATTTTGGTTTAATGCATATTGCACATTTTCTGTTAGTACAATAAACCTCATTTCAATCCTGAAATATTACTGTGTCCATCAGTTATTAGATATATCAAATTGAAATGGCTGTTGCAAACACCCAAATATTTAGAACTAAAAATGATTAAGATTAATAGGGGTGCCCAAACTTTTTCATATGACTGTATATATATATATATTTTCCTCTTAAACAACAACCTAAAATAAATACAATGAGTATGCATGTAATGTGCTTAGAGGTGCCACAGAAACATGCTTTGCCTGAGTTCACATTCCATTGGAGACTCCGCTGCAGAAATCACCAGAAATCGGCAGAGAGAAAAGTCCTGCATGGAGGACTTTTCTCTGCCGGTTTCAGTTTTAAAACGGTGGACAACACATTTCCATTTGTTTAATGGAATGTTAAAAAACTGAAAACATTCTATTTTTGTCCAATTTTACAGACAGATGGACCAAAACAAGCGAAAGGGTCAATTTTTAATGTCCATCAAAACGTATTTTGCATCCATTTGACAGCAATTAAAGCTGGATGAGCGGGTCAAAAAATATCCTGAATAAGTTCATTAATTTTTTTTTTTAACTGTCAGCTTAAAAATAACACTGACACACTTATAGAAAAAAGACAGTAAAAACTTTCATCTGTTTTTTCACATGTGCATGTGGCTTCCTACATGTAGATGTCTCCTTTTTTGCAGCACAGAATTCATTTACATAAAGGATTTTAGTAAAGTAATAAAGTACAGAGAAAGGCATTGGTAAAGAATAAAATTCAATCATAGATAAGTACAATACAGTAAAAAAAAACAAAAAAACATAGCTCAGTTCAGCAGCT
Organism: Leptodactylus fallax; assembly: GCA_947044405.1. NCBI lineage: Eukaryota > Metazoa > Chordata > Amphibia > Anura > Leptodactylidae > Leptodactylus > Leptodactylus fallax. Next base: position 1,460,737 of record CAMRHE010000344.1, on the reverse strand, counting down.
GGAATGCCTCTTCAATGGCGTACCTGCAGGGAAGGAGACTCCCTCTCTTCCATTATTTGTTCTCGGGGTTTCAGTATGCAAGAACAGTATGCAATATAATACGTTGTTAGATCTATTTACAGTAGTTAAAGGGGATTTCCCATCTTACTCATTCAGCAGCTCACCAGCTCCATTCAGCAGCTCACCAGCTCCCTTCTCTTCTCACTTCCTCTTTTCTCCGGCAAGCTGGTGGGCAGGTTTAGAATTATTGATGGACAAATAAGGAGGCACACAACTTCCAAGCTGCCAAGAAGAACAGCAGGCATACAATGAACTCCACACTGTGTATTAATATACAAAAATAACAGGCCCTTACACTGACGAGCAAAAGGGTAACAATGTTTTGAATTTTTGACTTTCAGGCTCCATATCTCACCATCCACTATAGCTTCGAATGTGAGACTACTATCATTTTGTAGGCAATCATCTTGGTTATCTCATACATAAATTTGACTTGCAACTATAGCAAATGATTAGTTATGCAGATTCTTGTCATGTAACTGCATTGTTATTGTTTTGCTCTTGGCGGTGGAAAGATCTTTTTCTTCTTGTATACTACAAATTTCAACTTGTTCTAACATCCCCTAATAGCTCAGAGTGTTATTAGGTTGATTCCTAAGCAAAAGGTCACTGGTTCAAATGATCATTATTCAGGATCATTATGAAGATTTCCCAAGAAAAGAGAACCAGCATCATCCAGCTCATTGATAGCAGTCTCTCGGTCAAGAAAATTGTCAAACTGCATCATGTGAGTGCCATGACAGTTAGAATACGAAATGAAGTCCATCCATTCAAAAGCTGTGAGGTGGATGTCCAGGCAAAATATCAGAGTCAACAAGTCGGCTCATCACAAGGTCTATCAGTTCTGCTGCGACAAACACAGCAGAGGAGGTGGCTCATATGCTTTGTAATAGTGAGATCACAGATGTCCATGCAAGCATTGTGCGACACGCATTACAAAAGTCTGGAATGGTGACCCGAAAAAAGGTGAAGAAGCCTCAACTTCAATATATCGTCATGAGAAGCATCAGCTCGAGTTTGCAAAAACATACGAAAAGTGGACAGTAGAAGATTGGAAATGGGTGATTTGGAGTGTTGAGATGAAAGTCCATTGACTGGGCTCTGATAGGTGCAAATGGCTCTGGAAGAAACAATGGAAGAGGGGGCAAATGGATCGAGAAATTGAAGGAACTGTCAAGTTTGGCGGAGGAAGCCTGATGATATGGGATTGTTTCACAGCCAAAGGCATTGGATACTTGACCAGGACTGATGGTTGTCTCAATGCTGAGTTATATGTGAGTATCCTACAAGATGAGTTACTTCATTTACTCCAGTACTATGGGTATGAAAAGGACAACATAGTGTTCCAGCAGGACGACCCAAAGCATATGTTGAGATTAGAAATTGTTGAATGACAATGAAGTAGAGGTGCTGGATTGGCCCCTACAGTCCCCAGACCTCAACCCAATCGAATGCTTGTGGGTATAGTTGAATTTATAACCAAGTGAGTCAACCAATATGCACCAACATTGGGAATGTGTAGAAGACACCTGGGATCAGATTTCAGTTGAGACATGCTTGAATATGATCGAGAACATACCCAGAAGTATTCAGGCAGTGTTGAAAGCTAAAGGTGACTTTACAAAATACTAAGAAATTTAATTTAGATTTTTAGGAGCAAAACAGTAACAATGCAGTTACATAATAAGAATCTGCATAACTAATAAGTCAAATGTATGTATGAGATAGCCAAGATGATTGTCTATCAAATGATGGTAGTCTCATGTTCTAAACTGTAGTGGATGGTGAGATATGGAGCCTGAAAGTCAAAAGTTCAAAACATTGTTACCCTTTTGCTCATCAGTGTATCAGCAAACTGCAACTAGCTTAAGTGATAGCTGACACAGCTCCCAGGAAGGAGCGCTCTGGAGAATTCAGCCCCCCACTCCTCCAGAAAGCAGGGAGTGACATCAGTTGTGTCTATTGTCCAATTGTCCCCTATCTGTTTCAGGATTTGGGCAACTAGTTTCCTAAGAAACACCACAGCACACAGTACAACTGCTCAAGCACTCTGTAAACCACACAATTTGGTTAGCAACTATCTGGCTCGCACATGCATCATCACATGCCACCATACTTAACCCACCACAATCTTATGCAATGCACATAGCTCATGCAGGCGTCACCACAGTTGGGGGCATTATTCACTCCCACACAACAGCATCCACCAACTGAGCACATGTTCATCACCATCTACTCACACATTAGTCTTGCTGGCCGGAACCACTACTAGGTTTGTCCCAGCAGTGATCAGCCCCACAGGGCTCCTCCGGGACTGTACTTCTCTGTGCAGTCTCACACACTAACTGCTTCCTGCTACCATGCCTCATAAGGTCAAAAGCCCACCTAGCACACTTTCTAGTTATAACAAACAAAAGTGGCTCAAGAGTTAGTGTAGGAAGGAGGGGTTTGGGTTCTTGGAAAGCTGGGATGACATTGCTGAGGACTATAGGTTCTATAGAGTGTAGCATCTGCTATTGGGCATAAAACCTTAGGGGGTCATTGCCTGCTGGATTACTCCAGTAAGTAATGCCTGGTATTTACTCACCAGTCCCTGCTCCTGCCCACGCCCGCCTACCCCTCCAGCTCTCAATGCTATTCAATAGGGACCTCCTGGAGACTTAAGGGGAAGCAGAGGCAGCCATGCGCAGGAGCTAGGCTCGATAAGAAGGGTCACAGCTCAGTATTTGTTTGGCAAACCTCTTCGGACCCCAGAGCATAATGAGCTAAAAGCCCAGGAGAGGGGATTAAATAGATTAAATATAACAAACAGTGTTACTCACAGGAACCCATGAGAGGTGAATAACACTGATTGTTATGTTTAATCAACTCCCCTGGGCTTCCACTTATCATACTTTGGGATCTGAAGAGACCCCAGAGTTTAATAGTAGTTCATGGGTGGTGAAGCCAAAACATTTCAGGTTTGACCAAACATTAAATTTTTGCAAAATGCGTAATGAACAATGTAGGTGCCACTAGGAATATTGCATTGTGTGGAGGGGCCACAATGGAATACTCTACCATATAGAGGGGTTACTGTGGGACATTATACTGTGTGGAGGAGCCACTGTGGAATATTATACTTGGTGAAGGGGCCACTGTGTGCACTATGGGACGTTATTCTTAAAAGGGTTGTCCGGGAATTGGACAAACACTAGAGGTGCCTGGGGAAGGTGGTGACCTAAGTCACTAGCAGTTACTATATGGCGTCCTGTAAAGGGGGCACTTACTGCATGGAGACTAATATAGGAGCAGTATACTGTGCGGAGGGCCTGTAAAGGAGGCAGTAAACTGTATGGGGGCCAAAAAGGAGGCAATATACAGTGTGTGGGGTAAAGTATCTGGTGGCAGCACTTCTGTGTTATGGTTTGTGGTATATGACTTTAGTTTAGGGGTCGTCAGACTTACAATTATTGACCGCCACTCCGAGTACCTCATCTTTGATTTTTTATTTGAAATCGGCACGCCAAACAAAAAAGGTTGCCTACCCCTGATCTAGAGGAAAGCATAAAAACCCCATGAGGCTTATGCCAATTTCCCCCATTTCATGAGAAAAAATTCCTTCCCGACTCCAATTTGGCAATCAATATAAAACCCTGGATCTCCGTGCCCTTAAAATGTAGAACCCATAACCCGTAATGTTGTTCTGTTCGAGAAAGGCATCCAGGCCCTCTTTGAACTTGTTCAATGAATCCACCATCACCACTTCCTGGGGCAGAGAGTTCCATAGCCTTGTTGTTCTTACTTTAAAGAATCCTCTTCTATGTTGCTGGTGAAACTTTCTCTCCTCCAGTCGTAGAGGATATCCCCTTGTCACTGTCACTGGCCTAGGAGTAAAAAGATCATTAGAAAGTTCTTTCTTTCATGTATTTGTACATTGTTATTAGATCTCCCCGTAGACGACTTTTCTCTAAACTGAATAACCCCAAATTTGTTAATCTATCGTTGTACTCCAATCTACCCATTCCCCTAATAATTTATGTTGCCCTTCTTTTGTGTATGTCTTTCTTGTATACTGGGGCCCAGAACTGTGCACATTGGCCGTACCAGTGATTTGTATAGAGGCATAACTATGTTCTTGTCATGAGAATCTATACCGCTTTGCAAACCGTCTACCAGGTCATTAATAAAGATATTAAACAGAAGAGGGCCCAATACTGACCCCTGTGGCACCCCACTGGTGACTGTGACCCAGTCTGAATATTTACCATTAATAAGTACCCTCTGTTTCCTATCAGTGAGCCAGTTGCGAACCCAAATACATATGTTTTCCCCCAGTCCCAACATTCTCATCTTGCATACCACTTTTTATGTGATACCGTATCAAAAGCCTTTATGCTACATCTGACACTGTTTACTCACTCCCCCCTAATGGCTAAGTGTATCATGCTAAATGTGAAGGGCCTGGGCTCTAATCTCAAACGGGGTATGGTGCTACATGAGTTTTGGTCCCTCCGGGCGGATGTGGCTTTCCTACAAGAAACCCACTTTGACCACACTGGCTTATTTAACTTCACCCGTCATATTTATCCCACCATCTACTCAGCATATGACAGTCGTAGGAAGGGGGGAGTGGCTATCCTGTTGTCCTGCTACTGTCCTATCTCCATTACGACTTCCCATTTAGACCCCCCAGGGCCATTACATTATATTGGAAGGTTTTCTTCATGGCCAGCCCGTAGTCCTTCGCAACAATTTATGCTCCTAATTCCTCTCAAATTCCTTTCCTTAAGTGGATGCTGCAGAGGCTTCAGAACTTCCCTGGTGCGGCGTTGCTACTAGAAGGAGATTTTAATATGATTTTGTTCTTTTAGCGGATGGATTGATTGTCCCTTGCTGACATCCTTCTGGGTGCCCCTCAGCTGCGCCTTGCCTGGGAGTTTCGTCGCCTCATCAGGTCTGCAGCCTTATATGATTTCTGGAGGGTTGACAACCCTACTGCCCACTCTTACACAATAGAATTGACTATTTTTTTGGTAATACTCTTACACTTTGTGTTATGACTGGTGTAGACATTGGCCCATCTCGTGGTCTGACCACGCTCCCGTTCAGATATCCCTGTCCCCCACTCCCTGCCAAACTCTCTAGCTCTATTGCAAGTTTTGCTGCAGTCAGTGCTGTGTATTGCTAAATAAAATGGAGTAATTGCTTTGGATTATACAGTGATGAATTACATATCCATCCCCTACTTCCATCATAACTGAAATTCCTCAGCACTACAGTATAAGGTATGCATCTACCACTGACTATTGGCTGAGAGACTGAGGTGATGTCAGGTGACACCAAAACGTCACAGTGACTCACAGACACATGTGTCTTCTGTATTTTCATTTCGCAATGCATGTCATGGTGGACATTTTACTTTGTCCAAAACAAATTGCTTTTTATTTGGTTTTGGAAAAAAAATTAACAATGTGGAATATTCGAGTCGAACTCAGCTTGGAACAAATTTGTTCACTCATCTCTAGTGCTGCCAAATGCGGGGAAGAGAAACTCGAAGTCTGTCTACTAATGGGACACACCAGGACCTCTCAGGATGGAAAGGAAGATAGCAGCATCACGTGGGTGAGGACACGCAGGGTAGGCATATTGGGAAAGTACACACCCAGTGAAGGATCAGACATCATAGTGACACTGCATTTTTCTTTTCTAACATAAATAAACAAACCACAGATCATTCAACAATTCCCCTTTAATTCTTAAAGTTTGCAATTCAACTAAGTCCCACAACTTTTTTGTCTGTTTGCATTCTTCACACCAGAGCCTCTTTACAATAGCGCCTTGAGTTAAGGCGACCAATAACGACTTCAACAGATTTTGTGTCTGCGTGTAAAATGTATTTGCTCGTTGTCATATGTATACAAGGAAAATCTATTACATTTTACTGTTCAGACTCCACGAAGAAAATCGAAGCTTTAATATTTTACACCTCCCATATAAAATGCAATAAGTCAGGAAACCAGTACGCAGTTTATGTTCTAGCAAATTATATTTTTGCGCACTGTCTGTTTAATAGGGACGAGGAGCTTGTACGGGGGAGGCACATTTGCAAGTCTGGGCCTTTGCCTTTGTAGACCAATAACAGTATTGGGATTATCCTGCCGTGCATGTTAAACTTTATTGGAAAGCAGATGAATAGATTTGAAATGGCTTTTGCTGGGTGTTTTGTCAGTGTGAGGAGCCGAGCAAGTGACACCATCTGTCATTTACCCTCGCTCACAGCAGGAGTCATCTTTGGCTGTGGAATCGTAAAGTTGATCTGAAATCTTAAAAATTATGGTCATGCATGAGCGCCATTATTGGGCTTTTTGCCATTTTGCTGAAGGACATAGATTCTGCACTGAATAGAGGGAAGGGAATATTTGTGGGATTGTGCTGCTTATAAGTCTATGAGTTTTTCAGAACACTAATACTAGAGTCTGAACTGATTTACAAACACTTTTGTTGTTCTTTTATTGGGTTTTGTAGGTGTAATGGGACCAGGTTTACATTCAATAGGCATGTCTTCTCATTAAAGCAGCTTACTTTCTGCTTGTATTATTCTAGCTTACATTGCACTCATGTACTTTTTACATATACTGTAGCTTTTCCATTGCACCCATATATTTCTACTTATTTTGCATCATAATGTTTCTATACTCAGCATGCTTGCTTCCATATCAAAGCAGCTTGCTAATGTTATATCAGTACACTTTTAACTCTTGTTATAGTGTAAGGGTTGCAGACCCCTTGTTGCAGATTGTAGTTATAGTCATGATGGTAGTGCACCCAGTACCTGGTGCAACACATGTGTTATTGCAAAAGTACAAAGGACCCAGAAAATGACTGCATTAAAGGGAGTCTGTCAGCAGGAAAATTGGTATCATAATGACAGTATCTTGAGGATGGCTTCTACACTTTCCAAAGGTGCTTTTCTTATTCTGCATTGCAGCTATTGTCATGATAACCACCATTTTATTATTTATTATAATTTTAGCTGAAAAGTGCTTAGTGATGTTTCTTCTTCTGATGTGGCTTCACTCTTTGCTCTAGATAACCCCACCCCTAATGGCCCAGTCTCCGTAAGTCTCATACTCAAGCCTTGCTGAACTAGGCCTCACCTCAAGCTTGAGACCACTTACACCTGCCTCAGCACACTCTGGTCTCCAAAGGTGGGAAAACCTTCTATTTAGCACATAGCCCAAGTCACTTTCCCACTCCCACCTTCGTACAGGCTAAGGGGTCTGGAATTTGTATTCAGTGCTTTATGTAGCAATGTAGCAGTGTGCTACATTGAACCTGTAGTGCAACAGTGCCATCTGTTAACCGACTGGTACTGTGCCTTAACAGAACAGTAGCAATATTAATATTGTTAATGAAGGGTTACACAATAGTGTTATGTGAAAGACCATTTGTTTGTATTTGTCTTTCATACAAGCTAAGTTAATGACTCATGTCAAGAGACCCTTGTTTGTTTATTGTTAAACTTTGTACACCTTGGAATTTGGTTCATGTACTGTGTTCATTGTGTTGTCTTATCTTTCAAATGATGTATAAGGCTGGACACTGTTACAATAAATTGGGACCTTTATACATACCACGAGACTGCATATATTTGTCCCTCGAGCTCGTGATCAATGTTTGTTTTAAGAATTAGGATTTCACAAAAGGTATTCAGCAGAATTTTTGTCTGCACATCAGATTGCTACAACAATATCAAAAGTAACAGAAGTATGTACACATACAAAACATCGCAGTAACAACACAGATATGTAAATACTCACTAGACCATAAGCTTTTTGCATGCTTCCGAAGACACAGAATTGTATAGTCATTATATAACACAGAGGCTGTCCATCATGTTCATCCCAGGAGGGACTGTTAAAGAGCAGTTGTTGATTTTAAGGTGGGTGATTGTCCACCAGCTTACAGTAACAACATATTTAGCCCTTATGGTGTATCAATATGATGTTCCTTTATCTTATTCCAGAATACTTTTCAATGTGTTGTACCAGAACATATAGTCCTCAGGAGGATCAGCTTATTTTTTCCCTTCTGTAATGCCAGCAGGTTTTGTACTCATATTGTACAAACATGATTTCCCTCTTATAACAGACTGCTTTTCTTCATCTTACAGTATGTTTTCCTAATTTGTAAGCAGCAGCCCTCATTCTGCAGTACAGATTTTCATTCAGTATATATACCTTTAAATTGCATTGGAATGTTTTCCCCTCATGTTATACCAGCTTTTTCCCACTCATGTTGTACCTGTACCTGTAGCCCTCTTATTGTAGCAGTATGCATTTCTCTATACAGTGTTACATCTTGTAGAATCTGCCAAGTCACGGGGTGCCCTTTAATAGCAAATTAACAACAATAACTACTGTATCTTTTAAAAAAAATTCATGATACAGGGACATGATGTACAAGTAGTTTTGGTTCATATCCTGCCAGTAAAATCTTTCCTTCCATATGATTTTGTCCTCATAGCATATCAAGATAACCTACCCCATCTATGCCAGCATACCGTGCCTTTTGCTATCATAGAAAGCATAATGCACACCTATGTTGTAGCAGCTTAAACATGCACCTCACAAAGTGGCTACAGATTGGACTAAACTATCAGTCCCAATCCGGATCAGGTGATGTCTGTAATCCTTGAGTCATGATGGGCAACCTTGTGTATGAGACACATTAGTGACATCACCAATCATGCTAACATTAGCTCAGTAACTGCTGAATCTGAATGAAGGGTTAGTCACAGTGACATTATTATAAGTATTCCCATCCTTGCTGCCACTACAGGGCTATATCAAGCAGTACTACTCTGGCATTAAGTGAGCTGTCCATAGTGCTGAAAGGAAACTGAAATCTCTATTATTTTCTTGTTACCCTGAACATAAGATTCAACACTATATATCATAGGGGTAGTACTGCTACAGAGACCATGAAGATAAAGAGTAGTCAAAGATGGCACAATCTAGGAGAACCAAACCTTGAGTTACATCACCATTCAACCCTACAAGGGATTGCATTAGGCTGGGAGAACATATATCAAGCCTTCCTCTTCTGAATTGGTGGTTCTAAACAGGATTCACTGCAGGTTTATGTTGTCACTATAACTAATGCACCATTTGCCTTGACAAGCCTACACCATGTTTACCTAGACCAGGAGTTGCAAACCCTTGACACGTGTGGCATATTTTGCTGGCACAGCAGCCAGCACCACTGCCAGTCCGGGACCTACAAGTATTAAATGGAGAGGGAGCTTCCTTAGTGCTCTGCTACAGCAGCAGTATAGGACACTCCCCCTTCTCTTGCTATCCTCTCTACCCAGCAATAAGAGGGGTGAAGAAAGCCCAGAGGGCAGAGCTCATCAATGTACAGCACAAGGACCCTGCATGCTACAGTGATGTGTTCCTGCCATGTGCATCCCTGCAAAGAGGACAAGGAGGAGGAGAGCTGCTGCCAGCAAAGTGAAAGTAATAAAAACAACAGGTACATGCTGGGCAGTGGCATAAATACCAGAGAAGCAGCGGGAGCAGTTGCTACAGGGCCCGGGACGTTAAGGGGCCCAGAGTATAATGATCGGAGAACCAGGGGAGGTGTGGGAACATAAAAAACAAAGTTAGTTACCTCTCCTGCACTCTGGCAGTCTTCGCCTCCTTGGTGATGTCGCAGGCGTCATTATGCGTTGCAACGCATGCCTGTATCATGTGACGTCTGATCCAACATTGAAGAAGGCCAAGGAGTGTTTGTGTCCTGTATGTTTGAAGCCTGAAATGTGGCAAAAGGTTGAAAAGTTCAAGGGGGCCGAATACTTTCGCAAGGCACTGTATGTGAGACATATGGGGGTACTAATGAAGGACCTCAATACTTAATTAGTACCTCCATGTCTTTCACATATCAGTAACCTTTATGTGAAGCACACAGGGGTTAGTGTGAGGGACATGATGGGGTTAACTGCTATTAATATGAGACACATGGATTTGCTAAATTGTAATGCACATGACCATACTTTTTATCTGCAAATGTGGCTAAAAGTACGGACCCAAAAATTTCTATGAGTTCATACACACAGACTTAGTTTTTGCAGCTGTGTTTCCGGGCCAAATTGAAGAGCTGTAAAATATGAAGCAGGTCCTATCTCTGTCTGCATTTGCAGCCCTGTCAATTCATTTTTAATGATTGGGTCATGATTGGGAAAATCACATCCATGCCATTCGTGTTCAGGAGGTCTAGGGGTGCTTCTTTTAGGGTGGCGACACACTATGTACCCAGATGCAGCTATAGCCAAATCCAGTCTCCGGGCACCTTTGCTGTCACTTTGTGGTAAGTGTGACACCCATTCATTACTGGCTTTGGTTTTGATGTTACCGCACAGCCAGGAATTAAATGTGGCTAAAATGAATCAGTGTTTCACTTACAGAAAAGTGAAAGTACCGACGACTGGATGCAGCATCCAGGTACAGAGTGTGTCACCACCCTACAGGCATTACCTCACTCTGCTCCCAGTCGCATGCATTTACCACTAGTTGTGGGTTACACATGTACTTACATCACTTCTGTTGAGAAAGTACAGGTGTATCCAGGCAAATAGCATTAAATACATGTGGCTGGAAGCACAATATGACAGCACCCCTATGTTATGGTTTGTGCAATATGACTTTAGTGTAGGGGTTGTCAGCCTTACAAATACTACATGGCACGCCAAGTATTTTTTTTATTTTTTTTTTTTATTTAAATTGGCATGCCGTACAAAAAAGGTTACCTACCCCTGACTTAGACTATCAGGAACCTAAGCCTAATGGTCTTTTGCATTAGCCCAGGCATGCGTACTGTTGACTTCAGCTTTATTATAGTAGTGTGAATCAGCATCCAGAGAACTCTGTTTTGCTATAGGGCACCCTCTTCTTTTTGCAGGCCATTGATAATTATATATTACATATATTTTTATACACGTGTGCCAGTACTTCTCACAGTGATTTGTGGCTCCTCACAGTTAAACACTGAAGACAGACAACAATCTTATTTATAGATCCTTGAGAAATACCTACACGAATTAGATTAAACCCTGTAGGTGAAGAAGTAGGATCTGCAGCTTTCTGCGGAGGAGATTAGTCTTTAATCTCTGGCAGATATGTACATAACTCAGTAGGCCGATCAGTATCCTCTTACTACAACAAGCCACACACATCAATACCTAAAAGGACGCTGACCTAATGAACACTGAATCCTATTTGATTTGTATTTGATTTGGGACAACAGGTCAGAGATTAGGTGATTTATCTCTGCATGTCTGGGAAAATCCAGCCAACGGCTCTCAATAAGCAGCAGGAAAAAATGTCACTTTGTATTCAATCCATATTAACAAGACTATAGAGAAAAGTGCTTTGTGTCTGCATCAGTATACAAAGCAGACTTGGCCATAATCTTCTACAGCCTCCACTAGAGGGAGCTTATAGCATATGCACATTTACAGCTGTACTAAAGCTCCGAAATAAAACAGTATGCTCCCCTAATGGTGAGGGATGCAGGTGGTCAGAATGTTATTTAAGGGGAAACTGAAACCACTATAATGACTTTTAGCAACATACACAGATAGAAAAGAGGAAAAACAACAATTCACATGTTATAGCTTTCACAAATAAATAATAGGAGCTGGAGCCAACCTCTTGCACACCCCACATGGTTCGCCACCTTATACTAGGCTATGCCTCCAGGATTTACTGAGATATGTAAAGTGATCACTACTGCAGCTTCAACCTACTTAAAATGTCATTTGCAATACATGTAATGCATTGGCTTAGTTTTCCTACTGTCAATGTAAACTGCCAAACCAGCATTGTATATCTATGAAAGAGTATAGTCGACTAACCACAAACTAGCTCATGAAAAACAGAGTTAGACCGGGGCACTACTTGGTGTAAAAAAAGGCGGATTCTAGCAAATCCCATCCACACCTTGTGGAAAAATACACATAGTGCATTATATCTACGGAAACGCCGTCGCTTTCCTTATAGGTATAATTGAAGCAGAAAGTCCGCAGAGGAAAACTATGGACTTTCTGTGAAAAGCGCTGCGGGAAAAACTGCAATGCGTTACCACCGTAGTGCAGTGCTTTTTTTTGCTGCGGCTCGCTATGTTGGGCCTTAGCATAAAAATAAAAACAAAATGGCTTTTCCTGTTTACCACCCGTGAATTAATAGCCAGCATTATCTGTCCTTACCCATAGACATTAGATTGGCAACAGATATAGTTAAGTATAAACAAACTATGTCTGAAACCATCTTAAACTTCTTATCTTCTCCCCTGCAGTGGCTCAGTGTCAATATAACTCTCTATCTACTAGTGATAACAAGATGGGATCATTCATTCATTTTTCACAGCAATCTAAAAGTGAGATGTTCTCAGTTTAGCAGTCAGGACTGTAATGCTGACATCTAGTGATGAATAAGAAAACTGCATAGCTGGTAAAATGCCCAAAATATGTTATGTATCCACTTTTCCTATTAAAATGAAATAAAATATGTAAATTTGTGATACGAGCGTCCCTCTAAGTATTTCAGCTCTTTTTCTACAATGTTTTATAATGAGATAGCCCAAGTCATCTCCCCAATGTCGTTCTTCTCCCTTTAATTATTTCCACTTTCTGCCAAACAGAGACAGAAGAATTGGTTCTTTCTTTGTCATAGAAATAGATTTTTTGCATGGACGACTTATTTTCAGTCATCTCTTATAGCTTTAAGTCATAATATTTTTCATGTTATGTGCCAGGTAAGGTTTAAGTACAACTGCCGTTTACATATTCTAGTAGTCTAAATATTAATGTATGAAAAAGAAAAATACTGTATATCCATGTAATGTCAAATATGACCAAATAAGTAAAATGAAGGAAATAATGACTGTACATCAGAGCTATATGTGCTACTCATAGATGGTATATTATATTATAAGAATGCTCTACGGGCCATCTCAGTGTTAAAAGTCACTATAGCCTTTAGGGTGGAGTCCATGTTTAGGATTCACTATCCGAATACCCTGATATATCCTGATGCAAACATCTGTACTCCATTCTGCGGTGGCTTCCTTTCTGTCATGTGCCTGTCTATACAAATGATTTCAGTCCTAGGCTTAGTGTCCTGTGCTGGTTTTTGGCCAGCTGTAGACCATACTGTAATTTTCTAAATATTATGTGATTTGTTAAAAAAAATAAACCCTATTTTATATATATATATATATATATATATATATATATAATTTTTTTACATTATATATACTATATTTTAATTTTTAAAATATTTATGCTTCTTTAAACAAATAAAAAAAACTTTTAAAATTGTGTCCATGGATAAAAAAAACAAGATTTACTCCTCCTTCTAGCTTCTAGCCTTTCTAGTACTGCCTATAAAAATGATTTTATATATATATATATATATATATATATATATATATATAAATAATCTATAAAAAATAGATTATAATGGGGTCCGTGTGGTTTCCGCTTGGCTTCAGCACTTTCCTCTCCGCATGTTTCCGCATGTTTCTTGCGGAAACCGAGCGGAAACCACAAGGACCCCATTATAATCTATGGGGTCCTCAGGTTTCCTTAGATAAACTGCTTTTCTATGCGTATAGGTTTCCATTCAGGGGGGGTCCACAAGCGGACTCCCCGAACGGAAACCGAACGCAGATGTGAACCGGCCCTAACTTCCCTGTGTACCCCCTTTAAATAGTGCCCCTTATTTATAATGCCCCAGGTGTTTCCTAATTAAAAAGTAAACAAAAGGTAAAAAAAAAATTAGTGGGGTTCCAATACCCGGGACTCCCACTGATCAGCTGTTTGAATGAACCAAGGTACCTGTGTAAGCACGGTGACCCCTTCTCTGTTTACATAGTGTCATTCATTCCATAGCGGCCATGTAATGTAACTACAGCGTCGTCCTATACATCTATGTGACAAGGTTGTAATTACATCACATGGTCACTGTAAACAGGCAGCGTGTGATATATACAGGTGCCATGGCCCACTCATACAGCTAGTCAGTGGGGAATCACTTACTTCTTATTGATGATCTATTCTGAGGATAGATCATCAATAAAAATGAGCTGGAAAACTCCTTAAGGCCGGGGCCTCACATGGCGTCCTGCAGCAAAAAAGCGCTGTTCTTCCCGCAGCGCTTTGCACAGAAAGTTTGCAGAGGTTTCCTCTGTGAACTTTCTGCTTCAATTATATCTATAGGGAAAACACCGGCGTTTCCGTAAGTATGCTGCGATTTCCAAAACCGCAACTGTTTTGGAAATTGCAGCATGTCCGCTGCACGTATTTTACTGTAAAGTGGGGATGGGATGGGGTCCCAAGTGCATTTTACAGTTCCTGCAAAGTGTATGGGATTCTAGCAAAGCCCATCCACACATTGCGAAAAAATACGTGCAGCGGACACGGTTTTGGAAATCGCAGCATGGCAATTATACCTACAGAAACACTGGCGGTTTCCCTATAGGTATAATGGAAGCAGAAAGTCCACAGAGGAAACCTCTGTGAAAAGCGCTGCAGGACAAACCACAATGTGTTACTGCCGCGGTTTTTCCTGCTGTGCTTTTTTTGCTGCAGCCCGCTACGTGGGGCCTTAGTCTTAATAAAGCCCAAGTGCCACCTTAATTAAATTAATTGCCCCCTCATATTATGCCCCTGATTCCCCCTGAAATAAATACTGCACCTCTAATGACCCCTTATATCAATGACCACCCCCTTATGTTCATAATGCCTCCTAATATAAATGATGCCCCCTAATGGACCCTTATATAAATAACCTCCCCCCCCTTGTATTCATAATACCCCCCAATAACCCTTATATAAATGACCCCCCTTATGTTCTTAATGCCCCTTCCCTTATAGTTATAATTCCCCCTCCTAACAACCCCTTATACTATTAAAATACCCACAACTAAGCTAAAACAAAAAAAAATAAGTGATACTCACCTACCTGCGATGCTGATGAATGGAATCGCCACCTCCTCTTCTTGACCTGCGCTCTATGCACAGTGTCTACGCCCAGGACGTCTGCGTCTCAGTTCAGGAGGCGCGATGTTGTGACATCATCGCGCCCGCCTGTGCCAAGAAGCAGAAGTCTGTCTGTGGTCTCAGTGTCTTGTAAACCGCAGGCCTGATGTGGTTTGCGGTTTACAAGACAGTCAAGTTGCAATAAGCGTTTTAACTAGGTCAGTGTCTGCAGACACCGATCTAGTTAAAAGTAAAATATGTATTAATGGCGGCCCCAGGGTGGGCTCCACAGAGTCAGTGGACCCGAGCAGCCACCCCTTGTAGCTACGCCTCTGCATACAGCCCAGGCTTTTAGACACTCCCTGCTTTATATTTTGGTGGCAGGTTCCTTTATAGTGTTCAATGTGTCTTTAAATGTTGAATGCCAGAAATTAAACTGTGCCCACTGATCTATACACTGCTAACAGGAACGGGCAGCTGAGTCAGTGTTAGCATCTATCAATGACACAAACTTTCACAGCAATTGTGGACCCTGAACACAGAAATCATTCACAGTGAAATGTACAATTCGGCAGCTTTCCTTATTTTTAGCTTTTTCTTCCACACATGTATTTTGCAGATGATGCAGATTTTGCAGATGTTGTTATACAAAGAATCTCACAACCAACCATAAAAGCAAGCATTTTACTAGGGAAAAACTGAGCAAAGCAATATTAAAGGAAGCTGGGACAGCTCTAGAATAAATGAATGGCTGCCAGGAATTGTAATCAGTTTGTGTTATTCAGTCCTAAAATTGGCCTTGATTATAATAGAATTCTATTAATCCAGAAGCTGATGCTATACCTGATAATCTGTTATACATCACAAATGGATTCAGGGCTGGGTACACAGGAAATTGCATTGTCAGGTTTGGAATATTGAAACATGCAGCTTCAAGACATCAGGTAAGTGGTCTGAAGCAATGCAATAGCTAAAGGCTGCAGTTGTGACTAGCTCCAAAGCCTCAAACAAGCAGATCTTTTATTACTAAAGCTGGGTAGACAAAAGTAGTTGGGCAGACAAAAGTGTCAATGGTTATGTTAGGGTGTTATTATGTTGCATCATGTGTTGCAGTGTACTTCCACTATGTTGAATGCTCATATCAATTTATTTAAAGCAGGTCATCTTGGTCAGTGTTTTAGTACTTTCTGGAAACTGTATCATGCAGTGACTCCTTTGAGGCAGAACATAGTTACGCCTGTGAGTTTTTTTGATGTTCCCACCATTTTGTACAATAGCATCTTTCATAGTCAAAGGAGTGGATTATGCTTCTTATGTCTGATTATATCTGATTGATACTTTATGACTTCATTAAGGGACCATTTGCACCCACTAGTATTACTCTGATAGGGAATTGGATCTTTTGATGGATTCCTTTTACACGTAAAACAAAACTAAGTGTACAAGGACTGTGCAGTTCACTGTAGGAATCCGCAGGTTTAACAGCAAACTGGACATCACATTCAGGGCCGGCATCAGCACCCGGCTCAACCAGGCAAGTTCGGGGGCCCAAAGCTCCTGAGGGGGCCCACTTTTCTGCTGGGGGCTGACTGCAGCTTTTGTTTGTTTTTTAAATAGGCCGTTACCTTCTGGAGTAACCCCAGCAGGTAACGGGCCCTATTTACTTAACCTTCCCCACTCCTGCTCACAGCCGCCTTCACTTCCACTTCAGCCCTCCAGGGGGCCCTGTATGTTCCATATCACATTGCTGATGTTTCAGGACGTTGCTGACAGCGACGTGATATGGAAAGCAAGGAGTCCTCTGAGGGGCTGAATTAGAAGCGAAGGCTCTACTCCGGGTTCTCTTTAGACCCTGGAGTATAATGATCAGAGGCCCCAGGGAGGTGAGGAACCATAAAAAACTGTGTTACCTCTCCTGGGCTCTGGTGGGACTCTCTGTTGTCTTCAGACCTCTTTAATGACGTCACAGAAGTCACATGGGTAAGGCCGGCGTCACAACGTATAATGATGCCTGCCTAATCCACGTCTGTGACGGGCCGAAGACAGAGCAGGGAGTTGCCCTAGAGCCCAGGAGAGGTGAGTAACACTGTTTTTTATGTTTCCTCATCTCCCCTGGGCCTCCGATCATTATACTTTAAGTATCTGAAAAGACCCCCCGAGTATAATAATAGTCCTAGGGTGATGAACCTGCAAAATTTTTGCAATATTAGCAAGGAACACTGTAGGGGCTGCTATGGGACATTATACTGTGTGCAGGGGCCACTATGGAACATAATCCCGTGTGCAGGGGGCGCTATGTGACATTATACTGTCTGGATGTTACTGTGGGTCATTATAGAGTGTGTAAATGGGGCGTTATACCATGTAGGGGCCAGGAAAGGGGGCGGTATGCCATGTGGGGGTGGGGGGCCCAACACAAAAGTTTGCTATGGGGCCCAGTCTTTGGATTGTTTTATATATATATATATATATATATATATATATATATATTTGTGAGAAGGTGACAGGCAGAGTCCTGGAGTCCCGGTATATCAGCCCCAGGTTTCTGACATATGTGTGGTTCAGTGCGGGTCTTGAGTAGCCCTCAGCCCTAGGTGTGGATCCTGGGCTCATTACTGGGCCAAAAAAAGGCTGCAGACCTGTAAGGTTGTGAAGCAATACATATGCAGTAACTAACATTGGTCAGTAGGTGGCAGCAAAGTAAGAAACTGCCCATAAGTATTAATGTAATTAATGTAAATATTGTTCTAGGGTTCAAAGTCTGATTATAGATAATTACTGTAATGTGTTGGACTTCTACAAGTATGGCAGTGCACTAGGATTGCAGTTTTGATGCCTCCCACTGGAGATAGGGAACTGCATCATCACCCAGCAGGAAACAGGAAGGGAGGGGTGGTGTGCAGAAGGTTCTGGAACTGGAAGCCTGAGGTGTGCTTGGGTGGAGAGAGCTTTATGCTGGATGGAGGCCTGAGCTGAGCTGACTGCAGGTGAAGTCTTGGTGCTGGCGGAGGACTGAGTTCTAGGACACAGTGACCGTGGTGCTGGCTGAAGACAGAGTCAAGACACTCCTGAAGCACAGAAGATAAAGTGACTACACAAAGTAAAGGCCTCAAGGATTTGTGAGTACGGCTTGGCCGCATCTACATAGACCATGTGGTGGTAGTTATATAAGGGACTCTTACGCTGACACCTTATCGTTGGAGAGACTGGCCTATCTTTTAAGTGTTGCACTACAGGGAGCTGGAGCAAGGCCTATAACTGTACTTGAAGGGGAAGACAGCAATTGCCTGTGGATTACAATTTAACCATTGTATTACAAATAGTATTGCGCAATACTTAGGGTGCACCCCGATGAGGGACCGATCCAGGAAAACCACGTTCTTAAAGGACTTGAATCCATTACCTGTTTAAGTAATTGTGGGAACTAAGGAGTATAGTATTAGTTTGCTGCAATAATCTGTTCCATAGCATTTTGTATTTTTTCTCTCTGGTTATACCTTGATGCATATTTTCCCAGATCTCTCTTCATAGCTTTACTCAGTAAACATTCTTCTGGGAATTAAAATGGTGTGTGTGTCTGTGTGGCATCGTGTACCTGCTGAACCTGTGGGCCCAGCCCTTGGTCCTCTTTCAGAGCCTACAGTTCAGGGCAGATCCTGGGAGTGAGAGGAGGCGCCTGGGTCTGTCCTGAAACACTGAGAGTCTGGTGAGACTGTACTGTACTACTTTGTTTTGTTCGTGTGGTTGGTAGTAAGCCACATGTATAGTTAATTTTTACTGTTTAGTTAGTGCTTGGATGAGCAGGGCTTTGTTTTACGTTTTGCCTGTAGTTAAGGCTGTATTTTATTTTGCTTATTCTGTGCCTGACATAAGGTTTATTTATTTTTGCTGTTTTTCTAAATAAACCTGTTTTGCCCCTGTCTCTGACTGGTTGGATCCGCACCATTGCTGGTACCAAGCTACCTTCCCAACATATGGTGCTTCGGATGCAGGCAATCCAGCGTAAACAGTCTTAAAGAGACAAACATCCATTTTTTTCCCCTCTCCTATGTCCTGGATAAAGGCTGCAGGAGAGATTAAAGAGGAGACCACCAGCATGAAGGACTTTGTGAAACAGTTTGGGCAGGTCATCCTACAGCAGCAGCAAATGTTGTCACAGCAGCAACAATCCCAGATGGAAGCAGAGAGGTGACAGCAGCAAGCCCAGGCACAGCAGCAGATGAATTTGCTGCTTATGGAGAAGCTGATGGTGCTCAGCAAAGCTTTGGTCAACCAGAGGACGGCAGGAGAGTGTACTGGTGCAAGATGACGTCCACAGATGATATGGAGGCATATCTTTGGGTTTTTTGAGCAAGTAGCTGAGCGACAGAAATTGCCAGAGGATCAGTGGGCCGATGTAGTGGCACCTTTTCTCACCAGGGAACCTCAGAAGGCCTACTATGACCTGTGTAAAAAGGCTAAGGACTACCCCAAACTGAGAAGTGAGATCTTGGCACGTCTCGGTGTGAATATGCATGTTTGTGCTGGGAGAGTGCACCACTGGACTTTCTCTGAAAGTCTCCCACCCCGATCCTAGATGCATGATCTGATGTATCTGGTAAAGAAATGGCTTCAGCCTGAGGAGGCCACTCCGGCACAGATGGTGGAGAGAGTGGTACTTGACAAGTACACCAGATCGCTTGCACCTAAGATTCAGCGCTGGGTTGGACAAGCGGGACCTACAACGGCTGACCAGCTGGTGTGTCTGGTGGAATGATACTGAGCCACCGAGGATCTACTGCAGATGTTTCCCGGATCTACTAACCCTAAGGCGGGTAAGACTGCACCTATTACTGTGGGGGTCAGGAAGGTTGTGAGGGGAGGACACTCAGAGGGGGAACAGGCAGCTGGGACTGAAAGCGTTAAGCCCAGATCTCAAAATGGAGACCCATACCGCCTCAGGTATTGGTGGTGCCATGAACTGGGTCATGTTGCTGCATACTGTCCCCTGATGACTAAGCCCATGGACTGCAGCAGTTCTAAGCAGGTATCCCTGTTTGCTCAACTCGCTTGTTCAGCAGAAACTGCGATGGAACCACAAATATGTACTGTGACTGTAGCGGGGCGTGCTGTACTGGCTCTCCTGAACTCTGGGAGCCTGGTCACCCTGGTGCACCATGATCGGGTCGACCCTGCACTGTACAGTGGACAAACTATTGGGGTCTTGTGCATACATGGTGAAACTAGGGAGTATCCTGTTGCAGAGGTCACCATAAAAACTACCTCTGGCACAGCCTGTCACAAAGTGGGCGTGGTTAAGTCCTTGTTCCATAGTGTGATCATAGGGAGGGATTTTCCTCTGTTTTGGGATATGTGGAAAAAGCAGAGGCTACCATGTCCTAAAAAATGTTAATATTGGTGATGTCTTGCCTAACCCTGTACCCTTTGATCCTGACAGGGAAACACCAGCTGTAGGGGTGACCCAAGATGGTAATAATTTTCCCCTGTCTGTGTTAGCTGGTTATGCTAAAGGTCAGGAGGGAGTTCCCGAGATGCCTGAGCTCGAAGTGTTCCATGACAATTTTGGGACTGCTCAAATTAGACATCCTAATCTGTCTCATGCCAGAGAAAATGTAAAAGGTGGTAAATGGTGATCCCCAGTATACAGGGGCTGACAAGGAGTTCCCCTATATGTCCATGAACCAGGACCTACTGTATAGGGTAAACCAAATACGGGGAGAAATTGTTGAACAATTGGTGGTGGCCCGGCCCTATCAAAGAGTGGTATTAGATTTGGCACATAAGCATGAGTTAGAAGGACACCTGGGGTACGAAAAGACCAAAGAGCGCATTTTACAGCGTTTCTATTGGCCAGGAATTGATGCTTATTCAAGAGTATTGTAACTCCTGCCCAGAGTGTCAACTAACAGTCACACTTCAGAAGTCCTTTGGTACTCCTACCTATTATAGAGGTACCATTTGAAAGAGTGGCCATGGACTTGGTACGTCGCGTTGTAAAGTCTGCTAGAGGTCATCAGTATATACTAGTGGTGTTAGATTATAGTACACGATACCCTGAAGCCGTACCCTTGAGACATACTTTGGCTAAGGTAATTGCCAAGAAGCTTTTTTATACAGTGCCTTGCGAAAGTATTCGGCGCCCTTGAACTTTTCAACCTTTTGCCACATTTCAGGCTTCAAACATAAAGATATAAAATTTTAATTGTTTGGTGAAGAATCAACAACAAGTGGGACACAAATGTGAAGTGGAACGAAATTTATTGGTTATTTTAAACTTTTATAAAAAATAAAAAACTGAAAAGTGGGGCGTGCAATATTATTCGGCCCCTTTACTTTCAGTGCAGCAAACTCACTCCAGAAGTTCAGTGAGGATCGCTGAATGATCCAATGTTGTCCTAAATGACTGATGATGATAAATATAATCCACCTGTGTGTAATCAAGTCTCTGTATAAATGCACCTGCTCTGTGATAGTGTCAGGGTTCTGTTTAAAGTGCAGAGAGCATTATGAAGACCAAGGAACACACCAGGTAGGTCCGTGATACTGTTGTGGAGAAGTTTAAACCCGTATTTAGATACAAAAAGATTTCCCAAACTTTAAACATCCCAAGGAGCACTGTGCAAGCGATCATATTGAAATGGAAGGAGACCACTGCAAATCTACCAAGACCTGGCTGTCCCTCTAAACTTTTATCTCAAACAAGGAAAAGACTGATCAGAGATGCAGCCAGGAGGCTCATGATCACTCTGGATGAACTGCAGAGATCTACAGCTGAGGTTGGAGAGTCTGTCCATAGGACAACAATCAGTCGTACACTGCACAAATCTGGCCTTTATGGAAGAGTGGCAAGAAGAAAGCCATTTCTCAAAGATATCCATAAAAAGTCTGGTTTAAAATTTGCCACAAGCCACCTGGGAGACACACCAAACATGTGGAAGAAGGTGCTTTGGTCACATGAAACCAAAATCGAACTTTTTGGCCACAATGCAAAACGATATGTTTGGCGTAAAAGCAACACAGCTCATCACCCTGAACACACCATCCCCACTGTCAAACATGGTGGTGGCAGCATCATGGTTTGGGCCTACTTTTCTTCAGCAGGGACAGGGAAGATGGTTAAAATTGATGGGAAGATGGATGGAGCCAAATACAGTAACATTCTGGAAGAAAACCTGTTGGAGTCTGCAAAAGACCTGAGACTGGGACGGAGATTTATCTTCCAACAAGACAATGATCCCAAACATAAAGCAAAATCTACAATGTAATGGTTCACAAATAAACGTATCCAGGTGTTAGAATGGCCAAGTCAAAGTCCAGACCTGAATCCAATCGAGAATCTGTGGAAACAGCTGAAAACTGCTGTTCACAAACGCTCTCCATCCAACCTCACTGAGCTCGAGCTGTTTTCCAAGGAAGAATTGGCAAGAATTTCAGTCTCTCGATGTGCAAAACTGATAGAGACATACCCCAAGCGACTTGCAGCTGTAATAGCAGCAAAAGGTGGCGCTACAAAGTATTAACTTAAGGGGGCCAAATAATTTGGCACGCCCCACTTTTCAGTTTTTTATTTTTTACAAAAGTTTAAAATATCCAATAAATTTCGTTCCACTTCACGATTGTGTCCCACTTGTTGATTCTTCACCAAAAAATTAAAATTTTATATCCTTATGTTTGAAGCCTGAAATGTGGCAAAAGGTTGAAAAGTTCAAGGGGGCCAAATACTTTCGCAAGGCACTGTATGTTATCTTGGACAGGAATACCCAAGGAGATCCTGACTGACCAAGGGACTCCTTTTATGTCCACGGTAATTAAAGAAATGTGTAAGCTCCTGAAAATTAAACACCTGCGAACCTCTGTGTATCACCCCCAGACAGATGGCCTAGTGGAGAGGGTCAATAAAACCCTTAAGGGCATGTTAAAGAGGGTGGTCAGCAAAGATGGCAAAGATTGGGATTGCCTACTTCCCTATTTAATGTTTGCAATCTGGGAGGTACCCCAGTCCTCCACAGGTTTTTCCCCATTTGAGTTGGTGTATGGTAAACACCCACGTGGTCTCCTAGATATAGCTAAGGAAACCTGGGAACAAGAGCAAACTCCTTACAGGAGTGTAATTGAACACATTACCCTGATGCAGGACAGAATTGCAGCAGTAATGCCTATTGTTAAGGAACATATGGAGCCATGTCTATAACAGAAAGGCTAAACTTAGAATCTTTAATCCAAGTGATCGGGTGTTGGTATTGGTTCCCATGTTAGAAAGTAAATTTCTGGCCAAATGGCAAGGGCCATATGAAATTTTTGAAAGAGTGGGGGAAGTAAACTGTTGTTTATTGTTTATTTATATAGCACCATTAATTCCATGGTGATTTACATTTGAGGATTTACATACGGTACACAAGATGTACAAAACAGATAGTACTAAGAGTGACAAACTGGCACAGTGGGATAGAGGGCCCTTCCCGCAAGGGCTTACAATCTACGAGGGAAGAGGGATAGAGACAGAAGGTGAGGGGAGAGACTGTACAGATGGTGGTGTGCTGACAGTAGCGTTATTGGAGGTGTACCAACCGGTCAAGAGAAAGCCCGAACAAATATATCATATAAATTAATTTCCTAAAACCCAGGAAGGACAGGGAAACATTGACAACAGTTGATACCCCTAGCAAGGTTACTACTGAAGGGGTAAATACTCCTGGTAAGGCTTCACTCGAGGTACAAATATCAGAGTCCCTATCTAAGGCACAGAAACAGGAAACAAAAGAATTTGTACAGAAAAATGATTATGTCTTTTCTGAGGTGCCTGGACGCACTAATGTGATAGAACATGACATTGTCACCAAGCTGCAGGGTCGGGTTAATCTAAAACCGTACTGGGTACCTGAAGTTCGTAGACAAGCCATATCTGAGGAGATCAAAAATATGTTGGCACTTTGGGTAATTGAGGAGTCCAAGAGTGACTGTTCGAATCCCATTGCTTTGATTCCTAAGCCAGATGGTACCATAAGGTTCTATAATGATTTTCGCAAGCTGAATGAAGTGTCAAAGTTTGATGCCTACCCAATGCCCAGAGTCGATTAATTAATGGAGAGGTTGGGAAATGCTAGGTCTTTTTCCACCCTCGACTTAACCAAAGGGTACTGGCAGGTGCCGCTCACTAAAAAGGCCAGAGAAAAGACTGAATTTGTCACCCCAGATGGTCTATTCCAATATGTGACGATGCCGTTTGGTTTACATGGGGTTCCAGCAACTTTCCAGAGGTTGATGGACAGAGTCCTTAAGCCCCATCAAAGGTAGCTTCAGCTTACCTAGATGACATTGTCATCTTTAGTACGGACTGGGAAGGTCACTTGCCAAAAGTTCAAGCCGTACTAAATTCCCTTCGGGCAGCCGGTTTAACAGCCAACCCACAGGTTGGGTCTGCACCATTGCTGCTAGTTATATGGATAACTAGTAATCATCTACATAAGTTGCTGGCAGATTGGATTGTTTTTTCTATTAGGAACCCTTTTGGCTGGAGAGGGGTTTCTGCCGTGCAATATATTGCTGCTACAATTGCTTATACATATACATACATACACGTGGACAAAATTGTTGGTACCCCTCGTTTAATGAAAGAAAAACCCACAATGGTCACAGAAATAACTTGAATCTGACTAAAGTAATAATATATAAAAATTCTATGAAAATGAACAAATGAAAGTCAGACATTGCTTTTCAACCATGCTTCAACAGAATTTTTTAATAAAGAAAACTCATGAAACAGGCCTGGACAGAAATGATGGTACCTTTAACTTAATATTTTATTGCACAACCTATTGAGGCAATCACTGCAATCAAACGATTTCTGTAACTGTCAATGAGACTTCTGCACCACTCAACAGGTATTTTGGCCCACTCCTCATGAGCAAACTTCTCCAGTTGTCTCGGGTTTGAAGGGTGCCTTTTCCAGATAGCATGTTTCAGCTCCTTCCAAAGAAGCTCAATAGGATTTAGGTCAGGGCTCATAGAAGGCCACTTCAGAATAGTCCACTGTTCTCCTCTTAGCCATGACCTGCGACTGAGACCAAGCTTTCTGACACTGAGCAGCACATTTCTCTCTAGAATCCCTTGATAGTCTTGAGATTTCATTGTACCCTGCACAGATTCAAGACACCCTGTGCCAGATGCAGCAAGGCAGCCCCAGAACATAACAGAACCTCCTCCATGTTTCACAGTAGGGACAGTGTTCTTTTCAAGATATGCTTCATTTTTCCATCTGTAAACATAGAGCTGATATGCCTTGCCAAAAATTTTGAATTTTTGTCTCATCTGTCCATAGGACATTCTCCCAGAAGCTTTGTGGCTTGTCAACATGTAGTTTGGCAAATTCCTTTTGTCAGATTCAAGTTATTTATGTGACCATTGTGGGTTTTTCTTTCATTAAACGAGGGGTACCAACAATTTTGTCCACGTGTGTGTGTAAGAGACAGCCAATGTTGTCTTAAGCTTCATTTGTCTGTATAAACTGTTAATGTTGAATGTATTTCTGTGATTCTGTTCCTTTAAGACAGCAGCCATTGTAATTGTGACATGATGCTGGAGTGAGACCCGCCCCCTTTTATGTCAGCTTGCCTGTTCTGCAGACAGAGTGTGAGCAGAGAAGCAGGAAGTGACGAGACAGAGAGCAGCAGCCATCTTGGCAAGTGTTGTATTGAACTGGTGTGGAGATTTTTCTGTACAGCTAAGCTGTATCTTGGTCCAGAGACAAACAGAGTGTAAAGAGACAACAGGACTAGTGAGTCCACGTGAAAGGAACTGTGCTCAGTGGCTGATCAGTGAGACTGACATTGTGACTGTGTATATGGATACCACAGATAGAGACTCGCAGTGCTGTTGATGTACTGGACGGCACCTGCTAAATCCCGCTTTACATCCCAGCTCAGTGTATGGATTCGGCAGGACTGTCAGTGTGCTGAGTGGAATCTGCTGTTGGATTACATTGCATTCATTGGGTTTCCCTGTTAAAGAGGACTTCATTTCTCCCAAGATCCTGATAACCGTGAGGAGAGGACGCTTCACTATAAAAGAAAGGACCGACTTTGGGCCCCACCGCGCGCTTCTACGGACTGTAAGCGGTCCACCTGGACCACTGGGGAAAAGGGGGTGCACCCAAATGTGATGTCAGGGTCAGTTAGGGATAGTTTTGAGTATATTGTTCATTCAGTGTCCAGACTGCAGAAGTGGACAGAGTAAAAGTAGAAACCATTGCAGAATTTGCCTTGAAATTGTTCATGCTATATTGTATATTTTGCTTGTCTTTAGCCCTGTCATTTTACCTTTAACTAGCCTTTATTAACTTATAGTAAATATATATTTTTTTTTCTTGAACTACCGCGTGTGCCCCCTCTGGTTGCGGAGTCCAAACCACCTGCCTTGCTCTCGGTTCACATGTGTGTGTGTGTATATATATATATATATATTTATCTGTGGGGGCCCATTCATTTTCTGCATTGACCACTTCCATTAATACAGATGAAAGCAATTATGACACTGTGAATAATATCAGGCCCTGTTCACACATTGAAATCTGGCGCTGATTTTGCAGTGGATTTCATCCATAAATCAATGGCAGATTCTTCCCTCATTCTGCCTCCCACTGAAAACAATTAGAGCAGGACGCTTTTTTTTTTTCTAGCATTGATCTTGCTGTGGATTCTGCATCTGATTCGGAGGCCGTGGCTTGAGACTTCACACTGATTAGACTCATTCGGTTGGGCCTACTCAACGGTAGAAAGCCGCAGCGGAATGCTGATGCTCTGCACCATGAGCCATGGGGCAGAAAATAAAGGAGAATCGAGGCAGCTGTCCATCTCAAATTCCTCTTTACTTTCCAATGTCTGAACAGGTTATATCTACTTGTATGGAGTAGACTCCAGTGGGTCTGCCTCAGCAAAAAACACTCAATTTTGGTTGTTTTTTTTGCTGTGGTATGCATGAGTTACTCCAAAAGGGGCCCATTGAGACTCTGGCCCAAGGGCCCACAAAAACCTGGACCCGGACCTGATCACATCTATGGTTGATTGTAAAAATCCTAGGTTTATGAAGATCTTCAACCTATTAAGTGATTACTTGTACACTGTTGTTTTAGAACGAAAAGCTGCCACTATGTTAAGATCCAAAAATAACTGTAGAAAAGGTTCATAAAATGTTGCAGTCAAATATGGACATTGATTTGCCATTAATAAGTAGGCGCCAGAATCTGTACGTGATCAGTATAATCAATCAATGCTCATTCTGTACTACTCCTGGCCAAAGTCTTTATTGATTCAATAGAAAAATACTATAAAAAGCCACAACGACTTCATTATGTGTATTATGGAGAAAAATAGCACAACAGACTGGACAAACACAACCTACAAAGAACATGATGCACATCCAGGGGAGAGGAGGCTGAGCCAGATACAGATGACTTGTTACTGGAAATTGTTACTTTATGGCTTTCTCTCGAGATCCCAAATTAAAATCAATCTGGAGATTACATTATGTAACACAATAACACGTTTGGATTTTGTGGGTTTTTTTTTTTAATTTCAGCGCTTTGCATATGCAGTGTTTACTACTCCATCCATGTATACATGTCTATCCCAGGGAAGACATTTCCAGAACAACATTACACTGGAGTGATGGCTTTATTGTGGCTCTTACAACAAGGCCTGCATCCAAGCCAAGAAACGCCTTTGACATGCGTGCCAAGTGCTTGTTTACTGGGCTCAACAAGAGATCAGGGGCCTGTAAGGGAATCTGGGAGTCCACCTGCTCAAATTGACATGGCAGGAAATGGACATATTATTTATGAAGGTCTAGGGAGATATGGCAGGTGGAGTTGAGAAAATCCACTGTGTCTGATTAGCAGCCTTAGATGTAATGCCAGCTCTCATTTCTTCTTCTCTGCTATCTTGTCTCTTAAAAGGCAATGCCAGTAACATCAGTCATACAGGTTTTGCTACATATAAAAGCTTTATCCTGTGCCCCCTACTGAGTGAAGCTTTTTCTATACACTGCCAAAATGAGTGGGAGAAAAGCAGTCACAAATTTTCAAAACACATTTGTGCTTCCCAAAATAGGTTCTTACATTATAAGCCTTTTACTCGCTGACCCGACAAACATGTTAAATATGTTTATATGTTTATCAGCACTAACTACTGAAATATAGCCACCTACAGACATGAATGTTACTGTTATAATACTGCCCCCTATTGACAATAATGAAACTTTTATAATACTTCTCCCTATGGACAAGAAAATACTTATTAAATTATAATATTGTCCCCTAAGTACAGGAATATAATTATTGACAGAAAAAAAGGCTACACTTACCCAAAACCAGATGAAACATGGCTGTGCATGATGCAAGCAGACTCCATCCTGGCTGCATCCTGCATAAAAGGTTATTTGTCAATATTTTGGCCAAAATACCCAAGCCTGCAAACCATCGCCAGGGATCCTCATGTCATTGCGAGTCCCTAACCAAAAAAATCAAAAACATATTAGTCAAAAAGAACATAATATACAAAAAGTGTATCACAAAAAAAAAAAAAAAAAAAAAAAAAAAAAAAAAAAGGATGCAGCCAGGCCCTGTTATGTTTGCAGGGTGCTGGTAGTAGTGGGGTGCACGTATGGAGGTGCTGGGCAGCCTGCCTGATCCAGTAGTAAGGTGTGTGTCCAATTGGCTGTTAACTGGAGCTGTGCACTTCACATTATCATGTGACCAGCGCCTTGTGTAAGTTTTATCTGTGTGCATTTGAAGTGCAGGCATCCACTCCCTCATGGATTGCAGGTGCGTGAGTGGATGTTTTATTAGCATTGTGCACCAGTGTTCTTTCAATCATATACTACAATGAGGCCTGCTTGCATCCTACACAACCATATTTTATCTGGTGTGTGGCTTTTAATCTGTGATATGTTTTTGTATATTATGTCCTTTTTTAGTAAAATAAATACTGTATAACTATTGTACTGTAATACAGTACTTTACTAATGTATACTAGCATAAGTGCTCATGCTGCTTCCAATGTACAAGAATATAACTACTTTAATACTGCCATAGATTTACAAGAATATAACTACTATGACACTGGCTCCAATATACAAATATAGCACAACTATTACATTGCCCATTATGTACAAGAATATAACTTTTATAAAAATGCCCCACTGTACTAGTATATAAATAATATAACACTATCTCAATACACAAGAATACAGTATAATTTCTAAAATACTGACACCTACAGAAATATAACTACTATAATACTGTGACCTATGTTCAAAAAATATCTACAATAATACTGCCTCCTGGGTGCAAGAGTATGTCTACTTTAATGCTGCCTCCATTGTCAAGAACATAGTTTAGTTTAAAAATTGTTAAAGGTTAGCAAGAGTGGACAGATAGAAGAGAATAACACATAAGATTCAGACTACATAGGGCTTAATTGTAGTATATAACCATGGATATACATAGGTGTAGATAGGAGCAATATACACAAAACAGAAGATTTTAATCAAGACTATTTGCATACTTTAATATTTTTTTTGCATTTTAGATGCATTAGACAAAAAAGTATCCTTTATCATTGCTTAATAAAAGAGCAAAGAAGTACTCAATTACATTTTTGCATCCGACCCAACTTAGAAGCAGCTATGCTTATCGGCCGGGCATTGGGGTAGATGATGCCATCATCCATCTTCTGCACAGGGCTCTGTCTCACCTGGAGAAACCAGGGAACACAGTGAGAATAATGTTCTTTGACTTCTCCAGTGCTTTTAACACCATACAGCCCAGGTTATTGAGGGACAAGCTGGGCCTTGCTGGAGTGGACCACCACCTCTCCAACTGGATCCTGGACTACCTCACAAATCGACCGCAATACGTGAGAGCCCAAGACTGTGTGTCAGGTACCGTGATCTGTAATACGGGGGCACCTCAGGGTACGGTTCTCGCCCCTTTCCTCTTCACACTGTACACTGCAGATTTTAGGTGCAACTCATCCAGCTGCTACCTACAGAAGTATTCTGACAACTCTGCAATAGTGGGTGTCATCACAGACGATGATGACAGGGAGTACAGAGAACTGTACCAGGATTTTGTGGACTGGTGCCACCGGAACAACCTGAAGATTAACGCGGGGAAGACCAAGGAGATGGTGGTGGACTTCCGCAAAGGCAGAAGCCCTCCTAAACCAGTGGACATCCTGGGGACGGGCATCGAGATTGTGAACACCTATAAGTACCTGGGTTTGCTCCTTAATAATAAGCTGGACTGGGCAGATCATATGGAGGCCCTGTACAGGAAGGGCCACAGCAGGCTCTACCTGCTTAGGAAGCTGAGAGCCTTTGGAATCTGGGGGGCACTTCTTAGAACTTTCTTCAACTCGGTAGTGGCATCAGCCATCTTCTTTGGAGTGGCCTGCTGGGGGAGCAGTATATCAACCAGGGACAGAAATAAACTTGACAAGCTGATTAGAAGGGCCACCACTGGACCCAGTGCAGGTGGTGGGTGATAGAAGGATACTGTCCGTGGTGAGCTCCATGCAGAAGAAGAGGTCCCATCCCATGCATGAGACTGTGATCGCGCTGAGCAGTACTGTCAGTGACCGACTGCTCCACCCTAGGTGTGAGGAGCGCTATCGGAAGTCTTTCCTCCCCACCGCGGTTAGGCTGTACAACCAACACCGACCTAAGCGGAGATCATTACACGCAGAGAACTGAAACATCCCTCTGCCTGTTAAATCCCCCCCACCCCCGCTACTTCCTATCTGTCTGTCGGCTATCAAAGTAATGCCTCTTACCTTGGAACATTCCTGTACATGTTGTATTTGTATTTGTATCTGCTTATCCTTGCTGCTGTAACACACTGAATTTCCCCATTGTGGGACTATTAAAGGACTATTATTATTATTATTATTATTATTATAATACGAAGTTATGTGCTCCCCTCCAGAGCACTGATTTCCTCTCTGCCCATCAAGTGCAGAAAAAAGGGTTTTTCAATGGAAACTAGTCAAACTATTAATGCAAATCTTTTAGAGTCTCAATCTGACTCTCATAGACCAGCAATAATACTCATACAATAAATACTATAGAATCAGAAAATAGATACTGTAGGTACTCTGGAAGAGAGTACGTAACTTCACAACAAAGAACAGGACAGGCTCATTTACAATTGGAGGGACAAATAAATTTACTGGAGTGCTTCTTTATCCAATTGCAAACCTTTGAGCACCCATTTCTAATCATCAGTAACCCTAATACTCACTTCTCTTTTGTGCTTTTCTTAACCGTTGATCTCCTCCATCTTAGTGACTCTACACATTGGCTGACAATCAAAGCCCCATTGATACTTACATTACCATAGCCCCCATATGTTGAGACCCTGATTTTGGATGCACTGGTACATTCTGTCACAGAAACAAATTTTCTGGGCGGATACGTCTCTGAAGCAGTTAGCAAATATCCCATCAGTTTAATTCTGCTTTCTGGTAGAAGCTTCATCTTTTCTTCTTTTTCTTGGATACTTTTCCAAACCGCTAGTTTTCGTGGTAAGATCTATTAATTACCCCTCCCCTTAAATAAAAATCAATTTTCCACTCTATTCGTCTGGATAATAGAATTAGAGGGCGAATTGGAAAAAAGAGCACTTGTACAAACATTAAGACATTCCATTCAAGACGGCTTGAAGGAGTAATTCCTGTAAATGTACATATTTCTTTACAGCAAGTACCATGACAGAGACACTGAGCTCAAGAGCCAGAGTGATCTGTGCAAGGGAGAGGATTGTCTGGATGACGGTAAATGGCAGAGAGACTAACAACAGGATCTCAAATGTCTGCAGTGCAGTGAAGCATCATGGGTAGACAGAGCTCTAACTATTTCAGCATGGTATATATTGTTATATGTAAGACTATACATAACTTAAATACAGCTATATAAAATAGAATTCAATAAAATATCCAGGGTATATCACTATATACATGAAGATGTATAACAGACCAGTTGCACATACATAATTATAAACCAGAAGATGCTCAGATTATACCAGCATGGTCCATATCACTGTATGCAGGCAGACAAATAACTTATACCAGCTGAATCTATATAATTCTGTAGCAGAAAATGCCCAGGATATAGTTTGAAAGAAGATGCATACTTTATTATATATGTACAAATGGGATAAACATATAATTATCACTACAAAAAGATAAACACTGTACATATACCAGAAGATATGATGATATAAATAAGTGATCACAATATTAAATCGAAAGGATATGTTTATTGGAGAAATCTGTACAATTGAAAGCAGGCTCTAGTACCCTGTTGGGCTGCCTCTAGCCTGGATACAAGATGGAACACAGTTGGCCATGGCATACTGTAAGGGAATTGCTAGTTGAGCAATTCCCCAGTGCTGCTGTAGAAACAAGGGAAGAAGGGGGAAACCGAGACAGTGAGCACTAAACTCAACCCAGCCCCTGTCCTTACCTAATTGTCTGAATTGTCCTAGGCGACAGCCGACAACTTGACGGCGATCCCTTCTCTGAATAAGTGTAACACAGAACAAGTCAAGACTAACAACACAGAAGAGAAGTCAGCGAGCCAACGGTCAAAACCAGAGAGACAAAGCAGTACCAAATCGAAATCCTAAAGAGTAGTCACAAGGGAAGCCAAAGGTCAGAAGTAAGAAATACAATAATAGCAGGAAGAGGAGCTAGCAGAAACAAATTCTCAGGACAGAGTCACAATAGCCAGCGACCATGTGTGAGCAGATGACCTGTTTATAGGAAGTCCAGAATCTGTCCCAGACTTGATTGGTATATAGGCTGTCAATCACACAGGCAAGGCTAAGATTAACTGTTAAAGGAGCTGAGAGAAACAAAGTTGCAGGAGACGGGTGTGGCTGAAATTCAATTACAGAAAAGAGGTAGTAGAGCCATGTTCAGACAGAGCAACAAGAACCCTAAGCAAGGAATCAAACTGAACACACCTCCTGCGCTGCAGCATGCGAGCAGAGAGTGGCACAGAGACCCGAATAGGCAGAGATGTTACCCATACAGGTTCTGTATGTTATCCTGTCGCACTTTTGCCCAAAGATGTTGCAGTAGATTCTGCACACTTGTAGGTTGCTGAAGTTGACATTCCAGTTAGTCTGATAAATGCTTGATTAGCGATAAATCTGAAGTTGGAAGCCCTGCTGTGAGAGGCAACACGTGGCCAAAGGACGCTCTGCATATATTGCTGTGCTGTTTGTGTTCCTCGTATCACTACTAGCGGTGACAGACTGTTGCTTGCAGATCTTCACTCCAGCACTTTGGATTCAACACAAGACCTCAATACTTGAACCCGACCTTCATAGGATCCTAAATAGAAACAGGATTTGTTGCTAAAAATGATACAGTTCCAGTCTATAGCAATTCAGGTTCCTCATTTGCAACACCTCTCCAAACAAAGGCGATGGTGGCAGGCTGTCAATGTCAGGATACATAATGGCAGTTGTGACACCGACTTTCCTTCTGCTAAGCATCTGAAACTAGTCCGGGCAGAGACAGGGGTATATAATGAAGGCACTACCTATGTCTGGATGGTGAACAGAAAAACTGTGGGAGCTGTTCATGCTTTTCAGATCAAATATTACTTTCTACTGGCTGTCTGTCTGGGCCATCAGGAACGGGTGAGCCCTGTGTACTTGACCTCACATAACCACTGCTCCCAACCCCTCCTAATAGCTAGATCAGAATGGCCTAGATTGCGGGCAATTTGTTGATGACCATCCTGCTTCTCTTAGTTGATTGAAGGACCACCTATTAAAGTTAATTGGGCAAAATATCTTCAACTGCATCATAGAGACATGTCTAGCAGTCATCTCTAGCCAAAAGGTGAACCTCCCAAAAGTAGCATGCCCATTTATAGGGCAGTGGGAGAGGCACCTTTACACCCTCTTGTGGCAGGTTCCAGTGTCTAGTCAGACCACACCTGTAATCATTTACAAAATCATCCATATCTGCCTGAGACAACTGCATGTTGAATTTTGCTGCAATCCAACATTTCTGTCTGGGTGTGTTATATTTTTTTTTGTCAATGAGTGTATATATAGTATAATTTCTACCATAAAATGTTTCTAAAGCACAGTTCAAATAGCTACCTACAAGAAGATATATACAGTATATATATATATATATATATATATATATATATGGAGAAGGTAATACAAACATTAAGACGAGCACTAA
Source organism: Leptodactylus fallax (assembly GCA_947044405.1). Taxonomy (NCBI): domain Eukaryota; kingdom Metazoa; phylum Chordata; class Amphibia; order Anura; family Leptodactylidae; genus Leptodactylus; species Leptodactylus fallax. The sequence goes on along the minus strand of CAMRHE010000344.1, from coordinate 1,426,393 downwards.
GTGACTGATCAGAGACGTTCCCTCACATCAGATGACACCATTCTTGGCTCTGGCTCCAACCACGGCTCAGGCGGTAAACCCAGCTATGAGATTTTTCTGCCATGCTTCAGCAGATTGTTCACAGGAAAACATGGTCCTGGCTCACAAACAAAACCCTTCATTTGTGTGTTTACATACGGAAACAATGTCATCTGCTATAAAGCAAAGAAGAAATAAAATTCTTATTCTTCCATATAGCCCAGCTTTGCTCCTTACCTCTTACTTAAGGAGCAGATTGGAAGGAGTGTGCTGAAAATATTAGACAAATGCTTAAGTAGGAACTTCTTAGCATTGTGCCCTAACATACATACAAAGCTGGAGTTTCACTGGGAATCTCGTGCCTTAGGGGCTAAGAGCCCTCTGCTATATAATAGGACAACAGAATGTACATTTGATGTCCTATGGATTAGCATCTCATGTTGCAGAATTCCTAAAGATCCATCATTCGATCCATTGGTAAGGTACAGTGCCTTGCGAAAGTATTCGGCCCCCTTGAACTTTTCAACCTTTTGCTACATTTCAGACTTCAAACATAAGGATATAAAATTTTAATTTTTTGGCGAAGAATCAACAACAAGTGGGACACAATCGTGAAGTGGAACAAAATTTATTGGATATTTTAAACTTTTGTAAAAAATAAAAAACTGAAAAGTAGTGCCACCTTTTGCTGCGATTACAGCTGCAAGTCACTTGGGGTATGTCTCTATCAGTTTTGCACATTGAAAGACTGAAATTCTTGCCCATTCTTCCTTGGAAAACAGCTCGAGCTCAGTGAGGTTGGATGGAGAGCGTTTGTGAACAGCAGTTTTCAGCTCTTTCCACAAATTCTCGATTGGATTCAGGTCTGGACTTTGACTTGGCCATTCTAACACCTGGATACGTTTATTTGTGAACCATTACATTGTAGATTTTGCTTTATGTTTGGGATCATTGTCTTGTTGGAAGATAAATCTCCGTCCCAGTCTCAGGTCTTTTGCAGACTCCAACAGGTTTTCTTCCAGAATGGTCCTGTATTTAGCTCCATCCATCTTCCCTGTCCCTGCTGAAGAAAAGCAGGCCCAAATCATGATGCTGCCACCACCATGTTTGACAGTGGGGATGGAGTGTTCAGGGTGATGAGCTGTGTTGCTTTTACGCCAAACATATCGTTTTGCATTGTGGCCAAAAAGTTGGATTTTGGTTTCATGTGACCAGAGCACCTTCTTCCACATGTTTGGTGTGTCTCCCAGGTGGCTTGTGGCAAACTTTAAACGAGACTTTTTATGGATATCTTTGAGAAATGGCTTTCTTCTTGCCACTCTTCCATAAAGGCCAGATTTGTGCAGTGTACGACTGATTGTTGTCCTATGGACAGACTCTCCCACCTCAGCTGTAGATCTCTGCAGTTCATCCAGAGTGATCATGGGCCTCTTGGCTGCATCTCTGATCAGTCTTCTCCTTGTTTGAGATGAAAGTTTAAAGGGACGGCCGGGTCTTGGTAGATTTGCAGTGGTCTGATACTCCTTCCATTTCAATATGATCGCTTGCACAGTGTTCCTTGGGATGTTTAAAGTTTGGGAAATCTTTTTGTATCCAAATCCGGCTTTAAACTTCTCCACAACAGTATCACGGACCTGCCTGGTGTGTTCCTTGGTCTTCATGATGCTCTCTGCACTTTAAACAGAACCCTGAGACTATCACAGAGCAGGTGCATTTTTTTTTAAATTTAGATTTTTATTGAGAGAAAATTTTTGTAATACATAACAGGGAAAGAAATAATACATAGGGATAATAAGGCATCAACAGTATCCATATACATATTGTTGTAGTGGTAACACAATTTGGAGGAAGCAAGGGAAAAAGGGAAACAGAAATCAACATCATACCGCTCAGTAAGTTTTCTAGAAAAAGGGTTTATAATATACACATCACCACACTACTAGAGCCGTGGAGCAATAGAATATCATGTATGGAAAGAGGGGTCCGGCCTTCTGCAAAGAGGGACTCCCCCACAGCCGACATAATCAGACCAAAGGGCCCACTTCAGGCGAAAGGCAGTATACCTATGGCTTCTACATGCCAACATCTTCTCTAGTGTATAGGCCAAGTTGACATGCTGTATTAGTTCCGACAGCGTCAAACAGGGTGCATTCTTCCACTGGCGTGCTATCATAGCTCTGGCCGCTAATATAATCTGGCCCAGAACTACTGCCATATCGCCTGGAAAAGACTCAGTATCCAGGAAGCAGAGCGCCAGGCCTGGAGATAGCGGGACATTCATGCCTGCCAGACCGGACATCAACTGGAAGACGGCACTCCAGAAAGCGAGCACAGGGGGACAGTCCCACCACATATGTATAAGTGTACCTCTTGCACCACAACCTCTCCAACACAAATCTGAGCACAAAGGGTCTATGTGTGCTAGCTGAGTGGGGGTCCTGTACCATCGAAGAGATATCTTGCACGCCATCTCCCAGTGGGCTGCGCCCCTCGATACACGCTTAACAAACCCGAATGCTTCATACCACTCCTGGAGAGAGATGCTTCTAGCAAGCTCAATCTCCCAGCGTATCAGACAGAGAGGTTTAACCTGCTCTGAGGGGGTGGAGAGGAGTTTATAGAAAGCTGAGGAACCACCCTTAATAGGGGCCGATGTCTGCCACATCCGGAGGGCCAGTCTAGGAAACACGGGGTCTGAGACATTGTGGGGATGAAGGAGATGTCTTATCTGCAGATATTTATAGAAATCCCGCTGTGGGATTTGAAATTGCTCCATCAATGCAGTGAACGATTTCAATTGGGCCCCCCCGAATAACTGCTCGACTCTCTGGAGGCCAGCGTCTGACCAGCGCTTCAAGCTCAGACCGGGCAGGAATGAGGCCAGGTAAGGTAATGGCAGGTCCGTCAAAGGAATTAATTCTGCCACCGGGGTGAATGAGGTCAGAAAGCGCCATGCCCAGACAGATGCCTTTATACTTAGTAGGGGAATTAGAGTGTTGGAAGGGCAGAATGATTTGGGACGCAAGAGGGAAATCAATGGGAGGCTCATAGAGGACTCCTCAACCTCCAACCAACAGTATCCGGTGACTCCCCCCCACCAGACCCTCAACTGCTCCAAAACAGTTGCAGCATAGTATCTCTTAACATCTGGGACACCTGCTCCCCCTCTAGCCCAGGGTCTAGTCATAACCCGCATGCGTATCCTTGATCTCTTCCCCTCCCAAATGAAATCCGAAATTAGCTTTTGTAGTTTTGTCAGGTAGGAGTTGGGGAAGGGGATAACCACAGTGCGGAACAAATAAAGTATGATGGGGAGCACCATCATCTTCACTATGGCAATCCTACTAGCCCAGGACAACATGGGTTTAGAGTAACCGGCCAGGAGGGAGGACACCTTGGACAGCAACGGTACATAGTTTAAGGAGAAGAGATTAGAGCTTGGGGTCGTCAAGGAGATTCCCAGATACGTAATGCTATCTCCCCCCACCTGAACGGGAATTGGGCACTCAGCTCCCTTTTTAGAGACGGAGAAATACCAATTGGGAGCAACTGGGACTTGGCCGGGTTAATCTTATAATAAGAGACTTTACTAAAGGTCTCCAAGGTATCTGTAGTAGCTCGGAAGGATGACATAGGGTTGGCCAAGGAGAGGATCACATCATCAGCGTATAGGCCAATTTTGTGCTGATGTTGCCCAACTGAAATACCTGTGATATTAACGTTAAGTCTAATGGCCTCAGCCAACGGCTCCATCACTAATGCAAATATGATAGGAGAGAGAGGGCAGCCTTGGCGGGTCCCATTGCTGATCTGAAAGGGGTCGGACAAAAACCCCGAGGATAGAATCCGAGCGGACGGGCAGGAGTAAAGAGCCAGGGTGGCCTTTTTAAAGAAAGATCCCATGCCAAACTTATCCAGTATTCGATCTAGGTAGCCCCAGTGGACCCTGTCAAAGGCCTTTTCTGCATCGAGAGCTAATAAAAGGGATGGTCCTCTATTACGTTCTGCGCTCTGAATTAAGTTAATAAACCTGCGGGTGCCATCCGGGGCCTGTCTACCCATAACAAATCCCACCTGGTCTGGCCCGATTAGCCGGGGCAGGATACGTACCAGACGCTCCGCCAGCACCTTCGCATACAACTTAACATCCACATTCAGTAAAGAAATAGGCCTAAAATTTGCTGGACTAGTAGGGGGCTTGCCTGGTTTGGGGAGGGTAACCACAGTTGCGGCTAACATCTCCTCTGGGAATCTCTGATCCTCCGCAGCTCTCATAAACACTCCCAATAAATGGGGCGACAAAATATCCCTGTATTTTTTATAATAGATACCAGAAAAACCATCAGGACCCGGGGATTTTAATGGCTTCAAGGATGCAACAGCCTTATAGATCTCCGATAGAGATATAGGAGCAGCCAGTAACTGGCGCTGTTCCTCCGAGAGGCAGGGAAGAGAGACAGATTCTAGAAATTTATCGATGTCCGTCAGTGAGGGTTGATGTACCTCAGTATCCTCTTTTAAATTATATAGAGATTTATAGTAGGCCCTGAACTGTTCAGCTATAAGACGGGGATCTGTAATTTTGTCCCCCTGAGCATTAAAAAGATACTCAATACGTGATCTGGGTTGGGCTTGTTTGATTTTCTTTGCCAGGAAAGCACTAGCTCTGTTGTTATGGATATAGGCCTGGCACTGAAATCTCTTAAAGGCAAGGTCCTGTTGATGAGCTATCAGACCTTGCAATTGTAATTGGTATTGTCTAATCTCGTTTGAAAGAGATGGGGTAGGGCAAAGCTTATTCGCTGCCGACAGCCCAGCCATCTTTTGAAGCAAAGCATCAATATCCTTAGAGCGTTGCTTTTTGGCCCTAGAACAAGCTTGGATAATCACCCCGCGCATAAATGCCTTATGGGCGTTCCACAGGATATAGGGGTCTGAGGCCGTAGGCGCATTGAGTTCATGAGAGGGATGATCAAGGATATATTCGTTTAGACGCCATTGGGAAGGCAGGGCTGTGGCAAACTGCTCGCGGAGGACCAGAGACACCGGGGCATGATCCGACCACGTAATCAGACCAATATGAGAGGATACAGTCTGTAACAGGCCCAATTTATCCGCCAAGAAGAAATCTATCCTAGAGTATGAGGAGGAAAGGGAAGAGAAAAAACTGTAGTCTCTCTCGCTACCATGCTGGCATCTCCACACATCATATAACCCCTGATCTAAGAAGGAAGGGGTGAGTACAGGAGATTTCCTTTGAGGATTGGACGAGTCTAGAGAGTTATCTATAAGGCAATTGTAATCTCCCCCTACAATTAAGATACCAGTGGCAAATGCCCGAATTTTGGGCAAGAGAGATCTCCAGTACGAGGCCTGAAACTGATTGGGGAGGTACACTGTGACCAAAGTGTATCTCATACTATTAATAGTACAATTAAGACCGAGATACCGGCCCTGGGGATCCGTCAATACAGACTCCATGCTAAAGGCAACTGAGTCACGGACAGCTATAAGGACTCCCTTGCGTTTGGCCGCACAGGAGGCCTTAAAAATATGAGGAAAGGAGGGGTTCGTAAATAGAGGGCTTTTCTCAACATGAAAATGAGTCTCTTGAAGCATGAGCACGTCACATCTCAAACGGCGTGCCTCCCTCCATACCGAGCTTCTTTTGTAAGGGCTATTAAGCCCCTTAACATTTATAGAGGAAATTCGAATAACCATGGTAATGGCCAATAGAGGGATGTTAGACAACACAGATGGGGTTTGTGCCAGCATGGCAAGCGGTCCAGATCTGCACTAAAGATATAGTTAGGTGATGCGCACATATATAAGCTATGTATGATAAAATAACCAAATTCTACTAAACACAGTAAACTATACAAGAATAAAGAACAAAAAACAAACATCATAGTGCCAAAATGCACCGAATAAGCTGTGGGGGGTGAGAAGTAAGATTCCTTCATCAATCAATTACAAATGTAAAAAACTTATAGAAAAAAGTGATAAGTAGTTCGCCAAGAAAAAGGCTATATAGTTAACATCCTGTAAAGGCACCTGATCTCCCTGGGTGAGGGAGAGTGAGAGTCTCGTAGATCTTTCAGGGTTCTCCAACCATATGCCAGTCCTTGGGTACCCGTGGAGGGCGAGCGGGTCCGCCAGGCCGAGGTTCAGAGTTATCAGAGGTCAGACGCCATCTACGGAGGAGAGACATTCCGTCTTCTACGGAGGGTATAGAATGAGTGACTCCGTTGCGAAAGACCAGAAGTTTGGTGGGGAAGCCCCATCGGTATCGCACGTCGTTCTCTCGAAGTATCTTCGTAACAGGTGTTAAGTTGCGTCTCGCTTGCATAATGGCAGCGGATAAATCCGGATACAGAGAAATTGCTGAAAACGGTGCGGGGAGAGTGTTGCATTTACGAGCCTCAGCAAGGATAGAGTCTTTGATATGGTAGAAGTGGACCCTAACAAGGGTGTCTCTAGGGGCATCCACAGGGGCTGAACTTGCCTTAGGTATACGGTGAGCCCTGTCCAGGGTAAGATCAAGCTCTGAGAGATTTGGAAGGATCTTTTTAAACATTCGTTTGACATAGGCCGGGAGATCGATGGATACAATGTCCTCTGGGATTCCCCGGATCTTAATATTGTTGCATCTGGAGCAGTCCTCAGAGTCTGTTGCTTTGATCTTTAGCCAGCGCACTTCTGCCTCCAGTGTATTGTGAGCATCCACCAATTCGTTGTGAGCAGTGGAGAATTCCGCCATCTTCCGCTCAAGGTGATCAGTTCTCTCTCCAAGTGCGTCAATATTATGTTGTAGTTTCCCAACCAACGAGGCCACACTTTTGTTAATGCCCGATTGCAATATCACCAGCATGCCTTTCAATGTGTCACAAGTAACTGGGTCAGAGGATGCCGGAAAATCAGAGATGTCAGTGTGACCAATCAGAGAGGTATCATCGGGTGTAGGGGTCTGGGCCCGGCTATTCTTTTTACGTGCAGGACCTTCCTTGGCTGGGGATGAGGCGTTGGAGACACTTGGGACTCTCTTGTTGCCCTCCTGGACAGATCGTGAGGCAGCAAGAGAGGACATGATTGCATTTTTCGTGCCCATCGGATCTTGTGGCATAACCGTTGATTTGAGTGGGGAGGGAAGTCGTGCATGAGAGTCCATTTCAGGTGAGGGCTGACGGTCTGAGGCTTGGTGTGCGAAGAATTCAGTGAGTTTCCTGGGCGCCCCAGAGGAGGAAGCCTTCTTTCTGGTCATCGCCGCAATGTCTCTGGACATTTAGGTGAGCAGATAGAAAATAACAATGTAGAGACTGAACACAGCAGTAACAGGATACGTATACCAGAGATAAATCTGTCGCTCCCAGGAGACAGTGGGATCCACTCAGGGCGTTACAGGAGCCCAAGGTAGTATACAGGAAAGCGGTGGGCCGCTGTAGGCGAACATCTTGCTGATTTATTTAATCATGATGAGGAGCCACATACATGCGGTCAGAACAGCAAAGTCCAGCAACGCTAGTATTTACCCGCCAACTCGCCAAAACGGGAGAATATGTGGAATGTTTACTCACGGAAGAGCCGCTCTTTGTCGTTGTTGAGAGTCAGACAGAAGACTGTCGTTGATCCAGAGCAGGGATAGAGGCCCACTCCCGGCCTACACACAGTCAGGGCGGAGCAAGGATGGAGATCAACTCAAGGCCTGTCTCCGCTGACCAGCAGCAGAGGCAGCGGTTCCCCGATTCGTGTACGCTCTGCGGACCTAAAGTTGCGCGGACTGCTCACCGGGCCGAGATACAGCGGGGGCTCCTCGGTAAGATCGGCAGGGAGGGGGTGGGAGACATCCACCTCTGCTTGATGGAAGAGCTCCGGCGTCTCAGGAACCCACCGCGTAGGCCGCAAGATGGTGTCCTCCACTCTGAGTGAGCCCTCAATCCTCCTCTCCGCGTCGTTGCCGGCGCCGCCCTGAGCCGCCGCTATACCAGATGACCGATCCCGCAGGCTGATAACGCTGTCAGGAGCGGCAGGGTCTCTCAGGGCGTGAGGTAGTGGTTCTCCGGGCCTCCAAGATGGCAGAGCGGCAGTTCAGGCACATAGGAAGGCTCCTGTCAGCAGTGTTGCAGGCAGATCTGGTGCCCAAAAGTCTGTGGGGTTACCACCTCAGGCGTCCACAGCTCTGCCGGTATGTGAAGGTGTTCTCCGTGGGTAGCTGCAGTCTGTGGCACAGGGATAACGGGTAGGCCGCGATTACAAAATGGAGCAGGCAGCGCTGCAGGCCTCACAGCAGAACCTCCAGGATTCTGCCCGGTCACCAAACCAGAGCCTCTAAATATGTACACTGGGGTCTGGGGGAAGACCCCTGAGGCCTCTGGAGTTTGTGGCTTCAAGGATGCGTTAGATCCGCTGTGGATTCAAGTGAGATAGGCCACAGCTCTGTAAAAGCAGGTCTTGTTGCTCTGCTGGCTGGCCACACCCCCCAGAGCAGGTGCATTTATACGGAGACTTGATTACACACAGGTGGATTATATTTATCATCATCAGTCATTTAGGACAACATTGGATCATTCAGAGATCCTCACTGAACTTCTGGAGTGAGTTTGCTGCACTGAAAGTAACGGAGCCGAATAATACTGCACGCCCCACTTTTCAGTTTTTTATTTTTTACAAAAGTTTAAAATAACCAATAAATTTCGTTCCACTTCACAATTCTGTCCCACTTGTTGTTGATTCTTCACCAAAAAATTAAAATTTTATATCTTTATGTTTGAAGCCTGAAATGTGGCAAAAGGTTGAAAAGTTCAAGGGGGCTGAATACTTTCGCAAGGCACTGTAAATGCTTGCAGTTAACATCAGAAATGATATTCCACAGCCCTTTGGACTCTCAGTGAATGGAAACATTCTTGTTAATATTTGGGTTGACTAGTCCTGCCCACACAGCAGCAGTTTGCATTTGATTATTCAGTACAACAGAAAGTTATGTGCTGCTGGGTTTATTTTTGTATAGGGCAGAGGTGTATCTAGGAATGGGGGATGTGGTGCACATGCTGTGGGTATTGTGGGCTTGGGAAGATGCCAACAAGTCATATTTTTGCTAGGGTATTTAGGAACAGGGCTAAGGTTGAGGCCATATGGTGAAAAAACACACGTGGGAAAAATGTAGTCCAAGCAAAGCAATTGAGATTTTCTTGAGGCTAAAGCCCCACGTTGCAAAAACACAGCGTTTCCGCTGCTGTGAAAACACAGTGGAAAAAAAACACAGAATTTTACAGCAACATGTCAATTATACCATTGTAAACACCGGCGTATTCCCTATAAGTTTAATAAGGGAAGAAAATTGGTTGCGAAAAACTGAATGTAAACACTGCAGAAAAAAACGCAATGCGTTTCCACTGCAGTTTTTTCCACAACATTTTTTAGCTGCATTTCACTACATAGGGCCTTAGCTCTCATTCACACATTGAAAAAAATGCTGCGTTTTACAGTTCCTGCAAGGTGGATGGGATTCTAGCAAATCCCATCTACACACACTGCGGGAAAGTACGCGCAGTCTACACGCTGCGATTTCCGAAACTGTTGCGGTTTTGAAAATCGCAGCATGCCACTTATACTGTACATACAGAAACACCGGCGGTTTCCCTATAGGTATAATTGAAAAAGAAAGTCTGCAGAGGAAACCTGTCCATTCAGTTCACAGATATTCACTTCTCCTCACAACCAGCTCCTGTTCTGCAGACCCAGCTCCAGTTTAGCACCATAACCACATATATCATTGTCATGGCCAGCATCAAGATTTCATATGCAGCAGAATAAGGAGCCAAATAGGAGTTAGGCCTGTAAATTTGTGGGGACTCCTCAATTTGTCATAGTCTCCACCCTGCTCTGCCCACTATCATAACAAGTGACAAGCAGGGCCCAGAAAAAGGAAAGTGAGGCATCTTGGGTGCACAAAAGGCCCTTGCCCCAAAGATGCGCCAAAACTATTCCCAACTACACAGAGGCGTAGCTAGGGGTTCAGCACAGGGGGGGGGCCAACATGTCCAAGTGGGCCCCAACTTGGACATGTTCGTATACCGATACTATCAGTATACGGTGAGCGTATAGTGGTATATAGCAGCTCTACACAGGGCTCTGCAGACAATTTAGGTGAATACAGGGCAGTAACATTTAGTGACTTACCGCTGACGTCTCTGACTAATCGTTCACATTCCCCATCTTTTTTTATCTGGACAGCCATGACCACTTCTTCCAGTCTCTGTAAAGTTTGCAACACAGACATCTTTGGCTCCTTACTTTTCCAGGCACCCGACCCACATTGTCCTCACCTGCACACCAATCCTGCTGCTACCCCAATTATAAAATATATAATATAACCCCCATAATGAATAATACCCCCAAGTGCATCTTTAAATTAATAACTTCCCTGTGCACCCCCTTTAAATAGTGCCCCTTATTAATAATGCCCCAGGTTTTTCCTAATTGAAAAGGGAAAAAAAAAACAGGGAAAAAAAATTATTGGAGTTCCAATACCCGGAACCCCCAGGATCAGCTGTTTGAATGAACCGTGGTACCTGTGTAAGCGCCATGACACCTTCTCTCTTTACATAGTGTCATTCTTTTCATAGCGGCCATGTAATGTAACTACAGCCTCGTCCTATACATGTCTATGTGACAAGGCTGGAATAAAATCACACGGTCACTATAAAAAGACAGCGTATAATATAAACAGGTGCCATAGCCCCTTCATACAGCTGATCAGTGGGGAATCTCTTATTGATCATCAATAAAAATGAGCTGGAAAACTCCTTAAGGCTTAGGCTGTGTTCACACGGAGTTTTTTGGCACAAAATCCGCCTGAAAAAACTCCTCCCATTCATTTCAATGGGAGTCAGTAGCTTTTTTTTTTCCGCTAGCGTAAAAAAAAATCAACATAACCTATCTTCCCGCGGATTCCGCCCGCGATGTCCGCGGCTCGAGACGCACTCCTGATTAGGCCCATTCATCTGGGCTTAATCAGGAGCGGTTAGCCGCGACGGGATGCTGATGCACGGCATCGGAATCCCGTCGCGGCTGACCACGGCGAAAAGTCCGGGGGCGGAAAATTTTCCGCCGTGTGAACACAGCCTAAGGCCCCATGTAGCATCCCACAGCAAAAAACAGCTGCGGGAAAAACCGCAGCGGTGGTGCATCGCGGTTTTTCCTGCAGCACTTTGCACAGAATGTTCTCAGAGGTTTCCTCTGCGGACTTTCTGCTTCAATTATATCTATAAGGAAACTGCTGCCATTTCCGTAGGTATAATCGACATGCTGCGATTTCCAAAACTGCGACTGTTTGGAAATCACAGCGTGTCCGCTGCGCATATTTTACTGCAGAGTCGGGATGGGATGGGATGGGAGCCCCATGTGGCGAAAACCCACAGAAAAAAACCGTGGCATTCTAGCAAATCCCATCCATACATAGCGTGAAAAATATGTGCAGCAGACGCACTGCGATTTCCAAAACCGTTGCAGTTTTGGAAATTGCAGCATGTCAATTATGGAAATGCTGGCGGTTTCCATATAGGTGTATTGAAAACAGAAGGTCCACAGAGGAAACTTCTGCAGACCTTCTGTGAAAAGCGCTGTGGGAAAAACCACAATGTTACCGCCATGGTTTTTCCTATAGCGCTTTTTTTGCTGCAGCCCAGTACGTGGGGCCTTAGTCCTAATAAAGCCCAAGTGCTACCTTAATTAAATTAATTGACCCTCATATTATTCCCCTGATTCCCCCTGACATCAATACCGCACCTCTAATGACCCCTTATATCAATGACCACCCTTATGTTCATAATGCCTCCTAATATGAATGATGCCCCCTTATATAAATAACCTCCCCCTTGTATTAATAATACCCCCTAATAACCCTTATATAAATGACCCCCCCCCCATCGTCATAATGTCCCCTAATGAATCCTCCCTTTATAGTTATATTCCCCTCTCCTAACCACCCCTTATTCTATTAATATAAACACAAAAAAAGTCATACTCACCTGCGACGCTGATGAATGGAGCCGCCGGCACCGCTGTCGCTTCCTCCCTGTCCACGCACAGTGTCTGAGCGCGGGCGGCGCGATGTTGTGACGTCATTGTGCGCCCGTGCTCAGAAGCAGACCACAGACGAGGTCTGCTTCTCGGCGTCTTGTAAACCACAAGCCTGTATTGGCTTGCGGTTTACAAGTCAGTTAAGCACCAGGAAGCATTGTAACTAGATCGGTGTCTGCAGACACCGATCTAGTTAGAAATAAAGTATGTATTAATGGCGGCCCCGGGGTGGGCCCCAAAAAGTCAGTGGGCCCAGGGCAGCCGCCCCCTCTGCCCCCCCCCGCTAGCTACGCCTCTGCAACTACACGTTTGCTTTTTTCCTAACTGGTGCTGCTCTTTTTTGTCTCGAAGATCAATAGATAGTATCAAAAGACACTTTGCTATTGGAACCAGTGGAGTGCTGCCGCTTTTATTTGCTATATGAATATAGGAGGTAGCCGCCTTCTTTAAAATTTGCACCCAGGTTGTATGTTGTTGTTGCTGTACTTTGGACTTTCTGTTTCTAGATAGATAGATAGAAAGAATAGATCGCCTCCTCCTCTCCTCAGGTTTCTGGATATTATACATTAAATGTTCCATCATTCTATAGAAATCCGCATGTTTTTACTTCCGCTGCTGTTTCTCCATTTATCCCCAGCTGTTGTCCTCTCCATGTGAGGTGCACATTATACATTGAGAGGAGACATGCTTCCAATCCGCTATGAGATGATGGCCGGCCACAGTAGAAAATAGCTCCAGGTGTGTTAAATTGACCAAATTGTGTCTTTTTTGTTGTGGTGTGTGTCAGCGCATACATATACACACTCAGCGCTCACACATTTTTATTCTGGACCACAAATGTCTGATAATTCCATATATTATTGCTATCAGGGGGTCCCTCCTGTAAATGAGAATGCTGGGATATAAAGGGATGTGAGGGGGGTGACCCCACAGCATGCCACCTCAGCAGATAAACAGGAGATAATGTGCACCCAGCACTGGAAATGAGACTTTGTAGCTGAAATGAACATGATGATGGAGCAGATATAAATAGAGGTAAAGATTAAAAGGGCCTCTGTCATAAGAACGGCATGAATAAATGCCCACAAGGGCTTAAAGGGGTTATCAAATCTTCTGTAAATAAAACTTAAAGGAACACTCCTGGCAAAACTGATATGATGTATTATGCCTAGTGCAAGGCCAAGGGAGCAGAGCATAGCACAATAATACATTTCTTAGTGTCTCTTTCAATGCCTGAGGTAGATCTCCACTTCTCTAGGCTCTCTGTACTGGACAAGGTCCCTTCATAGGTGTAAAATGACACGATCTACAACTGTCTAATATACTATCTGGGGGAATCATCAAATGCACCTAAAATTACTTGATTTACCACTGAACGTAAATATAAAAAATTGTGCAAATTGAGACAAATTCATCAAAGAGTCGCAAATACAAATTAAAAAAGGTCTTTTGAAACTGATGTAATTTATTATTTATAGTTTAGCACAACTTCTGTGCTATTGTGACTTTTATAGGCGCAATAAGTATATAATGCAACTTTTAGAGGTTTGCACCCAGAAATGCATTTTTTTTTTCGGAGCAATTGATGAATTTGACAAATTTCTCAGCGCCATGCAGGTCACGCCCACTTTTACAAGAAATCGCAAATAATACTTGACAGGCACAAATCTATCAGAAAATGACGTAAAAGAACGATGAATATGGCTAATAGTTATTATGGATAACAATAGGCATAAATTACGTCTTTTTTTTAAGCACAAACCATTTGATGAATAATTTTCAACATGTCTGTTTGCTGTCAATGTATGGTAGATGAGGGTTTGCTGCTGTGAAATCCTCTGTGAGTTAAGCACAACAGCAGGTAAATCTTTCTCCCATCCTAAGTTTCATATAATTTATCAGTGTACTGTACTGTAGGCACATATTAGCTTGGCCGCCATACTATTTAACCTGCAATAGTAACAAACCACCAGCTGTAAGTAATTCGCTCTCAGTGAACAGAAAATTAATACTTCTTGTTGATAATCTTCTGTGAGCTTTTAAAAGCTTTGTCCTTCAGCTCCCACACGGACCGGTGAAAATCATGGTCATGTGCACGGGACCATTGGAACGAATGGAACTGTGTGCTTCATTAAAAATGGATAGCAAAGAGACAAAAAAATGTATTTGTGTGCATGAGGCCTAAGTCTGGAGTCCATGGTGTTTAGCTCAGGGAAGATTGTTAATACTGATATATTGTACACAAACCAAACATTTGTGAGAAAAACGAAGTTTGTATACAGTCATGGCCAAAAGTTTTGAGAATGACACAAATATTATATTTTCACATGATCTGCTGCCCTCTGGTTTTTATGTGTGTTTGTCAGATGTTTTTATCACATACAGAAATAGAATTGCATTCATATTATGAGTAACAGAAGCTTATATTGACAGTTAGAATGAGTTAATGCAGCAAGTCAATATTTGCAGTGTTGACCCTTCTTCTTCAGGACCTCTGCAATTCTCCCTGGCATGCTCTCAATCAACTTCTGGACCAAATCCTGACTGATAGCAGTCCATTCTTGCAGAATCAATGCTTTAATTTTGTCTGAATTTGTTGGTTTTTGTTTGTCCACCCGTCTCTTGATGATTGACCACAAGTTCTCAATGGGATTAAGATCTGGGGAGTTTCCAGGCCATGGACCCAAAATCTCTATGTTTTGTTCCCTGAGCCATTTAGTTATCACCTTTGCTTTATGGCAAGGTGCTCCATCATGCTGGAAAAGGCATTGTTGAGTGCCAAACTGCTCTTGGACGGTTGGGAGAAGTTGCTCTTGGAGGACATTCTGGTACCATTCTTTATTCATGGCTGTGTTTTTAGGCAAGACTGTGAGAGAGCCGATTCCCTTGGCTGAGAAGCAACCCCACACATGAATGGTTTCAGGATGCTTTACAGTTGGCATGAGACAAGACTGGTGGTAGCGCTCACCTCTTCTTCTCCGAATAAGCTGTTTTCCAGATGTTCCAAACAATCGAAAAGGGGATTCATCAGAGAAAATGACTTTACCCCAGTCCTCAGCAGTCCACTCCCTGTACCTTTTGCAGAATATCAGTCTGTCCCTGATGTTTTTTCTGGAGAGAAGTGGCTTCTTTGCTGCCCTCCTTGAGACCAGGCCTTGCTCCAAGAGTCTCCGCCTCACAGTGCGTGCAGATGCACTCACACCTGCCTGCTGCCATTCCTCAGCAAGCTCTGCACTGCTGGTAGCCCGATCCCGCAGCTGAAACACTTTTAAGAGACGGTCCTGCCGCTTGCTGGTCTTTCTTGGGCGCCCTGGAGCCTTTTTGGCACCAATGGAACCTCTCTCCTTGAAGTTCTTGATGATGCGATAGATTGTTGACTGAGGTGCAATCTTTCTAGCTGCAATACTCTTCCCAGTTAGGCCATTTTTGTGCAGTGCAATGATGACTGCACGTGTTTCTTTAGAGATAACCATGGTTAACAGAAGAGAAACAATGATGGCAAGCACCAGCCTCCTTTTAAAGTGTCCAGTGGTGTCATTCTTACTTAATCATGACAGATTGATCTCCAGCCCTGTCCTCATCAGCACCCACACCTGTGTTAATGGAGCAATCACTGAAACGATGTTAGGTGGTCCTTTTAAGGCAGGGCTGCAATGATGTTGAAATGTGTTTTGGGGGATAAAGTTCATTTTCTAGGCAAATATTGACTTTGCAAGTAATTGCTGTTAAGCTGATCACTCTTTATAACATTCTGGAGTATATGCAAATTGCCATTAGAAAAACTGAAGCAGTAGACTTTGTAAAAATTAATATTTGTATCATTCTCAAAACTTTTGGCCATGACTGTAGACTTTAGCATCTGAATCAGGACCAGGATCAGCATTGGGCACATAGTGATCTAGGTAAACAAGTTCTACACTTGTAAATGCAAGTAGATATAAACAACATTTCCATTTCCTGATAGCAAAAAGAGATTTTCGGCTACATTCACATCTTTGTCGGAGTCCATCCAGAATAGAGTCCATTTAAAATGGACGTGGATGAAAAGTCCTGCAAGCACAACTTTTTTGTGTCGGGTGATGCAACTTTAAAAACAACAGATACCTGATTGACCCCATTATAGTCAATAAGATCCCTAAGAATCTGTTGTTATCCGGACGGATCCGTCTTTATTGTTTATTCTATTCGTCTGTTCCTACGACGGTCCTGAAGAATGGATTAAACATCGCAGATGTAAACACTCCCTTAGAAATATTGAGGGACTGAAATAGACAGAAATTAAGAGAACATCCTAACATACAATGATTAAATTTTATGAGACTGGAGCGGCCCTTTAATATA
This sequence comes from Leptodactylus fallax, assembly GCA_947044405.1. Taxonomy (NCBI): domain Eukaryota; kingdom Metazoa; phylum Chordata; class Amphibia; order Anura; family Leptodactylidae; genus Leptodactylus; species Leptodactylus fallax. The sequence goes on along the minus strand of CAMRHE010000344.1, from coordinate 1,409,956 downwards.
TTAGGATGCCCAGCAGCCTGGGGGACTGCTTTAATTAAGCGGCAAATGGCTTACATTAACAAAGGGCAGCTGGCCTAAAAACAGTCAAGCCGTCATCCGATGCACTGGCAACTGCATCTAGCTAGTCATTATCACTTCCATCTAGCCAGTCATTATCACTTCTGATGAGATACATAAACTGTGTAATATTTAATTGCATGTGAAAAGGCCTATAGGGCAAATTTATGATCATGTCTAAAAAGAACTGTCTTTGCTGCCTATAGCAACCAATCACAGTACAACTCTCATTTTGTAGTTTGCCTTTGAAAATGGAAGCTATACTATAATTGGTTGCTAAGGGCAACAAAGAAAGTTTTTTTTTAGACATGATAATAAATATGCTCTAAAGTTTTTGTTAAATTGCTAGGAAAAGTCAAAGATAGTTGTCATTGAGACTGTGAATGGGAGCTGAGCTGCAAGGCTACTACACAGTGTACAGAGCCTTCAACTTCAGCCTCTGTCGACTGCATAGTCCCACCCCAGAGGCTACTGAGAACAACAGTACTCCCACCAAAACCCCAAAGGCTAGAAAGCCCCTTTATTTCACTTATAAGGCATAACTATATGATTTAACTTTCTAATGTAATTTGTGTTTCAAGTCCATAACAATATCAATATCTTGGTTCACTGTTACAGAAACATTTATTATTTATATACTGTGAAAAACTTTATAAAGATCTAGTCTTTCTTTCACAGCTGTTAAGTTTGTTACAACATATTAGTTCAGGCTATCCTCAGTTACTTGCACCAAAATACTGTAGTAAATTATCAGGATAGAAGAAAGATTTGGGCTACGTTCACATTTGCGCCACAGTCTCCATTGGAGACTTTGTTGTAGTTTCCGCTTGAAAATCGGCAGAGTAAAAAGTTCTAAAGTTTTAAAACAATGGGGACCTGACCTATTATAGTCAATAATGTGTTACTGTTATTTTAGCGGTCCGCCTCTCCTTTGTTCTGGTCCTCCGAAGCTAGGACTTATTTTTGGAGTAGGGCTTATATTTCAAGCCTACTCCAAAAAGCCTGGAAAATGTAGCTAGGGCTTATTTTCGGGGTAGGTCTTATTTTTGGAGAAACACGGTAGATCCCCAGGATTTGGCAAGTTACATTGCCTCCTTCCCATACTGCATTGTATCACTTAAAGGGAGTCTGTCAGCAGAAAAATCATAATCAAAGTAATGACAGTAGCTTGTAGTGCTCTTTCCAAATATGCCTTTCTTAGGAGAGTAAGATCGAAACACCCCAAATGACTTTTTCACCTAATTTGCATATGGTTAAAACAGCAATTTTCTCAACAATAGAGCTGCAATGCTGAATAACAAAAGCACTACAAGGTACTGTCATTACTTTGATCACAATTTACCTGCTGACAGACTCCCTTCAACTAGATAACACACCTGAATGGCAGGGAACACTACCTACTTGGGCAACAGATAATAACTCAACTTCTCATTACTCCATTACAAGGTAGATTTCTTGTTTAGGATCCTTGAACTTATAGAGAAATATAATGCAGACCCTATTGATCATCATCCAGCTTTTCTGGAAACAGATAGAAGAGGAGTGTATTACTTTATCATAACTAATGATCATGAATGGGGCAGTCTGGAAAAGTTGAATAGCAGTCCATATAATTACAGTTATGTGCAAAGTGCATATTTATATCCAGCAAATTGCTAATATAAAAGTATTATGTTTTTCACAGCTTTCCCAAACTCCTGAGTTTTCCCAAGGGCAATTCCAGAATCTTTACTAGGCAAATTGAAAAGGAAAACCTAGATTCAAGCACACTTTAGTGTTAGTCCTTGTGACCAAGACTACTGAGTTGCAACCTCAGCACCATATTGCTTTATTACCAGGCAGATTAGATACAGTGGGGAAAAAAATATTTAGTCAGCCACCAATTGTGCAAGTTCTCCCACTTAAAAAGATGAGGCCGGCCTGTAATTGTTGTCATCATAGATAGATCTCAACTATGAGAGACAAATGAGAAAACAAATCCAGAAAATCACATTGTCTGATTTTTAAAGAATTTATTTGCAAATTATGGTGGAAAATAAGTATTTGGTCAATAACAAAAGTTCATCTCAATACTTTGTTATATATCCTTTGTTGGCAATGACAAAGGTCAAACGTTTTCTTTAAGTCTTCACAAGATTGCCACACACTGTTGCTGGTACTTCGGTTTCATCTGACCATATGACATTCTCCCAATACTCTTCTGGAACATCCAAATGCTCTCTAGCAAACTTCAGATGGGCCAGATATGTACTGGCTTAAGCAGGGGGACACGTCTGGCACTGCAGGATCTGAGTCCCTGGCGGCGTAGTGTGTTACCGACGGTTGCCTTTGTTACGTTAGTCCCAGCTTTCTGCAGGTCATTCACTAGGTCCCCCCGTGTGGTTCTGGGATTTTTGCTCACCATTCTTGTGATCATTTTGACCCCACGGGGTGAGATCTTGCGTGGAGCCCATGATGGAGGGAGATTATCAGTGGTCTTGTATGTCTTCCATTTTCTAATTATTGCTCCCACAGCTGATTTCTTCACACCAAGCTGCTTGCCTATTGCAGATTCAGTCTTCCCAGCATGGTGCAGGGCTACAATTTTGTTTCTGGTATCCTTCCACAGCTCTTTGGTCTTCACCATAGTGGAGTTTGGAGTGTGACTGTTTGAGGTTGTGGACAGGTGTCTTTTATACTGATAACAATGTCAAACAGGTACCATTACTACAGGTAATGAGTGGAGGACAGAGGAGCCTCTTAAAGAAGAAGTTACAGGTCTGTGAGAGCCAGAAATCTTGCTTGTTTGTAGGTGACCAAATACTTATTTTCCACCATAATTTGCAAATAAATTCTTAAAAAATCAGACAATGTGATTTTCTGGATTTGTTTTCTCATTTTGTCTCTCATACCGTAGTTGAGGTCTACCTATGATGTCAATTACAGGCCTCTCTCATCTTTTTAAGTGGGAGAACTTGCACAATTGGTGGCTGACTAAATACTTTTTTTCCCCACTGTAAGATTGACTGGAGCCAGGGAAAGGTGAGAGACCGTGTAGGACCTGCAATAGGATTCCTAGTTGTTACTTAACTTTCTCATATTCCTGTCGCCATATTCCCTCATTATTATGCAGCATCAGCAAAGTGACACTTCTTAAATGTCTTGTGGTTTATGTTATTATTTTATTGTGCCTCTGGATGTATATATTTATTTTGTCTGTATATTGTATGTTTGCAACCTCCCCTATTGTGTTCCCCCCTCATGGTATATCCCCACTGTCGGCTACCCCTTCATTTCTTGTGGCTTGGTGCAGCCTTGGCCAATCACAGACCATTAGGTGAGGTTTAGAGACTCAAAGTCTCCAGAGAACATTAGAGTCTAAGTAGTAGTTATGCAGTGAGTGTTGGCACTGTGATACTTACGCTCTTCTGTGATCTTGTCAGCCCTTGAGGGAGAGGAGTTATAACTCCAAAGTCTGCCAAGAGACAGCCCTGAGACAGGGAAGATCCAACTGTCTACTTACCAGACACCATGCCTAGGAGGAGAGAAGGAGTCCTGCTATCCAGGAACTGTATTCCGGGACCCACCTAGTAAACAGGTATTTTGAGTCAAAAGACTTCCTTATATCCAACCCCCAGAATCATCCACTGGCTGAGGTTGGGTTCACTATCTATTTGTTGGAGTGGAGTACAAAGCACTATTCACCACTACAGTCTAGGCATCCCTCATCTCCAAGCTTGGGTGTATCCAACAGGTGGGAGACTGCTGCCCACATCGGGAAGCTGCACGTGTTCATGGTTACACAGTTCTCAGTGCGCTTACCATTAGAGCCTATCCGACCACCATCACATGGCTCAGGGTGATATTGGACCCCTCTCCAACTGGAAGCACCCCTGGGGAACAACTAGCACCACCATCAGGTACCCCTTTCGTCAGTGTCCGGCATGGGAGGTGGGCTGGTGGAGTTTGGTTGAGTGAACTCAGCCTACCCTGTGATATCTTCAAAGTTTTTTTTTTTTAAACTCGGTTTATTGAACAATCGTACAACAAATTACACATCAATAGTACAAGCTTAAAAAGGAATAACAAAGGACATATTCTAAAAGTTCTACAAAGACATACCAGAAACTAGACAAAAAGAACCAAAACAGTGCTGCATAGTCCATGGTAGATGTAAATATCAGATACAAATCGTCCAGGAGAGAATCCAGGCAAGGGAGCCGAAAGAAACACAGAGTCCAAATCAACCTGTAGGGAGCAAAGGCATATAAAAAAAACCCACACATATACAACAAGATATCCTAATAAATACTTCCTATGGCGGAACTCCAGGGAGACTCAGTAGATAATAAGGAAAATACTATACAACTCAAACTGGACACTCCTTCCTGCGTCAAAGCAGTGAGTGTGTGCAGGGCATTACGAAATGATGGGGCTGTGTATAAAGTCAGAGGTGAGTCACACCAAGAGCCCCAAACCTTCCGAAATTTTTCAGGGCAACCTCTGCCTTTATATACTATTTTATTATATGGGATAATGGAATTTACCAGTTTCCTCCACATGGATAGGGAGGAGGGGCGGGGATCCATCCAGCGCAAGGCAATAGTCTTCCTGGCTAGAAAAAGGGATTCTCGCAAAAAGGTGCGAGTATGATGGGGCCATATTTCCTCGTCCAGGATACCAAACAAACAAATTTCAGGCGAACATGGAATTGGGGTCCCCAGTATGTCTGATAATAAGTTCATGACCTCAGTCCAAAATGCTTTAATTATAGGACACTCCCATATCATATGCCAAAAATCACAATATCTAGCAGTGCACCGTAAACATCCAGGATGTTGTAGCCATCCCATTTTATGCAGACGTGCAGGGGTCAAGTAACTTTGATTCAAAATGTTTACTTGTATAAGCTTATTATTAGCGGCTGGGGAGACAAACGGTGCCGACTCCAAAAGGTCAAAAAATGTCTCGTCTGTGAGAGCAGGGATAAGAGTGCACCATTTCGTTAGAGCCGGAGCTTCCAGACGAGACATCCTGACCTGTATAAGATGGGCATACAATGCTGAGATAAGGCCCTGGGGACCTTGAGACCTGAGCACCCCTATAAGGGGATATGTGGAAATGCTGACAGCCGGTGGAGGAAACTGTGTGGACATGGCGTGTCTAATTTGGAGAAACCTGAAAAATTGAGTTTGAGGGATACCAAATTGGGTACTCAAAGAGTCGAAAGAGCGGAATACGCCCTGATCATGAATATCAGCCAGGGACGCAACTCCAAACTGTTTCCAACTCCGTGCATCCGGAAGGGCATATAATTCGGTCAAACCTGGGTTATCCCATATCGGAGTTTCAGTAGGGACTCCAGTATAAGCCACCACCCGCTTAGCTCGCTGCCAGACCTGTATTGCCAATGTATGGATTGGGAGCAAGCTACCTCTATACAGGTGTGGGTGTTCCAAAACTGGCCATAGGTTGGGTATATGTAGATGATATGCTAAATGTGCCTCAGGGACAGGCAGAGGATCCGCCAACAACCAGGACCTAAGATATCGAAGTTGACCAGCAAGATAATATAAAAATATATCAGGAAGAGCCATCCCGCCCATAGCTTTAGGTCGCTGCAATGTGGAGAAACGTAATTTAGACCTCGAACTGCCCCATATAAAGGGAATAAGTATGGAATCCAATTGCTTAAAGAACTTCTGTGGTACTGACACAGCCACATGTTCTAAAATATACAAACATTTGGGGAGGACCACCATTTTAATAAGATTAATCCGCCCTGCAACGGACAGGGGTAAAGCCCCCCACACCCTAAATTTAGCCCAAAAATGACCAAGCAGTGGATATATATTTAAACTCAGGAATTGTCTATGATCATTGGAAATATGGATCCCTAAGTATTTACAGGCATCTACAACCTTCAGGCCACAAATATATTCTCCCATATTTCCCAGTGATTGTCTAAAAAGGGGCATATATGATGATTTGGCCCAATTTATCCGTAGACCAGAGTATATACCAAATTTATCGATTATTGCCATAGCTCTAGGGAGTGTATGAGCAGGGACAGACATAAATAATAGGAGGTCGTCTGCATAAAGGGCTGTCCATTCCTCCTTAGTGCCAATAATCACTCCCTTGTAAACCGGGTCTGTCCTAAGGATGATAGCAAGAGGCTCTATCGCCAATGCAAAGAGTAATGGAGACAACGGACATCCCTGGCGAGTTCCCCTAAAGAGAGTGAAATACGGGGATAATGCACCATTAATGGAAAGTGCAGCTCTAGGGGACTGATAAAGGAGCATAATCCAAGCAATAAACAATTCCCCAAAACCGAAACACCTCAGAACCTGAAGCAAAAATGGCCATTCCACCGAATCAAATGCCTTAGTGGCATCAAGGGAGGCCACCGCCCAATCCTGTTTAAGAGCAGCCCCTATCTGAGAAACTACCTGGACCCGTCTAAGGTTATGAGAAGTAGATTTGCCGGGCATGAAGCAATTCTTAGCAAGAATTTTAGTAAGTAATTTATAATCGATGTTAAGGAGAGAAATAGGTCTATATGACCCACAATCCAACGGATCCCTATCTGGTTTAAGAAGGAGAACAATATTAGCATCATAGAAGGAATCCGGCAGAGTGCGGGCCACAAACGCATCCTGATAACATTTCAATAAGACAGGGGGCAGCCTATCCTGATATTGTACATATACCTCAACCGGAATACCATCCGGGCCCGGTGATTTCCCTTTGGCCATGTCCACCAATGCATCAGATAATTCCTCCAGTCTAAGGGGAGAGTCCAGAAACTCCCGTTGTTCATTTGTCAGGGTTGGAAAGGAAACATCTGCCAAATACTGGACAATATCCTGAGTAGGTGCATGTAACTGAGATTGGTAGTGGGTCGAGAAATATTGATGAAAACGGTCACGGATGGCCGCACTATCAGATAGGGCATCCCCGTTCATCGAATTAATTCTCAAAATTGCTGGAGAGGCTGTGTTATAATGGATAAGTATGGCTAAAAGGCTACTAAACTGATTACCCAACTCATAAAATCGTTGTTTAGTGAAAAATTGAGACCTGTGGGCCTTTTCATGTAGAACATGTAGATATTGCCTACCCAGTTGAAGCCACTCAGTTCTGGAATCATCAGTAGGATTAGCTATATACGCGGCTTCCAACAATGCACATTTTTCACCTAAGTCTCTCTCAAGGGAAGACGATTCTCTTTTAATGTATGAAATAGAGGATTTGAGACATCCCCTCAAATATGCTTTCATAGTTTCCCATAAGATAGTAGGTGTGGCGGTAGGGGAATTAATATCTAAGAAGGCTTGCAACTGATCCGGAATACGGTCATGCACTGCTATCAGCTTAAGCCAAAAGGGGTGAATACGCCAGTTATGAGAAGGTCTAGAGAGGTCAGTATCCCCAAATTCCAGCAGCAACGGAGAATGGTCAGACGTTGCCCTGGGCAAATATGAGATGTTAAGCAAAAGGGAACATGCCTTAATATTGCCTAGTGCATGATCAATACGGGACAGAGAGTGATGAGTGGCAGAATGACAGGAGAACACCAGGGCCTGTGGATATTTAAGACGCCAGAGATCATGCCAACCCATTTCCTGTACAAGCTGGGCCAGGGGGGTAGGGTGAGCACCAGAAGGGGCAGGAGCACCTACATTTAATCTATCTAGGGAAGCATCCATTAATTTATTAAGATCCCCCATGCAAACCACTGTAGAGGCAGGAAATTTAGCCGCAAAGTGGGCTGCTTCATGTAAAACCGAAAAGTCAGATGCAGGTGGCAAATAAAGTCCTAGGATGACATAAAGCTTAGAATCAATCCAGGCCTGCACAAACACATAACGCCCATCAGGGTCCCTAACAGTAAGGCCCAGCTCCCAGCGGAGCCTGTGGTGAACCAGGAGGGACACCCCTCTAGAGAAAGAAGTATGAGTGGAGTGCAGGGCCCACTGGACCCAGGGTTTTTGTAAGTATCTGGTCGTATCAGGTGCTAGATGTGTCTCCTGTAAGCACACCAAATCAGGGTTGTATTGTCTAAGGTGGGAAAAAAATAGTAGAGCGTTTCTTCACACCGCCCATACCCCATATATTCCAAGAGCATACTTTAAGGGTCGCCATAACACCATACAATCACATTATACACTAAGAATGAGGGGTTCCCCCCCGACCCCCACCATTAACCTCCCCACCGGACCGTTAAACTGAAAAAAGGACTTGCAGCAATAATTCAACCAAAACTGGAAACCCATAAGGGGTATTCCAACTATTAGTGAGGAGTCTAAGATTGCTCCTACACAATACGTGGCACTTGGTAAATGGGGGAAGTAGTGCTCCCAAGATGGTATGGTAATAGGGCACTATCTTCAAACTAAAAAAGAGAAGTGAAAAGCACAAGCAATAAACTATCACTATAATGTGAATCTCCAAAGGGACCCTAAACAGAAAAATTCTTGGCCGGTGCCCATGGGGCAGCCAAACACCCATCATATAAAAAGTCCATAGGCAACCGCAAGCAATAATAACAGTCATTAGTGGGGGCTGGGCCACAAGGGGCCCCCCCACCAGTCATCATATACCCTGTTACCGTCTGGGAGGTCGAGGCAGTAGGTTCAGCCAGTCTTCCGCCTCCTGCGGGGATGTGAAGAAAATAACCCTCTCCTCATGGATCACACGGAGCCGTGCAGGATAAGCCATGGAGTAATGAATGAAACTTTCCCGCAGTCGACGCTTGACATTGACGAAAGTGGCACGAGTCTTCTGTAGTGCCGCAGAAAAGTCGGGAAAAATGGAGATGGATGAACTGTTGAATTTAATCTCTCCAAGTTGACGTGCTGCCCACAGCGCTGCATCTCGATCCCCACTGCTGAGAAGACGGGCCAACAGCGGCCTCGAAGGGGCACCCTGAGGGGGCGGTCTGGCAGGAACTCGATAGACCCTTTCCACGGCAAAGGCAGGAGAAAACTTGGCCTCCGGTAGGGTTTCTTTCAACCACCTCTCCATAAACTCACACGGATTAGCCCCTTCTGACCGTTCCGGCAAGCCAAGAATGTGCAGGTTGTTGCGACGGAGTCTGTTCTCAAGATCATCCGCTCTCTGCGTCCACAACTCAGCCGATCTCTCCAGTGCAGTAAGCCTCGCCGGCACTGGGGCTGAATTATCCTCTAAGAGAGAGATGCGATCCTCCACCTCCTTCACTCGACCCCGTAAGGTCTGAAAATCTTGACGCAAAAGGCCCACATCAATCTTGACTTCCTCAATTTTACATGTGAGGGACGAGGTGCTGGACTGGATCGCCTCAAGCAACTGAGTCGTGACCTGTCGCAACGTGGGCTCCACGTCCTCAGCAGGAGATGCCGCCGACGGTGGATCCAGTGCCGGCGGGCTGCGCTGCGGCTGCTCCCTGGCAAATCCCCGGAGACGCTCAGAAGCCGATCCTTTAGACTGGTGACTCATGGCAAGACAACAACAGTGACCACCAAGCAGCCAGTAGGTAGTATCAGAGGATTAGGATGCAGTACTCAATAGCCAGATAAATCAGCCAATAGGTGTTATCAGAGGGTCAGGCTATAGCGGCATCCACCATGCAGCCAGCAGGTGTTATCAGAGGGACGGCCCCCAGCAATGTCCACGGTGCGGCCAATAGATAGTAATAGAGGATCAGGATACAGTATTGACTTGCCAGACAAAACAGCGAATAGGTGCCATCCGAGAGTCAGTCTGCAGCAGCATCCACCACACGGCCAGTAGGTGTTATTAGAGGAGCAGCTCCCAGCAGCGTCCACGATGTAGCCAATAGACAGCCACAGAGGATCAGGATACAGTACTCACTCGCCAGACAAAGCAGCCAATAGGTGTTATCAGAGGGTCAGTCCATAGTAGCATCTACCATGCTGGCCAGTAGGTGTTATCAGAGGGACTGTATCTAGCAATGTCCACAATACAGCCTGTAGATAGTAGCAGAGAACCAAGATATAGCACATCAGCTGCCAGGAGGTGTTATCAGAGGGCCAATTTGTTTCTGTGGGTAGGTTCCCCAAAGTAGAGGCCCAGGGCACCCAGGCCGGCAGCTCCAGTACCCCGTCACCCAGCGCTCCACCGCAGATCCACAGCAGAGCCCAGGCAAGCTACACAGCCGGTCACCGCAGGCCCACCACGCGGGCAAGATGGCCACCGCAGCTCACCGCTCACACGGATCTCCACCGCCCGGCACAGCCGTCGCGATGTTCAGGACAGCCACCGGACCGAAGACCCGTGCAGGTGAAGCGCAGGAGAAGATGGGGTGTTCAGCGGTCACCAGAGCCCGGACACAAGCAGGATATCAGCAGGTTTATAGGATCCCTCGTCGAAGCTCAGCTCACATGCTGCCGCTCCGTACTCGCGCTAGCCACGCCCCCCGATATCTTCATAGTTACTACTATGGATATCATTCGTATGCCGCCCATGCATTGCCCCTTCTTCTGTGGCTCTATTCTGTAGATAGCAAGCACAGCCACAAAACTGGACAGGAATAGGTCCCGTTCTTAGTTTTGCGGCACAGCAGTGTGCATGGGCCAATAGGAATGAATGGGTCAGTGCATAGACCGTTGGACAAATTGTGGGTAGATTTCCTATATATTTTCCATTCCTTTTGTAGCCATTCTTGGCTTTGGTTCAAAAAAATGCAAAATCTACAACAAAAAAAGCTGCGTTTCCACAACGTGGTGGCTTAACCTAAAGGTGTTTTTCCATACGATAGGGGATAGCTTTCAGATTGATAACCGCTCAGATCCCCACTGATTAGAAGAGCAGGGGATAGGGCATAACTTGCTTCCATAGAAAGCTCCCTTTAAGGCTAAGGCCCCAGGTAGCAAACTGCAGCTGAAAAAAAAACAAAACACTGTGAAAAAAAAATGCAGCAAAAATGCATTTTGTTTTTTTCCGCAGAGTTTTTCTTCCCTTATTAAATCTATAAGGAAAATGATCGCATTTCCACAGGTAAATATAATTTATAGAGCTTAGTAAGGTTTTGCTTTTTGTGGAACAATCTGTTCTTTTTATTGGTACCAATCTGGGCTAAATGCAACTTTTTTCTTAAATTTTTGTTTTTTTTAGAATAGGAAAAACCTTTTCTACTTTGCCCCAGGAGGGGACTAGATACTGTGATCTTCTAATCACTCTCATAATGCACTGCAATACTTCAGCATACTTTTGACAGCCATACTATCATGCATCTTCCAAGATCTAATAGGTTACTCTGTAATGCATCAGCTCCCCTGTGTTACCGAGGTGGGGCTGATCTACAAGAGCAGATTAAACCAGCTCCTTAGATGCTGTGGTCACTATTGACTGCAGCTTCTAAGGGATTAAATGCCAAAGCTGTGATATACAGCTGACATCTTGCTCAGATGGCATGGGCTCTGCTCCTGAGTATGCTAAACTGCAGGATGGACACTCGGCGGACCGCAGGTAACCGCTGTTTTAGCAGTCCGGCTCTCCATCTTTTGGGTCTCCTGGCGCACCTGAATGATGGAGAGCGCAGCACAGATGTGAACCTAGCCTAAGATTAATGGAACAGATTTTAAGTCACAGAAATTTCTACATGAAATTCTGCAAATATGAACATACTCCAAAAAGGGAAAACCTGCAGAAATAGAAAGCCGAGTTACAATCTTTGTTCAAGCTACCATGGTCTCACTACCAGGAGGATTTGATGAAAATGCCTGAAGCCAGGGAAAGCTGGGTAAAAAGAACAACCCTTATGGGAGCTTTTATGGTTACCATATCAGTTGTCACCCAGCTTTTTCAGAAACATATACACACGTGGACAAAATTGTTGTTACCCCCCGTTTAATGAAAGAAAAACCCACAATGGTCACAGAAATAACTTGAATCTGACAGACTGGAATTTGCCAAATTACATTTTGACAAGACACAAAGCTTCTGGGAGAATGTCCTATGGACAGATGAGACAAATATCGAAATTTTCGGCAAGGCACATCAGCTCTATGTTCACAGACGGAAAAAAGAATCATATCTTGAAAAGAACACTGTCCCTACTGTGAAACATGGAGGAGGCTCTGTTATGTTCTGGGGCTGCTTTGCTGCATCTGGAACAGGGTGTCTTGTATCTGTGCAGGGTACAATGAAATCTCAAGACTATCAAGGGATTCTAAAATGTGCTGCCCTAGTGTCAGAAAGCTTGGTCTCAGTCGCAGGTCATGGGTCTGGCAACAAGATAATGACCCAAAACACACAGCTAAAAACACCCAAGAAAGGCTAAGAGGAAAACACTGGACTATTCTGAAGTGGCCTTCTATGAGCCCTGACCTAAATCCTATTGAGCATCTTTGGAAGGAGCTGAAACATGCCTTCTGTAAAAGGCACCCTTCAAACCCGAGACAACTGGAGCAGTTTGCTCATGAGGAGTGGGCCAAAATACCTGTTGAGAGGTGCAGAAGTCTCATTGACAGTTACAGGAATCGTTTGCAGTGATTGCCTCAAAAGGTTGTGCAACAAAATATTAAGTTAAGGGTACCATCATTTCTGTCCAGGCCTGTTTCATGAGTTTTCTTTTTTTTTAAATTCTGTTGAAGCATGGTTGAAAAGCAATGTCTGACTTTCATTTGTTCATTTTCATAGAATTTTTATATATTATTACTTTTGTCAGATTCAAGTTACAGTGGGGAAAAAAAGTATTTAGTCAGCCACTAATTGTGCAAGTTCTCCCACTTAAAAAGATGAGAGAGGCCTGTAATTGACATCATAGGTAGACCTCAACTATTAGAGACAAAATGAGAAAACATATCTAGAAAATCACATCGTCTGATTTTTTAAAGAATTTATTTGCAAATTATGGTGGAAAATAAGTATTTGGTCACCTACAAACAAGCAAGATTTCTGGCTCTCACAGACCTGTAACTTCTTCTTTAAGAGGCTCCTCTGTCCTCCACTCATTACCTGTAGTAATGGCTCCTGTTTGACATTGTTATCAGTATAAAAGACACCTGTCCACAACCTCAAACAGTCACACTCCAAACTCCATAGAAGACCAAAGAGCTGTGGAAGGACACCAGAAACAAAATTGTTAGACCTGCACCAGGTTGGGAAGACTGAATCTGCAATAGGCAAGCAGTTTGGTGTGAAGAAAGCAACTGTGGGAGCAATAATTAGAAAATGGAAGACATACAAGACCACTGATAATCTCCCTCCATCAGGGGCTCCACGCAAGATCTCACCCCGTGGGGTCAAAATGATCACAAGAACGGTGAGCAAAAATCCCAGAACCACACTGGGGGACCTAGTGAATGACCTGCAGAAAGCTAGGACTAACGTAACAAAGGCTACCGTCAGTAATACACTACGCCACCAGGGACTCAGATCCTGCAAGGCCAGACGTGTCCCCCTGCTTAAGCCAGTACATATCCGGGCCCGCCTGAAGTTTGCTAGAGAGCATTTGGATGTTCCAGAAGAGTATTGGGAGAATGTCATATGGTCAGATGAAACCAAAGTAGAACTGTTTGGTAGAAACACAACTCGTCGTGTTTGGAGGAGAGTGAATGCTGAGTTGCATCAAAGAACACCATACCTACTGTGAAGCATGGGGGTGGTAACATGATGCTTTGAGGCTGTTTCTCTACAAAGGGACCAGGACGACTGATCCGTGTACATGAAAGAATGAATGAGGCCATGTATCGTGAGATTTTGAGTGCAAACCTCCTTCCGTCAGCAAGGGCATTGAAGATGAAACGTGGCTGGGTCTTTCAGCATGACAATGATCCCAAGCTCACCGCCAAGGCAACGAAGGAGTGGCTTCATAAGAAGCATTTCAAGGTCCTGGAGTGGCCTAGCCAGTCTCCAGATCTCAACCCCATAGAAAACCTTTGGAGGGAGTTGAAAGTCCGTGTTGCCCAGCGACAGCCCCAAAACATCACTGCTCTAGAGGAGATCTGCATGGAGGAATGGGCCAACATACTAGCAACAGTGTGTGCCAACCTTGTGAAGACTTACAGAAAACGTTTGTCCTCTGTCATTACCAACAAAGGATATATAACAAAGTATTGAGATGAACTTTTGTTATTGACCAAATACTTATTTTCCACCATAATTTGCAAATACATTCTTTAAAAATCAGACAATGTGATTTTCTGAATTTGTTTTCTCATTTTGTCTCTCATAGTTGAGGTCTACCTATGATGACAATTACAGGCCGGCCTCATCTTTTTAAGTGGGAGAACTTGCACAATTGGTGGCTGACTAAATACTTTTTTTTCCCCACTGTATTTCTGTGACCATTGTGGGTTTTTCTTTCATTAAACGAGGGGTACCAACAATTTTGTCCACGTGTGTGCATATATATATATATATATGATACAACTATAAATATATATATATAACAGCAGAGCAGCCTTCTCTATCCCAGATCACCTCTGAGATTTGGACGTAGCACAAGGTTCCAGCAGCAGGTTTTATTAAGTACACATGACTTTAAACAGAATCATCCACTTGCACCTATAATGTTTTATAGGCACCATAAAAACAGTAGTCGGATCCTCGTCCAGGACATTAGAATTTATTGGCTTCAGTAATTGGATTCACTTCTTAAAATTTGGCATATCATTGGAAGAGCATGGGCCTAAATGCAAGACACTAAGATAATAATTTAATAAGTGTCATATTAGGTGATTTAGTAAGGGGGCAATGGTTAGGTGAGTTAGGAGAAGAGTCATGTGTCCCTCTGAGGAGCCGTTTGGGGTTTTAATATAAGAAAACGGAGTAAGACATTGTACTGATAAAAGGTGCTAAATCTTGGTCGTTGGGCTATGCAATGCATTAAGGATGAGCTGGAAGGTGGTTTTGTGTGTCTCTTGGGGGCTTCTCGATCCTGTCTCTAAACTTTACAAGATTTGCAGCCATCTATCTGGTGGGAACATTGAATGTCAAAGTACTTTATGTGCATATCATCTTAAGACAAGGAGGTGGTTAAGGATTATTAAGGAGAATTAAAGGGAAGATGACTGTATAGGAAATCACCGCTATCAGGTGTGAACATAAAAAAGTTTGTAGTGCATTTCATAATTCCCTTTTGACTTACAGCCAACATCTGTACCTGTCCAGTCAATCTTAGAAACCTTCTACTTCTGTATTTCATCTACACCTGAAAACTGGCATAGATGTGGTTCATATTTGGCACAAGCCCCATATTTGCACAAAAGATGCACCATTTTGTCACTTTCCTGACTCTAGTGCTACTTTTATGAGTAGGGTTTGGACTAACGTGGGTCTGAGTGGGGGTGCCTTTGCCTGTCTGATTTCATTTCTGGTGCGCAGGACCTTCTCTGGTACATCAGAATTATTTTGGAGCCTCATAATATTTTGTGTGCTGACGGCAGATTCGCAAGAATTATTAAGATTCAACTTAATAAATTACAGACAGTATGTGAAAAATTACACCCTTACTGCTTTTATTGGAGTTTAGAAGTAAGTAGCAGCCAAAAAAAAATAATAAATAAGGGTTTTTGAATTGACGCAAGGGTGATTTAGAATTTTTATTTATTTTGCTTATTTATATAGTGCCGGAATATTCTGCAGCGCTGTACAGATATTGTCAACACTGTCCCATATAGTGATCACAATCTACATTTCCGATCAGTATGTCTTTGGAGAGTGGGAGGAAGCCCACACAAACACAGGGAGAACATAGAAACTCCTTGCAGGTGTTGTCCTAGGCTGAATTTGTATCCAGGACCCCAGTGCTACAATGCTACAGTGCCCTCTAAAACACATATAATAGTACATACAAAAAGATAAATATGTGGGTGTAGATCTGTCAGAAAGATAACCTGCCCATTCCTGCATTGTATAATACTCCCCATGGTTATAGAGCCCTGGATCTGAAAGTGTACTAGCTCCTCCATCAGTCTTGGATGTTGTTATTAACTAACCCTGTGTCCGAAAATGTCTGGTCTACGAAACTTATAAAAATATTTTTCCCATATGCTGAACGTATGGAAAAATATTTAAAAGGGCCAACTTGGCATTTGTTTGTTTTTTATGCTGTTTCACCTGTCATAAAAATGTTAATAAAAAGCAATCAAAGCAATAGACATTCCCCAAAATGGTATAACTAAAATGTACATCTGGCCCCACAAAAAAGATGACTTATGCTCAGAAATATGAAAAGCTATGGGTGTCAGACTATGGCAACTCCAGGAATTTTAATTTTTTTTGGATTTTTTTTAAGGGTTAAAATGTAAAAAAAAAATATAAAATTTGATATTGTCAGAATTTTACCAACCAATAGAATACAGGTGACTTTTCGTTTTGGCTGCAAAGTAAATGCCGTAAAAACAAAACCCATAAGAATGTCACAGAAATGCAGTTTTTCTCCAATTCCACACTATTTAGAATTTTTTTTCCAGCTTCCCAGTGCATATTACAGAATATTAAATGTTACCATTTACAAAGAACACTTTTTCCCGTAAACATTACGCCCTCATGTGGCTCTGTGAATGGAAAAATAAAAAAAATGTTATGGGGTTTGGAAGGCAGGGAGTCAAAAACGAAAATCAAAAAACGCCTGTGGTGGGAAGGGGTTAAGAACTACATGCATTTTTTAATTGTAGTAATGAGCAGCACATTTTACTATGCTGGTAAACTAGAAGCTTTCAAGCTAATCCATTTAATATACAGGTGATATACAAAGTAACATAATCCTAGCATTACTGTATACACTTCTTAAAGGGAGTCTACCCCCTTCCTCCAAGCATATTCAGCTGTCACCACCATGTTACAGAGCACATTACGGTGATAAACAACATATCTTTGTTATGTATGTAATGTTTGCATGGGGGAGGTGATAGTCTCCCTTTAAGGGTGGTGACACATAGTATACTGAACACAGTTGTAACTACAGTCAGTTTTGGGGCCCCGGGGGCCGTCACTCAGAAATGAGTGAAGTTATAACTACGTTTGGTATATTGTGTGTCCCACCCTAAGATGCTTTGGTTGAAAAAAGAAACAGAACTGTGCCATGTGAACCCAACCTTGGAGAACTATGCAGAAACAAATGCCCACTAACCTCAATGGACTGAAGCAATGTTCAGGAACAATGTGAGAGACCAATAAAGTCATATTATTCATGGGGTGAACTATTCACACGACTTTTCCATTTTGGTTTAATCTTTGTTAAAAAAAAAATAATGAGACGGTGGAATCTGTTGTATGGTGTTGCTCATCTGAGGTTAGATTTACCGAATTTTAAGACCATCCTGACATGAATAACCGCAGAAAATAACTGCAGGGTGTATTTTAACTGGATACATCTGAATATCCACAATAAGTGTTGATGAATTCTATTCAATTGTTTTCCCATTTCATTTCCATGTGCAGACTATAGGAATCATTCACAGGTATTTTTTGCTGCATTCTAATACTTGCCTCTAGAGGGAGCCAGAGTACCCAAGGACCAGAACAAACACCAGAACAGCTGTGTCTATAACTAATAGGACAAGATTCAGAACAGCAAATATAACAATGTTGTTTCTCCTTCACTTATCACATGTAGTCTTTGGTGTGGATAGATAGATAGATTGCTGAGACTTGTAGTTTCACCACGACTGGAGTGCTTTCTGAGGCCAGTGATGGAATGAAGAGTTATGTGAACATCTGGAAGTTGTGAAATCTAATAATTACGCTTTATTACCTTTACAAATCACACATTTGAGTCAGCCATGTGATGCTAATTGCTCATTTGTAGCCATATAAAAAGTGCAGGAGGCCAATTAGGACCTGCTGAGACGAATTTACTGCAAGCAGGTTCATATAGGACAGAGGTTTCCAACCAGTAGCTCTCCAGCTGTCGTAAAACTACAACTTCCAGCATGCCTTGACAGTTGATGACTATCGGGGCATGATGGGAGTTGTGATTTTTCAGCAGCTGGAGAACTACAAGCCTACCAACCGGCATTAGGTGGTAATTAACAAACATTTGCCTAAAAAATGAATTAACAGTGTCTATTATGGTTATCACCCTACTTCCCACAGACCCTGAAAGGCAAATACACTAGCATTATTATGCAGTTACAGTACATCACCCTGCACTTACTCTTCTCTATAGCTCTGTTATTATATTCATGCAACAGGAGACTCCGAATGAACACAGGTGAGTCTCTCATGCAGAAAGAAGCACTGTAGCACATGCCATTCTCAGAATTCTGGATAGAATTAAGGCGAAAGTCATGTTCTGGATGTCTCGTACAGTGATGTGTCCTTACATAGTTCCCCTCTAAAATGGGAAGAAGCTAGGTGGTCCCAGTTAACATGGACATCAGCTTAACCAGTGTACCATATGTTTACCCGCAATGCCAAAGGTCACTGTGGGCCTTGGTACCTGTACCAGGTTTTCCCTGCTGCTGATGCCTGTGGTAGCCAGAATTGTAAGACCCAATAACTCCAACTCAACAAATCTTGCAGCACTCATATTGCTCATAATACATCCTACAGGCCAATTGAATGTACTGCACCCTCTCCAAATGCTTATTTTTTTTCACAGCCACTTTTAACCAAAGCTTTTTCCTATTGTAGCCCTATTTGGGGGGGGGTATGAGTATTATCCCTCCCGCAACAGACTCTGGCGCTGACCTGTGTGTATAATGGGACCTGAAGCCTTCGCTGAAGGGAAGAGTGGGAACATATATGAAATATATCAGTGCCTCCACCCAGGATAGAGCCTCTGTATTACAGGGAGGATCTCTTCCTGGGACTTACCCATGAAGTACAGTTAGTAGCCTTAACAAGGATCACTGTACTAATCTCACAGTCTGAAGAATACATACAGATACCACATAAGGTTATAACAGTAGCTTTATAAGAATCAACAGGGTAATAATACATACATACAATATACTCAGAACACAGCAGTACTACAACAACCAGCAAGTCCTCAACCGTCTTAGGTTATATACCCGGGTATATATATAAATATATAGCAAGAGTCCAGTGCACAATACCTCCAGGCAACAGAAGAGATGCAGGGGCCCCTGTGGATGACTGTGGATCCTCGGATTCTTCCAGGAGATGACAGACAGCCGATCAGGAGATGATGATGATGGTGAGATTCTTCACAGGCAGCAAACAGGGCGACGGTGACGGCAGTAGATGCAGGCCTGACTACCCTAACACTGAGTCCTTAACCTGCCAGCTAAACTACTAGTGCCACCGGGCCTCTAACTAGCTAGTTGGCCTTCGGAAGCCTAACCTATCACTGCCCTGAACTACATATATATATGGATCCCTAACTACGGTTACTAGCTAGGCCCTGTGAGTATATAGGGGGTAACACATACCTAACTATATACTCTGAAGTAAAGAGGAACAAGTGGCTCTTAGACTCCCCCAGACATAACATGTCTGTCTCAGCAGCTCTGCTCACATCTCTCCCCCCAGCAGCTCTGCCTCACATGTGTCTGACTCACTGTATTTACAAAACAAAACTTGCACTAAATGCCTGGGGTCTCTGAAGCCAAACTGCAGGGGCAAAGAAGCCAGATACATTATATACTAGTAGAAATGGCAGTTCCCTACACTCTCCCTCTGGTGAAATCTTTACGTCACGTCAAAGACATACAAAGTCATAGTATACAGTCAACATTACCAATGACAATATCAATATGGTTGCTTTTGCATTTACAGAGTCACAACAGGTTAATAGGTATACATGCCAGCAGGAGCGAAAATTGGTAACATATTGACCAAAGTGGACACTGCACCCACCCAAGCATGGTATAAATGAGGCTGAGTAGTAAATCTGGGGTCCCCCAAACTATCATATGTCAGCATAGGTGGAGGGTGTCTAATTCTCTCTCCTCTCCGTACCTCTCTCTGAGGTAAACTAGCATGTCCAGGCCCTAAACTAGGGTTGTCTGCCATGGGAGGGGATGGTGCTGGTGGCGTAGGAGAGCTAGATCCCTGCTCATCTGTAGACACAGATCTAGGTACGAATTCTGGAGTTTGAGGGTTCATAGATCTCCCTGAAGGAGAAGATACTGGTGATCTAGGAACTTCAGGAGCCACAGTCCAATCACTCTCAGGAGTTTCAGGAAGGTCAGGTGGAATATCGGCTAAGGACTGTGGAGAATCGCAGGCCGAGCCATCATTGGAGATATCCATACCATCAATCTGAGGTACAGGCAACAAATGATTTCTATGCCAAGTCCTGATCCTCCCGTCCCGTCCTTTTATTTTGTAGACTGGTATTCCAGGCAACCGATCTACCACTGTAAAGAGTTCACTCCGCCATCGATCAGCCAGCTTATGTTTTGCAGATGCTCCCAAATTCCGTAGCAGAACATGGTCCCCAGGGTTCAATTCTCGGTATCTTACTCGAAGATCAAATCTCCTTTTATTTCCTTCATTCACTTTGGCCGCATTTTCCTCAGCCAGCTGATAAGCACTCTTAAGCGTTTCTTTCAAACGTGCCACGTATCGGTAATGATCTCGATGACTGATACCATCGGTAGAGACTCCCAACAAGATGTCAATAGGTAGCCTAGGCTCTCTTCCAAACATCAGAAAGTATGGTGAATATCCTGTGCTCTCGTGCCTTGTACTATTATAGGCATGCACCATAGCCTCCACTTTTCGACTCCAGGATCGCTTATCCTCAATTCGTAAGGTACCAAGCATATCAAGTAAAGTCCTGTTAAATCTTTCAGGAAGGGCATCTCCCTCTGGATGGTAAGGCGTCGTCCGACTTTTGCGGATGTTCAACAACTGAAGTAACTCTTTGATCAGGTTACTCTCAAAATCCCGGCCTTGATCAGAATGCAACCGGTGTGGTAAGCCATAATGGATAAAATACTTTTCCCAAAGCACTCTTGCAACAGTGACTGCTTTTTGATCCTTAGTCGGAAAGGCTTGAGCATATCGTGTGAAGTGATCAGTCACCACCAATACATTTCCAAATCCTCTGGAGTCGTTGTCAATACAAAGGAAGTCTATGCAGACAAGATCCATGGGGCCCGAACTCTTCAAGTGTCCCATGAAGGCCGCTCGAACCGGGACAGTCTTCCTCTGCAAACATCTGCGACAGCACCTACACAGACGAGTCACGGTATCTCTCATTTTGGGCCAGTAGAATCGGTCTTGTATTAGGCCATAAGTCTTCTCAGGTCCCAAATGACCATGATAATCATGCAGACTTCGGAAAATCATCTTCTGAAAGCAGCTTGGAATAACTAGTTGGCGCCTTCCAGGGTGATCATGATACAGCACCACACGATAAAGTAGGCCATTGTCTATTTCAAACTTCTCCCAATCTCGTAGAAGTTGACTGCATTCAGAGGGTAGGGATGTCTTTAACATTTCTCTGTCTTGAGAACTCACTGCTTGATAAAGAGGTCCAATTAAAGGATCAGTCTTTTGACTCCAGATCATTCGCTTTGAAGATATAGAACAACTCTCAAAGGATCCTAAAGCGGCAGGGTAGGCAAACATGTCTGGTACAGCTTCGGGACCTCCCCCAATAGAGTCAATAAGCCGAGTTTCAGAAAAGGCTACTCGGTCTTCAACTACAGCAGCCATGGCACACAAAGCTCCTACTCCAGGACTTGGCACTTCTTCCCATTCATCCACTACTTCCGGACTAGGTAATCCAGGCCGTCTTGATAGAGCATCTGCCCCAATGTTCTTAGGCCCCGATTTATACTTGAGTGTGAATTGGTAGTTGGATAAAGCTGCCAACCAGCGATGTCCTGTAGCATCGAGTTTAGCGGTTGACAAAACGTATGTCAGTGGATTGTTGTCTGTTCTTACTTCAAACGTGGCTCCGTATAAATAGTCATGTAATTTATCAACAATGGCCCACTTGAGCGCCAAAAACTCCAATTTATGTACTGGATAATTTTTCTCGCTGGGAGAAAGACTTCGACTTATGAAAGCTATGGGCCGTAACCCGGCCGGGTATTCTTGGTGCAGCACGCCACCTAATCCTTCAAAGCTGGCATCTACATGTAGCACATATGGCTTATGTGCATCAGCATAAGCCAGAACGGGAGCTTCTGTCAATTTCTTCTTCAACAACTTAAATGCTTCTTCACAATCCGCAGTCCACCTATCGCCAAAAAGGCTTTTGGAAGACCCTTTCTTCTTTCCCGGATCTCCTGCATCACTCTTCAACAGGTCGAGGAGGGCTCGAGCAATTTTTGAATATCCTTCCACAAATCGTCGATAGAATCCACAAAACCCCAAGAAAGATTGCAACTCCGTAATATTTTGCGGTCGGGGCCAATTCACCACAGCTTCAATCTTACCAGGATCGGTAGCAACTCCTTCAGCAGAAACAATATGACCTACATAAGTGACCGAAGATCTACAAAATTTGCATTTGTCAGCCGACAACTTCAGCCCCTCTTCTTTTAAGCGATGGAGTACTCTCATGAGTCGTTCTTCATGTTCTTCCAGCGTCTTTCCAAACACAATAATGTCATCAAGATATACAAGGCATTCCCGGGGCACTAAATCACCTAACACTCTTTCCATCAACCTTTGGAACGTTGCTGGCGCACCTTTTGTACCCTGCGGCATACGAGTGAACTGAAAGAAACCCAAGGGGCATATGAAGGCTGTCTTTTCCTGATCCTCAGGTGCCATTGGGACTTGATAGTATCCCGATCTTAGGTCCAGCACTGTGAACCAACAGTTTCCATTCAGAGCTTCCAGAGCTTCTTCAATTCTCGGCAGTGTATACTGATCAGGTAAGGTTCTCCGGTTCAGAGTTCTGTAATCCACACATATGCGAATTGCTCCAGATTTTTTTCTTACCACCACAATAGGTGAGGCATAGGGGCTCTTACTGTCCACAATGATCCCCTGACCTTTCATTTGCTGTAGAGTCTGTCTTAACTCATCAACATCCTTTGGAGCAACTCTCCGTGGTCGCTCCCGGAAGGGAGTAGAATCAGTCAATCGGAAAGTGTGTTGAGCACTTTTAGCACAACCTACATCCATATCATCCATGGAGAACACTTCCGATAATTCAGACAACTTCTGTGTCAGTCGCTGATTCCAGGCCTCTGGTAAATGTGGATCACTCAAGTCAAGATTGAGATTAGGGATTGCATCTCGGATTTGAATCCTGCACACTTCAGCGTATGGATTTACTCCAAGCACAGGGTAGCAGTGGGCCACATTCTGGTATGGTCCAATTACAATCGGATGCGGTGAACAGTTCCTCACTGTCACACAGGTAGATAACTCCACTTTATTTCTCCAGTCCTTTCTCTCTGGGATCACCATCCAGCCATTCTGGTTAATCATTTCTTCAGGGGTTTCCATAAGGACATAACTCCCCCCTTCAAGCAAATCGGGAGCAATGCTGGAGGCTACTCTCAGAATTCTCTCCCCGCCGGCAGGAACTTCCACGGTTCTCTCACCGATATGATATACCATTCCATGTCGATAGCCAGTAGACAGGGCATCACAGAGTTCTCTAAGATCAGAAGATATATTCACCGGCTGAGCTGCAGGGTTCCAATCTCTTCCAAGAAACTTCTGAAAAGCATAATGCACTGCGGGACAATTAGTGCCAAGTATCACAGGAGCTGCACAAGAATCCCCTGTATCAGGACAGACAAGAGCCGTAATCTTCATGGGAGCGACACTCTGATCTTCTAATTCAGGGACAGCTATAACTACTTGTAGGCTGCCATCTACAGGATATGATCCTGAATTAAGCCCCCACAATTTCATTTGTCCTGTAGACTGAAGAGGTATATCCTTCAGATACTTTTGGTAGAACGAGCGATAAATCAGGGTGACTTGAGATCCTGTATCAAACAGGGCAGGAGCGGCATGACCATTGACAGTGACTTTGACAATGGACCTGGAGCCCGCGATAGCGCCTCTGGTATTTACTCGGCCCGCCTTCCTTCGGTGTCTTTGATTCTGAATAGAGAAGACAGCACTGTGTCTCAATCCCTCACTGTCCTCCGTACACTGTCTGGCACTATGGCCCGTCTGACCACATTTATAACAGGTTCTAGCATCCTTCCTCCATTGAGTGGCAGTGGGTGGAGTGGCGGACTGTCTAAGTTCTGACCGCTCCGCTGGTTTGTCCTTGTTTGAATTAGGAACAACATCTTCTTTAGAGATGCTTTTCGCTTTCTTAGGGGTACTAAAACTAATGTCAGCTTCTTGTTTCTTCACTAACTTCATTAAGTCAGGAAATGGAAGGACTCTATCAGATAGTAAGACCTTGAGTACTTGAGCAAGAGGATGATGAGGTTGTAACCCTCTCACCAACTGACTGGTTCTCATAGCGTCTACCTCTGAAGTAGATATAGCTGCGTGGTACACCAGACGTGAAAGAAGTAGCTGTAAACGGTTAATAAAAGTAGAGACATTTTCCCCTTCTTTTTGACGAACCATTCGGTAATCAGCAACCATCTGGGCAAGGTCATAGTATGGCTCAAAGTGATCAGACAGTACTTGTATATAGTCCAATGCACTCACTCCTTCATGAGAGTCTCTGTACAAGCGGATCAATTCTGCAGCAGGAGACCGCAAACTTTCACTGATACGCTGCCGCTTGCCTTCTTCAGAGCAAGACCATTCCTTCAGGCATTGGAGAGTATGTTCTTTCCATATCTCAAAGTTTTCCTCCCCTTGTGGTACTGGGACATTACCAGAGAATACTTTTAGTTTCTTGTAGTGAGTGGCCTGCAGGCCCTGAGCTAACATTTCAGTCAGCCTGGCTAAAGTGCTAATAGCACTGTCACTAGAGGAACTGCTAGCGACGGCCATACTGGGGGGGTAACTGGCTGAGCGGGGTTCTTCCTTTACCTGAACCAGGGGAGGAACAGGAGGTCGGTAATCCCATGTAGTAGCTAGTGGGAGGTTCCCCTCTGAGCTATATCGCTTCTCCATATCAATGACTATTCCCACTTCTAAATCTCAGCAGTGCCTCCAAATGTAGCCCTATTTGGGGGGGGGTATGAGTATTATCCCTCCCGCAACAGACTCTGGCGCTGACCTGTGTGTATAATGGGACCTGAAGCCTTCGCTGAAGGGAAGAGTGGGAACATATATGAAATATATCAGTGCCTCCACCCAGGATAGAGCCTCTGTATTACAGGGAGGATCTCTTCCTGGGACTTACCCATGAAGTACAGTTAGTAGCCTTAACAAGGATCACTGTACTAATCTCACAGTCTGAAGAATACATACAGATACCACATAAGGTTATAACAGTAGCTTTATAAGAATCAACAGGGTAATAATACATACATACAATATACTCAGAACACAGCAGTACTACAACAACCAGCAAGTCCTCAACCGTCTTAGGTTATATACCCGGGTATATATATAAATATATAGCAAGAGTCCAGTGCACAATACCTCCAGGCAACAGAAGAGATGCAGGGGCCCCTGTGGATGACTGTGGATCCTCGGATTCTTCCAGGAGATGACAGACAGCCGATCAGGAGATGATGATGATGGTGAGATTCTTCACAGGCAGCAAACAGGGCGACGGTGACGGCAGTAGATGCAGGCCTGACTACCCTAACACTGAGTCCTTAACCTGCCAGCTAAACTACTAGTGCCACCGGGCCTCTAACTAGCTAGTTGGCCTTCGGAAGCCTAACCTATCACTGCCCTGAACTACATATATATATGGATCCCTAACTACGGTTACTAGCTAGGCCCTGTGAGTATATAGGGGGTAACACATACCTAACTATATACTCTGAAGTAAAGAGGAACAAGTGGCTCTTAGACTCCCCCAGACATAACATGTCTGTCTCAGCAGCTCTGCTCACATCTCTCCCCCCAGCAGCTCTGCCTCACATGTGTCTGACTCACTGTATTTACAAAACAAAACTTGCACTAAATGCCTGGGGTCTCTGAAGCCAAACTGCAGGGGCAAAGAAGCCAGATACATTATATACTAGTAGAAATGGCAGTTCCCTACACTATAATTACACCCCCTATTCATATCCTAAAATAGCAGATATAACCTGCTGAAATCCTTCAAAATGGGCTTCATTGAAGCCTCTGAATAACAGTATGCCTGGGGAAGAACTCAATATGCTATCTCAATCATTGCTCCTTTTTCATATGAGCAAAAGATTTCACTGTCTATTAAGACTGAGCGATTCACAGAAGCTGCTGCGGTAATTTATCACACCGGTATCCACCTCCTATCATCTTAAGAAGCTGGAGGTGTGTAAGTGCTTTAACTAAACAGTGACAAGTAATTCGGATGCGGCGCCCTCCTTCCTTCTGCTGCACCATCTGTTAGCTTACACACACATCTTTTTGACAAATGATTTTTGTCAGCTGCAAATTTGAAGTTTTCAAGCCAGACGCCCATTTCAGCTGTATCAAAGAAGGGAGGAAATCGCCTTATTTTCTGCAATGCAACAGAAAAAAAGGAAAAAAAAAAACTCATTAAAATCAGATTGTGCAAGCGGGTAATCAGTAATCTTGGCGAGCATAACATTGCTTAATAGCCACAAATTATGGCTGATGTCATTTCAGGGATCTCCACATTATAAAATGACTTGTGTTCACCTGGGTGAATTAATACTTCAGCATACTAATACATCTGTTTCTATATTGTGTTATATTTTCTATTTGAATATTTGTCTTTCCACTGAAAAAAGACCAAGTTAATCTTTTTTTTTTTCTTTCCTCCACTCTCATTTATGTGCCCCTGTAGATACATCGCTGTGAGCAGCAAGGAGTGTAGTGTTACAATTCTACAAGTCTGCAAAACAGCAAAATGTCTCTGGGCACAATTGACAGCATTAATGAGCTGGTGCTATTGCTATGGTAGGCTGCCATCTGGTGGCCAAAGCGTGTAATTCACTGCAGAAAACCTGATTTTACTTTTTTTTTTTTTATATTCACCGCAATAATACAGATTTGTAAACACAGAGGAGAAACAAAGGATCAATGAAGAGAGCAGAGTAGTAATAGGATACTAGTTGATGTGTGATGGGCACAAAGTATACTATCATTTAAGGGGTAGGGGGTGGCATTAGAAATGGGCGAATTGGTTCGTACTGAGGCGGGTTCTAACCAAATATTCCAAATTAGTCATTTTTAAAAAACAAAAAAAAATGAATGGAGAGTCATCTTGGGTGAACTAAAATGGTTGCCACATTATATTCTGGGGTTTCTTCAGACCCCAGAGTATAATAGGTGGATGCCCAGGAGAGATCGAAAAAAAAAAAAAAAATTCATATTCACCTTGCCTTACCTCTTTTGGGCCTTCTCGCAGTGTCGGCAATCTTCTAAGACGTCATCGGCCCGAAGTCACCACTGAGGCCTGTGATTTGGACCATCCGAGGTCACATGGGCACATCGAGCGTTATGGCCGCATGTAGGGTGTTTCCAAAATCAGGAAACATAGCATGATCACTAGAGCTGACATTTCATAGTGCTACGAGCTGGGCATGACATATTGGGCACTGGAGTTGCATATATCTGGAAAAATTTCATTTTTCATTTTGCACCATCCACTGCACATTTCTTTTTAGAAACCATCTCTTGGGGAGTAGTTTCAAAAATGGAGTCACTTTTTTCGGGGGTTTCCACTGTACTGGTACTTTAGGGGCTCTGCAAATATGACATGGCACCGGAAAAATATTCCAGCAAAATCTGCCCTCCAAAAGCCAAATAGAGCACTTCCCATTCTGAGCCCACCATGTACCCATACAGCTGATTATGACCACATATGTGGTATTGCAGTATTCAAGAGCAATTGTTTAAAAAACAGTGGGGTGCTTTTTCTCCTTTGAAAATTAAAAAATTAGAGATAAAGTGACATTTTAGTAATTTTTCATTTATACATCCCAATGTTAGTAAAATCTGTGAAACAGCTGTGGTGTCAAAATGCTCACTATACCCCTTTATAAATTACTTGAGGGGTGTAGTTTCCAAAATTGGGTCACTTTTGGGGGGGTTTCCATTTCACTTTAGGAGCTCTGCAAATGAGACATGGCACCTGAAAACTATTCCAGCAAAATCTGCTTTTCAAACGTCCAGTGTCGCTACTTCCCTTCTGTTTACTGCCGAATGCCCAAACATCAGTTTACACCCACATGTGGGGTATTTCTGTGCTCTGGAGAAATTGTATAATAAACTGGGAGATGCATTTTCTCCTTTAACCACTTTTGAATGTGTATATTTTAGGGCTAAATGAATGTATTATTGAAAAAAATGATAAGAAATGAAAATGAAATTTCAGCTCCATACTGTTGTAATTCCTGTGAAATGCTTAAGGGGTTAACAAACTTCCCAAATGTTGCTTTGAATTATTTGAGGGTGAAGTTTTGAAAATTGGGTGAATATGAAAATGACAGGATAGGTCATCAGTATGTGATCTATGGGGGTCCAACACCCACTCTGCACAGATCATAGGGTGCTGGAAAATGCTGGAAGACGGGCAGCTGGTGCAGTGCTGCAGTTCCCCGGAACCACCATTATGTAGAGGATGGGGCTGCTACGCCGCTCCTGTTACTTGAGTAAGGGCGGTGCTGCCTGACGACTATCAGCTTCTGGCACCCAGAAGCTGCTAGAACAGCTGTTCTGTGCAGGTCCGGGTGTTGGACTCCCACAGAACACATACTGATGACCTATCATTTGGATAAGTCATCGTTATGAAAAATCGACTTGGGCCGCAAAACCACTTTAAAGGATGATCATTTATTTATTTATTTATTTTTCCAGAAACCTTCATAAGGGCAATAGATTAAATAATTTCTAATAGGGCTGTTGAATCGGAGTCAGGACCTATTTTGGGTGGAATCAGAGTAGGAAAAACAGTTTCGGACTCCAAAATAAAATGATATATTATGCAATTATTAATATTAGAATTAATTAGATACATAGTTTGTTCCTTATTTCCATTCATACGAATTCAATCACTAGTTTTTTGATTAATTAAAGGAGCTTTACTGCCTCTGACTGACCATGGCTTTTATCTACTGTACTTATGAAGGAGCAGGAATGGTTTGCCCTACTGACTTCACAGTCCTTGTGCTATAAATGTAATTTCTATTTCAGTGACTGTAGCTGGGTCATTCGGAGAGAACTACAATTATGGAGCCAATATACACAGCTCTGCCTGTCCTACAATAAGCAGGGAGAAGTAAAAGAGGAGGTCATTAGCGACAATAAAGTAAAATATTATGTTGTGAGGCACGCCATGTATGAATCACTATAGCATCCATTAAGTCCAGGTATTTTCATGTCAACCTATGTTACCCTCATACTCCAGGAAAAACTCACAGTCTAAGTGTTCCATAGGGGGTGTCAATACTTTTGTATTTTAAAGAATGCATTATTTTTAAAGTCATTGCATGTTTACATTTTTATAAGGGGGATTCTATAATTGTAGAGTTGACTGTGCTTATCCACAGGTGTAATGTGTCCCCCCCCCCCCATCTTGCAGCCATTCAGAATGAACAGAGAGAGAGCTAAACTTGTGCAGGTCTCCCCATTCATATCTGAAAGAGCTTGGCTATTTTTTGGAATTCCCATAGAAATTAAGGAAGAGACTTGCACGTGCACAGCCATCTCTCCATTTTAAACAGCCAAGAGATGGGGATCAAGGGACCCCTGTTCTAGAAATATATGAAGGTCCCAAAGTTGCATATATATAACCTATCTTGCGGGTATGCCATATCAATGTATGAGATGGCAGTACTCCTGTGAAGTAACTTCCCTGCAGTCCAGCATTGATGTTATCGTCATAGACTTTCCCATTAATTACTGCAGCATTTTACTCATTTATCAATACAACAACTTCACTAATTGAACATTAGTGAAATCATTGACTGAGTCTGTAGAAGATGAGATTTATGATCATACCTTCTGGCCAGGGAGTGACGTACACTATATCAGTCAAGAGAAGGATATTTCTACGTACCAAAGACCACAGACTTTCACTTCTTAGTAGTCACTTCTACCCAAACCCCTTGCCATTGTTCTGATCTTTCATCTTCAAACCACTGCTCTTCTGGACAGAGCCCGACAAGATGGAGGTTTCAGTCTGACAGTTCAAGATCAGGTAGTAGAGATGGGAAGGGAAGGAAGCAGCTGCAGAGAGAGAGAGAGAGAGAGAGAGAGAGAGAGAGAGAGAGAAGTACAAAGACCCTGCCACTGGCTCTAGCAAATGTTTACTTTCCACCTCAATGTTAGATTCACCATTGCATTGCTCAGTACTGCTATATAAAGTCCCCCAAGCTGCTGCTTCTGAGAGACTACTACAGAGGGAGCAGAACACCCTCTACTATGTGTGCACAGTGTAGAGGGGGACATTATAGCATCTAGTCTCTACCAACTAGCCAGAGAAAACTTAGAGATAGAGCCTGCAGAGCTGAAAAACCACTGATAAATGCAAGATGCAAGTCATATACTGGTCAGATATAGTGTTATTTCTCCTGTACACATGCCAACTGAATCTGAAAAATCTCTTGAAATGGCAGTTGTGTCAAAAACTAACATGTTGGGAGCTTCATGCTGCCTGAACCAGGAGCATCATGAAATCTTGACAGGGCATCTTGTTACAAAAGCAATGTTTAACTCCCAAAAGCTAGAATTCAGAGAGAACATAGATTACAAGATATATGAGAACAGCTGCATGATATCTCAGCTAGATTGACAGGCCTCTCCCCAAGTTTGTATAGGCAGAGATGTATTTATCAATTTGAGCAGGAAAAAGCCAGGAGGGAAGCCACCTCTGTTTGCTCTTAAACGGTGTTGGATTTTTTTTGTTTGTTGGAGACTCCGCCGCAGAAACCTCCAGAAATCGGTGGAGAGAAAAGTCCTGCACAGGAGGTGGACAAGGCTCTGGCAATGGTAGAGAAGGAGGCCTTCAGTCCTTTCCTATTGCCCTGGAACTGTAGGAGCAAATTCTCATATTTCCTCAAAATATTTAGAGACACCTTCTAAAGTTCAAACAGTGAAATTTTTCCTCCTTAGGATCTTTAGGGTTTGGGTAAAAAAAAAAAAAAAAAAAAAAAAAGGGAGGAAGAAATTCCATTCCCTATGGAAATCAGGCACAACCTTGAGTTGAAAGGAGGCCGCTGGACATGCACAGAGCCGCTCGGAATAGAATCAAGATGGCCACCGCACATGCGCAGAGCTGCTTGTGACAGCCATCTTTATCCTATTCCTACATGAGCGGCTCGGCGCATGTCCGGCGTCCATCTTGATTCTACTCCGAGCGGCTCTGTGCATGTCCAGTGGCCATCTTGATTATATCCCATACAAGACCGTTTCTGCATATGTCCGGCGGCCATCTTGATTCTCTTCCGAGCGGCTCTGCGCATGCCTGGCAGACCAGGACATCTCAGGGGGAGTGATGCAACAGCAAAAGGTAGGAGTAGAATAACTTTTCTAAAGGCTATTCCGGCATGTGCTTAGTGCAAAATGCATATACCCAGGCTCTCTGCAGCCAGGGAAATAGCTGTTTTTAACATGATTCGCCGGAGTAATTCAGGTTGAAGCTAATTGGTTTGGGAAACTGCTGAATCGAATTTTTTCAGTAATTCGCTCATCTCTAACAACAATATAAGGAGGCTGGGAGAAAAAGACTTGGATCGTAAAGATCCCCTTCTGGCCAAAGTAATTGCCAGAAGGACGAACAACTTGAGAGTTAGGGATCTTATTGGCAGGTCCTCCATAGGTTGAAACATACTCTGGGAGAGGTCGTCAGAACTAAAATTAAGCAGCTTCCATAGAGGAGCAAGAGGTCTACTGGGAAGATTCAGATGTCTTGCAGCCACTATGAATCTCTTATTCCAGGAGCACCTAAATTTCTAATCTAAGCGGAATGTTAGGAAAATACAAAGCGCCTTGTTCTGAGCCAGAAAAACTACAAAAAGCTCGACAGACCCTCAGATAAATGTTAGAATTCACTGGCTTCTTGCTGGCTAAAAGGGTACCACCCACCATCTTCTCCGAGAGCCCTTTGCTGGCTGAATTTAGCCTCTCAAATTCCAGATTAGTTGGAAGTTCTGAACCCCGAGATGAAAGAGGGGCCCTTGCTGCAGAAGATCCTGCCTCCAAAGAAGAGGTCATGCGGGGGGGGGGGATCTACAGCTTGCAAAAGAAGCCAGAAAAAACAGGCCCTCTCTGACCAGTTGGGGGCTATGATAATGACTGCAGCCCTTTCCTCTCTGACCTTCCTCAGGGGAGGGAAAGCAAATCCTAATTCCAGACCCCAATGGTGGCAAAACATGTCCACACCCAGAGGGTGATTTAGAGGTTTCAGAGAAAAGAATCTTTCCACTTGCTGGTTAGCCTTGTTAAAGAGATATATAGTTGGGGAGCCCCAGAGATCTCAAGGAAAACATCTCTGTAAAGGCGGCACTCCCCTTGCTTGAGCCAGGATCTACTGAAAACGTCTGCTGTATAGTTGTTCACCCCACTCTGATGGACCATGGAAAGACTCTCTAGGTGTAGTTCTGAGCAACTGCAAATTGAGTTTGATAAAGTCAAAAGGGTGGAGACTTTGTTTTCCCCCTTCCTGTTTGTGTAAGACACCGTGGTAGCATTGTCGGAAGAGATCTTTACATATTTTCCCACAAGAAATAGCCCCCTCTGAATTGCAAACAACTCCGTGATATCCCAACTCTAGAGGGGGAGGATTTTTCTGCATTTATATTCCACCCCACTTCAAGGTTGTGCAGATGAGACGACATTGAACCCAGGAAAGTTAAGGTCAGTACACCAAGGTTTATTGTGCATGACCTGCACATCAACGGCATATGTGTTCTGAAGTAAGGTGCACTGACCAGGAATGCACAGACTCTCAGACTCAACTTCATTTTCTCCATATTCCAGGTGACGGATGGCTGTGAGTTAAACAGGTTTTGGACTGTAAACCACAGCTGCTTAACAGCATACTGGCAGTTTAGTGATCCCAAACCCTTCAAACTAAGCTGAGCTATTCACATTTCTGCAGATTTCTGAGCACTATTCCCCCCAGCTTGTTCTTGTGTCTGCAGAGCTTTGTCTACCGATTTGAAATCAGCCAAGTTGTTAGGGGTGTGTCTGACAATAAGCTTGGAGTCGGTTTCTCAATAGCAATCAGCAGAACTGTGAATGTGATTCTGAATTTAACTTTATGAGAAGATCAGAAGAATGTCAGATTGGGGTCAAACTGATTCTGGATTTAGAGTGCACAGTCTAAGGCTAAGTTCACATCTGCGTCAGAGTCTCCGCCACAGAAACTGCCAGAAATCGGTGGAGAGAATAGTCCTGCACAGAGGACTTTTCTCTCCACTGGATTTAGTATAAAAACGGCAGACACCCAGAGGACCCCATTATAGTCTATGAGGTCCACGAGTCACCTCTGTTTTGGCGGTCTGGCTCTGTCCAAGTCTCACGGCAGACCTGAATGATGGAGAACCGTGTAAGATTTGAACCTAATCTAAGACAGAAACCAATTATCACTAGTCAACAGGGTCAATCTGAGGAGTGGAGCAACAGAGAACATGTTGACTTGTATAAACAATATTGGTGAATATATAGTAAAACCACAAGCAGAGAAGTACAAACTATTAAAAAAAAAATCAAAGTATAGTTTATTAGTTTTGCCAACAAGGTGTTCTCAAGACACAAAACTCACAAAAGGACAATCTGCTGCCATGAATATGGCAACTGCCGTGATGCATCCCATATTACAGTACAAGCCTCTAAACCAGGTCTGCACATATTTGATTTTAGTTTGTAACTTGTAGAGGACCAAACTATAGGTATAAGTGAAGCGGAGCGACAGGTGACCATCACCACCAT
This sequence comes from Leptodactylus fallax, assembly GCA_947044405.1. Taxonomy (NCBI): domain Eukaryota; kingdom Metazoa; phylum Chordata; class Amphibia; order Anura; family Leptodactylidae; genus Leptodactylus; species Leptodactylus fallax. The sequence goes on along the minus strand of CAMRHE010000344.1, from coordinate 1,376,098 downwards.
GTAGCCCATAAATTCTATGCACTATGCATATCATTTAGGCTTTCTCGATATAACTACTGTGTCTTCATTGTGTCATTTGAGTGAAAATCACCATGATATAGTTTTATTGTATAGAAATGAGATAAGTCAAAAGTGTGACTGAGGGAGAGATACTCACTGTCCCCCAAATTTGGATGGGCACTCATGGTGAATAGGACATACTTCTATGCATGAAACTTGCTAATTTGCATAAAAAATTGAGTTACCTATCCTGAGGCCAGAGCTACACGACAGGCTTCAGAGCTGAAATCAGCATTTATTTTCTGTATGTTCGCACAAAGGTTGTTCTGGTGATTTTCATTCTGGCAAGGGTAATTTTTTACAAGTACTGTACAATCATCTGCTACAGGACAAACTCACCATCACCCCCTTCATATTATAGAAGTTCTTTCTAGTAACAGCCAACTGATAAGTGAATGCAGCTCTGGAGTGACTGGATGTCTCATTCTGACTTAATTATGTACCCCAACACAAGTGTGTACAATTGTCAGCCTGCTGCAGAGAATACCAATTGTGCTCTTACCCTCACATGCTCCAGTTGTGTTGTCAAACTTGTAGAATCCATTGCTGCTGCTTGGAAGAGGAAGCCTGTCCCAGTGCTTTGGAAATAAATAGATGAAGACTTTAAAAGGAGTTTGTCAGGTCTAAAATTCCTTCCGAACCAACAACAGTTCAGCCTGTATGAACCAAATACTGAAGCAGACTGTATAGCCACAAAAAGACTATTATATCTACAAAGCTTCATCGGTTTGCGGTCACAAAGATCAGTTTCTGCTCCTATTAAGCGGTCCCTACAGGACATGAGTTTAGGAGGTATTTTTGGCCTGACAAACTCCATTTGCAGAACTTTTCACTAGAAAATGAGGGACTTCATTAGGACTGGACGGCACTTTTCACCATGTACAGATAAAATTATGCTACAATATGGTTATTGATTAGCTTGTGAGGACCTGGGTATGTGGGACAGAAGCAAAGCAATAGGGCTACTAGTGGTGATACAGTATCTTCCTATATAATGAAGCCTGTTCATTGTGACAACCTGGGCCACCTCTGGACCGTTTTGGAGCCATATATTAAAACAGAATTCAGGGCAATACCAAAAATTTGGGGTCTGCTATATGGGGTGTGACCCCCTACCTACCAAATAGCTTTGCAGTACAAACCTTGTTTTAATTTTTCAGGCATCAGGCATATGGAAGAAGTCTCTCTATGGAGTACCCAAAGCATCTATGCATTACATGGAGAGTCCATTGATTTTAATAGGCACCATGTATTTTCTGTTTCTCTTGAGGTGGTACGGCAAGGAACCAAACACTTTCCACCACATATCACTAAAGTACAGCTGATAAATAGGGATCCCAGTAATAACATTTTTTAGACAAGTGAATTTTCTTCCCAGTATAAGTCATTCCCAGTATAATGACAGGTGAGCAACTGCAAAGAATACGGTGCAAAATGCAATTTAAAAAAGGTCATATGTACAGTGTGCAATTTACATTATTTAAATAGGATATTAGATAACGGACACTTAAGATGAAAAGCCAGCAAGACTCAAGTGTAGAAGCATTTAGTCAGCAGATCAGCTTAAAAGAGGAATGTTCCGAAGCTTCCCTTCCCATTGCGCTTAAACTGGTTATCAGCGATAGAAACAAACATCTCCTGAGACATGATCTGCTCATCATCAGCCTTAGTAATCCCTAAGGTGCTGAGTCTTTTCTTGTGGATTATGGTCTTTCTCCGGGAGTTTGCAGTTAATTCAGACACAATAGCCTGGTTTCCATCTACCTCTTCACTGGCAATGCAATAGTCACTTGGACTGTGCTCTGTGTCTTCAGCAATGTCAGAATTGCCTATTAGCACTGGCTCGGAGGAGGCTGGGGTGCAGTTATCCTCAGCAGTGACATCATCTTCTGGTTGCACCATCTCATCAGTTTCCAGCAACATCTCGTCTGACGTTCCTTTAACTTCTGCCACATTAGTATCCAAACTGTTAGCTGGGGAAAGGGACATTAAAACTAGTTACTGTTCATGTAGGGCAGACAATATCCACATGGCATTTACATAGTTTCCTATCTTATGGGATCATAATAAAGTGGCTGTACGAGATTAAATAAGGAAGGCTCAGCACAATGCCTCTGTGGATAGTGCTGTTGCCTTACAGCACTGGAGTCCTGGGTTTGAATCCATACAAGATCAACATTTGTATGGGTTTTCTCCGGACATCCCGGTTCCTTCCACTCTCCAAAGACATTCTGATAGGAAATTTAGATTGTAAGCCCTATTGGAGACAGTGAGTGATGGCAATAGCTGCTAAAGATATTGGTGCTGTATAAGCAAATTAAATAAATAGGATCTGCATTTTCTTCTTCTGCAGAAACAACCTCTCTTGTCAATGGGCTGTGTCAGGTATCACAATTCAGACACATTCACTTGAACTGTGATGCCAGATGCAGCCAATAGACCAGAAAAGGCACCATTTAGGGAGAGGGAGAGAAAAAATATACATACATAAAATAAATTTTTTAATGGGGGTTTTATATAAAATAAAGTGTAAATCAAAGAATAGATGAAAAGTCCTACAACTTTCTAATTTACTTCCAATTTCAAAATTACAAGTTTTTAGATTCATGTTTGCTGCCAGTGAATGGGCACACTCTAGATCTGGATCTGGATCATAGAACATTGCCTAAACAGCCTAGACTCTCTAGAGAGATACACTGTAGAAAACAGATTTGTGCAGCTGCTGCTGATATATTAGTCTCACTAATACGTGTCGCTGTATTCACACTACAGAGTTTTGTCTGGGAAACACTGACCGTGAACAGATTATTTTGCCATATTGAACATGGCTGTGTGAAATGCAACTCACCACATTATAGCGAGTTCTGATAGAATGAACTCCCTGTACGGCAATATCAGAACAGTGCTGTACTAACATAAGCTGCCAGCTCAGCATTGTAGCGACCTTGCCTTTGGGGAGCTCACTTTATCTTAACTCATTATGCAGGGTGTTCCATTTCACACTACTATGTTCAGTATGGGAAATACGACCGGCACACAGATGTGTGAACATAGTTTTTGGTATATGCTGAATACAATTGTATCAACTTCTCTGCAGAGAGCAGAACTAGACAGCCCGTTTGTGAACGGCAGCGCTCTTGTTCTGTTGTAATTAATAATATACTGATCAGTCTGAAGGTGGCCCCCTCACCTACCAAAAAAACCACTTATCTTTCACTTTTTTTTTTTTTTTTTTTAACAAAGAAAAGCCACAAACTTGAGTGCTAATATGCTACACAAGTGAAGTAAACTGCTAAAATTCAACCCAAAATGTATTAGAAAATTGAAGAACTTTTAATCTATACAGTTTTACTTACTGATAACCAGAAAACAACCCCCTATAAACCCTTCCTGCTGATGTATGGTTTTTGACTCCCCACCTTCCGAAAGCCATAACTTTATTTTTCTGGGGGCTTGATTTTTGTGGGACAAAATTGTACAACTTCGCAATGGTACCATTTAGTAATCTGTACAATGTACTGGGAAGCTGGAAAAAAAAATTCAGAATGAGGTGGAATTGGACAAAATATGTATTTGCATGACTTTCTTATGGGCTCTGTTTTTACGGCATTCACTGTGCTGCCAAAATGACAGGTCACCTGTATTTTATGGGTCGATATAATTCTGGAGATGCCAAATTTGTATTGATTATATATTTATTTTTAAAGTTTTAACCCCTTAAAAAAAAAAAAGATTATAATTATTTTAACAACAACAATTTATATCATCTATCTTCTAGGTAAAGGGGGGGGGGGGGGGGGTGATTAAAATTTCTTTTTTTTTTTTTACTTTTATTTTTAGACCCCCTAGGGGTCTTGTTTGATGCAATACAGTGGAGACCCGGTGGATATGGCAGCCACTTAGCTCCTGAGGGGCAGCCATATTTAAATACCCAATGGAAAGGGCTAAATGGAATGTATTGTCATGCTTACTTTTTAAGTTTAAAAAATGTAGTGAAATAGATCTTTAATAGCTTTTCATTTTTCTTATTGTACATTTTTCTATTCTATTTTCTGTATGTATTTATGGGGGCTGCCATCTTCCGTGAGCTTCTTCTCTGCTCTTTTAACAGTGTTTAGAAATGTGCACTCATAGCCATAGGTGTTAGTCTGGAGATAACTCACTGAGGTCTACGGGAGAGTTTTCTACATATTCTGTGCAGAGAGGGCTTGTTGAAAATTTGTGACATCTATTGTCTGTAGTGGATGCAATAATGGATCACAGGTGTCCTTTCTTTATTGTAATTTTGTCTGTGTTGCAAATGTGATGAATGCTACAAAGAAATCCATACATAATTGTCAAGTATCAGACTATTAGGCTCAGTTGTCTGAGTGAAAATTGCAGGATTTAGGGTTTTAGTTTTTAAATATAGTGGTCATGAAAAAAAAAAAAAATCTTAAAAGATAAGTTTTACATAAAAACAAATTAGAAAGTAGGTCATTTTTTCAGGTAACTTTTCCTTTAAGCCTTTCTTCCAATTTCACTGAAAGCCAATTGAATTACGAATCTGTTTTGAGAGAAGGACTCAGCCTTTAAACACATTAACAAAAAATGAAAATGTACAAACTCTAGGTCCAATCTGGCCTGGGAGCCAATGTGTGTCCATGTAAGCATGTATCCCTTCAGTACAGACCTATAGAGAATGTAGTGCATTTAAGATGATGCAAATTCTACTGATATTTAGTTCTATGAACCAGTAATGGTGTAGTCACATATAGATAAAGCACAACAGGGTACAGTGCAGTTTAAAATACCTCCAATGTGACATTTGCGTACATTGTGATAAGTTACCATTCTGCAGGCATGTGGCATAAGCACCAAGATAAAAGAAAAGCTTTGTTTTAGCATGCTGAATAAAAGTAAGCATGTGGAACTCACCTTCCTGTACAGTCTCTGACCTCTGTGCATTCAGTACATTCCCTGGCTTCACCAGCACAACAGCATAACCTTCATTGTTATGGATGATGTTATTTTCAAGAGTGATTTTAGGAAGGTCATGCACCTCATCGATAAAGTCCTGAAAAATAAGAATATCAGGATCAAGCAGAGTGTGATAAATAAATAAACCCAGCCCATCTCATCACCCTGACCAGGTGCTAAACACCCATTCACCATGAAGGGCACCCATGTCATGCAGATGAAATGCTGCAGGCACTGGGAACTTTGCGGCAATAGCCATTCATTTTGGCGGCTTAAAATGGTCACCAACTTTAAAAAAAAAACAAAAACATTGCATGAATCAATAGAGGTGGTAATACCAGTAAAATACTTTCTCCTCTTATCAGGTTTCCCACCCTTGTCTCTATTAATCTAATTTTTACTGTGAAAGTCACTGCATCACCATATCTATCTTGAGACAGACTATGGGTCACATGACTCAGATTATACATGTCTATGGCAGTCTAAGGAGAGGGACTAGGAGTAAGCAGAGGGACAGATATATCAGCACAAACACAAATTTAGTGTGATGTGGGAACTATATAGAGCTTTCTATCACAGCCAAATACACTTTATTCACATCAGTACAGTTCAGTACTTCTCTATATCTCCTACATGGTCTTGTGGCTGTTTCAGCGAGAGAGTGCGACACACGCTCACACTAAAAGTACAATTTCCTCTACTCTGTTTTCCCATGTATGGCAGCTAGTGTGCACCTACCAGCTCAGAGAGAAATGCAAACTACAGATCAAGCGAAAATTTAGTCATAATGGTCAAAATGGTTATTTCCCCATGTACACACACTATACTATTGATCTATGCAATTTTTTTTTTTTTTTTTTTAAACAAAGAAGGAAGAAGAAGAAAATGAGCAGATTGTATGTATATAGAAGTAAAAATTTTGGGGACTAATATACAATACCTTGATAAGAATCCCATCTCTGCAGTGGTGAATGCCGTTGTCAATCAGGGTGCAGTTACTTCCAGGATAGATCTCCACCCCAGCACCCTAGATCAAACATGGACATAGTGAACATGCGTTATGGATGGGACAGAATGTGTGAGTAGCTATGTAATCCAGTGATAACTTAACCATTTAGAGGAATTCACATTTTAAAAAAGGGCTTACGTCGAGGGGGCAACTTTGTCTGTATACAGGTCCCCTGGCTGATATCACCAGCATTGTTTCATTTGCTGCAGCCAATCACAGGCCTCAGAGGTGACCTCTTCACAAATGGTCCATTAATACGGTGAAGAGATGACCACAGAGGACTGCAATTGGCTGCAGAGGTTACCTAGCACAAACAGCCCAAGTACAGTATACAGACGAATGGAGCTGCCAGTGCTGGAAACAGAAGACCAGGGATAGGAGAATGAGTTTATTATGTTTATGGGTCCCTCAGCAGCAGTATTAAACAATAAAATTATTTAATACCGTCAGACAGATCCTTTAATTTAAAGGAGCACTCTATTCAAAACTAAAATTACTCCACGTGATCTATTAAAGGACCACTAGATCTAGAATTGGGAAAAAAAAAAAAGGAAGAAGAATAAATGTAATAGGGACTGCTGAACAATAAATTAATGTAACAATATAAAATATCAAACAAATCTCCTAGATCCAGAGCTTGCCCGATTAGCCATGCAGACTTTTGAGAAAGCTGGGTAACAGCACATTGTACTATAATTAGGAATACTGAATGCTATATTTACCTACATAAATCTACCTCCTTATGCTATCATAGAAACTGCTGAATACTAAATATACCTAAATAAATCCCCCTGCCTGCTCCAAATCGTACCAACTCTTGCTAGATTTTTCTTTCAGGGTTTTAGAAAAGCTGGGTAGCATAACATGTGTAGTTGAGATATGGAATACTGAATACATTTATCCAAATAACAGTTTGTTACGGACAATTGAGTGTTTTATATTTTTTTGAATACTCTATATGGGAAATGTAGCATTTTATGGTGTCAGCCATTTCTTACAGCTGGGTGACATTACTATGACATAATAATATGCCACGGTGAGGAAAGTTAGCCTGCTCCATGACATATTATGCCATGGTATGGGAAGGGGTTAAGGAACCCCATACATCAGTCTTTCACCCGTTTTTTATTTTGCTTCTATCTGTATGTATAACACTTTAGCCATTGCATAATAACAATGGGAATCAAGCTTTAACAAGTATTTTTACTATGGAAAACAATGTACCACTCATGGAGGTAGAAGAATTCATGAATGATGAAATTACATGCACTATCCCACGTTCTCCACAGGGAAGTATACAAACTCCTATCACAGTCACTGATGAGGATTAGACAGGCTCTTGTCACACTGTTATAATTAAGATGACAGCTCAGCCTATTTGATTATATATTTATAGCCTTTTAGCTTATCTAGGAGAATAAGTGTCACCATTTCGATAACCTCCCTTGGCAAAATCATGCAGCATTACATTAAATGGTGTCACTGTCATTATTTTACCTTTGCTCCATACAAGTCGCAATACTTCATCAATAATTCAGCAGACTTCTTTACTGTAATCCCAGTTGTGTCACACTGTAACACACAGTTCTCTAGCTCAGTCTTACCACCAAGGACACCTAAACAACACAAAGAAAGAAGAATTAGCCCAAACTGAGGGAAGAGGCCAAGGGTACGTGGGAAAGAAACCAAATTAAAGTGTATCCAAGGGTGGTGTCATACAATGTTCTTTTCAACATTGTAGCGGTACTCCTGATTGGGGTCACTGATGTTTTCACTTATATGAAGTACACTGAATGATTATGGACTTTTTAACCAGTCACTGGCCTTGTGGTTTTGCTAGTTACTACGTGGCCTGTAACAAGGAAAAGCCCAGAGTCAGTGTTTCACTTGCATGAAAGCACACGCGGACACAGGCCCAGAGTGCAGCTATAGTGCAAAAATCATCATGTGCCACTATCTTTACCATTCACATAACTTTTCAGGATAAGCCATCGTGTTTGTATAGGAGTCACTATATGACTGGTATCGCTTGGTTTCCATGGACTGACTTTATGCCGAGGTTATTATACACAAGCAGAGCTGAATTGTAAGGCATAGGAGAGGAACAGAGCAAAAGACAGCCTCCGATGAGACTGTAGGCGGATTTCAGACTACTTTTCACTTGTTAGAGATGTACCCTATAGCACCCAGTGCCAGGTTGGTAAGTAATAACTTTCCGATCACAAAACCACACCTGTGCTTCAGTTATTAGAAATAAATATGTGAACCGATCACAGTACTTATCTGAGGTTCCATGAACTTACTGACTATGCCTTCCACCGCATTGTGCTGAATAAGCTTCAAGTTTGAGATTTTTACATGGAGAGCACAGCATTCCACAAACTTGTCTCCTTTCCCTTTCTTTTCAATGATGATGTCATCTGGCATGCCATAGCCTGGATGGAGAGAAAAGGTAGATTCAAAAAGTGCATGTACAAAAACACAAACTAATAATCAAAAATATCTCTCTCAGACTGGTCTGCATTGGCCAAGGAACTGATTCCATAAGATCTCTCAAGGAGTCCTGTGGTATCTGGCAACAAGACGTTAGCAGAAAATCTGGAATGTTTCAAAATAGATAAGATTTGGTTTTTGCAGAATATTCTACAGAGGCTCCAATTGAGGTTTGGGGAATTTGGCAGCCAAGTCAACAACTGGAACTCAATTTCTTCAAAATGTTTCTACACATTTTTCCAGTATGATTGGGTGCATGAATTTCCCCATGGTGGGACTATTAAAGGATGATTATTATTAATATTATTATTATTACCCTGCTGAAAGATGCTACTCCCATTAGTTGCCATAGAGATGTATACATTTGGACTACATGTATGGGTATATGGTACAGAGGTACATAAGCTGACCCAAAATCTGGCACAGGTATTTCTGGTTCGTTTGTAAAAGACACAATAATGCTCTCTGCTGTCAGGTCAGCAATCCTGGGCTGTGGCAGAAATGTGTGGACCGCCCACCTAACAGCGTATAATTGTGCTGTCGCTGAGAGTAACTAGTCCCTAACAATTTCTTAGCAATAGAGAAAAATTTCAATTGCGCTGTAATCATTGCAGTATCAGCTTTTCAAGGATGCAGAATTGAAGTTGGAAATTGTGAAAGGTCCTCTTTAGAATACAGTATCACCCAACATCAGCCACAATTTCTGACTGTCTAAATTTACCTGGTCTTTTAGTAAATGTGGGCCATACTGTAAAACAGAACATCATTTATCAGACCAGGTCACCTTCTTTCATTGCTCCACTGTCCAGTTCTGACTTACATACCCAATGTAGATGCTTACGGCAGTGGACAGGGGTTAGCATAGTTGCACTGTTCATGCTGATTGCTCAGCAAACTCCAAATGCACAGTGTTCTGATATCTTTACTAGCATAACCAGCATTAACTTTTTCAGATATATGTCCTTCAGTAGCTCTTCTGTGGACTAGCCTTCAGCCCCGAAACTCCCACGACTAAGCCTTTGCACTTATGTCATCAGTTGTTCAGCCTTCAAGCAAACTTGGTACTTACAAAGCAATACGCACAAGTAACACCCAACAAATCCAACTGACCACTTTTCCCACTTCCAAAGTTTTAGCTGATGGTTTCTGGGACACAACAAAATCCACAGCCCCTTTCAGCTGCACTCATATTTTTAAGATAAAGCTGATGGCATACACAGAAATGAAAAGGAGCTCTGACAGCTTCAACCATATGCCATAGACCTCTAGTGCATAATCGTTCTAGCACCACCTGCTAGTGATTGTTGGGGGTCTCTGCCCATACATTCACACAAATAACCTCATCTGACATGTCTCGATATGCTATTAGATGATGGTGTGGGTGCCTATACTAGTAAAGCTCTAATATCTCCCTATAAATCTATCTTGCTGATAAATGCAAATATGTCATCTTACCCCCATCACCCCATCACTAAAAGGACAGTCTATGGTGAGTCTGGTTTGCTGTTAAGGATACACTGACCCTTCCCTAATTTCTCAGCCCTATGCATAGAGGTATAACCAGTGCTTACAAAGAAGCTACCATAGAGAATTACCTTCTATCCGTAGAGAGTCGGCTATGCAAATCTGACTGTATACAAAGTATTGGCCAGGACAGACCAAAACCAAATCTCCATCAAAGCATGCATTCACAGCCTCCAGGATATCCTTATGGAACTGAGAAAAGAACAAGACAATATTGATTTTTAGTACTATGGAGGAAACTGTATCTGCTGATTTGTATCAGCATCTGGCAACAGAACCTAAGAGAACAGGGAGCCACATCTGAGTCCAGGGAAGGAGAATAAATCTGTTTTGACACCTCCCCTGGGCCTCCACTTATTATACTCTGGGGTCTGAAGAGACCCCACAATATAATAGTAGCTTGTGACTGACAAACCCCAAAAATTTCAGGTTCAGCTGAACCTGAAATTTTTGTAAAATTTTTTGGGGCCACTATGGGATACTATACTGTGTGGAGGGGCCACTATGGAACATGCTGAGGTTGTATTAGTATTACTGTCAGGCACATGGGGTTATTCAGTTTTAGTAACTCCATGTAAATGACATTGATAGCAATTAACCCCATCATGTACCCTCCTCCTCATTTGAATAAAGAGGAAGAGTGCTTTTTCTACACATCCCTGGGGCTCTGAATCTTAAAGGTATGGTTCTTATTCTGTTAACAGCATCTACAGCACTATGGGAGCGGTTTAAAGTACCTGAAGGCAGTAATCGACTCCCTTTAACTCCTGTGTGCCTCACATAAAAAGTTTACTAATGTGAGGCATATAGAGGTACTAATAAAAGACAACCATGTCTCATATATTACCAACCTTTTTGTGAGGCACACAGGGGTTAATGTGAGGTACATGATGGGGTTAATTGCTATTAATGTGAGGCACATGAAGTTACTAAATTGTAGGGTGGTGATACACTATGTACAAGCATCCAGCCCCTGGGCGTCAGCGCTTTCACTTTGGGGTAAGAATGATTAATTTTAGCTGCATTTAATTATATCCAGCTGAAGTTAATCAGTGTTTAAAGCTATGTTCACACAAAAAAATGCAGGCAGATTTCCTATAAAAATGCATGCATTTTTGTTTAAAAACAGACCATGTAAATGCAGCTTTACATTGAAGTGAAAGTACCAGTGGCCTAGGACTAAGGCCACACGGTGCTCCTGGACTCACACATTTACCACTAATTGAGGGCTGCACATGTACTTTCATTGCTAGCAGTAAACACATGCGTCCAGAAGCATCTTGTGGCAGCACTTCTGTGTTATGGTTTGTGCTATATGTCTTTACTATAGGGGTCGTCAGTCTTACAATTATTGCACGGCACGCCAAGTACCTAATCTTTGATTTTATTTAAATCAGCACACCATACAAAAAAGTTTGTCTACCCAACATATGCTGTAAAGTGTACATCTTACATGGATCATATAATAGCATAGGCAAGCAAAGGAAAGTTAAAGAGGACATGTAAAAGTTAAGGTAGGAGGCCTAGGGGCCATCCAGCACAGAGCGATCACCTTCCTGGCCATAAAAAAAAAACAAAAACAAAAAAACACTTCACAGGAAAATTCTCTGGTGATGGAACCAAAATTCCTCATCCACCACTCCAAAAAGACATATCAAGGGGGTGGGCAACTCAAGTAATTGGGATAGGCAGTGGGCCAACTTTAGACCTAAAAACTGGAAATGGTACGGCAGGACCAAATCATGTGCTAGAAGTCAGAGTTCTCAAAAGTACACCTTGGACGATTCAAAGAAGGTGTGATGGCCATCTTGTGCAGTCTCACAGAAGTCAAGTAAGTACGGTGGGTAATATACAACTGGATGAGTTAGTTATTAGCTGCAGGAGAGACCTTAGTGTGGGAGGACAGCATAGCATCCTGGGTGTTATTGGTTAGCTGTGGGATATCATTCAGCTATTCAGATTTAGCCCTAGAGGTGAGGAGGTTTCCAGAGCCCTGCTGGAGACCCCCATAAACAGTCGATACACTATTAGGGTTATCATGATCAGTGATGAGTTTAAAGCATAACTAAATTTTCGGACAACTTTTGATTTTCTGACAGCTTTTGTGTCATTAATACATTTTGTAATAAACTTTATTAATAAATTTTGCCTCCTTTCTGTGAAATCCTGCACTTTTGTTTTACTCTTTCCTTTGATTCTCTACTGAGCACTGTCCCTCTTTGAAATGATACCAAAAGCAAGAATGTACGTTTTATAATGCTTAAATATGACTGAAGTGATCCTCCCCCAGGGAACAGCTCTCAATAGAGAAGCAAGGGAAAGGTGCAGGATTTCACAGAAATGAGTCAAAATTTGTTAATATAGCATATTGCAAAATGTATTAGATGTCACAAATACTGCCAGAAAAAAAAAACTTTAAAGTTGTCCTAGAAGGGCTTGTCATAGCTGTAGATAGTGGTAGAAAGCACAATGGGGGATAGAATACTTTCCCTACAGTAGCTGAAAAGTGCAACAACCATCTCAGTCAATAAGATGAGCCAACCGGGTCCTAAAGAGGACCAGAACTCCCAACCAGGAAAGTTACATAGTTCAGCCAGAATTCGGCTGTGCCATAGTGAAAAGCAAGTTAGGAGGCTTTCAACACTATACAGTTTCTTTTGATGACAACACAGCTAGCTAGCCAGGAGATGTAACAGGGTGGTATGGATCCCCATCGACCTCAAGCCACCCTCCAAGTACAGTCATGGCCAAAAGTTTTGAGAATGACACAAATATTATATTTTCACATGATCTGCTGCCCTCTGGTTTTTATGTGTGTTTGTCAGATGTTTTTATCACATACAGAAATATAATTGCATTCATATTATGAGTAACAGAAGCTTATATTGACAGTTAGAATGAGTTAATGCAGCAAGTCAATATTTGCAGTGTTGACCCTTCTTCTTCAGGACCTCTGCAATTCTCCCTGGCATGCTCTCAATCAACTTCTGGACCAAATCCTGACTGATAGCAGTCCATTCTTGCAGAATCAATGCTTTAATTTTGTCTGAATTTGTTGGTTTTTGTTTGTCCACCCGTCTCTTGATGATTGACCACAAGTTCTCAATGGGATTAAGATCTGGGGAGTTTCCAGGCCATTGACCCAAAATCTCTATGTTTTGTTCCCTGAGCCATTTAGTTATCACCTTTGCTTTATGGCAAGGTGCTCCATCATGCTGGAAAAGGCATTGTTGAGCGCCAAACTGCTCTTGGACGGTTGGGAGAAGTTGCTCTTGGAGGACATTCTGGTACCATTCTTTATTCATGGCTGTGTTTTTAGGCAAGACTGTGAGAGAGCCGATTCCCTTGGCTGAGAAGCAACCCCACACATGAATGGTTTCAGGATGCTTTACAGTTGGCATGAGACAAGACTGGTGGTAGCGCTCACCTCTTCTTCTCCGAATAAGCTGTTTTCCAGATGTTCCAAACAATCGAAAAGGGGATTCATCAGAGAAAATGACTTTACCCCAGTCCTCAGCAGTCCACTCCCTGTACCTTTTGCAGAATATCAGTCTGTCCCTGATGTTTTTTCTGGAGAGAAGTGGCTTCTTTGCTGCCCTCCTTGAGACCAGGCCTTGCTCCAAGAGTCTCCGCCTCACAGTGCGTGCAGATGCACTCACACCTGCCTGCTGCCATTCCTCAGCAAGCTCTGCACTGCTGGTAGCCCGATCCCGCAGCTGAAACACTTTTAAGAGACGGCCCTGCCGCTTGCTGGTCTTTCTTGGGCGCCCTGGAGCCTTTTTGGCACCAATGGAATCTCTCTCCTTGAAGTTCTTGATGATGCGATAGATTGTTGACTGAGGTGCAATCTTTCTAGCTGCAATACTCTTCCCAGTTAGGCCATTTTTGTGCAGTGCAATGATGACTGCACGTGTTTCTTTAGAGATAACCATGGTTAACAGAAGAGAAACAATGATGGCAAGCACCAGCCTCCTTTTAAAGTGTCCAGTGGTGTCATTCTTACTTAATCATGACAGATTGATCTCCAGCCCTGTCCTCATCAACACCCACACCTGTGTTAATGGAGCAATCACTGAAACGATGTTAGGTGGTCCTTTTAAGGCAGGGCTGCAATGATGTTGAAATGTGTTTTGGGGGATAAAGTTCATTTTCTAGGCAAATATTGACTTTGCAAGTAATTGCTGTTAAGCTGATCACTCTTTATAACATTCTGGAGTATATGCAAATTGCCATTAGAAAAACTGAAGCAGTAGACTTTGTAAAAATTAATATTTGCATCATTCTCATAACTTTTGGCCATGACTGTATACCAGCAACTCAGGTGATCACCTCAGCACAAGCTCCTCACTAGAGTAGTCAGTTTAATAAAAGAGCACAATAGATGTAGTTGAAAGGCTAAGTAGTAATGGATTAAAAAATATATATATATATATATATATATATATATATATATATATATATATATGAGCTCCCCTGTTCTTTAGGCCTTCTAAGGACAGCATTACTAAGCTTAACTCTAGTAGAGGCCCACAGGAAGGAGACTAAGAGGGAGTTGAGGGCAGTAAAGGATTTCGGGACAAGAATCCAAGAGTGACGGACAGTGTACGAAAATTTGGGAAGAACTAACATTTTAACCAGATGTACTAAACCTGCTACTGAGGCAGCTTAGGCCATAATCACAGTTTGTCTCTCACTCAGCTCAGGAGAAGATAATAAGGGCAGTAAATTGAGAGGGTAAGGGAGCAATAATAATACCCAGATGGGGTAAACCTTTGGACGCCAAGTCTGGCTTGGCACAGTCTAGGGAATATACCACCAAATTATCCCAGTCCAGAATATAGACCAAAGTCTGCAGGTGACAATGGCTGCATGAAGGGAGGGGCCTGTATCTCTTAAGAACAATATCAAATCACCTGTAAAGAGTGCAAGTTTGGAGGTCCTATCCCAGCAGTTGAAACCTGCAACCTCTGGAGAGGCCATCAGTCATATAACCAGCATATCAATGGCGAAGGCAAATAAGGCTGGTGAAACTGGGCAGCCCCTGATGGGTACGAGTAAAGTGGGTGCAACAAGCCCCTCCCATTGACCCTAGGTGAGGCATAGAGTAGGTGAACCAAATTGTGAAACTGAAGCCCGACTGGGAGTTTTATGTCATATAGGTCAACATTTTGCTGGGCTGGTTACCTAGGTGAAAAAAACAAACCCTGCTAACAAAAGAATTTGTTATGTTTTGCTTTGATAGCAATGAGCTGGGTATAGGACCGCTATAGGCACCTCCACTTGTTAACCCTTTCCGCCGTACTATTAAGATGGAATTTGGGTGTTTAGATATGGAAGCAGCCATTATACTCGAATGTAATGCCTGCTCCAATCGGGGATCAATACCTTCGTTATGTGCCAAAAACTGAAAAAAAGGGCCTACCTCAGGCCTGAATAGGTATATAGCGATTTACTCATACAATTGCAGCCTATGACGCAAGCGATCTAAAGAAAGTTCTTTACAAAGTTCTAAATATCACAGGTTCAAGTCACCTAAAGGGCTTGAACCTTTAAAAATAAATTCAAATGACCCCTCTTTCCCTAAATCTAGGGATACATAAAATTAAAAAAAAAAAAAAAAAAAAAAACTGTGCATCCCCATGTCTGAATTTTTTTTCCAGCTTCCCAGTACATGGTTTGGAATATTACATTGTACCCACTACAACGTACAAAAGTCCCACAAAAGGTAAGTGCTCATATGGCTCTGTGAATAGAAAAAATAATTTTTTTTTAAAGTTATGGTTCTTGGAAGGCAGGGAGTCAAATAAAAATCAAAAAAGATGCCTGTGGTGGGAAGGGGCTCTGGAGAAGGAGCAGCAACATAAATAAGCTCCATAGACTGTAGTTTCCACGCTGCCGTCCCCTCTGACTCCCTAGTCTGGCACTTAATAAAAGATACTGTAGATCATGGCACCTTAGTGGTGTCAAGGGGAGATGGATTCACATTACAGAATACCTCCAGTTGGTGTTTGATACTATCTTGTTCAGGAAATTGGATGAACAAAAAAAGAACGAAAGCAATATCCACTTCAAGCAGCACAGGATTATATTATATTATATTATATATATATATATATATATATATATATATATATTTTTTTTTTTTTTTAAAGAGAAACTATGAAAATATGATCCTACAGAGAATAAGGGGCCAGTAAATGCAAAACTATAGCCTAACCTCCAGAGTGCAGTCACACAGATATATGAAGTTTTTTTGTTAAATTGGAATCTAACCTGAATTTCCTGATTCTGGTCACAGGATTCTGGCTCCAGGCGCTCTCTTGTCAAACATGCCAACGTCTCTATGGACATACTTGTAGATACAACATGAATGACCCTTCCTCCCACAGGCCGGGGTCCTTTCTTTTTCAAGCTACATGATCCTGGACTTTTCTGATAACAGAAGAGATACCTGCAAAAACAGAAGTGGCCACCATAAGTTTGTGTGCCCCACTGACATGGCAGTCAAGCCAGTAGGTGGAACCACTGATGATTTAGCACACCCAAATACCTTAAGAGAGGGTTCTCAATTAGTTTAAGCTTCCTCTTCAAATTCTCCAACTCGCCATCCATCTTCATGCCTTCTACCATAGACACATTGTCCAATTCACAGTCAGATTCAGAGTCCCTATTGGACAATGTGTTTCGGAGGTTGCTGAACTGAGAGTATACTTGCTCACAGCGAGTAAGGATGGTATGATATTCAGACACTAGCTCTGATGGGATACGCTCCTCCAGAATGTCATAATGTCTATTAAAAAAATAAATTAAAAAAAAGGGAGGATGCTTAAGTTGTTATACACACAGATAACCCTGTCCCATCCAACACCCTACTGCACAGTCCTTACAGGCGTAAACGTGGTTCAGCACATCTTGTAAAATAATCAAAATAATCTTCTTCCTCTTCATCCCAGGAACGCCAGATGTTCTGGTAGAAGAATCTGTAAAGGACATATCACATATACAGATTGACATGGACGTAAGCATGCAGCTAATCTTTCACTTATGCTGGCTGTAAAAACAATGCCCTAATATAAAACCAGAGGAATCCAATAATAGAGAAAGGAAATTATAAGGTATAAAAGGGTTTTCCTCACTATTGATATTTAACCCCCATGTACAGGACAGGTGATTACTAGAGGCCCAACCACTGGGACCCCAGCAATCCTAATAATGGGCCTGCAAGCGACCCATGTGAATGAAGCACTGTTGTGCACCCTTCTCATGAACAAGGGGGGCACCAGCTGTCAAAGACCCAGCAATTAGACACTTGTTCCCTATCCTGTGGTTAAGGGATAAATGTCAGAAAGAAAACCGCTTTAAGCCAAATGGGGAAATGCAGCTATAAACATTGTAAAAAACAAAAAAAAAAAAACCACAGTGAAAATGCAGCATAAAACAATCACAAAAATGCTTGCATTTCTGCCCCCATCTGCAGTTTATATCACTTCTACTGGAGAAAATATCAGCATTAGAAGTATTCCATCTGATATATCTGCGATTTAGCACTGCATACGTATCAAATGACAAAAACCTGCACGCCCAATGATGGCTATATTCAGCTATTGTTAAAACATGATAACTAGAGTACAGCCAATGCACTATTGTTTAAACGGTACATAAAGGTCTGACTAATGTTAATGAATAATGGCTGATGTAACATATAGACAATTCCTGATATATAGGAGAGTGACTAAAATTACTAAATACTGCCTGGAACCACCTCCAGTCCAAAAGTACCCTCAGAGCCTTTCTATAGGGCAGCTGAGAAGTGCCTTTATACAGTCTCTTGTGGTAAGACCCAGTGTCTAATCAGACCTAACCTGCAGTAATTTCCATATCTACCTGAGAAATAACTGACATGTCTTTTGCAGCAATCTGACATTTCATCTGAGTGCATTTTTTTTTTTTTTTTTATCAACGAGTATGTACAAAGAGAGAGAGAGAGCCATCAATACATAATTAAGTGAAAGATTTCTCTTCACCAACCTGACATGTTCAATAGCCATTGCGGTCTGGTCATACTCTCCCGAATCATCAAATACCACATGCAGCTCCTGTAGAGGAACCTTCTGCTCCTTAACCTCCAATAGGTCACGGATGCTGTGCTCATTGACGCAGTCCACGCGACACTCACATAAGAACGGCTCACATGTCTGTACAACTGCCTTCAGGTTGGAGCAAGATAAGTCTGTCACCTATCAAAGTCATAATGAATAGAAATTGAAATTTAAAGGGGGTTTCCAGTTTTATAGAAGCAAAGCATAATCATTAAAGCCAAGTCCTGCAATTTCCTAAAACATTTATTTTCTATCCATCAATACTTTAACGTTCTGCCTGCTGTCGGAATAAAACTTGTCCTACTCACACATCTGCAACTTGTGGCCACGTATCCATGTACGTAAGAACTATTAGCCGGGGAAAACAGAAGGAGGGGAGATTACTCTATTTTTTGCAACCTGACTTACTGTATGGGCGTTTAAGGATCTTAGGCATATTCATAAATAGCTGTGCAACAAACAACTTACACATACAAAGCACTGCTCTACACACAGACACGCAGCTCTAATGCATACATAGTTAATATACACACACAGTACTACAGCACAAACATACATAGAATGCTGCAATACACTGCGGATATATAAATAACTCTGCTGCATACCCAGTGCATATATGTTACCGCTAAAGTGCGAAAGCCGTGAATGTGCACATTACCTAGGTAATGTGCAGATTAACTGATTTGCTCCGTTAAAGTGCGGAATCAGTTTTCCGCACTTTACCTATGTAATGTGCACATTCAAGGTATGCGATTCGTTAAAGTTCAGAAGTTTGTTTCTCTCATGTCCAGTCCCTACTCCTCTCCTGCGCT
The DNA here is from genome assembly GCA_947044405.1 of Leptodactylus fallax. Classification (NCBI taxonomy): domain Eukaryota; kingdom Metazoa; phylum Chordata; class Amphibia; order Anura; family Leptodactylidae; genus Leptodactylus; species Leptodactylus fallax. Next base: position 1,357,142 of record CAMRHE010000344.1, on the reverse strand, counting down.
TACACCCTCTGCGCCGCAAAGCTGGGGTTTTTTTCGGACTTTGTTTCCAACTAAAAAAAAACAGCTTCGCGGCGCAGAGGGTGTAAGCGCACACCCATCGTTTTGCTTTCAAAACCCATTCAAGTGAATGGGTTTTTAAGCAAACCATCGTCAACCTTTCCCTATACTGTCCCAAGCCTACAGCAACGTTGCTGTTGTTCCAGCAAACATGTCATTATCTGCACTTTAACGAGTGCCTAGTAGGTAATGTACACATTATCTAGGTAATGTGCAGATTACCTAGGTAATGTCAGAAATGAAACCAGTTTTCCGCACTTTAACGGATCGCCCTAGTTAATGTGCACATTACCTAGCTAATCTGCAGACTAACTGATTTCTGCACTTTAACGGTAACATATACACAGCTCTGCAGAAGGCATTTATAGTTACACAGAAGAGGGGGTTGGATGGAGATATAGGTCCATCAAGACCAACTTAGTAGCCTACAGCGTTGATCAAAAGGCAGGCAAAAAAAACCTTATGAGGCTGATGCCAATTGCCCAACGTCAGGGAAAAAAATTCCTTCCCAACTACAAATCCTGCAATCAGTATAAAACCCTGGATCAACTTGTCTCTACCAAAATCTAAAAACCCATAACCTGTAATATTTTTCCAATCAAGGCATCCAGGCCCTTTTTGAACTTGCACAATGAATTCACCATCACATCTTGTGACAGCAAGTCCCATAGCCTCACTGCTCTTATAGTAAAGAATCTGTCTATGTTGCAGGTGAAATGAGCTCATCTGGTGCGATACCTGCTCACATGCTGCTCTGTCAGTGCCTCTTCACACATGTGAGCAATCACCTATCACCTGCTTTCCGTGACAAGATAGACTGATGTCAGGACCTGCATGATGAGTAGGTCTGTGTTTCTCACACAGTGCTCTTTACAAAAGGAAGATGAGCGTGATGTGCACAGTGTTCAGCTTTCTCTCCTACCTTCACTGACTGGTGCCAGGCTGGGAGAGAGAACTATCTAGAGACATCTTTTTCAGGGATCCAGTAAATCAGGGCAATCAGAGGATACCAGAATCCCTACACATCGGATTATAAGACACATGAACTTTTTAGCAAGATATTTTCTTGCTAAAAAGTGCATCTTATAGTCCAAAAAATATTGGATGCTGCTGTAATTAACATGGAAGACTGCCTTGATTCTTCATACATTGTTACAATCATTCAGCTCTAGGAAAAGGTCTGTACGGGTTGTCCATCTCTGTACATAAACAGGAATGTCTCAATTCACTGAAGCAGAGATCTGTAATTAGGTCAGAATTTGCAGAAGTTATAGAATTTCATTACAAAAGTATTATACACTGATCGGCCATATTCAAATCCCTGACAAGCGAAGTAAATAACTTTATTTCAGTTTAGTGTAACCTGGCAAGGCGTGGGACACATTAGGCAGCAAGAGAACAGTCAGTTTTGAAGTTCACATGTTGGTAGCAGGAAAAACAGGCAAGCAGAAGGATTTGAGAGACTTTCATATGGGCAAATGTGATGGCTGTACAACTGGGTAAGACTACTAATGTGGTAGGTCCTGTGGGGTTTTTCACAATGGTGAGTGGTTAGTACCTACCAAAGTAGTCTAAAGAAGAAAAATTGGTAAACTGGTGGTAGATTCATGGGTGACCAAGGATCACTGACGCGCAGGCTAGTTCATCTGGTTAAAACCCACAGAAGAGCTCCACAGGCTATAACAGAAACATGGTGCACCCCAACCTGGTCTGTTTGGGGCTAAATAGCTTGTAACACATAATATTAAAAAAGATTGTTTGAAGGGGGATGGTTATCTTCGATAAAATTTAAGTATTGGGCTGCGAACAGCACATACACTTTTTCAGGTTCTCCCCCCACTTCCCATATCTTACTATAAATACAGTTGTAAAGCTGGATCTTCACATATTAGCAACATGGCCACTGAGGATGGACATGTGACCCAGTTCGTCCATCAACAACCCCCTAGACACGCTGCAGATGCCAAGAAAAACAAATGCATCTGCAGTGTTAGTCAATGGGGCCACTGATGGACGAGACCTCTCACATGGCCATCCATCAGCCGCCATTTGTGGACGATTCACTGCGAGTCGAAAATACTACAGTAACTAGTGGGAGACAAGAGAAACACCAGAAACAACTATTATTAATAGGTTGTATTGCTCCCAGCACAGTGCCTAAGGAATAAAGGGATTTTCCGGGGAAAAAAAAAAAAAAAGGTATTTTAGTGCTATTAATGGGTTAATAATTGCACCAAAATACCATTAGCCGTGTTTTGAGTGATTTCCAGGTTTCTATGGGAGCTCCTGGCATCCTCTGCATTTGTTTACATGGGTAGCTTCCTGCTATCTTAGCTTAGAACTACCATGATGACCCTCTCACTCACTCCCACACACCCCCTCCGTTTCCCTAGCTAGCCCGCGGACTACTAGCCCTACCTACCTAACTACTTCAGCCCACCCCATCATACTTACATGTCTTCTGTGTCCTGGAGATCAGTTTCTTCTGTGGACTTCTTGCACATGCATGGTAAGCGCTCTTCACTTCTGCCGGCGATTGTACAATAGAGCTAGAATCATTGGCTCTATTGCGCAGGCAGAAACTAAGGAAGTGACGTTTCGTGCCACAAGATTGAAGACCGGTAAGTATGATGGGGTTGGGGGAGGGAGTATTAGTGACGCTCCGTTTCCGGAAACGGCACATCACCGGATTATCAGAAAGTATGCCTGGGGAGGTCACATGACCACCTCAGGTATATGGGTAAATATAGAATTTTTTTTAACTAAGTTTAGTTTAGTTTTTTTTTGTCATTTGTTTATTTTTTTATTTATTTAATTTTATTTATTTTTGTTTTATCCTTGACAACCACTTTAATGAAAGTGACCATCCCCTTTAAAGTTATGGCTGACCAGTGTATGCCTAAGACATGCCTTTAAATATCTACTCAGTGAGGTGAAAAGAAAGTAATTATACACACCTCGACAAGAACTTCAAAGATATCTGTACGCCATACAGCTTTCCAGCCGGAGGGTTCCAGGGCCCGTTCTAGGTATTCAGCTATAAATTCCGTGACTTCAGAGGGTTTACAATCACCTTTTAAGCAACCATAAAAACATTCCCATCAATAGTTTACCAAAGAATGGGTCACCTGATCAGAGTTTTGTTTTAACTGGACATTATAAAGGCTGTGTGTACCTGGTATTAAATAGTGCAGTTCTTGGATGATATCATCTCCATAACAACATTATCTCACACCAGGGAATGTGTCAGAAACCAACAAACTTTGCCTATATTCATACCTGATACCTGCAAGTGACAACTAAGCTCCACATAGGGTAGGAAAAGATGCACCCTATGGCAAAATAAACACAGACCAGTGGCAGAAGAGTTTTTCATTATGGGGAATAAAAAATTGCATGTGGGTTGCATAGAGCTGATAGCAAGCACAGCAGGTACTGAACACACAGAGCTGGTGCTTCTACATGCACTGCATTGATATTAATGTGGATTCCACTGGATTTGGACCTGCAGTCAAAGAGCAGACAGCCCGGAGGGCAGACACACATGCCTACAATTTTAACTACTTGTTCTCATTCGCTCTGGAGATCCATGGGAGTCTTAATAGTGGCAGCATGGCATTTAACACCAACAAAATACATCCTACAGTGAAGAACTCACCCAGCAGATAGTCCTTGTAGGCCTCAAACCTCTCATAGAAAAGAAGGTTGCAGGTCTGAAATAAGTCTGGGAACTGCATGTTTCCAGGTAAAACATATCGTGGAGAGACTTTCCCAAGCTTTTTGTGGCTCCCGTAGTCACTGTCCTCATCCTCATGAAACAAGACTGGAGAAAACAAGGGGAAACATGAGAATTGTATGAGGTTTCTGGCAGTCAGCATTGAGCGAGTTTTTCTCCATATGGGAAATGTGATATTCTAGCATAATAAAAGGAAGAACAGCTCATTTCCTAAATGTTCCCATTGTGTGCATTGCCCAGCAGCTCCCTAAGGGAAGGACTGCAGTGTGACTGGCAGGTCACGTGATGGCACAGTCCTGTGGTTTGGAGACCACTACACATAATTTTCAGCACCGAGTTTTTCAAGTTAGAGGTCATTACCATAAAGCTAAGCAGTGAGTGACTAGCCCTGAAGCGACAGAAGGATAGATGAGATGTGCACTATCAGACAATCTGTTACTGACTGCTTTGAGCACTGATAAGCTGCAGTTCATGTTATTCAAGTGGATGAGGTGTATATTGCTGCATTGCAGCCTAGGTAACAACATTGTATTAGTGTAGAGGTCCCTTTAAATTTGACAGAGACGAAAACTATCATTATACAAGCAGGGACTTGCCCTCCAACAATGTGGTGGATAACTAAACTGGATGAGGATATAAGCACCAGCTGTGCCTTACCCAAGTGTCAGAAGATACCTCCATCTTCTGCTCCAAGCTGGTAGTCTACAGGGCAAAGAAAGGCATGATATACAGCTGATATACATTCTCTCTCTCCCACTCTAGTCTCTTACATTGGTAAAGGTGTCACAGAGAGGCTTGGCCAGCTTTAGTTGTGACCAAAGCAGTTCCCACAGAGGACCATGAATGTATCTGTACTTTATAAAGGCCAGGCAACCACCAGGACTTGTAGTTCATGCAGTGGTAGGTGCCTCAAGTAGGCATTTCTGGCACTTGTAGTTCCCACATAGACCCATGGATATATCGATACTTGTAGTTCATTCACAACACAAGTGCACAAGTGCTGCAGTTATCAGCAGTGGTAGGAGCCTCCAGAAGGCATTTCTGGCACTTGTAGTTCCCACATAGACCCATGGATATATTGCTACTTGTAGTTCATTCACAACACAAGTGCACAAGTGCTGCAGTTATCAGCAGTGGTAGGAGCCTCCAGAAGGCATTTCTGGCACTTGTAGTACCTACGCATAACACAAGCTGCCTATCTACACCTTCCAGGGGGGCCACAAGTACGGTCAGAGACTGCTAAGAGTGCCTAGTACTTGTAGTTCACCAAGTATTCCAGGTTAAACGACATCTGCTCCTTACCCTGCTTCACGTCCTTTATGCACCCCACGTCCTGGGAACTGCCGGCTTGCTCTTCGTCCTCCATCTCCCTCTCCGATAGATCTTGCAGTAATCTTCCTGACATGACAACGGTAGAGCCCACCCCGCCCGACCGCGCCACCGTTCAAATCTCCCGGTCACGCCCCCTATGACACCAGCCCAAGCTACTAGCTTATTCGCAGCTGACTATTCCTCCAGAGTTCCGATCAAAGAGATTAAACATTATTGTAGCCAGAGCGTCGGGAACACCAGCGCCACCTAGAGACGGGAGGTTATTACTACACTACGTCAACTAGCGAGAGGCGATCATCACTGTATATGGTATAGATACAAAGGAAGAGCAGATACTACAGACATAGCAAACTCTAACCTGAGTCTAATAAACTTGCTGCTGCATGGACACCTAAAACAAAAGCCATTGAAAAAGTTAAAGCTTGCTGCAACTTTTTAAAAGTCATGTTAAACTTTGCTATCTCTACAGATTTCCAAGTACAAACTAGAGTTGTTTATATGCAGAGATGCTGCTACCAGTCACAGCTATGTGTTGTAATGAGGCAAGTCTCATCTCTGTACTGAGTGTACGTTATATAAAACGTTTTCCATCTGCATTATGTTTTGTCAAATAACCCACAAGATGGCGATATTATACTGTGGCATAGTATTTCAGTGGCGCTACAAGTTATAAGGCGTGCCACACTACCCTACTACTCCTCATAGTTTTTTAGGAACTTGCTCCAAGTTTTAATGTTATCGCCTATCCACAGGATAGAGGAGAACATGCTGATGAGTGAGGCTCTAACCTATGGGACCCCCATTCAGCTAAACAAATGGAGCGACAGGCACGCACTTCGTCGCTCCATACGTTCTCTATGGCACTGCTGAAGATATCTGAACGCTGTACTCAGCTATCTCCAAAAGTCCCATAGATAGCAAATGGAGATGCAGTGGTCATGTTCGGGCAGCTTCATTCGAATAACCCATTATTGTGATAAGTGGGGGTACCAGCGGACGAACCCCCACCAGTCTACATGTTATCCCTTATTCTTTGTATTGGGGATAACATTAAAACTTGGGCTAACTCCTTTAAGGAAAAGTCGCAGAATAACTGTGTGTATTGCTCACATGGCATTAGTGCAGATTTACATCCCAAACTAATAATAATAATAATAATAATACATTTTATTTGTCAACATGTTCCGCAGAACTTTACAATTTGTAGGGTTAAAGTAGAGACAAAATGAGACGTTACAGAGTAATAAATCAATTCACAGAACAGGAGTGAGGGCCCTGCTCACAAGAGCTTACAATTTATGAGATGACATGTTTACTACACACATGACTAGTTATATTGGTGGCACACTAGGCAGGAACAAACTAAAACTACTCATTTATAGAGCAGCGTGTAATTTTTTTTTTTTATTAAATGGGAGATACATAACAATATAATGTAGGGTCTTAAAGAGGACCTTTCACGTCTTCATAGATGTGCAGTAATATATACCGCTAGAAAGCACACTGTGCGCTGTCAGATTTCTTGGGATGTGCTCTGGTGCTATAGATATCGGTGCCATTAATTTCGGCACTGATATAACCTCCACTGTCAGAAGAGCGGGCCCTACAGCCTAGTGGCATCGACACTGAGCTGTAAGTTCCGCCTTTCTGACATTGTGGAGATATTAGTGCCATTCATACCGGTGCCATTCATACCTGTGAATTTAGCACACTGTCTGCTTTCCAGCAGTATATAATTCCACACATCTATGAGGACAATATATAACAAAAGAAATTCCACACAAAGAATCATGATAAAAATCTACAAGTTATTAAGTACAAAAATAATTTTATGAACAATACATAATCATAGGTGAGACAGAGAAATATATCCACATTAAATCATACCGTGGTAGTGGAGGTACATATTTTGTTCTTACATAGGGTTAAAAAAGTCTAACCAATAGTAAAGTATGCTGAGTCCAAAAAGATATACATGAAAAACAGGGACTTAAAAGCCTAAATACCTATTACAATACAAAATAAAACCTTCTCCAAAGGAGATGGGATAAATAGAGGAAATTACAGGAAAAATTTTCCCAAAACAAGGGAAAAAAAATGTATTAACCATAATGGTGCAGTAGAAATACAAGGTATAAGCAAATAGTCCTAATATATAGCAATAAATAAATGAACCCAAAACTATGTCACGGAGTAACCTCCAAAGCAAACTTCACCACATACCATGAATAGAAACGCACCCAAACGTGCTTCGTCAGGGGGTAGGTCTAAGATGAAATGTCATCCTTTATATAGGTAAATATCATCTTGGTTAAATGAAAATTACCTGCTATGTGTGTATAAAACATTAAAGGCATCGCATCATGAAGGCAAATACCACTGCACATGCGCGAGAAGTCAGCAAAATAACGCAAGAATAGGTATACAGTGAGGAAAAAAAAGTATTTAGTCAGCCACCAATTGTGTAAGTTCTCCAACTTAAAAAGATGAAGCCGGCCTGTAATTGACATCATAGGTAGACCTCAACTATGAGAGACAAAATGAAAAAACAAATCCAGAAAATCACATTGTCTGATTTTTAAAGAATTTATTTGCAAATTATGGTGGAAAATAAGTATTTGGTCAATAACAAAAGTTCATCTCAATACTTTGTTATATATCCTTTGTTGGCAATGACAGAGGTCAAACGTTTTCTGTAAGTCTTCACAAGGTTGGCACAGACTGTTGCTGGTATGTTGGCCCATTCCTCCATGCAGATCTCCTCTAGAGCAGTGATGTTTTGGGGCTGTCGCTGGGCAACACGGACTTTCAACTCCCTCCAAAGGTTTTCTATGGGGTTGAGATCTGGAGACTGGCCAGGCCACTCCAGGACCTTGAAATGCTTCTTACAAAGCCACTCCTTCGTTGCCCTGGCGGTGTACTTGGGATCATTGTCATGCTGAAAGACCCAACCACGTTTCATCTTCAATGCCCTTGCTGATGGAAGGAGGTTTGCACTCAAAATCTCAGGATACATGGCCCCATTTATTCTTTCATGTACACGGATCAGTCGTTCTGGTCCCTTTGCAGAGGAACCGCCCCAAAGCATGATGTTGCCACCCCCATGCTTCACAGTAGGTATGGTGTTCTTTGGATGCAACTCAGCATTCACTGTCCTCCAAACACGACAACTTGTGTTTCTACCAAACAGTTCTACTTTGGTTTCATCTGACCATATGACATTCTCCCAATACTCTTCTGGAACATCCAAATGCTCTCTAGCAAACTTCAGACGGGCCCGGATATGTACTGGCTTAAGCAGGGGGACACGTCTGGCTCTGCAGGATCTGAGTCCCTGGCTGCGTAGTGTGTTACTGACGGTAGCCTTTGTTACGTTAGTCCCATCTTTCTGCAGGTCATTCACTAGTTCTCCCCGTGTGGTTCTGGGATTTTTGCTCACCGTTCTTGTGATCATTTTGACCCCTGATCTTGCGTGGAGCCCCTGATCGAGGGAGATTATCACTGGTCTTGTATGTCTTCCATTTTCTAATTATCGCTCCCACAGTTGATTTCTTCACACCAAGCTGCTTGCCCATTGCAGATTCAGTCTTCCCAGCCTGGTGTAGGTCTGCAATTTTGTTTCTGGTGTCCTTCCACAGCTCTTTGGTCTTCACCATAGTGGAGTTTGGAGTGTGACTGTTTGAGCTTGTGGACAGGTGTCTTTTATACTGATAACAATTTCAAACAGGAACCATTACTACAGGTAATGAGTGGAGGACAGAGGAGCCTCTTAAGAAGTTACAGGTCTGTGAGAGCCAGAAATCTTGCTTGTTTGTAGGTGACCAAATACTTATTTTCCACCATAATTTGCAAATAAATTCTTAAAAAATCAGACAATGTGATTTTCTAGATATGTTTTCTCATTTCGTCTCTCATAGTTGAGGTCTACCTATGATGTCAATTACAGGCCTCTCTCATCTTTTTAAGTGGGAGAACTTGCACAATTGGTGGCTGACTAAATACTTTTTTTCCCCACTGTATACTAGACAAAGTAACGTGACATATCGCTGAAAATCACGCATGTGCAGAGGCTCAGTGTAGTACTGTATACTAAACATGAATGGCATCCCATTGTAAAGAAAAAATACCACCGCATATGTGCGAGAAATCAGCAAAATAACGCGAGAGTAAGTACATACTAGACAACGCAACATAGCATATCACTGAAGTCACGCATGCGCAGAAGCTCTGTATCATATACTAAACATGAATAGCGTCTCATAGTAAAGACAGATACCACTGCACATGCACGAGAATCCAGCAAAATAACGTGAGAATAGGTATATACTAGACTATGTAACGTAACATATTACTGAAGTCACGCATGCGCAGAAGCGCTGTATCGTATACCAAACAATGCAATGTATGTACATCTATGAGGACATTAAAGGTCCTCTTTCAGGAGGTATTATTTGGATATTGCATATTATTTAGACGTAACATAATAATGTTTATGGTCTGTATATAGCAGTATTATTTTGGCACGATATACAGTGCTGGCCAAAAGTATTGGCACCCCTGCAATTCTGTCAGATAATACTCAATTTCTTCCAGAAAATGATTGCAATCCTAAATGCTTTGGTAATAATATCTTCATTTATTTTGCTTGCAATGAAAAAACACAAAAGAGAATGAAAAAAAAGTCAAATCATTGATCATTTTACACAAAACTCCAAAAATGGGCCGGACAAAAGTATTGGCACCCTCAGCCTAATACTTGGTAGCACAACCTTTAGACAAAATAACTGCGAACAACCGCTTCCGGTAACCATCAATGAGTTTCTTACAATGCTCTGCTGGAATTTTAGACCATTCTTCTTTGGCAAATTTCTCCAGGTCCCTGAGATTTGAAAGGTGCCTTCTCCAAACTGCCATTTTGAGATATCTCCACAGGTGTTCTATGGGATTCAGGTCTGGACTCATTGCTGGCCACTTTAGAAGTCTCCAGTGCTTTCTCTCAAACCATTTTCTAGTGCTTTTTGAAGTGTGTTTTGGGTCATTGTCCTGCTGGAAGACCCATGACCTCTGAGGGAGACCCAGCTTTCTCACACTGGGCCCTACATTATGCTGCAAAATTTGTTGGTAGTCTTCAGACTTCATAATGCCATGCACACGGTCAAGCAATCCAGTGCCAGAGGCAGCAAAGCAACCCCAAAATATCAGGGAACCTCCGCCATGTTTGACTGTAGGGACCGTGATCTTTTCTTTGAAGGCCTCTTTTTTTTTTCCTGTAAACTCTATGTTGATGCCTTTTCCCAAAAAGCTCTACTTTTGTCTCATCTGACCAGAGAACATTCTTCCAAAAAGTTTTTGGCTTTCTCAGGTAAGTTTTGGCAAACTCCAGCCTGGCTTTTTTATGTCTCTGGGTCAGAAGTGGGGTCTTCCTGGGTATCCTACCATAGAGTCCCTTTTCATTCAGACGCCGACGGATAGTACGGGTTGACACTGTTGTACCCTCGGACTGCAGGGCAGCTAGAACTTGTTTGGATGTTAGTCGAGGTTCTTTAGCCACCATCCGCACAATCTTTCGTTGAAATCTCTCGTCAATTTTTCTTTTCTGTCCACATCTAGGGAGGTTAGCCACAGTGCCATGGGCTTTAAACTTCTTGATGACACTGCGCACGGTAGACACAGGAACATTCAGGTCTTTGGAGATGGAGTTGTAGCCTTGAGATTGCTCATGCTTCCTCACAATTTTGCTTCTCAAGTCCTCAGGCAGTTCTTTGGTCTTCTTTCTTTTCTCCATGCTCAATGTGGTTTACACAAGGACACAGGACAGAGGTTGAGTCAACTTTAATCCATTTCAACTGTCTGCAAGTGTGATTTAGTTATTGCCACCACCTGTTATGTGCCACAGGTAAGTAACAAGTGCTGTTAATTACACAAATTAGAGAAGCATCACCTGATTTTTCAAAGGGTGCCAATACTTTTGTCCACCCCCTTTTTTATGTTTGGTGTGGAATTATATCCAATTTGGCTTTTTGACAATTCTTTTTGTGGTTTTCCATTGAAGACAAATTAAATGAAGATATTATTACCAAAGCATTTGTGATTGCAATCATTTTCTGGAAGAAATTGAGTATTATCTGGCAGAATTGCAGGGGTGCCAATACTTTTGGCCAGCACTGTATGTGTGTGAACAACTTTTGATTTTCTGGCAGCATTTCTGACATTAAGGAGACTGGATTATTTAATGAAGTATATTACAAAATGTATTAATGACACAAAGGCTGGCAGAATGTCATAAATTGTTTGAGTGTTTAGTTACTCATTAAGGCCGGGTCCCCATGTTGCGAAAACACTGCGATTTGGTAAAAACCGCAGCGTTTTACAGGACCAGCAAAGTGCAGAAAAATATCTGTAGCAGAAATGTTGCGATTTAAAAAACTTGCGTTTTTATAAATCGCAGCATGTCAATTACACCTACGGAAACGGTGGCATTTTCCGCATAAGTACAGGTGAATCTCAATAAATTAGAATATTTTTGAAACGTTCATTCATTTCAGTGATTCAGTAATTCAATTCATAATCAGCAGTCTTCCACGATTGTGTCCTACTGAACCAGACTGAGGGACCATTTAACCCTTTACCGACATCCGCCGTAGTAGTAGTGCCGGGTGCTTAAATATGGCAGCCGCTCGAGACCCGAGCAACCGCCATAGCCGCTGGGTTTCTGCTGTATTATACAGTAGACACCCAGCGCTAGTGCCCGCGATCAGTGTCCGCAATGATCGCGATCATTAACCCCTCTGGCGCCTCAGTGAAAGCGCGGGCGCCGCCATTTTGCCGGGGATCGCCGGCACCCGGAGCAAGCTCCGGTTCCGGCGTCCCGTTGCTATGACAGCTGGGAGCCTTTTGAAGGCTCCCAGGCCTGTCTTTCATTAATTTCTATTGCAGGCTACTCTATGTAGCCTACAATAGAAGCGCCGTTTTTTTGCAATGCATTGCAATGCATTAGCAATGTAATTCATTGCATATTAAAAGTTCAAATCACCCCCCTTTCCCTAGAACACATATAAAAGTAGTTAAATACTGTGAAACACATATACATACACATTAGGTATCCCTGTTTCCGAAATTACCCGGTCTACAAATTTATAAAAATATTTTTCCTGTACGGTAAACGCCATAGCGGGAAAAAAATCAAAAGTGCCAAACCGCCGTTTTTTCACTGTTTTGCCTCTAATACAAATTTGAATAAAAAGTTATCAAAGCAATAGACATTCCCCAAAATGGTATAACTAAAAAGTACACCTGGTCCCCATATGAATATGGCGACTTTTAAAAAAAAAAAAAAATTTTTTGCACAGTTTTGGATTTTTGTTTAAGGGGTTAAAATGTAAATAAAACCATATAAATTTGGTATCCCCGGAATCGTACCGAAACATAGCATACAGATGATATGTCATTTTGGCTGTAGAGCGAACGCCATAAAAACGAAGCCCGTAAGAAAGTCACACAAATGCACTTTTTCTCCAAATTCACCCCATTCTGAATTTTTTTCCAGCTTTCCAGTGCATTGTACAGAATAATAAATGGTAGCATCATAAAAAAAAAATTTGTCCTGCATACATCAAGACCTCTCTGAACTCTATGATTTTGAACCAGTCAGCACTTGAGGAGATATATTTAAACCTTTTTCCTCCTCAGCCAGGTGCCTGCTAATTGGTTTTATTTCCTGATCGGATGTACTGTACTGCTTTGAATTGACCTTTTTGTTTATTAGAAATCCACTTGTCTACTGATTTTGGCCCTGAAGTTATCTCTTGGAAATAACCTGCTTGTTACTGAAAATCCGCTTGACTCCTGATGTGGCCTCTGACTTTTTGGCTTGGACATTCACTCTCTTGATTAATCCTCCTGGTTCTGATCTACCTTGCAAGGTATCATGGCTTCTGGTTTGATTTCAGTAAGTGGAGCGTTTATTTCTTATACAAGTTTCTGTGGTGATAACTGGGACCTCAAATTCAGCACAAGTCCAACTGGCTTTGCGGCTGGCTCTGGTGAAGGCATTTGAGTGTCTGGGATCTATCAGCGCTGTATAGGATTTAAACAGCTAGTTCTACTGATCTGTGTTGTCAGCCAGCTCCTGCTATTTCTGAAATTTGTCCCGCAGATTGTAACATAACAATATGTTTAACTACTAGCCTGATCACATGATGAATACGTGATGATCATATAGCTAAAAATACATAACCTTATTAGGCAGGGAAAATGCTTTCGTACACTCCTCTAGCATATGTCCATAAAAACATATGTGTAATAAAGGTACAGAATCTGTTTGAGACCATATACTGTGTCTTGTACATTTTTTCCTACTAGCTAAACCCCAATTAGACCCCAGGAGAACACAGGTTGGGTTAATCTTAAACCACACTATCTATCTCTCTATATACACATACATACACACACAATGCACATCTGTCTTGGAGATCTTACTAGCATTGCTATTTTCATATACGTCAAAGAGAGCTATTGGACTCAGGTGCATCCTCTGATGCACCTATAGCACTGTATAGGTACATCAGCACTAGCCTTACTGTAGCAGAGTCTGGATTGTATATCTCTACGTATTTACCTAGATCACACCGTCCTTGCCTGCCACAGCAAGCCCCCACTCCTTATCCATTTAATCGAGAATTTCAGAGCGTAAAAGAAATAGAAATACCAGTGTTGTCACCTCTGCTTAACACCTGTCTCTCCACTAACTTCACAGACTTCAGCGGCTCAGACCATGGCCCAGCTAAGTGACACACTGACAAATGAACCAGTAACAGCTTGTGACAATAAGAAATTGTTCATGTATAATTGATTCACTTCCTTCAGCTTAAAATCTTAGAAAATAAAGTGAATTTAAGTAGCATGTTGTGTAGATGTTTAACCATCAGCTCTGTCCTATTACTGTACACTGTAACATCTATTCTGCTCTGAAATATCTCAGTGACAGAACAATTACAGTGTTGAGTACAATTTCAATAACAGAACAGTCTGATTTTCTGAACTTTCTGATTTACTTTGTATTCTGTCCCACCGCGTTTTCAAGATTATTTTTTGCTGTCAATGATTGGGAACATTACTGTTTACATCTAAAAGCTGAAAATCTGTTCTGCACCACAAATATATTTGGAAGGGTTTTGAAAACTCCATCCACATGTAGCAGAAATTTTTCATGCGGAAATGTCATCCACATGTAGCACAAGTCCACTGCATGCTCATTCTCTTGAGGAGATAACACATATTTTCAACATAGATTTCATTTCAGGCTATTAGGATAAAATCAGTGGTAAACCTGATATGGATTGTGCCAAGGAGCGTAGTAGAAAAATTATGCCATACGTGCAGAAGGGTTATTACAACTGTATTATAACTAGACAATCCTCTGTGAGCTAATTGCATCAGCCGCACAAATCTCTCTCCTGTACTGATTGTTGTCCAGTTCATTACAATGCATCAGTGTAGGAATACTGTATCAACCTGCAGTCTGGACTGTTTAGCTCCGGGTCAGTTCACACTGGTGTTCAGGGACTCTGTCCCCCATTCTGCTTAAAATAGACGGAAAGAAAAGTCCTACAAGCAGGACTTTTCTCTCCGCCGATTACAGGCGGATACCTGGGGTTTGTGAGTTTCCATGGGTAAATGCTTTTTAAGCAGATAGCATTTGCATTTGAATCCAAATGGTAGTGTGAACCTAGCGTTACAGAGTATTGTAATAAATTCAATGCTTGAGAAAGAAGCACAAGCTCATTGTAGAGGATTCAGTCTCTCGAGGTAAAAAAAAAAAAAAGGATAAAATAATTTGAAGACAAAGTAAAGCTAGATTCATGCTTGCGCCCCAAGGGGACCCGAATGACGGAGAGCTCGTCGGTAGAGATGAGCAAATCGATTCTGCAGAAGTGGAATTCTATCCGAATTTCAGGAAATCTTCGATTCGCCACGATTCCGGATTTCCTCACGCTTCGATGCATCGAATCGCATTTTTTTATAAAATGGCCGCACATGTTAGGACAAGGGGGAAGGGACTCTGGGAGTGCGGGATCACCCACAATGCCAAGCGTGCAGCTAATCAGCAGCCAGCCAGACCTGTGATGTCACAGCCATATAAAAACCCTCAGCTATTTTAGGTACAGTCATTCCACATCACTCTTACTGTAGGGAAAGACGTCGGCAGGAGCTAGGGAAAGACTTAGAAAACATATAGAAGTTCAGGGAAAGAGGCTGAGCCTTAGTACTGTAGGGAAAGCATAGGGAGGAATTGAGAGAAGAATTTGGGGTGGTTGCAGGCTGATTTACAGCAAGAATTTGCAGAATAATTCACATTGCAGCACTCACTGCCGTTATACTGCTGCTCATTACTCATATCTGTGTCATCACGGTGGAACACAACAAGCCTTTTGCAGTGCAGTACAGCAAAAAAAAAGTGAAATATCATATACTAATATCTGCACGCATTTGTAAAAGAAGCCTTTTTAAAGGTCTTTATTATAAGGGTCTTATTCACTGTTCTTACAAGGCATAACATTATTCAGTACTATTGTACCAAAGAAAACTGAATTATCATCCAATAATATCTGCACTTATCTGTAATAAAGGCCTTTAATGTGAGGAAAGACATAACGACCATATTCGCATTTTGTTAACAGTATAAAGTTGCAGGCAATATTTTAAAACAGTATTGTCAATAAAAATTCAATAATTCTTAGCGGTTATCACTTATTTAAAGGTCTTTATTAGTGTCAAAACACATAAAAAGGACCATATTTGCCATTTTGTTACCAGTATAAAGTTGCAGGCAATATTATAAATAATATTGTCAATAAATAAATAATTCTGAGCTACAAATCTCTGCCTTTATCACGCTTTTTTTATTGGTTTTCATTAGTGGGTGAAGAAATAAGGGGCATATTTGCCGTTCTCTTCAAAGTAGAAAATAACAGGCCTTTTTGCCCTGTCCACCCAAAATTTGGAGAGACTGACCTTTGTGAAGATGAATCAGGCATGGATCAGCCAGAACTTCCACCCACCAATACCTGATGCAGCAGATTAAATGATCCATGCTGCCTCACCACACTGCCACTGGTTCACTGTATGGCCTACTAAGGCTGTTGCTACCTACACATTATATCACCTTGCCACTCTGTGGCCTGCTCACTCTGCTGCCACCTCTGCACTCTGCCACTGGGTGACTGTATGGCCTTCTCACGCTGC
Organism: Leptodactylus fallax; assembly: GCA_947044405.1. Lineage (NCBI taxonomy): Eukaryota > Metazoa > Chordata > Amphibia > Anura > Leptodactylidae > Leptodactylus > Leptodactylus fallax. The sequence continues at coordinate 1,340,773 of CAMRHE010000344.1, read as the reverse complement.
TGCCACCTCCTCACTCTGCCACTGGGTCACTGTATGGCCTCCTAAGGCTATTGCTACCTACACATTATATCACCTTGCCACTCTGTGGTCTACTCATGCTGCTGCCATCTCCGCCTCTGCCACTGGGTCACTGTATGGCCTACTAAAGCTGCTGACACCTCCACACTCTCTTACCGGGTCACTGTATGGCCTACTAAGCTTGCTGATATCTCCACACTCTCTTGCCAGGTCACTGTATGGCCTACTAAGGCTGTTCACACCTCCACAATGTCACTGGGTCACTGTATGGCCTCCTCATGCTGCTTCCACTCATGTAGGGCACAGCAGTGTCACACTGTTCTACACCTCGTTTGCCTGGGCGAACAAAGTCACACAGGGGAGGAACTGGGTCACTGTATGTCCTCCTCGTGCCACAGCCACTGGGTCACTGTATGCCCTCCTCATGTTGCTGCCACTGGGTCACTGTATGCCCCCTTCATGTTGCTGCCACTTGGTTACTATATAACCTCCTCATGCCACTGGGTCACTGTATGCCCTCCTCATGCCGCTTTCACTGGGTCACTCTGTGTCCTCCTCATGCCGCTGCCACCGGGTCACTGTATGCCCTCCTCAAGTCGTTTCCACTGGGTCACTGTATGCCCTCCTCATGTCGCTGCCACAGGGTTACTGCATGGCCTCCTCATGCCGTTTCCACTGGGTCACTCTGCGTCCTCCTCATGCCGCTGCCACCAGGTCACTGTATGGCCTCCTCATACCACAACCACTGGGTCACTTTATGCCCTCCTCATGCTGCTAACTTCACCTTCACTTCATTGTCACCTTGTCACCAGCAACTTGGCCAGGTGGCGCCACTTCCGCTTCCACGTTCTGACACCGTTGGTCCTGCAACAATGTCCACCTCATCCTCCACTGTTTCCTCAGCCTCCACTGCAGGGATAATTCACAGTGCTCCTCCAGCATACCACATGTGCAGGGCACAGCGGTGTCACACTATTCTACACCTCGTTTGCTTGGGCGAACAAAGTCACACAGGGGAGGAACTGCGTCGCTGTATGTACTCCTTCTGCCACAGCCACTGGGTCACTGTATGGCCTCCTCATACCGGTGCCACTGGGTCACTGTATGCCCTCCTCATGTTGCTGCCACTGGGTCACTGTATGGCCTCCTCATGTTGCTGCCACTTGGTCACTGTATGCCCTCCTCATGTTGCTGCCACTGGGTCACTGTATGGCCTCCTCATGTTGCTGCCACTTGGTCACTGTATGGCCTCCTCATACCGCTGCCACTGGGTCACCGTATGCCCTCCTCAAGCCGTTTCCACTGGGTCACTGTATGCCCTCCTCATGCCGCTGCCACAGGGTCACTGTATGGCTTCCTCATGCCACTGCCACTGGGTGACTGTATGGCCTCCTCATGCCGCTGCCACTGGGTCATTGCATGGCCTCCTCATGCCGTTTCCACTGGGTCACTCTTCATCCTCCTCATGCTGCTGCCACTGGGTCACTGTATGCCCTCCTCATGCCGCTGCCACCGGGTCACTGTTTGGCCTCCCCATGCCACAGCCACTGGGTCACTGTATGCCCTCCTCCTGCTGCTGTTAACTTCACCTTGTCACCAGCAACTTGGCCAGGTGGCGCCGTTTATGCTTCCACGTTCTGACACCGTTGGTCCTGCAACAATGTCCACCACATCCTCTACTGTTTCCTCAGCCTCTACTGCAGGGACAATTCCCAGTGCTCCTCCAGCATACCACATGTGCAGGGCACAGCGGTGTCACACTGTTCTACACCTCGTTTGCCTGGGCAAACAAAGTCACGCAGGGGAGGAACTGGGTCACTGTATGTCCTCCTTGTGCCACAGCCACTGGGTCACTGTATGCCCTCCTCATGTTGCTACTACTGGGTCACTGTATGGCCTCCTCATGTTGCTGCCACTGGGTCACTGTATGGCCTCCTCATACTGCCGCCACTGGGTCACTGTATGCCCTCCTCAAGCCGTTTCCACTGAGTCACTGTATACCCTCCTCATGCCGCTGCCACAGGGTTACTGCATGGCCTCCTCATGCTGCTGCCACCTCCACATTATGTCGCCTTGCCACTTTGTGCTTTAATGATGCTGCTGCCAACTACACATTATGTCGCCTTGCCACTCTATACATATATGTATACATGACTCTAGACATATATGTGGAATCGACAGACAACGGTGTAAAAGAAGTGCGCTCTTTCACTCTACAGTAGGATGTTGGGTCTCTGCACGGTTCTTTCTACCTGGCACTAACATGGACCTGTAAGGCTGGGTTCACACTTTAGATGGTCAGTTTTGGCCCCGTAACTGTCCAAATAAGTGAAGTGTGCATCGATTCTAAGAGCGGCGCCTGTCATGTGCGTGTCATTCGGACTCACAGTATTGTTTGACGACCACAATAGGCTCCCTATGCGTGTTACTGCAAGGCACAGTGTTCTACACCACTATACAGGCTCTCTGAAGCTAGGAAATAAGTGTTTTTTACCGATATTTGCCGCAAAGTAATTCGGATCTAAGCTAATTTTTTTGGAACTTCGAATAGAAGTGCCGATTCGAACTTTTGAGAAATTCACTCATCTCTACTTGTCGCTATAACAGAGGACACCTGTGGACCCCATAGACTATAATGTCCAAGCAGGACTTTTCTCTCCGTGTTTTTGTTGCATTTTTTCTTCCCTTATTAAATGTATAGGGAAACTCTCATATTTCCACAGCTACACATGCTGTGTTTTTCAAAAACACCGGCATTTTTTATAAATACAGCTTTTCTACAGATTTTTTTCAGCAATGTGTGGATATGAAAATGGTGCATTTTACAGTACCAGCAAAGTGAATGAGATTCTGGTTAATATCATCCACACATTGCGGAAAAAAAGAGCTGTGAAAATGCATTTTTTTGAACACGTGTTTTTTTTTAAAAAACACAGAATGTCAATTTTAGCTTCGGAAATGCAAGCATTTTTCCAAAAGATTTACGCTAGATCCACATTAGCGTCACCTCTCCATTGTTCAGGTCCATTGGGAGACCCAAACAATGGAGAGGCAGACTGCTAAAACAGTGATTACACACAGAGCCTGGCGGACCCTCTTGACTATAATTGTTTTTAAACTGAAACCAGCTTGAAAATAGCTCAGCATGAAGAGCTGGCTTGCTGCTGGAAGTCAACTTGCGGAAGGAAATGTCTAGTGAGGCCAGGTGAGCTATGCTGTGTACTTGTGCAGAGAGGGACACAGTCAACTGGTTGTCAGCTGGTTTGGTGAACCAGTTTACCTCACAGAGACCACTTCGTGAGCTGGAACCCAGGTTCCTGCGGAAAATGGAAACACATCACTTAATGCTGCAGCCTGCATAATTACCCCACTGTGTGACAACCCCATGAAGATCTGCTGTGCTAGAACATTTGCTGCAGTAAAGAAGGAACCCACGGTGTGACCTGCAGGGGGGTGGTGCCTGGCTGTCAGCTCCATGAGGACCATACAGTGGAGTGGAGCAAACCATGTAAAGCGCCATATTCCCGCCATCCTCAGATACAATTGCACCCACCTGTGCCTCCTTTATATGGCCTAGTGGGCTCAATCATGATGTGTTCCAGAAACGACACATTTCCCCTTTCAAAGGAAGGAGTGTAGATCAAGGGTCAATTTAGCCTCTCTGCTGCCTGAGGAGAACTATAGAAAGGCACCCCTTCCCAAAAGAAGATGCCCAACACTGCTATATTTCATTGCATGCCTCCCTAATTAAAATTGTAGGACACACCCCCATATGCATTTAAATATAAATATATGGATATAATTTGGCCCCGCACTCACGGTACACAACCCCTATTTTTTGGACTCTACATAGTACACAACCCCTTTTTATCTTTGGCCCCAACTCTGTATTTGACACCCCTTTTTTTTGGCCCTCACACAGTATATGACCCCTTTTTTTGACCCCTTCCCAGTATGTGACCCCATTTTTTGCCCCCTCCACAGTATATCACCCCCTTTTTTGCCCCCCCTACAGAATATGGTCCCCTTTTTTGCCACCCCCACAGTATATGACCCCCTTTTTTATGCCCCCCCCCAAAAGTATATACTCCCTCCCATGTCTCCAGATATTATACTCTGGGGCCTAAAGAGAGGATATAGTACAGTATAATAGTCAACTTTGGTGGACTGGTGCTAGATGAACCCCCTAAAATATACGGTCGTACCTGAAAATTTTTGCAAGATTCATAATGGCTTGTTACAAACTTCTTCGCCCATCTCTTCTTATGAATGAAGTTATTCCTATAATAGGTACATATTTACTCTATATGCAGTTACCAAATGCATAAGTTTATTTCTATTTCATTAATGCAAAAAAGTCTGTAGGATGGGGGGCAATAAACAGTATTGGAGACAACAGCTGCTCCTTATTTGCTCATTATGGCAAACCATACAGCAGAGCAACAATTGAGTAAGAGCAGCGCCCCAATGTGTAGCATTGTCTACTACCCTATTCATTATCCTACATCACAATGACTACAAATCAGAGTGTTTCAGCAGTTTGTATGAATTACTAAAGTCATTTACAGCGGCTGTAGTGCAGAGCCTTATATTATACAGTATAATCAGACAACATAATTAAAACTATTGATGTCTTTGTGTTCTTTGTGTTCTCGCTGCCAAGTTTATGGGGAATAAAAATTAAAGGAATAGTAATAATTCAAATGAAATGCTACCATTACCAGAAACTTTGCCTGTGATCAAAGGGTCCAAATCTGAAAATGCTTAATTATAAAATACTGGGAAAATAATTCAAGAGCAAAACCTACAACAGCAATAGAAGCACAAAGAGACAACTAATAGATGTCATTAAAGAGGAGAGACAGGGAGAGAAACATGAAGCCCCCCACCTCAAACCACATATCTTATTGCCTGCAACCAATCATAATTAGGAAGTAATTTCACCTTAGTAGGTTTTGTTCATCACTGAGAAGTGGCAGTCATCAGGAAGCAGTATTTTAGCACTTTAGTACTTTTTGTACATAGAAGGCAGTATTATAGTAGTCATATTCCTGTACATAGGTGGCATTATTATCATAGTTTTACTGAATTAAGGTTTTTATATACCATACATTTTGTGTCCACTATCCTTATTGCTGTCCATGTGTCTGGTGTATTCTCCATTTTACATTCGCAGTAATCATGGTTGTCTATTTCCACACCGGAAAGCGCCTGATAGATAAATACTGAAAGCTGTAATTTTCATTCAGTCTTTTTGTCCAGTCATGAATAGAATGGTGAAGTGTAATTCTCCACTGCCTGGCCATTTTCTACAAAACAGTAATTTGTGTGTGGGTTTATGCATACTAATGAGATGTATAGAGCACATACGTTCACATATGCATTGCAACTATAATAATTTCCCACCCTCGCAAATACCAGGAAAATAATGTATTCTAGAAACATAGAAGATTGACATCAGAAAAAGACTACATGGTCCATCTAGTCTGTCCTTCTATTACTTTCTTTATATCCTATCGATTATCCCAGGTATGCTGAAATTCACTTACTGTAGATTTCCCAACCTCATCTCCTGGACGTTTGTTCCAAGCCTCAACTACTCTTTCAGTTAAATATTTATACCTTTAACCCATGGCGTAGCTAGCGGGGCGGGGCAGGGCAGAGGGGGTGACTACAGCGGGCCCACTGACTCTGTGGGGCCCACCCCAGGGCCACCTTTAAAACATGCTTTACTTTTAACAACATCGGTGTCTGCAGATCTAGTTAAAACGCATCCTGCAACTTAACTGCTTGTAAACTGCAAACCACTTCTGGCCCGCGGTTTACGAGACATCAAGACCACAGACAGATGTCTGCTTCTCGGCACAGACGGGCACGATGACGTCATAGCATCACGCCTCCTGTGCTGAGACACAGATGTCCTGTGCGTGGACTAGGAGGAGGAGGTGGCGGTGGCGCAACTCGTCATAGGATCACAGGTAGGTGACTAGAACTTTCTCTTTTGTTTTTTTGTTTTTTAGCACAGTTGTGGGTAATTTAATAGTATAGGGGGAGGGGGAATTATAACTATAAAGGAGGATTCATTAAGGGCATTAGGACGATATATTTATATAAGGGGCATTATGAACATAATGGAGGTCATTTATATAAGGGCTATTAGGGGACATTATGAATACAAGGGGGGAGGTTATTTATATAAGGGGCCATTAGGGGGAATTATTTATATAAGGGGTCATTAGGGGTGTGGTATTTGTCAGGGGAAATCAGGGGCATAATATAAAGGGCAATTAATTTAATTAAGGTGGAATTTGGGCTTTATTAAGAATACAGTCCCATGTAGTGAGCCGCAGCAAAAAAGCGCTGCAGGAAAAACTGCGGTAATGCATCAATGGTTTTCCAGCAGCGCTTTTCATAGGAGGTCCACACAGGTTTCCTCTGCAGACTTTCTGCTTCCATTATACCTATAGGGAAACTGCCAGCGTTTCCGTAGGTATAACTGACATCTTGTGATTTCCAAAACCACAACAGTTTTGGAAATCGCAGTGTGTCAGCTGCGTGTATTTTTCCGCAATGTGTGAATGCCTGGGCTACAAACTTTACAGAGATTGAAAGAAGTGGTCATGGCAGTCCAGATGAAAGAGACGGGGAATGTGAACGATTAGTCAGAGATGTCACTTGTAAGTCACTAAATGTTACTGCACTGTGTTCACCTAAATGGTCTGCAGAGCCCTGTGTACAGCCGATATATACCACTATACGGCCATGAAATAGTGCTAATATCGGTATACCTATTTTGGGGGCCCACTTGAACATGTTCACCCCCCATGTGCTGAACCCCTAGCTACGCCTCTGCCTTTAACATATTTAACCCCTTCCCACTAGAGGAATTTTTCATTTTTGACTCCCCCCCCCTTCCAAACCCCATAACTTCTTTATTTTTCTGTTCTCAGAGCCATATGCATCTTAATATTTGTGGGACAAATTGTTCTTCATGATGCTACCATTTATTATTCTGTACAATGTACTGGGAAGCTGGAAAAAAATTCAGAATGGGGTGGATTTGAAGAAAAAGTGCATTTGTGCGACTTTCTTACAGGCTTTGTTTTTGCGGCGTTCACTCTGCAGCCAAAATGACATGTCACCTGTATTCTATGTTTCAGTACGATTCTGGGGATACCAAATTTATATGGTTTTATTTACATTTTAACCCCTTAACAAAAATCTAAAACTGTGCAAAAAATTTTTTTTCTAAAAGTCGCCATATTCTGACACCTGTAACTTTTTTATATTTTGGGGATGCATAGGGCGTCTTTTTTTGCAGTGTCAGGTGTACTTTTTAGTTATACCTTTTTGAGAAATGTCCATTACTTTGATCACTTTTTATTCAAATTTGTATCAGAGGCAGTTTGGCACTTTTAAATTTAAAGGCTACGGCGTCTACCGTACAGGAAAAATATTTTTAGAGATTTCCAGACCGGGTGTTTTCGGACACAGGGATAGCTAATATGTATGTATTTCACAGTATTTAAGGGGGGGTGATTTGAATTTTTAATATTTTTTTTTTTTTTTTTTTACTTTTAAAAAAATGTTTTTTTTTTTTGCATTTAATAGACCCCCTAGGGGTCTTGAAACCCAGGGGTCTGATCACTAATGCAATATATTACAATGCTAATGCATTGCAATGCATTGCAAAATAACGACACTTCTATTTCAGGCTGCTCTATGATAATGAGAGACAAGCCTGGGAGCCTTCAAAAGACTCCCAGCTTTCATAGTAATGGGATGCCGGCCCCGGAGCTCACTTCCCGGCTAAATGGCGGAGCACAGGCGCTGCCGACAAAATGGTGCCTCGGTCAGCTTTGACCAAGGTGCCAGAGAATTAATTCCCGCAATCAGTGCGGGCACTGATTGCGGGCAATAGCTTCTGGGTGTCTGCTGTATAATACAGCAGAAATCTGACAGCTATTGCAGCCACTCAGCTCTTGAGTAGCCACCATATTTAAATACTCGACATCTGCTGTACTATTACGGCGGATGTCGGGAAGGGGTTAAAGGTTTCAGGATAGGTCATCAATAAGAGATCAGTTGGGGTCCAACAGCCAGGACCCCCAGTGATCTGCTGTTTAAAGGGACCACAGTGGACACAGATGTATTTCTTTGCAATGGTGAATACACTCCCTGCTACACTATTTTGCCCCCATCTCTGCTGCTGGAGGCTTCAACACAGGCAAGTTGCAAAGTAGTGATATCACTACATTGTGCCTACTGCTCTCTCAAGTCACCAGCAGCAGAGACCAGAAGTGGACTAATGGGACAAGGTGAGTATTTGCTTTTTTATTGCTTTTCTTTTTCTTTTTTTTTTTGCCATTTTACTGTATGGGTGCAATAAGGGGGCATTATATATATTGTGTGGGTTCCACAATGAGGGGGCATTATTTATACTCGGTGGGGTTCACAATGAAGGAGCATTATTCATACTGTGTGGGGAAACTGAGTTTCCATGCTACTAGTTTAACACACTGTTATCGTCGCACAATATACACAATACACAAAGTTATAAAACAGTTTTTAAGAATTCTTCTTCCTGTATTACTTCAGTATCAGATCAACAACACGGCATTAACAATGAAAGTAACTTCACATATCTTCTGCTTGGTGGATGGACGAACCCACGTGGCCCCCATTCTCTATAATAGGAGCCCCGCAGATAGCTGATACTGGACTTTGGCTATCTTTGGCACTCCCATTGAAGTGAATGAGAGCCACGCGGGTTCGTCCATCCACCAAGTGACACACCTATATATATGGCTGCAGCCAGGCTGGATTCCCACCTAGTGGGGGGAAAAAACCCAATTCTCAGGCTCAGTGGGGGTCTCAGCAGACAGACCCCCATCAATCAGGTATTTATCCTCTATCATTTAGGTGAATACAGTGCAGTAACATTCTGTGACTTACAGGTGATGTCTCTGACTAATCGGTCACATTTCCCTTCTCTTCCCTTTGGATCGCCATGACCACTTCTTCCAGCTGTGACTTGTCTCTGTAAAGGTTGCAACACAGACATCTTTGGCTCCTCACTTTTCCAGGCATCCAACCCACATTGTCCTCACCTACACAAAGCCCCCATTCTGCTTCTACCCCCAATTATAAAATATATGATATAACCCCCCATAATGAATAATACCCCCAAGTACATCTCTATATTAATAATGTCCGTGTGTACCCTGTATAAATAGTGCCCCTTATTAATAATACCCCAGGTGTTAACTAATTAAAAGGTTTTCCAGGTCATTAATAAACTAATCAGTGGGGTTCAAAAACCCAGGACCCCCCACTGATCAGCTGTTTGAATGGTACCTGTGTAAGCGCCGTGACCGCTTCTCTGTTTACATAGTGTAATTCATCTCATAGCGGCCATGTAATGTAACTACAGCCTCGTCCTGTACATGTCTACAGTATGTGACAAGGCTACAATTACATCACACGGCCACTATAAACAGACAGCGTATAATATAAACAGGTGGCATAGCCCATGTTTATAGCGCCCCATTTACACACACTATAATGTTCCACAGCAGCCCCTGCACACAGTATTACACAGTGTTATGGCCCGCAGCGGCCCCTACACACTGTATTATGCCTCTCAGCGGCCCCTGCACACGGTATTATGCTCCATAGTGGCCCCTGCTCACGGTATTATGCCCCGCATTGGCCACTGCACACGGTATTATGTTCCACAGCAACTCCTGCACACAGTTTTATGCCCCATATTGGCTCCTGCACACAGTATTATGCTCCATATTGGCCCCTGCACACGGTATTATGCTCCACAGTGGCCCCAGCACACGGTATTATGCTCCATAGTGGCCACTGCACTGGTATTATGCTCTATAGTGGCCCCTGTACTGGTATTATACTCCATAGTGGCCCCTGCACTGGTATTATCCTCCATAGTGGCCCTTGCACTGGTATTATGCTCCATAGTGGCCCCTGCACTTGTATTATGCTCCATAGTGACCCCTGCACCCGGTATTATGCTCTATAGTGGCCCCTGCACTCGGTATTATGCTCTATAGTGGCCCCTGCACAGGGTATTATGCTCTACAGTGGTCCCTGCACAGGGTATTATGCCCCATAGTGGACCACCCATGAACTATTATTATACTCTGGGGTCTTTTCAGACCCCAGAGTATAATGATTGGAGACCCAGGGGAGAATACAAACATAAAAACCAGAGTTACTTACCTATCCTGGACACCGGTGCACTCCTTGCAGCTTTCTGCCCTGTTTAATTGCGCACACACGTCACGTGATCAGGCCGGCGACGCGACCTGATGACGTCACCAGAGGCCTCAAGCCTGCTCGGAGTTACATCGGATCGCAGGAGGTGAGTAACACTGGTTTTTATGTTCCCTCACCAACCCTAGGCCTCCGATTATTATACTCCGGGGTTTGAATAGACCCCGGAGTATAATAATAGTAGTATTTGCGGCCTGGGGCCTAACTTACCGATCCCCGCGGTCGCTCACAGCGGCATCCACTTCCCTTTCTGCGTCCCATAGCAGAAGGGGAAGCGGGGGCGGCCACGAGCAGACGCGGGGTAGGTAAATAAATAGGCCCTGACCTGCTGGGGATACTCCAACAGGTTACGGCCTATTTATATATATAAAAAAAAGTTATACTCACCTGCGATGCCTTGATGCAGCCGCCGCCTCCTCTTCTTGTCCGCGACGTCTGTGTCTCAGCGTAGGCAGCGTGATGACGTCATTGTATCACCGCCTGCGCTGAGATGCGATGTCTTGTAAACCAGCCCAGGACAGGCCCCGCTCAGCTCTGTTTTTTTTTTTTTTTTTTTTAAAGCGGCCTGTCCTGGGCTGGTTTACATTAAATAGTAAAAATGCCGCCCCCCGGACAGTGCCGCCTGAGGCGGCCGCGTCAATTCGCCTCATTAGCGGTACGCCCCTGGGCATGGGTAAGGTTGGAGGCAAAGCTTATAACACATAAATTTGCCCCTCTTTTGGTCCTCTGAAATTTGTGGTGATATGCAGTCATACAACCTCTTCACTGTTTACATTGCACACCATATGTTTCATAGTGGCTCTGCAAGGTAATTACAGCATCATCTCATCCATTTCTATGGGACAAGGCTGTAATTATACCACACGGCTTGTATGAATCAAACAGTGTACAATGTGAAGTGAAGAGGTCAGGGCTAGAGAAGAGAATACCAGTTCGTAGAGAGTCGGGATCGACTCGAATATTCCAGATTGTTTGTTTTTTTACAAAACCAAACAAATAAACATTAGTTTCAAACTAAAATGGCCACCGCATTATACACTGGGGTCACTTCAGACCCTGGAGTATAATAGGTGGAGGCCCAGGGGAGGTGTAAAAAAATAAAATATAGCATTCACCTCACTTTCCCTTGCCTCTTTTGGGTCTCCTCATGATGTCCAGCGCTCTCCTGGTGACATCTAGCACTCTTCTTGATGTCATCAGTCTGGAGTCACTAATGAGGCCTGTTATTGGGCCACCAGTGCCCACATGGGCATGCTGAGCATCATGATGTGATGATTTTCAACATGACCATGTCAAAGGTGCCCCCTACCCCCCCCCCAAAAAAAGATTCCCAACCCAGCTATCTTGCATGTTAGGGCCCGCCTAATGAAAATTGTAGGACATGCCCCACCATTTGCAGATTAAAAAAATCCCATTATTTGGCCCTCACACAGTATACAACCCCCTTTTTTGGCCCACCACATGGTATATGACCTCCTTCTGTGGCCCCCACATAATATATGACCCCCTTTTTTTGGCTCCCACACAGTATATGATCCTCTTTTTCTAGTTCCCCCGACACAGTATACTACCCCCTTTTTCTGTCCTTCCATACAGTATATGATCCCCTTTTTAAACCCCCACACAGTATATGTCCCCCTTTTTCTAGCCCACCACACAATATATGACCCCCTTTTTCTAGCCCTTGCAATAATACAATAAGTAGTGTCCAATTAAAAAAAGAATCTCTGAGAAAACTGGATGGCAACCAATATAGTTACCACTGTAGCTCTTACATAGAATATCACCTAACATTCTAATCACAAATGTTGCAGAGTATAAGTAAATAGCTAGGAAGATTTTCTGTTTAGGGGAAAATGCTTTTTAAAGAGGTTGTATATTTTTGCAACTTCTATTTTCTTGCCCCAGAGTGTATCTATAACAGCGAAGCATATCAGCAAATATTCTTGATTACAAGAGTTATGTGTTCATTGCACATACTCCTCGGCAAGCAAAGGTGTTAGTACTCTAATCCATAAATCTGTACCCTTCCAATACCTCTTCAATATGAAAGACCCAGGTGGTTGCTATTCGGTATCTGTTCCTAAAGAGTACCATTGAATCCGCGGTGGTCACTGTTGCCAACCTATATACTCCTAATAAATATTAAATTTTGTGGCTTGTTCAGACCCTTCAGAAATTAGAAGGTATGCTACTTGTAGGCAGAACCTTTATAATATTGCTTTATGTCCTGCTCTAGACTATACCACCTCGTCCCACATCCCTTATAGACACTATCTGCTATTCTTAAGGCCCTTGACAAAATTGTAATTACTGATGCCTGAATACTAACACACCCCACTGACAGTTTACTTAATTTTCCCCTTTCACGCTCCACTTGTAGAAGTTTTAATTATCTATTTATGTTTAATCAAAGTTTATTAACATTTTTAAGTACAGTGGAAAAAGAAAACAACATAGTGCGAGCAAACAAATGACGCGAAGGCACGCAGGCCTCGCCTATAAACAAGAAGCTTGGGATAAGACCTAAGCTAACGCTGTGAAGCACAGTGCAATACCAGAGGGACTGAAGGCCCAGATATACAGGACCATAAAGCAACATCTTAAAAGTAATGGGAGAAGAACAAACAGACAAAAGAACACACAATGGGAACTACGATCAGGAAAACATGTACTAGAGAGAAATAGGGAGAGGGGAACAGAGAGATGGAAGAGCGACCAATAACCTCCTCCAAAGGACGGAAGAGAGAAAAAGGGAAGAAAGAAGCAGCAGGGTATCACTATATCAGGAAAAGAAGGAAGAGAACTCAGACGATTCCTGGAACACCACCCAAGGCTGCCAGAGAGCATCAAATTTGGAGGGGTCGGGGGGAATCCTCCGCCACCAGGGCCTCCATTCTCCTTATGTGGAGAAGCTCCTGAAGAAATTCAACTAGGGAGGGCGAAACAGTGCTTCGCCAGTGCCTGGGAATGACGGTTCTAGCAGCCGTGAGAAAGTGTCGCAGGAGGTCTTTTTTCACCGCAGATATCCTGCCAGGGATAACTGAAAGAAGGGCCAGTTGAGGAGTTGCTATGATGCTGTGACCACACACGTTAGCATACAGGGCGAACACAGCTTCCCAAAAGGGCCTGAGAACATCGCACTCCCACCAGATGTGATATAGGGTGCCTTTCTCAGTACCACAGCGCCAACACCGGTCAGTCATAGCAGGGTAAATTCTGTGGAGGAAATCAGGGCACCGGTACCATCAAGACAGGATCTTGAAATTCTTTTCTCGCGCACTGCAGGGCAACGGAAGCTTATGTGCGAACAGGAAAACCCTATCCCAGTCGGCAGGGGAGAGGCCCGCGCGAAGGTCTGAGTCCCAAGGGCCTGTGTAAGAGGGGGGCCCCGCAGTAGCGTCTCGAAGAAGAATGCTGTAAAGAACCGAGAGTGCGTGCGGGGAAGAGTCAGCGTGGGAAAGGACGGACTCCAGGTCAGTCATGGTAGAGGAAAGGAGAGGGGACAAAGAGAATTTCCACAGGAAGGCCGTAAGTTGATCATACTCCAGTCAGGATAAATGAAGGTCCGGGTGAGAAGCGCTCAGCTGGGCCAACGGAGTAAGGGGTAGATCCCCAGTGACCTGTCTAAGCCTAACATCGTCGCCGCTTCGCCAACAAAGAAATCAATCTGTGGAGCAGCCCGGTGGAAACATAGGATTGCTAAAGAGAGGACTAAGAGGGCCACTCTCACGCTGGAACAAACCGAATCCCAGGTTTTAAGGAAGTGCGAAGAGAGGAACGAGTGCCTGACGGATCTCGGGCGGAAATGAGGCGGAATCCATGGCAATGAGGGGAGGGGGACCGATAACAGATCAGCCTCGATAGAAACTCACTGCTTGTCCATGCTGCGGTAGCGCCAGTCAAAAAGGCGGAGCAAAACCACAGAGCGATAATAGTCTAGGATCCGGAAGGCCCGCACCTCCCCTGTCCTTGTGGCGAGTCAACGTCTGGTACATTATCCTACTCTGCGCCAAACCCCACACAAACTTCCCACACAGGGACTGGACTTTAGTGAAAAAGGTGTGCGGGAGGTGAATGGGGAGCGCCTGGAATAGAATAAAAGCCGAGGGACTACGTCCATGTTGAGAGCGTGAATACAGCCGAACCAAGTAAGGGCCTGTGTACTGTATCTCCGGAGTTCCGCCGTAAGAGTTTCAAGCAGTGGGAGGTAGTTGAGACGATACAAGTGGGAAGGGTCAGGGGGGATATGAATTCCCAGGTATTTGAGGCAAGTGGTCTGCCACTTAAACGGAAAGTTGTCTGCAAGGTGGGCAACCTCTGCATGGGGTATCGTGATGTTAAGGGCCTCGCTTTTGGAAAGGTTTACTTTAAAGTTACTAAGGTGACCAAATCGGCTAAACTCACGTAATATAGTTTAATTATCTATTTATTTCCCAAAAACATGTGTCCCTACCGAGAACATCATACATAGTCACCTTCTTCACTTGGAGCGTGCCCCGGTTCACATGGAATTAGAATTTAGAGATATTCCAAAAGGTGCTTGGTAGTGGGGTCTTAATGACACCGTCCTTAGTGACCCTGTGCATGGTCCTATTATCCAGCAACAGAGCACTGAATACTTCCTTCGCAACCAGACACTACAAGTCTCCTGGGTCATAATTTGCGAAGTCCACAAGTCTGTCTTGCAAAGAGAACTGATAGCTCTTTGCTCCAGGCTGAAAAAACAAAGATCTTCACGTTTAAACTCCCTTTTTTCCCAAATCTCGGGTTTTAGGCTAAGGCCCCACATTGCAGTAAAGCTGCTTTTGTTAAGGGTTGCAAAGGCAAACATAACACCACTCACATTGTAGGGCTAAATCTTGCAACATTCCCTTAGTCCTTCTCAGCACTGATGCCAATAAGGCACTTGATAGAGTGAATTGTGCCTATATGACGGCCATCCTTGAAAAATTTGGTATCCCCTTGCAACTTGTTTTGACCATGTTAACAGTATACCACTCCCCAAATAATAAACATTAATAGCACCCATTCTGAATCGCTCATCGTCTCCAATGACAAGCACCAAGGTTGCCCCCTATCCCCCTCATTTATAATAGTCATGAAGACCCTAATGCAACGGATCAAACAAGATCCTATTATATATTGTATCACGATTGGACCCTTTAGTCACGTAATTACAGCCTTCGGTGATGACCTATTAATACTGACCACCCAACCCCTTAGACTTTATTCTACAAGTCACACACTTATTTTCAGAATTTGATACATTGTCTAACTTTACAGTAAATTTTAGCAAATTAGAAATTCTTAATGTTTCTGACCTCCCCTCTACAATACAACATCTAAAACAACAATCACCTTATGCCTGGCCCTCCACCTCCAAGATCAAGACCGTACAAGACTCCTTACATTATATCTTCCTCTCATGCCATGGTTAGGAAGACTTAATCCCATTAAAACCTTTATAACATCTAAGATTCTATATTTACTTCAAACCCTTCCAATTTGGCTTCCAATTCCTTCTTCAACCACATCAGAAAGATATTCTCTTCTTTTTTGTGGAGGCCCGGGCACCCCAGAATTTCATATACACAATTGATAGCCCAGTGAACTGAAGAATGTTTCGGGCTCCCAGAAGTTCAGTCCTACTATAAAGCTAGTCATCTATCTCAATGATTATCGTTATACAGGTACCCATATGATAATTTATATGCAGAATTAGAAAACCACCTTATGACCCCTGATGGGTATAAACACTCCCCCCACACTTCACTATACTCTAACAGCCTTATCAGGGGCATGATCTTGGTTTGAAACTATTTACATAAACATACTCCCATCATCAATTCTACATCTTCAGCTTTCCCTTGTTATGTTCGTAGTAAATTGTCCCCCCAACTGACTACCTGGCAGCTACCCTATCACCGTACAGTTGCAGACCTCCCAACTACAGACAGGGTCTCTGATCTTAAAGGCTTCTTTACACATGATACCAATAATTCAAGGGACTTCATTTTTAGAAACAACGTCCCATTAACTTGCCCAAGCTTTCAGAAGCTACATCAACCTCCTTTTGCCCCTCTTAGAACAGTTGCTCTCTTGTCCAAGTAATGCTCCTCTCTTTCCTATATCATAATGTAATCTCTATGATAAGTCCAGCAAAAGCACTTTATCTCATGAGATGGGAAGAAAATCTACAATTTTCTATACCCAAATCAGCTCAAAAATTCATACTCTCACATGCGCATGGATTCTCCCACTGCTCTAGAATACAGGAAAACTCTTTCAAACTCATCTCAAGATGGTACAAAATGCATTCCCTACTGCATAAAATGGACAATCCCATTCTCAACACCTGCTGCCTTTTCTTATCTGTGGTTTAATTACAAACTTATCAAACCTTTCTGGTAACAAATTAAGGCTATCACAAATAAAGTAGTTCAGTGAACATCCATATCACTCAAGAGCTTATACAATTATGGATGCCACAACCTTCTAAACCAGCAGGAATAATCTTCCCACTCTTCTCATCCAAGCTACAAAACTACTTGTTCCCCTGAACTGGAAAAACCTGCAACCACTCACAATAATTCAATGGGAAAATAAAATCTCTGAGAAGAATTTAAACAATACATCCCAATATGAACAGTTGCAAGCTGCAAAAATAGGTGCCCCCATTATAGGCCTACAGTGTGAGTATAGAGCAAGTAGGATTGCCTGTTGACTTTATTCACACTGACTGTATTCACGCTGTAGGCCAATTCTGGGCTCAGGAGAGGTATATTTTAGTATAGGGTCCCGTCTGAATGAGGTCGCCTTATCATGGCTTTTACAAGCTTTAACAGGGGTGAACATAGCCTCTCTGCTGCCTGAGACAACCCATAGAAAGGCGCCTTCCCCCTTCCCAAATACCCAAGCCAGTGATCTTTGGTTCCGTGATGGGGCCCAATATGGGAGCAGCCTGAAAATGTATAGAGGAGAGGTAACTTCTACTAATGTCTCTGTCTATATATTATTTCAAAAGTAACAAAGTGAATTGACAGGTCTCTATTTTTGCAGTCACGGTAGTTAAATAGTGTAAAACTTATTCAAAAAAGTGTCCAAAACAACATATAAAGTCCAGCCGAGCAGACCAAAAAAAAGGTCCATTAACTGTCTGATAATCCCTTAGCTACTTGGGTATATATAAACCCTCTCATTCATGGTTCACTGAGTGTATACCAAAAGAAGCCCCTCTGTATATAGTTTAATAACAGATACTCTTTTCATAGGGCTCAAAAAGAATTCTGGTCTGCAGTGAACCAACTAAAAGGGATGTCTAAATTGTATGCAGTGCCCCATTTCCAACGCTAAATATGACAATTATTGTGGTTAGAGTCGGGGATGAGTATAACGATTCATTACCACTTATTGCATGCCCACACTAAAAAGGCTGCGGAAAGTCAGGGGTTAACTGAAATAAACGATCTATGGTCAAAAAATAATTTCTGACCCAGATCAAAGACATCCCACATGAACAGCACTAGATCTAACTCAACTAGATATAGGAGCAGAAGTATATATGCATCTCTATTTAAAACAGAGATGTGCCCTAAAAAGGGTATGTGACTGTCCTCTAGCCCTGAGTCTAAATATGTCTAGCGCTGAGTGTAGCTCAAGTGTGATATTTTGCAGATTTTAGGCCCCCACACATAATATTACACTCTTTTTTTTTTGCCCTCACACAGTATATTTCCCCTTTTTAGGCCCCCACACATAATATTGCCCTCTTCTTTTTGCCTCCACGCAGTATACTGCATGCTTTTTAGCCCCCACAAAGTGATCTGTTGATCAACCTTAGAATCGACCTGAATTTTCCAAATGTTTTGGGCTCAGCCCAAACCCAAAACTTTTGGGGTTCATCACCTGCAAGGCACTGTTATACACTGGGGGCTCCTCAGACCCTAGAGTATAATAAGAGGAGGTAAGGAAAAATAGCTAACCTTTATACTCACCTTGCCTTACCTTTCCTAGGCATCTTCACCATGTCCAATGCTTTCCAATGTCAGGGCGGTGACATTAGGTTGAAAGAGGTCTGAAGAGGATGTCAGGGGACTGCTGGATGCCTAGGAGAGGTGAGTATAACTTTTTGTTGTTTTCACTCACCTCAAAATGGTGTCGCACATGTACGACTGCTACCTATTCGATTATTCCAACAGGTAGCAGCTGATGTTTTACTCACAATCCCTGCTCCTTTCGCATCTGGCTTCCACTTCTGCAGCCTCTGGAGGAAGAAGCAGATACCGGAGAGGAGTTGGGATCAGTGAGTAAAATATCATTGGCTCCCTGTTGGAATAAAACAATAGGTAGTGGCCAACTTAAAAAAAAATGCCGCCCCTCAGTTTATGGCAGGGGGCGCTGCCTGAGGCTGTCGCCACAGGTTGCCTCATGGAAGGTACGCCCCTGTCTATAGATAGCAACTAATAGTAGCAAATTTATATGTGTATAAATCAAATAGCAGCAATGCATTTTCGGCTCTATTTAGATAGATCTTGGTGCCTTTTACAAAGTGCTGCTGTAATTTTTGTATCCATATTATGGCCATAGCAACTTGCACCTGTTCATATTGGCATGTGCTGTCTAAATTTTATGTTTTGTATAGTAGTGTGACTCCCTCTATATTGGCCTTGAACTGCCTCCATTTGTACAGGATTATTTCAGTGGAATAGAGCACACTCTTAGGCCGGTTGCAGACGACTGTACTGCAACCAGCCTGCCATGAATTAAAAGCACGGGCTGCACAAAGGGGACGCGGGGATATTCCCGTATGCCGCCCGTGCATGCACCGTGCTTCTGCGGCTCCTTTCATTAAATGAATAGGATCCACGGAAGCACGGGCTGCAAAATAGGACAGGGATAGGACCTGTCCTATCTGATGTGGCCTGGACTGTTGGCCCGCACACGGGACTGTGAAAATCACGGTTGTGTGTACGGGCCCATAGAAAAGAATGGGTCAGTGTGCTATCCGTGAAATACACGGATAGCACACTGACCCACACCAAAGTCGCCTGCAAGGGGCCTTAGATCTTACTTCAGACTCCCATCTGTCCTAGGCTATTTTAATTGAAATGGAGCATGACTCTGGAATCTGGATCCTACTTGCCCTATATTCATAATGTAGGCATATTCTGGGAAAGGGTAGAGTTATATTTTAGTGTATGGTCCCACCTGAATGAGGTCACCTTGTTGTGGTAGATGGGCTTTATGTATACAAAGAACCTCAAATTTACATGTAACTAATAGTAGTAAATTTATATGTGTGCAGGTGCATCTTAATAAATTAGAATATTTTTGAACATTCATTCATTTCAGTAATTCAGTAATACAATTCATAATCAGCGTCTTCCATGATTGTGTGTCCTGCTGAACCAGACTGAGGGACCATTTAAAGGCTTAGGAAACCTTGGCAGGTGACACACTGAATTTACAATACTGAACTTTTTTACAATATTCTAATTTTCTTAGATTTGGGTTTTCATTAGCTGTAATCCATAATCAACATTTACAGAACTAAAACACTCTGTGTGTAAAGAATCTAGAAAATATAGGAGGTCACTTTTTTAATTCTATTACTGAAATAAATAAATGTTTCAAAGATATTCTAATTTATTGAGATGTACCTGTATATACCGTAATAAATAGTAGCAATGCATTTTCAACTCAGCGATGTTTTTTTCATTCATATACCAAGCATTTGCTGCCTTTTGTCATATTTTCTTAGTCCTGGAAAACCAGATTAACCCTTTCATTGACAATAATCTGCTTTTGTTTAATGGTCCATCCAGTAAAAACTATTTTTTTCTCTGGATGCTGGGGAAGGTGAAAAAATAAAAACAAAACATACTCATCTGTTCCCTGTTCTCCAGTGTCCCAGACCACTGTCCAGTCCCACGGCAGCCCGGGGCATGTTCGGGAGTAAGTCCACGCCACAAGTGACTGGTGAGGCCAATCACTGGCCCACATACATCACCAGTGATGTCCCAGGTCCTTTCCTTAGGGAATAGAGCATTTGTTTTTAATACATAATACATTTTTGTAATTTGTTAGATTGATCTGTGACTGTCCGCAGAGAATCTCACATTGTTATTACTGACAAAGTCTGTCCAGTTAGTGAAAAATCTTTTACTAAGGGTTTCTTTTGACCAATAATTTTTGTTTTTGTTGACCAATACAAACAACCTGCCATAGCAATGCCCAAAACACTGATGCAGGCTGTAGTAGTTAAAAAAAAAATCTCCGTTTGTTCAGGTTTTTTTTTTTTTTGTTAAACAGTACATGCAAAGTGTCGCCAAAAAAAAAACATTCAAGCTGACTAATGGCACTGTGGTACATACTGGAGCATCAGTTTGAGCTGCAGTATACGGTGATAGATTACTGAATGCAGCAAACCACAGAAATAATAGAGTAGATAATGAGAGAAAGAAGAACAACTTCTATCTACACATGATCACATCTGGAAGATCGTCCAGCTTTTTCAGCTGGCAGACTAGGCACACTGATAGTGTGCCACAAATTTTTCTTGAAATTCTGTAAATTTTCACTACTTGGTGCGGCATGTGCACCCATAAAGGGGTAATTTTTGATGACTTTTTTCTATATTCATGGGCTGCACACTGATGGTGTGTCGCAATTTTTTCTTGAAATTTTGTAAATTGTCACGCCTTGGTGCTGCATTTGCACCCATACAGGCATAATCCAGGTTCTTTTCTTGCTCCCAAGTTCTGTTCTCACGTTCAATAAAATCCTTTCCATTTTAAAAGATATTCTAGCTTTTCAGCTGGGAGGACAGGCACACTGTAAGATCTCTTTGATGGCAGAATAAAGGAATTTTATTTTATTATACTCTTAACAAATAGGTCAGTCATTTTGATTCATGGAGAGTGTGGAAACCATACAGTAGAACTTTTCGTTGTTTTCCTCCCGGTGAATTGAAGACATATTGTTTGTAGACAGCTGTATGCAAATTACTCCTGATTATTCCTGCCTTTTTCCCTAATTGTAAGTCGATTAAGAGTCATGCATCATCTTGTTGATTAACAGTGAGAACAAGTATATGTAAAGTTGGGTTTAATTGCTCTACAGCAGGTTTCAGAAGCTGCATGATCTTTTATATTGCGGAGCTGACACTCAGCTGAACCTTCATCTTTCATCTCACTGTGCATTAATTTGTACTGCATATAGCATTTGGGATAATAAAGTTAACATTCAGGATACTGTATTATTCATATAAGTTTATGATGTTATACCTAAATAAGCAATACAACATGATTAGAAGAACCATGAAAGTAATTACATTATTTCATTGTTATTAGGGTGTTTGCACACAATGTTCCCAGCCACAGCATAACCATACTTCGGGTGGGGCCACTGATGCTTATAGGATTAAAGTGATCACTCATAGATATATATATCCAGCCACCATACAGATAATGTAGGCTATGTACAGAACTGTCCTATACAGTTATAGACATAGTCAAAATCTAAACGTATAAAAATGCAAGGTATGGTACTAATGTACCAAAAGAGTATGTAACAGATGCCAAACATCCTGTCAATCACAATTAAACAAATTATCCACCAAGAATCTATGCAACACATAAATGTTAAGGAGAATAGAATGGAGGACCTATCAAGATCCAAAAGGCGAAGCCGTAAAGGATCTTAAAGGATGATACAAACGAGATAGCATAGTTTAGTCCATTTGGTTTAACACTCCCTATTCGGAAAATCCACTGGGCCTCCTTTTGTAGTATAATCCGGTCCCAGTTCCCTCTTCTAGGTGATTGATTGGTGGATATTCTCAAATCCCTAAAACTGTAGAGCTCAGGGATCATCTCCATGGCGTTCCCAGAAATGTTGGCTAAGAAGTCGATCTTCTCTACATGTCACATAGCCTATGTGAACAAGATCCTACGTCGGAATTGCTTCTTTGTCTTGCCCATGTAATTGCGGGGAGAGGGAAATGAGACCATGTAAACACCGCCCATAGTTTGACATTATATAAAGTCTCTGATGTAAAAAGAGACACAACTGGAGGCTGAAACAACTTCTTTACCCTTCATCATAAAATCACAGGCTTTGCAGGATCCACATTTAAAGGTCCCTGCAAGTTTGTGCTTTCTAACCAAGGCAAAATCAAAGCACCAAAAATCACCACTATAAGGTAAAAATGGATGGATCTTACCCACACTGCAGGATACAGGGAAATCACCCAAAGGAGATGGCTTTTGCAGGGCAGGATAAACGGTCCCTATCCAAACCCTTACACACTCTCCCTAGTTCCCCGTATTGACTCCGGCCCTAACTATTCCTCACTAGTCCCACCACTGTGGGTTCTCTAGTTTATTATTTTTATACCCTGTGAAGCACTTTTTTGGATAGTGTGATAGCTAAGGTCTCCTGAGGAGTGGCGCAGGACGTGCCATGAAACTCGTAAACACTAATAGGACAGTTAAAGGTACAGTTTGGTACTGCCCTTGTTAGGACGGGAGTCAATACGGGGAACTAGGGGGAGTGTGCAAGGGTTTGGATAGGGACCGTTTATCCTGCCCTGCAAAAGCCATCACCTTTGGGTGATTTCCCTGTATCCTGCAGTGTGGGTAAGATCCATCCATTTTTACCTTATAGTAGTTATTTTTGGTGCTTTGATTTTGCCTTGGTTAGAGGTATTTTTTATCTGTTTATAATATTAAATGTTAAGTTTTATTTTTGCATTTGTGTTATGCTACATGGAATTCCTAATGCAAGTATGGTGGTAGCCCTGGCTATCTAGTGCTGTTCCACCAGTTCTGCTCTGAGTTTGTGTTTTGATTTAAAAGTTTGGGCTTTCCCAGCCATGTGGTGCAAGTTTGAACTGGTACCAGATGACTATGCACCAGTCTGTCCCCCAAATTACGTCCACTTTAATAGGTGACCGGCGAACCTGGAGTAACTATCTCAGCCACATCAGGGTATATCCCAGTACTTACGTAGTGTATCTACAACTTTTTGGAACACTGATCAAAAGTGCCAATTAATCGGACCAGTTTGTCGTGGTCCTCCCGTTTCCAGATTAAAAGTAAATCCCTGCGGTCACAGGGCCGAGCAAAGTTACGGGCATCTCTCAGGACTGGGCCTGTGTGTCATACGGGTGGGAATATACAGTCATATGAAAAAGTTTGGGCACCCCTATTAATCTTAATCATTTTTAGTTCTAAATATTTGAGTGTTTGCAACAGCCATTTCAATTTGATATATCTAATAACTGATGGACACAGTAATATTTCAGGATTGAAATGAGGTTTATTGTACTAACAGAAAATGTGCAATATGCATTAAACCAAAATTTGACCGGTGCAAAAGTATGGGCACCTCAACAGAAAAGTGACATTAATATTTAGTAGATCCTCCTTTTGCAAAAATAACAGCCTCTAGTCGCTTCCTGTAGCTTTTAATCAGTTCCTGGATCCTGGATGAAGGTATTTTTGACCATTCCTCTTTACAAAACAATTCCAGTTCTGTTAAGTTTGATGGTCGCCGAGCATGGACAGCCCGCTTCAAATGATCCCACAGATGTTCAATGATATTCAGGTCTGGGGACTGGGATGGCCATTCCAGAACATTGTAATTGTTCCTCTGCATGAATGCCTGAGTAGATTTGGAGCTGTGTTTTGGATCATTGTCTTGCTGAAATATCCATCCCCGGCGTAACTTCAAATTCGTCACTGATTCTTGTACATTATTCTCAAGAATCTGCTGATACTGAGTTGAATCCATGCGACCCTCAACTTTAACAAGATTCCCGGTGCCGGCATTGGCCACACAGCCCCAAAGCATGATGGAACCTCCACCAAATTTTACAGTGGGTAGCAAGTGTTTTTCTTGGAATGCTGTGTTTTTTGGACGCCATGCATAACGCCTTTTTGTATGACCAAACAACTCAATCTTTGTTTCATCAGTCCACAGGACCTTCTTCCAAAATGAAGCTGGCTTGTCCAAATGTGCTTTTGCATACCTCAGGCGACTCTGTTTGTGGCGTGCTTTCAGAAACGGCTTCTTTCGCATCACTCTCCCATACAGCTTCTCCTTGTGCAAAGTGTGCTGTATTGTTGACCGATGCACAGTGACACCATCTGCAGCAAGATGATGCTGCAGCTCTTTGGAGGTGGTCTGTGGATTGTCCTTGACTGTTCTCACCATTCTTCTTCTCTGCCTTTCTGATATTTTTCTTGGCCTGCCACTTCTGGGCTTAACAAGAACTGTCTCTGTGGTCTTCCATTTCCTTACTATGTTCCTCACAGTGGAAACTGACAGGTTAAATCTCTGAGACAACTTTTTGTATCCTTCCCCTGAACAACTATGTTGAACAATCTTTGTTTTCAGATCATTTGAGAGTTGTTTTGAGGAGCCCATGATGCCACTCTTCAGAGGAGATTCAAATAGGAGAACAACTTGCAATTGGCCACCTTAAATACCTTTTCTCATGATTGGATACACCTGGCTATGAAGTTCAAAGCTCAGTGAGGTTACAAAACCAATTTTGTGCTTCAGTAAGTCAGTAAAAAGTAGTTAGGAGTATTCAAATCAATAAAATGATAAGGGTACCCAAATTTTTGCACCGGTCAAATTTTGGTTTAATGCATATTGCACATTTTCTGTTAGTACAATAAACCTCATTTCAATCCTGAAATATTACTGTGTCCATCAGTTATTAGATATATCAAATTGAAATGGCTGTTGCAAACAACCAAATATTTAGAACTAAAAATGATTAAGATTAATAGGGGTGCCCAAACTTTTTCATATGACTGTATATATATACAGTACAGACCAAAAGTTTGGACACACCTTATCATTCCAAGAGTTTTCTGTATTTTCATGACTATAAAAATTGTAGATTCACACTGAAGGCATCAAAACTATGAATTAACACATGTGGAATTATATACTTAACAAAAAAGTGTGAAACAACTGAAAATATGTCTTATATTCTAGGTTCTTCAAAGTAGCCACCTTTTGCTTTGATTACTGCTTTGCACACTCTTGGCATTCTCTTGATGAGCTTCAAGAGGTAGTCACCTCAAATGGTCTTCCAACAGTCTTGAAGGAGTTCCCAGAGATGCTTAGCACTTGTTGGCCCTTTTGCCTTCACTCTGCGGTCCAGCTCACCCCAAACCATCTCGATTGGGTTCAGGTCTAGTGACTGTGGAGGCCAGGTCATCTGGTGTAGCACCCCATCACTCCCCTTCTTGGTCAAATAGCCCTTACACAGTCTGGAGGTGTGTTTGGGGTCATTTTCCTGTTGAAAAATAAATGATGGTCCAATTAAACGCAAACCGGATGGAATAGCATGCCTCTGCAAGATGCTGTGGTAACCATGCTGGTTCAGTATTCCTTCAATTTTGAATAAATCCCCAACAGTGTCACCAGAAAAGCACCCCCACACCATCACACCTCCTCCTCCAAGCTTCACAGTGGGAACCAGGCATGTAGAGTCCATTTGTTTCACCTTTTCTGCGTCGCACAAAGACACGGTGGTTGGAACCAAAGATCTCAAATTTGGACTCATCAGACCAAAGCACAGATTTCCACAGGTCTAATGTCCATTCCTTGTGTTCTTTAGCCCAAACAAGTCTCTTCTGCTTGTTGCCTGTCCTTATAAGTGGTTTCCTAGCAGCTATTTTACCATGAAGGCCTGCTGCACACAGTCTCCTCTTAACAGTTGTTGTAGAGATGTGTCTGCTGCTAGAACTCTGTGTGACATTGACCTGGTCTCTAATCTGAGCTGCTGTTAATCTGCGATTTCTGAGGCTGGTGACTCTGATGAACTTATCCTCCGCAGCAGAGGTGACTCTTGGTCTTCCTTTCCTGGGGCGGTCCTCATGTGAGCCAGTTTCTTTGTAGCACTTGATGGTTTTGGCCACTGCACTTGGGGACACTTTCAAAGTTTTCCCAATTTTTCGGACTGACTGACCTTCATTTCTTAAAGTAATGATGGCCACTCGTTTTTCTTTACTTAGCTGCTTTTTTTCTTGCCATAATACAAATTCTAACACTCCATTCAGTAGGACTATCAGCTGTGTATCCACCTGACTTCTGAACAATACAACTGATGGTCCCAACCCCATTTATAAGGCAAGAAATCCCACTTATTAAACCTGACAGGGCACACCTGTGAAGTGAAAACCATTTCAGGTGACTACCTCTTGAAGCTCATCAAGAGAATGCCAAGAGTGTGCAAAGCAGTAATCAAAGCAAAAAGGTGGCTACTTTGAAGAACCTAGAATATAAGACATATTTTCAGTTGTTTCACACTTTTTTGTTAAGTATATAATTCCACATGTGTTAATTCATAGTTTTGATGCCTTCAGTGTGAATCTACAATTTTTATAGTCAGGAAAATACAGAAAACTCTTGGAATGAGAAGGTGTGTCCAAACTTTTGGTCTGTACTGTATATATATATATATATATATACTCTTTCCTTGTATGAGTTATCACTTTTTATTGATGTAGTATGTTGGTGTCTGGGTGACTGGCTTTTGACACAATTATTATTGATTCGTCTTTAGTTTTTTAGATTTATCATTAAAAGTTTTATGCCATTCCCTCTGTGAAGTTATACTATACTGTTGGACTATAACTTGTAAGCTTTTCTGATATTTTCTCCCATTTATTTTGTAACTGTTTTGCATGTTGTATGTCATTATATTTTGTCTCTATTTGTATTTGTAAGCACTGACCCTGAAAGTGTGATTTGTGGCCTGACTGCTGGAGAGCAGTGATGTGTGTCTATGTTGGTGTATCTTTTAGGCCTGAAATTCAGTAGGTCATGGCAGCATCTGGGGTGCATGGACTGTGTTGGGGTGTGATTTATACTCAATTTCAGTCTGAGTGCAAGGTGAGTGCAAGATTGAATAAGTGGAGTAAATTAACCCTTGCAGTCACACACATGTCACATGCGAGGATGGTACATACATACATATAGGATCTTAGATATTTAACTACTTCCCACTCAGCACTGTACTATTGTGTCAGGCTGAGCGTATAGTTAACACTCAGTGCCATAATAAGACAGTTCTGTTTTGTAGCAGGCACAGGAGCTGTTGTGGTATTAAGGCAGTCTAAAATGGAAGTGGGGATACAAAATTGCAAGATTCCCAGCAGTGCCAATTTTCAAAGAATTTGTGGAGTTTATATTGATTCCGATCGTGTATGTATTCATAGTGATAATGTGTATTGATCTTCTCTATAATAATGGTTAGAGTGGGGATAATATTTGATTTTAAGTTGAAGGATAAGGCTGATAAGGTTGATAAGATTGTATGGCAAACTACCATTCTGTTAGGTTTGGGTATTTTATCTAAGCCTAGACCCAGTAGGCCCAGTTCAGGGGAGATAGGAGTGGTAAGTATTTTTAGTCTAAATACTAAAGAGTTTATCAATCACCAAAGTGGTTGTAGTAATGGGCATTCCCCCCAAAAAGTGAAGAATGGTGCCAATTTGTCCCCATCCTCTCCAGCAGTAGGGAGATGAGGAAGGGTAGATTTTGGATATGGGTATGGAGTATAGTACCATCTGTAACAAACTTTGTAATAGAGTTTGTGATAGTTTGTACAGTAAGTAGCCTTCAATATTATTTTGTTGTCTGTTAGCCATGTTTCTTCTTAAAAATCTATATTTAGATCTTTATTCCATTTTGATATATGTGTTTGGGATTTATTAGCGTAACGTTAAAAGAGGCTGTGGAAGCTTTCTAAAGGTAGAGTGCATTTGGAGGAATGTAAAAATTTGTGTTTTCCAATACTACATCTATGTGTAAGAGACCTCGTGTGACATTTCCTCATGACTGCCAGAACAGTCATTCCCAGGAATAGGTGCAGAACTGCTGTGCCCACCCTGGTTGAGTTCCTACAGGAGCTTCTCCTTATCAGGAAAATGGAGGACCTGGTGGCCGTGGACTCATCTGATCCTTCCAAATTTGAGTCCCTTTGGCAGTCGTGGGTGGTGTTTCAGGAGACGTCAGAGTTCTCCATTTTCTTTACCTAATGTGGAGACGCCTTGTCCCCACCCCTTTTTTTTTCTTTCTGCTAAATCCCTCCCTCCCCTTCCTTTCCTTCTTCCTCCTGTGTGTCCTCCCCCATCCTTGTTCTACATATTCTCTTGTCTATTTCCCTGTATCCTGTGGTCTCCCCATGTCCATTTTCCCATTTGCATTTGTCTTATCCTTTCTGTAAGTGGGTGGCGATGTGATGGCCTTTTGCAGATGGACTTCTCATGTTCCATAGTTCCTTCCTGCCATCGCTTCCCGAATATGTCTGCCTCTGTGCTAGTGCTGCATTGCCCGTTTTTGTTTTCACTGTTTTGGGCGATAACGGCCCTCTACCCTAGCCATTTCTCTGTAACGTTTACTTGCCTGAGTGGCTTACGTGCCCTCTACTCTCTCATTTGTTGCTTTTGTTCTTGTTATTTACTGTTCTTACTTGAAAAATGCTCTATAAAAACTGATTAAACATAAATCTATGTGTGAGATCGGAAAAGCAACACAATGGGCTATCACTATGTAGGTCATTAATATATAAAATATTACTTTCTTTCCAATGTGAGACTTTGAGGTGTAATTTTTAAGAGTAAATCCAGTGGTATTTTTCTAGTTTGGTGGGAATGTTTTGCATAGGGGCACTTATAAAGTCACTCCAAATTTTTAGTGTTGCTTGGATTGAATGTAGAGGTATATAGTGACTATGGAGGTATATGAATGTGGTATGGAGGTAGAGAATGTTTTTTGGGTTTCCTGTATTCTACACTGCATTATTATCTAGTTTCTCTAATTTCATTCACCTGCAGTAAGCTGCAATAGCAGACACAACCAATAAAAGGTATAAAGTTATGCCTGGTAAACTATGAAATATTTCTGTTGCCTTCAGTGAGCTCATTGGCAGGAGCTAAACACCCACAAGTTTTGTATAGGCTAAGAATATGCCATCAATTAAGCATTTACAAATAAACCCTTTCATTCTAAGATCAGTGGGGTGTGACCCATGGCACTCTAAAGCTGAGGCCCCACATTGCGGAAACACAACTTTTTTTGTTGCAGATTTTGCTGCAGCTTTTTGAGTCAAAGCCAGGAATGGATTGAGCAGAAGGTGGTAGTATAAGTGCTTTCTATACATTTCCCATTCATTCTAACGCCACTCTTGGCTCAAAAAAAACACAGCAAAATCTGCAACAAAAAAGCCGCATTTCCGCAACGTGGGGCTTCAGCCTAATGCAACTTTGCCCAGAACCATTTTAGATGAGATTTTTCAGCCAGTTGTCAATCAAACATTTAGAGTCACTTGGATTTAGAGATCTATGTTAGGATTTCTGCTGCATACGACTCACTTGGTGAACTGTGCACCTTCTAACACAATTCCACTTTTGTCTAGAATTTTAAATACTATTAACTTTCTCATTTCTGAGGAAATCGAGTGAGAACGAGTATCATCCAATTTGCATCAGTTTTTAACTGTCAGTGAAAAAAACGGATGCATTTCATTGGTCTTTCTATTTTGACCCAACCCACTGATCCGTTTTTAATGGACGTAAAGTGAACGTCAGTCCAGATCCATTGATTTCTATTGGGTCTATATGCTCTTGAAAATGGACAAAGAGTGCAAATATAGTACGTCAGTTTTTTTGAGTGCTTTGAAAAATGGACCGTCAAAAAAACAAACTTGTGAATTGATGCATTGGATATAATGTGTTCTCAAAACAGAAGTGTGACGGACATTGCAAAAATGGCTGTCATACGTTTTCACTGTCATGTGAATAAGCCTTTAGACTTATAGATGTGCCATCTTTTCAAATCTCATGTGACATTTCATTACATTACACTCATGTGATATCTGTCTCATTGGCGCTAAGAAATACAAAATATCCAACCACAGGTAAAGACAAGTAAAGACAGATAGTAGCATAACAAATAGACTGCAGTTACAAAGGATTAGATTTTAAATCAGGTTGTTCTTCTGTACGAGACAAGCTTTCAGTGTTTCTTCTTACTTTTTCCTCCATTTGGTTTGTCAATTTTGAGTTCAATAGCAAATGCAAGCAGAAACACATTGTCATTAGTTATTAAACAGCCTTTTCACCTGCAGGGATTGGGAGGTGAAACTTCACAGACCGATCAATGGCTCTCATTGACTCATTCTTCATTTTGCAAGAAAGTAAAAACAGACCCTGGCTTTTGCCCAGGAGTCTTATCCTATATTCACATGAACGGAAAATCGGCCGTGTGACAACAGACCATCAAAATATCAATCACGTGAATAGTCCCCACTCTCCTGTGATATTCACTATAATATGAATATAAGGTTAGCTCACATTCACACAACAGCCGTGAAAGCCGTCCATTTTTTTTTAACCCGAGGGGCAGTCATTTTACAGTGGGGAAAAAAAGTATTTAGTCAACCACCAATTGTGCAAGTTCTCCCACATAAAAAGATGAGAGGCGGCTGTAATTGACATCATAGGTAGACCTCAACTATGAGAGACAAAATGAGAAAACATATCTAGAAAATCACATTGTCTGATTTTTTAAAGAATTTATTTGCAAATTATGGTGGAAAATAAGTATTTGGTCAATAACAAAAGTTCATCTCAGTACTTTGTTATATATCCTTTGTTGGCAATGAAAGAGGTCAAACGTTTTCTGTAAGTCTTCACAAGGTTGGCACACACTGTTGCTGGTATGTTGGCCCATTCCTCCATGCAGATCTCCTCTAGAGCAGTGATGTTTTGGGGCTGTCGCTGGGCTTCACGGACTTTCAACTCCCTCCAAAGGTTTTCTATGGGGTTGAGATCTGGAGACTGGCTAGGCCACTCCAGGACCTTGAAATGCTTCTTACGAAGCCACTCCTTCATTGCCCTGGCGGTGAGCTTGGGATCATTGTCATGCTGAAAGACCCAGCCACGTTTCATCTTCAATGCCCTTGCTGATGGAAGGAGGTTTGCACTCAAAATCTCACTATACATGGCCCCATTCATTCTTTCATGTACATGGATCAGTCGTCCTGGACCCTTTTCAGAGAAGCAGCCCCAAAGCATGATGTTGCCACCCCCATGCTTCACAGTAGGTATGGTGTTGTTTGGATGCAACTCAGCATTCACTGTCCTCCAAACATGACAAGTTGTGTTTCTACCAAACAGTTCTACTTTGGTTTCATCTGACCATATGACATTCTCCCAATACTCTTCTGGAACATCCAAATGCTATCTAGCAAACTTCAGACGGGCCCGGATATGTACTGGCTTAATCAGGGGGACACGTCTGGCACTGCAGGATTTGCGTCCCTGGTGGCATAGTGTATTACTGACGGTAGCCTTTGTTACGTTAGTCCCAGCTTTCTGCAGGTCATTCACTAGGTCCCCCCGTGTGGTTCTGGGATTTTTGCTCACCGTTCTTGTGATCATTTTGACCCCACAGGGTGAGATCTTGCGTAGAGCCCCTGATCGAGGGAGATTATCAGTGGTCTTGTATGTCTTCCATTTTCTAATTATTGCTCCCACAGTTGATTTCTTCACACCAAGCTGCTTGCCTATTGCAGATTCAGTCTTCCCAGCCTGGTGCAGGTCTACAATTTTGTTTCTGGTGTCCTTCCACAGCTCTTTGGTCTTCACCATAGTGTAGTTTGGAGTGTGACTGTTTGAGGTTGTGTGACAATGTGATTTTCTGGATTTGTTTTCTCATTTTGTCTCTCATAGTTGAGGTCTACCTATGATGTCAATTACAGGCCGGCCTCATCTTTTTAAGAGGGACAACTTGCACAATTGGTGGCTGACTAAATACTTTTTTTCCCCACTGTATGTGAAAATGGAGATCACTGTTGTGTGAATATAGGGTTAAGTTAGAGTCTGTGGAGTTATTTCTTTCTCGCTTTTATCTCTATCTGCTCTGTGCCGCAGTCATTCAAATATGTGGCATTTAGGTACTGGACAAAAATGGTTTAGTGGATCCTGCCTTTCTCTGTTTCCCCGAAATAATTGACAGATAGAATATAGTTTCATGTTGTCCTGTGATCCACAGAGCAAAAGACTGGTAAAAATCATGAGGCCAAGAAATTCAAAGGGCCAAAATAATCCTAGTGAGGAAAAGACAGTATTGTAATGGAAATGTGGCATTTTTGTGAAAAGGAAAGCAGTTTAGCAAATACTACCAAAATAATCTTTGCTGGAAATATTTATGACTGTCATCCAAAAACAACTTGGAAAGCCATTGCAGCACATTCTATAAGAATCTGCCCCACTTTTTTGGCATAAAAATTTGCAAACTGGTGAGAGGGGCACCGTGTGGCCATTACCTGCACCACATTCACTTTTGTGGCATACATATTGACAGAAATATATGTCAGCTATGAGCTGTCATAGATTTCTGCTAAGGCATGAGCTGTTGCCTGAATATGTAAGCCAGTATTAAGTCTGTCTGCATAGTACCAACTTCTAAAACAATTCTTTAACCAGAGGACATGCCATTAATGTTGGATAGATGTGGGTCCTTCTGAGACCTGAACCGATCTCTAAAAGGATCTACCCCAGCCTCACTCTTCCCACAGCTAACCCTCTCAAATGCAGACTATCAGTGGTGGTTGGGTTTTTACACACTCCCAGCGAAGTGAATTTGAAGAACGGAAACAGTGTAGCTCACTATTCTATGCTGTTTTCGTAACCCCATTCTCTACTATGGTAGTTACAGAAACAGCATAGCTCAAACCCAGATACAGCGGACAGTCTTGAATTGATTGTTAGTGGGGACAGGGTGAGGGTTAACAGCAGAACAGAGTCTGTAGACAGAAGTGGGAACCGTGGATATGCCATAAATGTTTTGTGGGTAAACCCCTTTAACCCTGCTGTTCTGTTCGGTTCTACTATACACATATAATGTTCCGGTCATTTTTGACCGGGCCTATTAAAGTCTGGATTTTTAACTAATTTAAGTGTTTTATTTGAATTTCTTTTGCATTATTATACTGTATGTGAACATGGTTGTTCATAAACAAATGAAAAATGAAATCAAAAACTTAATTTTTATTTTTTTTGTGTCAAAAAATGTTACATGGCCTTATTGCATTATTCATATATATTTTACATTTGCACAAAAAAAAAAAATCTTTATAAAACTGTAAACTATAACTAATAACATCAAACTGTATGTAAATATATTTTTTTCAAAAAAAAAAAAAAAAAAAACTAACAAAAAAATAGAAAGTCTAGTTTTTTCTATATAAAATGTGAAATAAGGTTGAAGGTGCTAAATTTACTGTTTGCATTCGTCACAAGTATAATTTACATGTCTTTTGCATAAGTACTTTGCACATTTGCAACATATCACATTTGATTTGTGATTACTTGATGTTGGACAGAAGGCACATCGTTTCCGTTTTAGGCTGGTTGTACTGCTGGTGGAGGCCGTAGGTATCGTCGCAGTGCTAGCGGAAGCCCTTGGTTCACTTTCTTCAGCATGCTGTTGGATCCTGTGGACAATGGCTGCAGCTCCATCATCTCTGGGTGTTACTTTTCTTTGTTCAATATATGGGCTAACCAGTGATTTTCCCAACTCCTCTAAAAAAATTCTTCTTTTATATAGTTTATTTTTGTTCCAATTTGGGTCTATTTCACGCCATAACACAAATGCATTGTACGTCGACACATCAAGAATGTTGTAAAAAACAACCATTGGCCACCGATTAGTTTTGCGTTTACAGGTGTCCATCTACAGTATCATAATTTGAAAATGTATGTATGTGTAACTCTGCATGGACCAAAAGAACCTAGATAAATTGATAAATAGTAGTAGATGAACTATATAGACCAAAATGAGATTATAACTCCTTTATTTAAAAAAAAAAATGGCTGGAGATTAGTATAAAAGGCTATCGGTCATTTTTGACCGAACAGTACAAGTGTAAAAAAAGATGTGGAGCAAAAAGTAAACAAAAAAATAAATAAATAAAAACTGCTATTAGTAAGAACCCCTCAAATGAGGAAAAGTCAATGAACCACAAGTTTCAGAACCGCATAATGAATATTTTAAAAAATATCAAATTTCAAATTCGGTCATTTTTGACCGAACAGAACAACAGGGTTAAATAGTAAAGATATTTAAAACATAGATTTTTTTTAGAAGGCTTCTATTACCTTTATTCAAAATATTACTCTCATCATGGCTCATCATAGCACCCTTACTGTTGACCCCTGCTTAGCTTCATATAAGATACCATATGGAGGTCGCAACTGAAAGAAATATAACTAATAACTAATATAATACTGCTACTTCTGTACAAAAATGTAACTATTATAATACTGCCCACTATGTACAAGAATATAACTAGCACAATACTGTTCCCCTTGTACAACCATAAGACTGCATGAAAATTACAGCCTTCAGTATGAATTTGTCAGGCACTTTCTGATGTGGAAATAGATGACCACGATTACCATGATTGTGAAATGGAGAATACAGCGGCCACATGCATAGCAACAACAATAGTCGACTGCTTCTATATACAAGAATATACTGTAACTATTATAATGCTGTCAACTATATACAAGAATATAACTACTAGTATAATACCAATCCCCTGTACAATAATATAACTACTGTAATAATGACCCTATGTGCAAGAATACAGCTACTATAATACTGCAGAATGTATACAAGAATATATAGAGCCGGCATCTGGCACTCTTCTCTGACGTAATGTGTCCAGGGTTCATCGCTAAGGCCTTCGATTGGGCCTAAACAGTGACATGGGCATGACATAATGATGCTTGGTGTGCTCATGTTACTGCTGAAGCCAGAGGCATAGCTAGGGGTTGAGCACAGGGGGGCGGAACATGTTCAAGAGGGCACCCAACTTAGGTATACCGATATTATCATTATACCCTGACCATATAGTGGTATATATATCTACTCAGGGATCTGCAGATGATTTAGGTGAATACAGGGCAGTAACATTTAGTGACTTACCAGTAACGTCTCTGACTAATTGTTCACATTTCCATTCCATTTTTCTTCCATCTGGACCACCATAACCATTTCTTCCAGTCTCTGTAAAGTTTACAGAACACACATCTTTGGCTCCTTACTTTTCCAGGCACCTGACCCACATTGTCCTCACCTGCGCACCCATCCTGCTGCTACCCCAATTTTTAAATATATAATTCAACCCCCCCCCATAATGAATACTACCCCCAAGTGCATCTTTATATTAACTTCCCTGTGTAACCCCTTTAAATATTGCCCCTTATTAATGTCCCAGGTGTTTCCTAATTAAAAGGAAAAAAAAAAATAGTGTGGTTCCAATACCCGGGAGCCCCAGGATCAGCTGTTTGAATGGACAGTGGTACCTGTGTAAGAGTCGTGACTCCTTCTCTGTTTACATAGTGTGATTCATCTCATAGCGGCCATGTAATGTAACTACAGCCTCGTCCTATACACGTCTATGTGACAAGGCTGGAATTACATCACACGGTCACTATAAACAGACAGCATATGATATAAACAGGCGCCATAGCCACTTCATACAGCTGATCAGAGGGGGGAGCAGCACTGATCTCTTATTGATGATCTAATCTGAGGATAGATCACCAATAAAAATGAGGTGGAAAACTCCTTAAGGCCGGGGCCGCACATGACGTAAATGCCGTGGTGTGGCCACGGTGTAAATGCTGTGGAAAAAATACAGCCTTTTACAGTTCCTGCAAAGTGGATGGGATGCTGGCAGCTTCCCTTTAGGTATAATGGAAGCAGAAAGTCCGCAGAGAAAACCTCTGCGGACTTTCTGTGATAAGTGCTGCGGGAAAAAACCATGATTCGTTACAGCCACAGTTTTCCCTGCAGCGCTTTTTTGCTGTGGCCCGCTATATGGGGCCTTAGTCTTAATAAAGCCCAAGTGCCACCTTAATTAAATTAATTGCCCCCTCATATTATGCCCCTGATTACCCTTGACATAAATACTGCACCTCTAATGATCCCTTTTATAAATGATACCCCCTAATGACCCCTTATATAACCTCCCCTACTTGTATTCAAAATGCCCCCTAGTAGCCATTATATAAATGAAGCCCCCCCTTACGTTCACAATGCCCCCTTATATAGATGACCCCCCCATCGTCATAATGCCCTCTAATGAATCCTCCCTTATAATTCTCCCTCCTAATTCCCCCCTTATACTATTAAAACACCCACAACTGCGCTAATAAAAAAAACAAAAAAAAAAGTTATACTCACCTACTTGCGATCCTTTGGTGAATGGAGCCGCTGCTGCCTCCTCTTCTTCTTGGCCCTACACTCTATGCGCAGGGTTCACGCATAGGACGTCTGCGTCTCAGCGTAGGCGCGATGTTATGACGTCATTGCACCGCCTGTGATGTCATCGCGCCGCCTGAAGTGGCTTGCGGTTTACAAGACAGTTAGTTCCAGGATGGGTTTTTACTAGATCGGTGTCTGCAGACATCGATCTAGTTAAAAGTAAAACATGTATTAATGACGGTCCCCGGGGTGGGCCCCCAAAGAATCAGTGGGCCCGGGGCAGCATACCCCTCTGCCCCGTCCACTAGATACGCCTCTGGCTGAGGCCCAATCACAGGCCTCAACAATGACCCAAGTCGCATGACAACAGAGAAGAGTGCCAGACACCAGCTCTGGCGCTCTTCTGTCACATCATCCACCAGGAGGAGGAAGACATGGATCGCCAGATGCCGCAAAGAGGCCTAGAAGAGGTAACAGAAAGTGAGTATAAGGGTCTTTTTTATTTTTGTCAACTTCCTTTGTCTCCAGCGGCGACTATTTCAATTCATCTGAGAAGAATTCCAAATTGTTTTGTTTCGTTAAAAACTATTTAGAATACTGGGGGGCCTGGTTCGGTATGTCGATTTGCCCATGTCTAGAACTGACAATACTACAAATTTGGTAACAAATGCAGCTAAGGGTAGGTTCACACTATCATTATTTAATGTCTGTTGCTCTTGTCGATTACAGGACAGAAAAATACAGAACCCCCTCAAGTGTCTTTTCCCCCAATGTAAAAAAACATGACAGAAACTTCCGTTACAAAAGTAAACAAACATAACTGAAGACAGCGTCTGTCACGTTGCTTATGCTAGAGTCAAAAGGAATGGCCACAGATGTGTCAGTTATGCTGCTGTAGTTAATGTCCTTTGCTGCCATCCTATGATGGACCACAAAGAATTATTAAGTGCACGTTTCCATATGAAAAATTAGGTACTGAATGTAGTTCAAAAAAATGGTTATATGCATGGTGGCTCAGTGGTTAGCACTGTTATCTTGCAACGTTTGTGTCCTAGGCTCAAATCCAGCTAAGGAAAACAACTGCAAGGAGTTTGTATGTTCACTCTGTGTTTGTTTTACCCTCCCACACTCCAAAGACCTACAGATAGGGAAGGTAGATTGTGAGCCCTACTTGGGACAGAGTTGGGACAATATCTCTGTAAAGCGCTGTGAAATATGATAACACTACATAAGTAAGCAAAATAATAAAGCACCCTTGCCATATAACAAATCGGTTTTGGTTATTAGTTTAGTTTACAATTGGCAATACTATCTACAAGAAATTATCTAATATGCTCCATTGCCTTGTGACAAATCTAGTAATGAATGCAACTTAGAATTAAAACACAAAAAACTATTAGAAGCACAGTTCCTGTATGGCAAATTTGGGAATGAATGTGGTTTAGAACTGGCAATACCACAAGAAATTATTAAATGCACCATACAATAAATTTGGTTATGAGTTTAGTTTGCACCTGGCAATAACGTCTACAAGAAATTATTGAATTCACTGTTGCTATATGACAAATTTAAGCTTTTAACTTCATGGAGCCTGTTGCAAGTCCAGTCCCTTAGATGCAATCAATCCCCAATTCTAAGAACTCAGCTTGATGTAGCTCTTGGTATTAAATGTTAAACAGTAATGTGAGTCAGGAATGTAGTACAGGCAAAAAGAGGGGGCACAATAATGATGTTGCCTGCCTACCTTATGTTATTGCTGAATACAGATAATTATATTTTCTATTGGAGACACAACAGAAGACGCTGGAAGACTGACGCCAGAGCGCAGGAGAGGTGAGTTATACTGTTTATTATGTTTAATCACCTCCCCTGGGGCCTCCGATCATTATATTCTGGGGTCTGAAGAGACCCCTGAATATGGGACATCCAGGAATTGGTTTAAAATATATTTTTTATATTTTCCTCCTCTAAAATCTAGGTGCTTCTTATCATCAAGTACATCTTATAAAGCAAATAATACAGTACTCCCTTTAAACAAAACCAGGACCATTGTAAAGCATGATCTCTTTGATCAGTGGTTAACATTTGCAACACAAGAGTCCTAGGTTTCCTACCACACTCAAAGAACATACTTATAGGGAACTTAGTTTGTTAGCCATATACTGTATGGGTCACTGACTGAAAATGTCTGTAAAGTGCTATGGAATAAGTGAGAGAAATAAATATTAAATACATCTTCTGTTGCATCCAGATGTTAACCCTTTCACAGCTATTTGTATGTGAAGAACAATTCTACATCTGGTTCCTTTAAATATTCCACAAAAAATTCACAGTATCCAGTTATCCACATCAATCACAACATCCCCCGCACTCTGATCACAATCTACATGATAGGATTGAATGTCATTCTCCTGTATGAGTTACACAGAGTAGCATTATTGTTTACACTCCAATTTACCTTCTATTAGTCGCATTTTATGAAAGAGAAGTGGGCCTGATGAGAAAATACAAGTAATCTCCATCCTGCGGGAAAGTGAATGATATTACTGACAGCTGACAATGTTAGGAGTCTCAATGTAACACTTAGTTACATTTTTCTATAATTAAAATTCACTCTACATGCAGTTTATGACTATACCCGCTGATAGATCCATCAGGGATTACCTTAAAGGACATCATTCCTCCATTGCATTGTCAGTTTTTTCTTGGTTTACCCCAAACATCAATTCTATACTTCAAATAGAAACCACTTATCTGTTGTATTGTGACAACTACATTCAGCTTCATGAAAATCATATTGAAGTAGTCTATCCCTTTCCATAGCATAGTTCTCCATACACATTAGAGAAAAGTTATATGTGCCCATTTAATCAGGGTTAGCCCATCATCTACTGTGAATAGAGACCTCTCTCTATATCTGTCCTCCGACAGATTATGTTGGGGTAAACAATGGTGGAGCGATCTGAATTTCAATGCCCAATTATTTTGTTCTTCCTGCATACAAGCAACCATGAAAGGTGTGTGGAAGTGATTTGCTTCAGTCTCCTCACTGAAAACATATACACACTTTGGTGAACCAAATGTGTACATGAGGGAGTTAAAAAGAATGACTATTGGCTGAACAAGCATTTGGCCAACAGGTATTGAAGGTTAATGGACACCTTCTCCTACAGCGCCACAAGTGAAATGAAACATTACAGGGTACTCATTAAAGTGAGTCTGTCAGTAAGAAAATCGTTATCAAACTAATGACAGTACCTTGTAGAGTGGCTTCTATACTTTCCAAAAATGTATTTTTTATTTTGCTTTGCAGCTACATTTTTCATGAAAATCTGCATTTTATTCATATGCTTTTAGCTGAAAAGGGCTTTAGGTGCATTTCTTCTCCTGCTGGGTCTTCCACTCTCTGCTATAAATAAGCACCCCCCCCCCCCAACTGCAGGCAAAGCATGACAAAGTAGAAGACATCACTCAAGCAGTGGGGGCGGAGCTGAGTGGCAGTTAGGGGAGGTTATCTACAGCAGAGAGGGAATTCCAAACAGGAGAAGACACGCCTCTAAAGCTCTTTTCTGCTAATTTTCATAAGAATAAAATGCTGATTATCATGAAAATGGAGGTGCCATGAAGAATGAAAAATACATCGTTGGTAAGTGTAGAAGCTGCCCTACAAAGTACTGTCCTTAGTTTGATACTGATTTTCCTGCTGACAGACTCCTTTTAAAATCAATGGCATGTGATAATAATTCACTGGCATGCTGGGTCCTCGAGTGATAAAAATAAAAGCAAGTGGGTTGAATCTGCACCAGTCAGCAAAACAAATGGCCTGGAAAACTTTAAAGAGGACCCAGCAACTTTGTTTTACTGATTGGTAAAGGTCTGATCCCCATGATAGCATGATAAGCACTCAATGTGTATGCCCACCCCTTTAAGTAATATGTTGTTGATTCTCTATGCTCACCAATATAACTTCCAGATGGGTTATGGCCCAGCTTTTCCAGAATCTTAAAGCATACATCCAGTTATACAATAATTATTTATGTATTAATAGCACAAGTGAATATAAGACACTTTGTAGTGTATCTTATTATAGAAGAATGTTTCCTACTCCATTTATTAGGCTGTTTTCCTCCTCGTTTCCTTTACTTAGACTTTTATCTGTAATAGCTCATATTTCCATGGCATAACTAAGCGCCCTGGTACAAATTTTGGACTGGTTCCCCCCTCCTCTTTCACTAAACCCAAAATATTACTCCCCCTTCACACTTTCCCTATCCCTTTGCAGGCAGACAACAAATTAAAGGTAAGTGCTCAAGATGTCAACAGCTACCATATGTTACTGTGTGTTTAGATCAGTCTATGGCTGCTACTCTAGGGAGTACAGCACACAGTTAACCAGTGCCCAGTTAGCATCCTTTATTATAGTAACCCCTAGCACTACCAGACTGCACAGACAGATGTGTCCTAACTTAATTTTTAGGTTTTTCTACATATACATCATTCCACACACAGTACATATGGAGCACACCTACTGTATACACCACAACCATATATACTCTATATACAGTATTCATTTACCATATGCTCTACATAATCACATATACACTTCACTTCCAGGCCCAGTCACAGTCGTACCCCCACCACTGATTACAAGCGTTGCCCCCTATCCTCATCCAGCTTCACACACAGAAGTCTGTGGAGAGAAGGAGGTTGCAGAAGGTTAGTATTTTTTTCCCTTACAATGGTATAGGGCTAGATATAGTAGAGTCAAAAAAGTTATGTTAGTTGCTAAGTGTAGCAGAGCTTAGCAATTGCAACATGTGTGTTGTTTTTCCAACACCATCCCCCTCCTCCCCTCTCCATAGACTCCTTAGTAACTCAGTCTGATAAATGAAGAACAAAACATTTTTCTTTAGTAAGACCTATTACAAAGTTCCTTATACTTAACCTGTGCTATTTATTTATGACAAGCTGTTTAATAATTGAAGGTATGATGTAAATGCTGTAAAATACTCCCACTCCCATATCACTGCTGTTTAGTAGTGGCATCTCCTTTATGATTGGTGGTGCCAGCCACATGACAACCAAAAGCAAAATAAGAAGACTTTTTTCTTGTTTTTACAGGAAGGTGGGCATACTGATTTTCGTATCAAATCTTTGTG
Organism: Leptodactylus fallax; assembly: GCA_947044405.1. Lineage (NCBI taxonomy): Eukaryota > Metazoa > Chordata > Amphibia > Anura > Leptodactylidae > Leptodactylus > Leptodactylus fallax. The sequence goes on along the minus strand of CAMRHE010000344.1, from coordinate 1,298,987 downwards.
CTCTGAAGACCACTGCTAATTATTTCCATTCATGGCCTGTAAATTACAAATCAACAAGTTCATATCCTGCCCTAAGAAATCCTGTTACATAAAGAAACATTAAACAAAAAAGTGTGAAATGTTTCCAACTGACTCCATTAGAGCACTTTATTTATAGCATTTTCTTGGATAATCTCTGTAATTTTGCAGCTATTGTTCCGTCCTTCTTGCTAATTAACTTCTTATCATATGCTAGAGACACCCACTGTGACCTTACGTCAATGTCAAAATGAGTGGCACAACAAATGTTTCCACTTGTAGAGTCTAAATTAAAGGAACAATACCTTTTATTCAACATAGTATTTACTTGCCTAGCCCCCCTCCTCACCAATCATAAAGTTATCCAATCACAGAGGTGGAAACTAATCTTACTGTATAAGATAGGAAAATAATGTAAGAAAAGGCAAATAAATTGGCAATGTAAAAATAGCATGTTAACTTTATTCTATGGGTCTTCATAAATAGAATGATAACAAATAAGTATAGGGTTTATTGAGAAATGTCATTTTTGTGTTGCTGTAGTCCAAGTCCTATGACTTTTTTCACCCTTAATGTAGCCATAGGATGGCTTGTTTATTTGTAGGATGAGTTTTTCTTTACTGAGAATTTTATATTTTTTATATGCTGTGTAACAGGATTATTATACAGCCTTGTGTGTTGGTTTGGTTACACTGGGTATAACTTTATTGTAATCCTGAAAATCAATAAGTATATGCATTGTCATTTTAATATAATTAATATAATAGAATTTTATTAACAAAGCAAAAAAAATTCAGTAGTATGTAACTCTGTGACAATACATAAAGATGGGAGGTCTAAGACTGTTTATATACTTAGCCTCAATGATGTGTAGATTGCAGGTATATTTGGGTTTTGGAATAGATACAGTAGTGTATTAAAGCATCATTTCCTGTCAGTGTTACGGCAGGGATCACATCTGCATTGTACCATCAATATGCAATAAATCTTTCTGTTCCATTAAAAAAAAGGACAAACATAAAAACTGATCCATGTAAACACCCATTTATTCCAATAGGCATTTAAATAGATCAGTTTGTCATCAGGTCCATTTTTTATGTTGTTTTTTTTAAACATTGTAGACAGAGACAAATGGAAGATAGTCTATTTGTATCCATCTGTCCATCCATTTTTGGTTTGATCTCATTTCTTTTTATGGATCCATTAAAACGGATAACCCGTCCAGATCTAAACATAACCCCGGAGCTGGATTCATTTGTTAGGTTAGGCTAAGGCCTTATGTTGCGGAAAAGCTGCTCTTTTTTGTTGCAGATTTTGCTGCATTTTTTTGAGCCAAACCCAGGAGTGGATAAAAAAGGAATGGTAGATACAAAGGAAATACTTACACTTCTCTCTTCTGTTTAATCCATACCTGGCTCAAAAAAACGCAACAAAATCTGCAACGAAAAAACAGCTTTTCCACAATGTGGGGGCCTTAGGTTTATGGATACTTCAAGGTGTGGCTTACCATAGGGCAGGGTTTGTTGGGGGCATGTTTTTCATAGGGTGGGTTTTGTTATATTTTTCTCTGTATATCCACTGTATCATTGTAAAGGCACATTGGCATCAGGGCACCATAATAGTTCAATGAGGGCTTGCACCTGTGCCGTGGTAGTACATTGCAAAACTTCAATAGATTTAAGGTGGTAAGGAACCAATTAGACCCCCAGCCTATTCACAGCAGTCATTCTGCAGGGGTCCCAATAATAATAAAATTAAGGAATAATCTTGTAGATTTATCAGGGACAGATCGCTGCTTCTTTTCATAAAACAATAGGTAAATGTTTTAATCACTACACAGTTTAAAACATAGGAAAAATATGCAGACATAAGAGAAAAGGAGTGAGAGATGGAATAAGAGATCTGTCAGTGCTCACCTACTGATGGTTCTCACGCAGGAAAAGGCACATTTGTTTACATTACACATTTTGTGAAATGAGGTGAAAAATTTGCAGGCATAAAGGCAAAAAAGATGATGAAGATGCCTAGTATTTACATTTATAGGCTTTAGAATCAATATTAATTTAAGGTGCAGATGCCCTTTAAGAGAGCTCTCCTTCTCCCTCTGCTGACATATGCTAAACATGTTTCTTACAATCAGTGCTATTTCTAATAATATATTAAAAAAAAGTTTTTCTTCTCCATCAGCAGCAAAGAAAATATTGAAGTCTCTTCTCTTAAATTGAAAGCGTTGAAGTAGAGAAGTTGAGCACTCGTGAACCTCTCAACTCTGCTAGAAGATAACAGTTAATGCATTTTCATCTGGCAGAACACATCTCCTAAAGCTTTCATCCCAGTGATGGGGGCGGCAGTCACCCTCCAAGTATGAGAATTGATTTTTGTTGAGATTTCACAAAGACATGAACATAATTTCGTACTCTCTACAATATTTGAATATCATTCCCTATAAATAGGCAAGGACTCTTAAAGAGAAATGTGTTTGTTTCCATATATTGAGTGGGTCTATGATAAATTAACAAAGATCTAAGAAACTTCTCTATAATGTCAAGTGCCCCCAAGAATCTGGATTACAGGCCACCATAATTTACAGTGCACTGGAAGAAAAAGTCTTTAGTATGTAGAAGTCTGTAATGATACAAAGATAAAGAGAATGTAAATAAGTGCCAGGAAGAAAGTAGGGTCTAGTCTTTCCTATAAGCAATCTTTTTAGATCAGTAGTCCAGGGAGGTAACATGGGTTCTCAAGTTTTTTACCATTTACAAAGAAGACAATCACAAGCTAAATTGAATTTTAACAGTTAATCTATCTATATACAGTCATGGCCAAAAGTTTTGAGAATGACACAAATATTCTATTTTCACATGATCTGCTGCCCTCTGGTTTTTATGTGTGTTTGTCAGATGTTTTTATCACATACAGAAATAGAATTGCATTCATATTATGAGTAACAGAAGCTTATATTGACAGTTAGAATGAGTTAATGCAGCAAGTCAATATTTGCAGTGTTGACCCTTCTTCTTCAGGACCTCTGCAATTCTCCCTGGCATGCTCTCAATCAACTTCTGGACCAAATCCTGACTGATAGCAGTCCATTCTTGCAGAATCAATGCTTTAATTTTGTCTGAATTTGTTGGTTTTTGTTTGTCCACCCGTCTCTTGATGATTGACCACAAGTTCTCAATGGGATTAAGATCTGGGGAGTTTCCAGGCCATGGACCCAAAATCTCTATGTTTTGTTCCCTGAGCCATTTAGTTATCACCTTTGCTTTATGGCAAGGTGCTCCATCATGCTGGAAAAGGCATTGTTGAGCGCCAAACTGCTCTTGGACGGTTGGGAGAAGTTGCTCTTGGAGGACATTCTGGTACCATTCTTTATTCATGGCTGTGTTTTTAGGCAAGACTGTGAGAGAGCCCATTCCCTTGGCTGAGAAGCAACCCCACACATGAATGGTTTCAGGATGCTTTACAGTTGGCATGAGAGAAGACTGGTGGTAGCGCTCACCTCTTCTTCTCCGAATAAGCTGTATTCCAGATGTTCCAAACAATCGAAAAGGGGATTCATCAGAGAAAATGACTTTACCCCAGTCCTCAGCAGTCCACTCCCTGTACCTTTTGCAGAATATCAGTCTGTCCCTGATGTTTTTTCTGGAGAGAAGTGGCTTCTTTGCTGCCCTCCTTGAGACCAGGCCTTGCTCCAAGAGTCTCAGTCTCACAGTGCGTGCAGATGCACTCACACCTGCCTGCTGCCATTCCTCAGCAAGCTCTGCACTGCTGGTAGCCCGATCCCGCAGCTGAAACACTTTTAAGAGACGGTCCTGCCGCTTACTGGTCTTTCTTGGGCGCCCTGGAGCCTTTTTGGCACCAATGGAACCTCTCTCCTTGAAGTTCTTGATGATGCGATAGATTGTTGACTGAGGTGCAATCTTTCTAGCTGCAATACTCTTCCCAGTTAGGCCATTTTTGTGCAGTGCAATGATGACTGCACGTGTTTCTTTAGAGATAACCATGGTCAACAGAAGAGAAACAATGATGGCAAGCACCAGCCTCCTTTTAAAGTGTCCAGTGGTGTCATTCTTACTTAATCATGACAGATTGATCTCCAGCCCTGTCCTCATCAACACCCACACCTGTGTTAATGGAGCAATCACTGAAACAATGTTAGGTGGTCCTTTTAAGGCAGGGCTGCAATGATGTTGAAATGTGTTTTGGGGGATAAAGTTCATTTTCTAGGCAAATATTGACTTTGCAAGTAATTGCTGTTAAGCTGATCACTCTTTATAACATTCTGGAGTATATGCAAATTGCCATTAGAAAAACTGAATCAGTAGACTTTGTAAAAATTAATATTTGTATCATTCTCAAAACTTTTGGCCATGACTGTATATAAAACTCAAAATCTGTAGTAGCCCGCTCTATACAAATCCACAGTTCTCACCCGATTTGGGTGAAATTTGGCACGCCCCATCTCCAATCACAGGAGCAGAATACTGCGCACGCTACATCTCGCTAGCGTCCCCCCGTTATGAGATTGGGGCCCCCGAAGTTAGGCCTTATACATATAATGGGGAAATGTGAAATCTGTAGTAGCCGCTCTATACAAATCCACAGTTCTCGTCCGATTTGGGTGAAATTTGGCAAGTCCCCTCTTCACCCACAGGAGCAGAATACTGCGCATGTTAAATGTTGCTAGCGTCCCCCAGTCATCAGATTGGGGCCCCCGAAGTTAGGCCCTATACATATAATGGGGAAATGTGAAGGTGAAAGTGACAGTGCTGAGGGGAAAACAACAGTTGTGACTGACAGGGACAGATTATAGTGACGGCACCAAAGAGTCGCTGCTAAAGGAGCCACATCACCACACACAACACATAAACATTTCACAAACACCATACAAACATCACACAGACAGCACACATACACCAACCCACAAGCACAACACCACACAAATACCACAACACACCACACATACACCAGACCATGCTAGACACGCACAACACAAACACCACCCCACAAATACCACAACACCACTCCATAAATACCACATGCACACCACACACACACACGAATGCAAGGACCAGACACGCACGCAAACACACTGAGATGGATGCACCCTATGCACACGGACGAACAGAGCACATGTGTACTCACACACACCTACCGCATGCATGCACACTTGCACTGCGCACGCACAAACACATGGATCACATGCGCACTCACATGCATGCATATACACGGACCACACACGTGCATGCACACACGCATACATACACATGGATCACACACATGCACACGCACACACATACATGCACGCACTGACAAAACATGTCTGGTATCCTTACTGGCTGCTTGCACACTACGGTATTTTTCACGGGCCTCCAGGCCATGGATTTGGCGGTTCCATAGACTTCTTTGTGCACAATGCTGTGAATTTTGCAGGCTCCATAAAATGTTTATGGAGCTGTAGAATCCATGGCCCGGAGACTGATGAAAAATACTGTAGTGTGCAAGCAGCCTTACTGAGCAGCAATATTGGTCAGGCGAAAACTGCCTCATAGTAAGACTGTCATTATTGCTTACTATACAGGGAGCTTTCATCACTGAAGCTGCTGAGGTAAAGTGAAAGCTGAGCTCTGATTGGTTGCTATGAGCAACTACACAAGTCTGCCTATGAGGCGGTTTTCATTACTGAGATGTGAGCTCCTTCAGGTCATAGTAATACTGTGTGAGGTCTCCTCTGTATTTACTATTCATCTTATTACATGTCTTATCAGTGTCAGGTGAAGACTAAAGGGTCATAATACTAAGGACTGTTTTTTAAAATGCTGCCCAAAAAACGACCATCTATTGGACAAGTTCATACAAAAGCTAAGATCGCAAAATTGTGTCAAAGAGCTGAGACAAGTGAACAACGTGACTCGCAGCTTGAAAAGAAACGGATGAAACAGGCTAAGCTGCTGTAAGGCAGCTGAGACATCAGAGAAACGGGAATGTCGTCTTCACAAGAATCGGATAAGGCAGGCTGAAGCAAGGAATATGGAAACATCTGAACAAAAGGATGAACGTTCTGAAAATGTCCGCATACGACATATGCAACGTGTGCAAAGATGTAGGCAGGCTGATTTGTGTTTGGAAACATTTCACTACAACCCAATTCAAGACTATAGGTCACATCAGAAAGTCATAATTGGCAAAATGGACATAATATGCAAACATTGTCAAGCAAAGAAGTTTAACTTGGAATCGCCTGTTATGTGCTGCTGAAATGGCAAAGTCGGTTTGCCACCTTTAGATCTACCTCCTGAACCACTTCTTTCATACATGTCAGGAACAACTCCCGAGTCAAAGCATTTTCTGCAAAATATTAGGAGATACAATTCATCTTTCCAGATGACATCCTTTGGTACGACAGCTGGACTCCAGGAAGCAGGATTTATGCCAACTTTTAAAGTCCAGGGCCAAATATATCACAAAATCGGTTCAATGCTTCCTGTAGCAAATGAATGTCCAAAGTTTTTACAAATTTATTTTTTGGGAGACGATCAAATGCAAGCTGATAGATGTTGTGAAGCTATACTTGAGACAAAAAAAGAGATTGTGTTGAATTTGCAAAGATTTTTCCATCAGCACAATCAGTTAGTAAACCTTTTGCTCCTTAATAATAAGCTGGACTGGGCAGATCATATGGAGGCCCTATACAGGAAGGGCCACAGCAGGCTCTACCTGCTTAGGAAGCTGAGAGCCTTTGGAATCCGGGGGGCACTTCTTAGAACTTTCTTCAACTCGGTAGTGGCATCAGCCATCTTCTTTGGAGTGGCCTGCTGGGGGAGCAGTATATCAACCAGGGATAGGAATAGACTCGACAAGCTGATTAGAAGGGCCAGCTCTGTCCTGGGGAGCCCACTGGACCCAGTGCAGGTGGTGGGTGACAAAAGGATACTGTCCGTGTTGAGCTCCATGCAGAAGAAGAAGTCCCATCCCATGCATGAGACTGTGATCGCGCTGAGCAGTACTGTCAGTGACCGACTGCTCCACCCTAGGTGTGAGAAGGAGCGCTATCGGAAGTCTTTCCTCCCCACCGCGGTTAGGCTGTACAACCAACACCGACCTAAGCGGAGATCATTACACACAGAGAACTGAAATATCTCTCTGCCTGTTATATCCCCCCCCCCCCCCCTGCTACGCCCTATCTGTCTGTCTGCTATCAATGTAATGCCTCTCACCTTGGGAACATTCCTGTACATGTTGTATTTGTATTTGTATCTGCTTATCTTTGCTGCTGTAACACACTGAATTTCCCCATTGTGGGACTATTAAAGGACTATTATTATTATGACTATTATTATTTTCAAAACAGCCTTAGAAAGAATGCCACGTGATAAATATCAAGTTTTAATAAGAGCAGATAAGACACCATTTGGTGAGCATGAAAGGCGATTTAATTCTCCCACTGTTAACGTAGTAGCTATTATACTGGTTGGACAGGACTTTCAAAGCCGAGATATAATTATTCAGCGATGAAGCGACAATCTTCAATGTATTGCAGAAACACATAGATCATATGATGCTCTGCAATATCCGATAATATTTTGGAATGGCCAAGATGGCTATCACTTTAATCTAACACAAACTGATCCAAAGACTGCTAGGCCAACCAATAAAAAAATATCAGCTATGGACTTTTATGCCTACCAAATAATGATCAGACATGGGTCTTCTAACCAAATTTTACAATGTAGGCAACTTTTTCATCAATATAAAGTTGATATGTATGCCAAGGTGGAAAGTGATCTTTTTTTTTGTACATACGATTGAACCAACAAAAACTTAGAGTGGATGAATACATTCATTTAAGGGATGCTGTTGCTAATGATGGCAACGTGACTGACATTGGGCGTATGTTTATTTTACCGGCTACATTTACTGTAAGTCCCAGACATACAGTACAGACCAAAAGTTTGGACACACCTTCTCATTCCAAGAGTTTTCTGTATTTTCATGACTATAAAAATTGTAGATTCACACTGAAGGCATCAAAACTATGAATTAACACATGTGGAATTATATGAATTATATACTTAACAAAAAAGTGTGAAACAACTGAAAATATGTCTTATATTCTAGGTTCTTCAAAGTAGCCTCCTTTTGCTTTGATTACTGCTTTGCACACTCTTGGCATTCTCTTGATGAGCTTCAAGAGGTAGTCACCTGAAATGGTCTTCCAACAGTCTTGAAGGAGTTCCCAGAGATGCTTAGCACTTGTTGGCCCTTTTGCCTTCACTCTGCGGTCCAGCTCACCCCAAACCATCTCGATTGGGTTCAGGTCTGGTGACTGTGGAGGCCAGGTCATCTGGCGTAGCACCCTATCACTCTCCTTCTTGGTCAAATAGCCCTTACACAGTCTGGAGGTGTGTTTGGGGTCATTGTCCTGTTGAAAAATAAATGATGGTCCAACTAAACGCAAACTGAATAGCATGCCGCTGCAAGATGCTGTGGTAACCATGCTGGTTCAGTATTTCTTCAATTTTGAATAAATCCCCAACAGTGTCACCAGCAAAGCACCCCCACACCATCACACCTCCTCCTCCATGCTTCACGGTGGGAACCAGGCATGTAGAGTCCATTCGTTCACCTTTACTGCGTCGCACAAAGACACGGTGGTTGGAACCAAAGATCTCAAATTTGGACTCATCAGACCAAAGCACAGATTTCCACAGGTCTAATGTCCATTCCTTGTGTTCTTTAGCCCAAAAAAGTCTCTTCTGCTTGTTGCCTGTCCTTAGCAGTGGTTTTCTAGCAGCTATTTTACCATGAAGGCCTGCTGCACACAGTCTCCTCTTAACAGTTGTTGTAGAGATGTGTCTGCTGCTAGAACTCTGTGTGGCATTGACCTGGTCTCTAATCTGAGCTGCTGTTAACCTGCGATTTCTGAGGCTGGTGACTCGGATGAACTTATCCTCCGCAGCAGAGGTGACTCTTGGTCTTCCTTTCCTGGGGCGGTCCTCATGTGAGCCAGTTTCTTTGTAGCGCTTGATGGTTTTGGCCACTGCACTTGGGGACACTTTCAAAGTTTTCCCAATTTTTCAGACTGACTGACCTTCATTTCTTAAAGTAATGATGGCCACTCGTTTTTCTTTACTTAGCTGCTTTTTTCTTGCCATAATACAAATTCTGACATTCCATTCAGTAGGACTATCAGCTGTGTATCCACCTGACTTCTGAACAACACAACTGATGGTCCCAACCCCATTTATAAGGCAAGAAATCCCACTTATTAAACCTGACAGGGCACACCTGTGAAATGAAAACCATTTCAGGTGACTACCTCTTGAAGCTCATCAAGAGAATGCCAAGAGTGTGCAAAGCAGTAATCAAAGCAAAAGGTGGCTACTTTGAAGAACCTAGAATATAAGACATATTTTCAGTTGTTTCACACTTTTTTGTTAAGTATATAATTCCACAACTTGGCCAGAGATAAAGGAAGAGCTTCTGAATGGTAGGGCCCCTCTGATCGACATGATTTAATAGCAAGGGGTTTTAAACAAAAACTGATCAAGCTCATGGACGTAATTACAAAGTGTTACATTTTTGGTGAAAGTCAGTGTTGGATGTATTCAATTGAGTGGCAAAAAAGAGGTCTTCCACATGCTCATTTACTGATATGGCTAAAGGATTAGATACGCCCTGATCAAATTGACAGTGTTATTTCTGCTGAGCTTCTAAATCCAGAAGAGGATTTGGTACTTTTTGAAACTATTTCTAAAAATATGATCCATGGGCCATGTGGGCCACTTAACCCAAGATCGCCATGTATGAAGGAAGGAAAATGTACTAAAAAGTATCCTCGCAACTTGATTGTAGAAACACAAACAGGAGATGATGGTTATCCTCTTTACAGAAGACGGAAACCTGAACAGGGAGGATATACTGCAACAATCAGATTAAAACGGGTTAAACAAAACACAGATCCTGAAATAGATAATCGATGGGTTGTACCTTACTCTCCACTGCTTTCAAAAATGTTTGATGCGCACATTAATGTAGAATATTGTAACTTTGTTAAGTCAATTAAATACATTTGCAAATATATTAACAAGGGCAGTGATATGGTAGTTTTCCAGCTAGAGAATCCAAAATGTACATCTGATGAGATTTGCTGTATCAGATGGGAAGGTATATAAGTAGTAATGAAGCTGTGTGGCGATTACTAAATTTTCCCATCCATGAAAGACATCCGACTGTAGTTCATCTCAGTGTCCATCTTGAAAATGGACAACAAGTTTATTTTACGCCCAAGAATGCAGAGGAAAGAGCTGCTCGACCACCCAATACAACATTGACAGCTTTCTTTCTCCTATGTCAAGCAGATCCATTTGCAAGGACTTTATTATATTCAGATGTTCCAAAATATTATACATGGAATAAATTTAAAAAAATATTTTGCAAGAGGAAACAAGGTGCAGGGGTCCCAGGATGAGACGGACGTTCCAGCGATCTGTCACTCGCTTTCCACCTCAACTAAGAGACCTGTTCGCTATAATAATTACTACCTGCGCACCTTCTAACCCTGCGCTCTTTGGGACAAATACAAAGAATATCTTAGTGAAGATATTCTTAGAGTGCAAAGGAGAGTTAATCCAGACTTAGACTTAAATTTCACTGCTGACATATTCAACAAAGCCCTCTTGATGTTAGAAGAAAGGTGCATATCTATCAAAAGTAAAATTAGTAAAAATTAGGTTTACCAGCACCAAATCAACCAAACTTTGATATTATGAACAGAGATATTCTGCAAGAAAAAAACTATGATTTGGAAAAATGTAAAGAATTTGTCATATTAAAAAAGCCTCTTTTGGTTGATGACCAAAGATCGGCCTATATGGCAATTATGGGTCAGATTTCCAGTGGAAATGGGGGACTATTTTTCCTAGATGCACCAGGAGGTACTGGTAAAACATTTTTAATTAATTTGCTGCTTGCAGAAATTCGCTCAAACAATGACATTGCCTTGGATGTTGCATCATCTGGGATTGGGGCCACTCTTTTAGATGGAGGGCGCACGGCTCATTCAGCACTAGGATTGCCCTTTAATATAGCACTGTCAGAAACTCCTGTCTGTAATATCATTAAGGGCTCTGGGAAAGCTAAGATATTACAAACTTGCAAAGTAATTGTTTGGGATGAATGTACCATGGCGCACAAAAAAGCGGTCGAGGCCCTTGATCGCACCTTGAAAGATCTGCGGGGAACAGATTGTTTAGTGGGGGGAATTGTTGTAATTTTTGCAGGTGACTTCTGCCAGACGTTAACTGTTCTTAACGGAGCAACACCAGAGGATGAGCTGAATCCCTGTCTAAAATCTTCTTATCTGTGGATACATGTTCAGAAGCAAACTCTTACTATTAATATGCGGGTTCATTTGATGGGAAATACAACTGTGTGCAAATTTACACACCAGCTATTATGCCTTGGAAATGACAGGTTCCCTACTGATTCCACTAATGGTCTCATTTCCTTTCCGGAAGATTTTTGTGAAATGACATCTTCGGTAATGGAACTTATTGACCAAGTTTTCCCTGATATTTGTAACAATTTTAACAACTATCAGTGGTTTTGTGAACGTTCAATCCTAGCGCCTAAAAATGATAGTGTCAGCTCCATAAATCTAATAATTCAGAGAAGGCTGCCTGGTCTAGCGACCACATACATGTCCATTGATTTAGTCATGGAGAGTGAACAAGCCGCAATGTATCCATTGGAGTTCCTGAATTCTTTGCAGCCTCCTGGAATGCCACCGCATGCTTGCTCTAGAGTGGGTAACCCCAAAAATCTTTTCATATATGCACCTGAAGGTAAAACCAGAAAAAAACCATTGTTTACCAAAAAGCACTACAATAGATAGTTGTTTAACTGTAAACCAATTTTACTCTTTTGTCTGTGAACTACTTATAAATTACACTGGAGGGAGGGGGGGAAGGGTTGCACTATGTTGTTAATTGGGTGTAAATGTTTTATGTTTGTGTATGATGCATAAATTTTAATTTTTGATAAAAAAATTGTTCAAAAAATAGTTGTAATAGTTTATACTACATAATATGTATTGAATATGTAAAATCAATAAAAATGTTGAAATAAAAAAAAAAGTTGTTCACATCAATGTTACGACAAATAAGTTAAATGCGAAAATAATAAGAAAAATTTCAAGTGGAAAAAATGATTTACTGTAGCACTCTGAAAATGTCAATTTCAGTGTGACACTGAAAATTTTACTTTCGCTAGCAAAACCAACAATTTAACATATTTTCCACGAGTGAAGCCGCAGGTATTCTACTAGTTACCACTAAAGACAACTGCAAATACAGTGGCATACAAAGCACTATTAGTTACTGTCTCTTTAAGAGGCACAATATGATTATTGGTTTCAACACACAAATGACAAAATCTTGGCATCTACAGTATATCCAAGGTAGTGCAGTTCCTGAGCATTGTAGAACAATGAACAAAAAGAGTATCATTCCTTCACAGATACTGTTGGTCTGAATGTGGCAAGGCTCTTTCTTGTTCCAAACGTGAAAGTCACTACTTCATCACTTTTCAACAAAACACACTGCCACCAGGGCTGCTTTAACCATAGGGCCAACAGTGCACTTGCAGCAGGCTCTATGGTAGCAGGGGCTCCATTGGGACAGCCCTGCATTTAAAGTGCTACAACAGGCAGCCAATCTGGGCTCCCCTGATTCCAACTCATCCGTGTCATCTGGGTGTAGATAAGTTGAAGACAATGGATAAGCAGAGAGCCGTCTTGGGTTAATTACAGGCTAATGTCCGAGGAGCCACAGAGGTGTACAGGTTAATGACTGAGGGGCCACTGGGGGCAAAGGTTAATGTGTGATGGGCCACTATATTATATGGGGCCACTGCAGGGGCATTTGACTGTGTGATGGGCCACTGAGGGGCATTATATTGTATGGGGCCACTAAGGAGGCATTATACTATGTGGGGGCTACTGAGGGGCATTATAATTTGGGCTGGTCAGTTGTGCCTAAGTGGTGGTGATAAGAGGTGGACCCACTTCTGAAACCTTTGCACTGGGCCCACCAATGTGTTAAAACACTGTTCCGTTTGAGTCCCACAGTGTGTCCATACAGCAGTTTATTTCCAAATGTGGGGCATTTGTGTAGTTTCCTTTAACCCCTTGTGAAAATTAAACATTTGGGACAATGTTTTTGGATAAAAAGTATTTTTCATTGTTATATCCCAATGGTAATAGATTCTATGAAACACATTTAGGGTCAAAATTCTCACTATACACCTTAATACATTTCTTGAGAGAACTAGTTTTCAAAATTAAGTATGAAACCAATTCCAGCGCAATCTACCCTCCAATAGGTCAATGGTGCGCCTTCCCTTCTGTACGAGCTGTGTCATTTGGAAAATATCCATCTCTGTATACTGTATAAAGCTTCCAACTCTGTACATTGTAGCAGTGTCACTTGGAACCTACTGCTCTGTTCCCATTCACTTGAATAAGAACTGAGCTGCTTCTGATAGTCTATTAGCTGAACAGTATGGGATCCAGGTGTCCCACAATCACCAAATAGATACTGATGGCTTATCTAGTATCTATTACCCTTGGATCGCTTTATTCAGTCGTATGTGGTAAGGGTGAACTATGGGGCCCCTGGCTTATAGGCAGGGGTGAATTATAATAAGGGCAAAACGTGTGATTGCCTGGGCCTGAGGCCACAAGGGGGTCCAGTGGCAAGCGCACTTGCCCCCATTATAATCTAACTTTAATCAACTGTTGGTAAAGTTCATTACTGTGGCGGGGTACGGGAGTCTAGTGGAGATAAGAGGCCACTATGGAACAGTATAATGCATAGAAGGTCACTATGGGATATTGCACTGTGTGGGGTCACTATGGGACATTATACTGTGTGGAAGACCACTTTATGACATTATTTTGTCACATGGATATTTAGTGTGAATTGGGAGGGCACGATTTCTGAACAGCCCAGGGTACCTTTAATTTGCCCCTGCTTATAGGCACAGTTGCTGCTACATCCAACGTAACCCCTACAGATGCACCAGTGCCAACATGGCTCATGAAATCATTTATTAAAGGAATTTTTCCATAAACATAACCATATTTAAATTTGTAGACAAAATTTAAACTTTAATGCAGAAATTCATAAATGCAGGAAATATCTATGGTCTGGAACTTGTCAGAAACTCAGCCATGATGTCACTACATGTATGACAGGATAACCTAGCCACAATAATTATCTTTCTAACACGTCTGTGACCATAGAAAGTTCCTGCATACATGGTTGTATCCATTGGTAACCAATCAAGACAGAAGACTGTCACTACTAAGATGGTTAGAAAATGTTAGAAAATGTTTAAAACTATGTAACATTTCTAATGTTTAACTATTAATTATCTACAAATTTAAATATAGTTATGTTCATGGGAAAAACACCATGAGTTTTACAGTACCTGCATAGTGGGTGGGATTCTGGCTAATCCCATCCATACATTGCAGAAAAATATCCGCAGTAGACATGCTGCGATTTCAAAAATTGTTGTGTTTTTGTAAGTCGCAGCATGTCAATTATACCTACGGAAATGCTGGCAGTTTCTATATACAGTACAGACCAAAAGTTTGGACACACCTTCTCATTCCAAGAGTTTTCTGTATTTTCATGACTATAAAAATTGTAGATTCACACTGAAGGCATCAAAACTATGAATTAACACATGTGGAATTATATACTTAACAATAAAGTGTGAAACAACTGAAAATATGTCTTATATTCTAGGTTCTTCAAAGTATCCACCTTTTGCTTTGATTACTGCTTTGCACACTCTTGGCATTCTCTTGATGAGCTTCAAGAGGTAGTCACCTGAAATGGTTTTCACTTCACAGGTGTGCCCTGTCAGATTTAATAAGTGGGATTTCTTGCCTTATAAATGGGTTTGGGACCATCAGTTGTGTTGTTCAGAAGTCAGGTGGATACACAGCTGATAGTCCTACTGAATGGAGTGTTAGAATTTGTATTATGGCAAGAAAAAAGCAGCTAAGTAAAGAAAAACGAGTGGCCATCATTACTTTAAGAAATGAAGGTCAGTCAGTCCGAAAAATTGGGAAAACTTTGAAAGTGTCCCCAAGTGCAGTGGCCAAAACCATCAAGCGCTACAAAGAAACTGGCTCACATGAGGACCGCCCCAGGAAAGGAAGATCAAGAGTCACCTCTGCTGCGGAGGATAAGTTCATCCGAGTCACCAGCCTCAGAAATCGCAGGTTAACAGCAGCTCAGATTAGAGACCAGGTCAATGCCACACAGAGTTCTAGCAGCAGACACATCTCTACAACAACTGTTAAGAGAAGACTGTGTGCAGCAGGCCTTCATGGTAAAATAGCTGCTAGGAAACCACTGCTAAGGACAGGCAACAAGCACAAGAGACTTGTTTGGGCTAAAGAACACAAGGAATGGACATTAGACCTGTGGAAATCTGTGCTTTGGTCTGATGAGTCCAAATTTGAGATCTTTGGTTCCAACCACCGTGTCTTTGTGCGACGCAGAAAAGGTGAACGAATGGACTCTACATGCCTGGTTCCCACCGTGAAGCATGTAGGAGGAGGTGTGATGGTGTGGGGTGCTTTGCTGGTGACACTGTTGGGGATTTATTCAAAGTTGAAGGAATACTGAACCAGCATGGTTACCACAGCATCTTGCAGCGGCATGCTATTCCATCCGGTTTGCATTTAGTTGGACCATCATTTATTTTTCAACAGGACAATGACCCCAAACACACCTCCAGACAGTGTAAGGGCTATTTGACCAAGAAGGAGAGTGATGGGGTGCTACGCCAGATGACCTGGCCTCCACAGTCACCAGACCTGAACCCAATCGAGATGGTTTGGGGTGAGCTGGACTGCAGAGTGAAGGCAAAAGGGCCAACAAGTGCTAAGCATCTCTGGGAACTCCTTTAAGACTGTTGGAAGACCATTTCAGGTGACTACCT
The DNA here is from genome assembly GCA_947044405.1 of Leptodactylus fallax. Taxonomy (NCBI): domain Eukaryota; kingdom Metazoa; phylum Chordata; class Amphibia; order Anura; family Leptodactylidae; genus Leptodactylus; species Leptodactylus fallax. The sequence goes on along the minus strand of CAMRHE010000344.1, from coordinate 1,282,943 downwards.
CTTGAAGCTCATCAAGAGAATGCCATGAGTGTGCAAAGCAGTAATCAAAGCAAAAGGTGGCTACTTTGAAGAACCTAGAATATAAGACATATTTTCAGTTGTTTCACACTTTTTTGTTAAGTATATAATTCCACATGTGTTAATTCATAGTTTTGATGCCTTCAGTGTGAATCTACAATTTTTATAGTCATGAAAATACAGACAACTCTTGGAATGAGAAGGTGTGTCCAAACTTTTGGTCTGTACTGTAGTTATAATGGAAGCAGAAAGTCTGCAAAGAAAAACTCCACTGCGGTCTCTTCTGCAGTGGCTGCTTGGAGCCTTAGCCTTAAGGCAGTAAAGTCTTCTTCCAGATGATATAAAAGGTGATCCAGAATTGTTATTTCATGGGTAATACAATTATGTACTAAAAACAGACATGTAAAGAGAGATGACAGGTTCTCTACTCTTTAATTTAGATGATTATAACTTCTATGGGGTCCAGTGCCTGGGGAGGGACATACTAAAAAAAATGAAGAAAAGGAATAAAGAAAAAGAATACAAAGTGTTATTAATTGGTAAAACTAAAAATGTAAATTTAATAAGCTTTTTGTGCTTTCCAGACATGAAATGAACAGGCTATACTTGTAGTTTATAGTGGAAGGAACACATACTGTATGCAGGCATGTAGAGAACTCCCTGTGTTTCCTAGACATGGAATAAAAAGTATATCTGTGTAGTTTATATTGGAATGAACACATATTCCTCATGAACAGGCATGGAGTAAATCTCCTATGCTTTCTACATATGAAATGAACAGGTTATATGTATAGGTAATATTGGAATGAACACATATTCCACTTATACAGGCATGTAGAAAATTCGCTGTGCTTCGTACATGTGGAATTAAAAAGTAATAAATGTAGTTCATAGTTAAATAAACCCATATTCCACATATACAGACAAGTAGTAAATTCCCTATACCTTCTACACATGGAAGAAACAGGTTATACCTATAGTTTATAGTGGAATAAACACACATTTCACATATACAGGCACAAAGTAAAACCTCAGTGCTTCCTAGGCAAGTTATATGTGTAGAGTATATTGGAATGAACACATATTACACATATACAGGCATGTAGGAAATTCCTTGTGCTTCATAGGTATGGAATGAACAGGTTATATGTGTAGTCTATAGTGGGATGTATATTCCACATATACATGCATGTAGTAATTACCCTATGCTTTTTAAACAAGGCATGAACAGGTTATAAGTGTATTTCATAGTGAAATTAACCTATATACCACATAATAATACATTTTATTTATATAGTGCCAACATATTCCGCAGCACTGTACAACTTGTTATACAGGCAACTAGTAAATTCCATGTGTTTCCTAGAAGTGTAATGAATAGGTTATGTGTCTAGTTTGTAGTGGGATGAACACATATTTCACATATATATAGGCATGTAGTGAATTCCCTGTGCTTCCTATACATGGAATGAATAGATTATATGTGTAGTTTATGGTGGAATAAACATATATATCACGTGTATAGGCAAGTACTAAATTCCCTCTGCTTCCTAGAAGTGGTAACAGGTTATATGTCCAGTTTCCTATACAGCAGTTTAGAGGGTGAAAACCAGGAATCACTTTGACAAAGCAGTCACTAGTAATGCATTGTCAAACTGATTTAGTGACACAGCTGCTGCATTACATTTGTCATCACTCCAGGTCAGTACAGATGCTAAAATGTAACACTGAATTACATAATGTCCCACAAGGGAGGTACCTTTTACAGGTCATGTCTAAAACTGTACACTGCTGTCTGTGGGTTCACATGCAGAAATAGTACAAGCAATAATCTAGTCCTTATAAGGGATCTGCAGCAAAGTGCACTTTGCAGATTTAACAGAATGCTCTGTTATCCATCAATCCCAGTGAAGATCAGTAAATAGAGGTGACCTGGAATAGGAACTGACATCACCAGATAGATGGGAGAGACGGGTGAAAACCTAGGCAACGAACAGTAAACACTTAGGGGGCAGCAGGATCTGAAGAACGAAGAAAGATAGATAAAGCAATGTATTGGGTAAAACACTTTGGTTACCTTAAATGGTCACTAACCTTTAAGGCAACTTAATCTCATTTCATAGAGAATGTGTTAGAGAATTGCTAGAGGAGCGATTCCCCAGTAGCTACTGGTGAACCCTGGGGGGAGGGGCACAACAAGACAGTGAACCCTAAGCTGAACCCCCCACTGTTCTTGGCTACTTGCCTGATCTGTCCTAAGTGACAGCCAGCAACTGGTTGACAGCCTCTTCTTAATATAAGTGACAGCACAGAACGCAGAAAGGACAAACAACAACAAAAGGGAGGTCAGCTAGCCAAGGGGTCGATAACAGTCAAGAAAATGCAGTACAGAATCAAAATCGAAGAGAATAGTCAAAGTCAAAGCCAGAGGTCAGGAATAAGAATACAGGTAATTAAACAGCAAGAGTAATAGCCAGTACGCACAAGGCAATAGCAAGCGCCAATGTGAATGTGAGCAAACTATAAATAGGAAGGAAGAATCCGCCCCAGACTTGATAGGACAAAAGGCTGTCAATCATGAGGTAAGGCTAAAATTAACTATTAGAGGAGCAGAAAGAAACCAAGGTAAAGGAGATGGGTGTGGTGGAAAATCAATTAAGGAGGTGAGGACAGTGTTCAGACAATATCAGAAGAACCCAAAGCAAGGAATCACAGCTGGACATGCCTCCTGCGCCGCAGCATGCGGCCGGATGGTGCCAAATCCTCGATGGGCAAGGATTTTTCAGGATGTGATTCTGTAATATTCTATCTAATTTGCAGTTCACTCCCTGTTGCTAACCAAGGCCTGTCCATAAATACATTAGATAAGCAAGGCGTTTTCACATTGATTGGAGAGGGAGGTTCTCTTCTGTCTTCACATAGCAGATGGAGAGGGGAGAGGTTGATTCTTCTCATAACCTGCACACACACACAAGTCTGCAAACTGCTTTCTCTGTGCAAAGGATTGAACATTCTGCAAATCTTACAGCTTACAAGTAAGAAAAAAAAGTCTTGTATCTGCCTCTGGTTGCTTGTGTGATTACAGATGGGATATTATTCACAGACAGCAAGTAGCATTCCTGACTGTGCCCATAGATAGTTTTTTTTTTCTTTCTGTATTTTATCTACTTGCCCAGTATTTGCAGGTAGATGCGGATGGCACCACCAGTCGGTGCGGAGTAGGGTCCCAACCCTTAGAATGTAGTAGATAACAGACTCCGTACACTTGAAATTGATGCACTGAAAAATGTGTTTTATTCACACTTGGTAGAGTACATTATTCTACCAAGTGTGAATAAGAGTGAATAAAACACATTTTTCAGTGCATCAATTTCAAGTATACGAAGTCTGTTATCTACTGCCCAGTATTTGCAGTCCAGTGTTTCTGAATCTCTTATACTATGGCCACTTCTTGGACTTTTCTCAACTATTTGTTTGCTATTATATGGTTATTCCTGGCAGATTTACATATAAAGAAATCAGTAGTATCAGTAATGGATAGGGAAGAGAGGCAGACTGCTCCTTACCGAACACGTTCACAGGCTCAGTCTAGGTTCACATTAGCGCTCACTCTGTGTTTGGGGATTCCATTCTACATATGCAATCAGGACTTTTCTCTCTGCAAAATGTGCCGCAGCCATAATGTGATTATTAGCAGCACAAAAACTCCATCCTCCACATGGAAGCGCTGCACTCAGGGGTTCACAGTGAGGCACCACTGTAAGGCTTCGGGGTGGAGGACGATGTCAGCAGGTATGCGCAGTATATTCAGTACTGCACAGATTCTTGTCATGTAACTGCATTGTTACTGTTTTGCTCCTAAAAGTCTAAATTTTATTTTTTATTATTTTATAAATCCACCTTTTAACTTGCATCACTGCCTGAAACCATGCTCTCGATCAGTTTCAAGCAGGTCCAAAATCTGATCCTAGGACTCTTCTACATGTTCCCAATGTTGGTGCATACTGGTCAAATCAATTGGGTACGAATCAAAATTTTTTCAATTCTACCCACAAGTGTTAGATTGGGTTGCGTTCTGGGGACTGTGGGGGTCAATTCAGTACCTCTACTTCATTGTGATTGAACCATTTGTTCGCTAATCTCAACGTATGCTTTGGTTTGTTGTCCTGCTGGAACACTATGTCGTCCTTTTCCTACCCATAGCACTCAAGTTTACGAAGTAACTCATCTTTTAGGTGTGAGTATGTGAGCCAGAGGGCGCTGTTGAGCGACCCAGGCCCAGCCCTGAAAAGGCTCTCAGCCACGCCTTTGAGGGGGGCGTGTATCTCCAGAAGGCTGGAGAAACCTGCTTGGAGCAGGAAATGGTGGACCAGCCTAGGACAGAGAGGCAGTCTGTCCCAGAGGGCTTGGATCCAGAGAAGACTTACAAAGACTAAGTCAGGCTCTTATTGCCCCAGAGGCTAGTTAGGGACTCAAGAAGTCAGTTAGTGCCCTAACTGTGGCCTAGGTGTTTTTTTGTTTTGTTATGTTGCAGTTAAGCTGAATAAAGCCACTTTTATTTTCACTTGGACCGTCTGAAAGCTATCTTTCCGGCGTCCAGTACCACGAACCACCGCTGTGCGGACCAGGACAAGCCGCCATTTTGAGTGTAATTCCCCTAAGCTGTCACATATGGTGGAGAATAGCGTGCATAAAGAGATCCACGCAAGTCCTGGAAGACAAGTGTTTGGTGACTGCAGTACTGCAAAGTGTGCATTGTGGCCTACAGCTGGAAGAAATCTGTGATTTCAACTGAAGAAACCCAGGAGGGGTGAGTGAATTGCAACATAGCAATGTGTATAGAATCTGGATATTGCAAACAAGTGTATGTGAAAGGCTATGGTGCCATGTTGATGTTTTCTGTGGAAGACAGAAGAAAATGCTGGTTGTTGTAGTGCCACATAAACAGTCCATGTGAGGCTATAGTGCCATGTTGGTGTTTTTTGTGGAAGACAGAAGAAAATGCTGGTTGTTGTAGTGCCACATAAGTTAACTGTTTGAATACATGTGACTGCAGAAGATAGCAAAAAAGGTTGCTGTGCAATATTGTGTAATCTTGTTAGTAAACCATGGGCAAGAAAAAGAGAATTTAAGCTGGTAAAAAAGCAGAGAAGTTATGCACAGGTGTATTAGTGCAGCAGTCTGAATGCAGAGAGAGACAAAACCCGGAACAGATCATGTGGAATGCAAGTAAAGATAAAGGGTTGCATGATGGTGACTCAGTTTTTCTAAAGTACCTCTGTTCTATGAATAAATATGTCCCTGCTGACTGTATGCGTGAAAGCGCCAAAGATGAAAATATTAGGGTGCAGCAGCTTCAAGATGAGATTAAACGGCAATTTGAGGTATTAGAAAAAGAGCACCTTAAGTTGAACCTGAAGTTAAAGAAAGATCTTGAATCTATGAGGAGTTCAAATTCTAGTCATTGTAAAAATGTGGTACTGGGTTTGCCTGGAATGGACTGTGTCACTAAGAAGGAGTTTGCTGAAATGAAATGTGCTGTATCTAATGAAGTCAAATTGAGGATTTGTTACATGCAATAGAGGGCGCATGAGCTCCCCAGCTCCTTTCCCATAATGCCTTGTGATATGTAGATGCTAAGTAGAGGGCAAAAGGCAATTAAAATCTCTACACACCTTTACTGGTGCTCTCCTCAATGTGAGAGATTCTTGTCCCTAACCCACTCATTGCCTCCCACTAAGCCAGCCAATTCACTTTGCTCTGTACTGATGAAGGACAACGATCCGGAAACAGCGCTGTATGCAGATAAGTGAAATTGGCTTGGCTAAAATCCCTTTTGCTGTCTCAAGGCTCGGTGAGTCAAAAGCAAATTGAGGATTTGTTACATCCAATAGAGGGCGCATGAGCTCCCCAGCTCCTTTCCCATAATGCCTTCTAATGAAGTCATACAGAGTGTAGAGCAAAAGCAAGTGCTTGAGAAGCAATTGCAGGATTTAAAGGAGCAGTGTGTTCAAGACTCCATTGCCAAAGAGAGTGTCATTGAAAAATTGAGAGATGAGCTTGAAACTGCTAAACAAAGAGAAAGGGAATTCAAAGCTAGAATATGTAGCCTGGAGAGGGCGCTGTCAGGATTTTGTGAAGATAATGAGAAGTTGTCTGTTTTGGTGCAAAATAAAGACAAAGAATTGAATAATGTTACAGGGCTTCTTTCTCAAGCAGACAGCAAGTTTATCAAACTTTCCAAAGATTTTTCTACACTAGAATCCCAGCTTCAGGACACTCAGGAACTTTTGCAAGAAGAAACCCGTCAGAAGCTTGACCTTAGTACAAAACTAAAACAAATGGAAGATGAGAAAAATGGTTTCCTTGAGCAACTAGAAGAAGAGGAGATAGCAAAAAGAGATTTGACAAAGCAGATTTCAACACTACAGGCTCAGGCGACTGATATGAAGAAAAAAATGGAGGATAGTATTGGATCCTTGGACTCTGTTGAAGAACTAAAGGAAAAGTTGCAAAAGGAGCTAGAAGCTACAAATCAACGGTTTGAGGAGAAGGTTGCTGCTTATGGCAAACTTGAGAAGACGAAAATTAGACTGCAGCAGGAACTAGAAGATGTGGGTGTAGATCTTGATCATCAACATCGGATTGTGTCAAATTTGAAAAGGAAGCAGAAAAAGTTTGATCAGCGGCTTGGTGAAGAGAAGACTCTTTCTGCTAGATATGCAGAAGAACGTGACAGAGCTGAAGCTGAGGCCCTTGAATTGAAGGCCGAGTTAAAGAGGCTCAACAAGCAACGGCGCACTGAAATGGAGGATTTGGTTAGCTCCAAGGATGAAGTTGAGAAAAACATGGAATCTGTGCAGATATTGTATGAGAACAAAGCTAATGCTTATGAGATGTTGGAAAAGGCCAAGAGAGAATTGGACCTCCAGATAGAAGACATGAGGATTCAGTTTGAGAGAAACCTGTCTAATTTATCTACTGAGATTGTAGATCTAAAAATGCGTGTTGCTAAATTAAGGGTGCAAGTGAACTAGCAGGAGGATATCAAGAAACAGCTGGAGTTTCAGATGAATCAAGTGAAGCGTGAATCAGAAATAAAGTTGGAAGAGCGCACTTCTCAGATTGAACAGTTAAAAACCGAAGTGGAATCTAAAAAAGAAGAATTGGATCGATTGCAGCAGTCTTTATCCAATACGGAACAGTCGGCATCTGCACTATCTTCAAAGCTGGCAGCACTAGAAGATGAGAGAGACTCGCTGCAGAAACTGTTAACCTCTAAAGAATCAGAGCTGTTATCCCTGAAAAATGTGATTCAAGAAATAGAGTCTTTATTCAACCAAGAGCAAGATAAGAGAGCCACTGAGATACGGGACTTGAATGAAAGACTTGACAAAAAGTCTGCAGATGAGCATAAGCTTTATCAGAAGATGTTGGAGGGTCAGTTCAATATAGTTCAGGGAACAGTGGGAGAAGCAGAAAATATTATCCAGGATGCTGACCTGACAAATGTTGGAAGAACACTGCAGAATATCCTAGAATTGGGAGACATAGTGGATAAAGAGATGGCATCTACATCTGCTGCCATAGAGGATGTCAGGAAGATTGAGGAAGATCTGCAAGTTGCAATGGTGAAGGCTGAGATTGTGTCTGCTCAGAAAGATGTGGCAGTGAAGAAAGTTCTGGAGCTGGAATCAGAGATTTGTGCGCTACAGAAGGCGTTAGAATTAGAGAAAGCTGCCGGCATAGATACCAATGATCAGATTATGATGAAACCACGTGATTCGGTAAAACGTCAAGTAGATGGTATAGTTCCCCAGGAAGATGCTGCTAAAGGTGGACTTCCTGCAAATTGTGAGGAGGCCAAAGAAGGTCCAACAGAAGAAGAAACTGTGATTGGTCACACACTGCCTGTAACAGAGTGGGTCCAGCTTCAAACCAATGAGGTCCAAAGCCTAGAGGGCTGTGAGATAGTAAATAAGGTGAAGGGTCACCAAAAGTGTGGAACAAGAGTCCGTAAGAAGACTGACCACGCATATGTTGTCCCAACAGCTAAAGTGTCTGAAGCCATTGTGGATAAAGGTGTTGCTGTGTCTGTCTCTAGCCAAATGTCGGGTGGACAAATGGTGAAAAATGACTCCATGTTGTCTGTAAAGGGGGAGTCAGGAAATAATATAGTCAACCCAAAAAGAGGAGAAGAGGCAGAAGTTGTTTTACCGCCTGATGCTAATAGCAACAAGAAGAGGCTGAGATACAATGTTACTAAGTCCCTAACTAATGGAAGTAACCATGGTAGAGGTTCTAATGCAGAGACTGAGCAGCCGTCATTTGCATGCAGAAGTAAGAGATGGTTACATGTCACCAATGATGGGACAGTTGTTAAAGACATACCAGAAAATGTAGTTCAGCGTGATCTATTATGTGAGGGTGTACGGTATGGCCCTTGTGCAAAAGGAGAAGATATTGCGGTACAGAGCTTGTGTATCTCAAACAAAGAGGAGAGAAAGCAGCCTATGTCTCATAAACTTCTAAGCCTTGATGGTGATGGCAAAGTTTGCTTTGCAATGAAGGTTATGGAAAAAGTACCCGTGAAACAGTTATACTCTAAAGACATTGATGTGCATGAAGTACGTGTTAGTTGGTCTCTGAGCTCCTGTGGATTCATGATAGGTAAAGATGATTCTTACGGCTATTCACTAAAGGGATCAAGGTCATACAATGGGATGGCTGAAGAGTACGGCGAGAAATGTGGTGAAAATTATGTGATCCCTTGTATGGCGAATTTTGAAGGTGATGAAGGAGAACTTGCCTTTGTACAGAATGGCCAGGATCTTGGCGTAGCATTTAAAGTGCTGAAAAAACGGAAAACTCGACTGTGCGGAATTTGGAAGAAGAAACCGCCAGATTGGGACTTTAAAGTGATGAGAAAACGGAGAACTCGACGGAGCAGTATTTGGAAGAAAAGACCGCCAGACTGGGACTTCTGGAGAGACACTGAACAGGCATATTTGGTTGAAGAGGGACTTCATCATAGGATGTCTTGTCCCATTGTAGCTCACCCCATGGGTAGTGAGCTGAGGGGGAGGGTATGTGAGTATGTGAGCCAGAGGGCGCTGTTGAGCGACCCAGGCCCAGCCCTGAAAAGGCTCTCAGCCACGCCTTTGAGGGGGCATGTATCTCCAGAAGGCTGGAGAAACCTGCTTGGAGCAGGAAATGGTGGACCAGCCTAGGACAGAGAGGCAGTCTGTCCCAGAGGGCTTGGATCCAGAGAAGACTTACAAAGACTAAGTCAGGCTCTTATTGCCCCAGAGGCTAGTTAGGGACTCAAGAAGTCAGTTAGTGCCCTAACTGTGGCCTAGGTGTTTTTTTGTTTTGTTATGTTGCAGTTAAGCTGAATAAAGCCACTTTTATTTTCACTTGGACCGTCTGAAAGCTATCTTTCCGACGCCCAGTACCACGAACCACCGCTGTCCGGACCAGGACAAGCCGCCATTTTGAGTGTAATTCCCCTAAGCTGTCACATAGGATATTCACATAAAGCTCAGCATTGAGATCACCATCAATCCTTGTTAAGTATCCAGTGTGTTTGGCTGTGAAACAACTCCATATCATCAGACTTCCTGCACCAAAGTTGACAGTTTCTTCAGTTCCCCTTTACCCTTGTTTCTTTCAGAAACATCTGCACCCATCAAAGCCAAGTCTATTGTCTTTCGTCTCATCACTCCAATTTACCTGTATCCAATCTTCTACTGTCCACTATTCATACTTTTTTGCAAACTTGAGCCGATGCTTCTTATGACGATATTGAAATAAAGGCGGCTTCTCCTATTTTTGGGCCCCCATTCCAGATTTGTGTAACACGCATCTCACGGTATTTGCATGGTTGTCTGTGATCTCACTATTACGAAGCATATAAGCCACCTCCACTGCCGTGTTTCTCACACCAGAGCTGATAGACCTTGTGAGGAGTGACTTGTTGGCTCTGATTTTTTAAGGTCGCAATACTGTGCCAACGAATCACTCAGTGCACGAAAAAAGTGGGAGTGCCACTAAAAGAAAACGTGCTTAGGATGCGGTCTATCGCAAAACCCATCTCCAAAGAGAATAGGTCTCCCGAAACTGTCCCCAGACTCTGGACCAAAAGGCACCAAGAGCCCAGGGGCTATACTTGCCCAACTGCCGGAACAGAAGGGCTGACTTGCTTAGTTTCCTCCAGGGCTGCCACCACAAGAGTACTACCAGAGCCGATAACTGTTGTCCACCTCCACAGAAGCAGAGGCAGACCAGGCAAATAAGGAAGGAGGGAACCGATTTGGCCACACACTCCAACCCCTAGACTGTGGGCAGGACCCAAAAGGATTTCCGCACCCCTACATCCACAGCAAAAGTGACAAACGGTGACAGACGTGACATAAAAAAATCATAAACAAGTGAATAGAGTGCCTGTGTACAGGCCCGGTCTATCCGCCGGATCTATAAAAATTTCCCGTGCTGGATAAACCAAGCATCAGGGTAGGTGCTTCAAAGAGTGATTCAAGTGCTTGTGCAATGTGCCAGACTCAGTGGGTTTCCCACGCCTAGTGAGTTTTGGCACCTCGGGAGCTACCGTTCACCTGAGGCACTTACACATCGAGACCTTCGAAGGCATCCCGGCGTCGATCCCAGGGGCCCAGCGCTACCCCTGGTGTGGTTCTCTGACTACGTTCACAGTGTTCTGTTGGCTCCCTACAGTGGGGTGGTCAGGCTCACTGGTGGAACCAATTGCTAACTGCTACTGATAAGAACAGATACTACACTTGATCTTAGGCTAAAGGCCGAGAAGAGACTTGTTGGCTCTGATATTTTGCCTGGACATCCACCTCTTGGCTTTTGAATGGATGGACTTCTTTTCATATTCTTCCAACTGCCATGGTACTCACATGATGCAACTTCATTATGGATGAGCTGGATGATGCTGTTTCTCTTTTCTTGGGAAATCTTCTTCATGGCTGATCCTCGAGTTGAACCAGTGACCTTTCGCTTGGGAATCAACCTAATAACACAATGAGCTATTAGGTAATGTGAGAACAGGTTGTCATTTGTAGTATATAAGAAGAAAAAGATTTCTCCACCACCAAGAGCAAAACAGTAACAATGCAGTTACATGACAAGAATCTGCATAACCTATTCATGTGTTAAATAGTTGCAAGTCAAATTTATGCATGAGATTGCCAAGATTGTCTGTAAAATGATGGTAGTCTCACATTTGAAGCTGTAGTGGATTGTGAGATATGGAGCCTGAAAGTCAAAAGTTCAAAACATTGTTATCCTTTTGCTCATCAGTGTATATAATCCCACACTGCAAAGTAAATGCCCCTAAAGCCCTTTTCAAATCATTAGCATAATTATAAAACAAAAAATTCTCAGGAACGGATCAGGAGTCAAATATAACACTGACATATTTGTAAACCGCCTCAGAAGTCCTATAAGGTGGTGTGAGTAGATCAAAGTACACTTTCCTCTGTGGACTTTCTGCCCCAATTATGCCTATATGGAAAACACCAGCATTTCCGTAGGTATAATTGACATGTTTCAAGCGTTTTTGAAATCATAGCTTTTCCGCTGCAGATTTTTTTCTGCAATGTGTGGATGGGATTAGCCAGAATCCCATCCACTTTGCAGGTACTGTAAAACTGTAAAGCGTTTTTGCAACATGGGGCCCCGGCCTTAAGGGGTCTACATATGATTGCACCCTTTATAGACATAGGTTTTCATTAAAAGTAACTATAAAGTATTTTACTTGGTGCACTTTCAATAACTGTGTTAGACATAATCAAGAAAATAAAGATGTAAATACCCCATAAACATTCAATACACAAAGAGTGAATATTAATATTATATTATATTGTCCCTTTTAACTAAAAATTCCAAATATACAGTATACTTTTGTATTATCTTCTATTTTGAAAATGTCAATTCTGTTTGTCCAGGCAAATAACTGTATAACTGTCTCCAAATTGGGTAAAACACGACAAAACTCTAATATAATTTGTTTGGATTACATTGAATGTATCCTGATGGTAGCTAGAAAACTGAGACACAAAGCATAATTACCAAGCACTCAGCAATTACACTAATGGCATATACATCCTATCTTTATGCAAGTCTCTTAATAATTGTAGCGCAGAGAAAAAATGTGGTATACTCTAATTTTATATCAAGCGCCAGGTGCTAATGACAAACACAGGAATTATGGACTACGTCACAGCCATATCTACTCTGCCCTCAAATACCACTGTGTAGAAAATATTTCACATTTCATGGTACGCAATTAAAATGAGTGAATGACCATGTCAGGCTAAAGTCATATGCTAAGCCCTCCAGAAAAGGAGTTTATCTTTTTATATTACTAAAAAAAGGGACAAAATATACAAAAAACATCACAGAACAAGGCCCCACTTACCCAATACCAGATGATACATGGCTGTGCAGGATGCAAGCAGGTCCCCATTACAAGATATGATAGAAAGAGCACAGGTGCAAAATGATAGTGAAGCATCCACTCACCCACCTACAATCTATGAACAGCGCCAGAGAACAGCCTATTGGTCACAACCCACACTATTAGATCAGGCAGGCTGCTCAGCACCATAAAATGTGCACCTCAACAGTAACAGCAACCTGCAAAAATAACAGGGCCTGGCTGCATCCTGCAAAAAAGATTAGATAACCATGAGGCACTATAGTGAATATTTTGGCCAAAATACGCAAGCTCACAAACCAACGTCAAGGTCCCTCATGCATTGTGAGTCCCTAAAAAAAAAAAAATTCAAAAAAACATATTGCACAAAAAGGGCCTGCTTGCATCCTGCTAAGCCATGTACCATCTGGTACTGGGTAAGTGTGAGCTTTTTCTGTGATATGTTTTTTGTATATTTTGTCCTTGTCGGCAGGGGTCCAACACCCCACTGCTCAGCTGTTTAAGGGGGTGCAGCATTGGAGTCAGCTCTGCTGCCTCTTCAGTACTTACCAAGCACAAGGCCTGTCCTTGGTACTGCAGCCCAGCCCATTCACTAAGCTGCGATCAGGCCATGTGACCGATGAACATGAAGCAGTGTTCAGAGAGTACCACTACCATTTCAAACAGCTGATCCAGTGGGATCCTGGGTGTCGGAACCTCACGCATCTTAAATAGATTTCCTATCCTGTGTGGGACCACTGTAGAGCATTGTACTATGTTTGGGATCACTGTACAGCAATACAGTCCCTGACAAAAGTTCTGTCGCTTATCCATGTTGTGGAATCAAAAGCTTATAACCTGACCTTAAATTCATCCATTGGTTTTCGAAATGACTCATATGAAAGCTGAAACCCTCCCAAATGATTTTTTGGTTAAGAAAATAAATTGGCTTCACTGCTGAAATATTCATCATTTAATGCACACAGAAAGGTCAGATTTTGGCAAGACAAAAGTTTTGTCGCCTTGTCATATAATGCACCCAATCCTAGTTTAAAGCCTCACCTGTGCTCACTAATTGATCGGTTAATTAGTGGGTGTGTATAAAAAGAACTCCCGCACCCCAAACCTTCACTTGAACTGCAACTTCACTTCTGACAACATGCCAAAAATCAACCCTGCGACCAAAGCCTTGATTATCAAGAGGCTGAAGACCAGATCCACTGCAGAGGTGGCTGGCACCTTTAATGTGTCTCTGCGTCAAGTACAAAGAATTAAAAAAAGATTTGAACAGACTGGAGATGTTTTTGACAAGCCCAGGTCCAGCAGACCCCGCAAGACAACTGCTCAGGAGGAACGTTTGTTGGTTAGAAAATCAAAAGCCAGCCCCTCTTCCACTGCAGCAGAGCTCCAACAGGCCTGGTCACCTCAAGTCCCTGTGTCAACTAGAACAGTTTGTAGGATTCTGACTCAAAATGGCCTGCATGGTCGAATCAGTGCCCAGAAGCCATCACTAAACAAAAGGCAATTAAAAAAATGTGTGGCATTTGCCAAGGCCCACAGCCTGCTAAACGGATGGACGCTGGAAAAGTGGCAGAAGGTGGATTTCTCAGATGAATCTTCAGTTGAATTACACTACAGCCGCCGCAAATACTGCAGGAGACCTACTGGAGCCCATATGGATCCAAGATACACCCACAAAACAGTTAAGTTTGGTAGTGGAAAGATCATGGTCTGGGGTTACATTCAGTATGGGGGTGTGAGAAACATTTGCAAGGTGGAAGGCAATATCAATAGCCTAAAATATCAAGAAGTATTAGCTTCCTCTTACATTCCCAATCATAAAAGGGGTCAAATTTTGCAGCAGGATGGTGCTCCATCTCATACATCCATCTCTACATTAAAGTTCCTCAAGGCAAAGAAGATCAAGGTGCTCCAGGACTGGCCAGCCCAGTCACCAGACATGAACATCATTGAGCATGTTTGGGGTAGGATGAAAGAGGAAGCTTGGCAGACAAAACCAAAGAATCTCGATGAACTCTGGGAGGCATGTAAGACTGCATTCTTTGCTATTCCTGATGACTTCATCAATAAATTGTATGAATCATTGTTGAAACGCATGTATGCAGTCCTTCAAGCTCATGGAAGTCACACAAAATATTAAATATGGCTCTAATAGCACCACAACTTCATTCGCTAATGTTACGAAACATATCTTTGTTTTTGAACAGAATTATTGGTTTTATTTTCACATTACTTTATGTGTGCGACAACTTTTGTCTTCCCAAAATCTGACCTTTCTGTGTTCATTAAATGATCAATATTTCAGCAGTGAAGCCAATTTATTTTCTTAACCAAAAAATCATTTGGGAGGGTTTCAGCTTTCATATGAGTCATTTCTAAAACCAATGGATGAATTTAAAGTCAGGTTATAAGCTTTTGATTCCACAACATGGATAAGCGACAGAACTTTTGTCAGGGACTGTACACTGTGGTGGGTCACTAGGGAGCATTATACTGTGTGGGGGGAGCTAGTGGAGAGCATTATACTATGTTGGAGGTCACTAGGGAGCATTATATTAAGTTGGGGTCCGCTGGGGAGGATTAGAGTGTATGTGTAGAGTCACTGAGGAGCATTATACTATGTTGGGGGCCACTGAGGAGCAATATTTGGTGACAAAAAATGTTTGAGCTGCTAAGTTTTTAATTTTAGGAGCCAATGGCTGCTAGGTATTTTTCTTTAATCTGGAGTACTGTGGCATAGGCATGCAAAATAGCCATCTGGCATATGTCACTTATTATAAAGTCATGTAGCTATTGATGCCGATCAGAACAGACGATTCCTAATTAAAAAATATATATATTTTATTTGTTTTTATTCCATTTGTTCCATTTTTGTAAGTAAATTAGATCAGAAAAATACATAAAATTGGCATTGGTAGTGGCAAGCCAAGGGACCCCAGCTCAAAGCACCATGGGTTAGGTAAGAGAATATTTCAGGTATAGGCAAAGGTCAGGGTGGACAGAGTATGTGCATAGTCAAGATCAAGCAAGCAGCCAGTCAAGGCAAACGGCACAAGTTTGGTGGTTCTAACCTTGCCAAGAACAGATATGGATATGGATATGGGTATCAGGGTACAATATAGAAATACAGCAGACAAGGAGAAAGTCAGAAAACAAGCCAAGGTCAAACACAGATATTATCCAGCAGAGTATAGACAGCTGGCAGAAATAAAGTCAGATAACAAGCTGGGGTGAGAAAAACAAATAAGTATTAGTAGACAATAACACCTTGGCAGGACACCAGTATACTAGGAAACTTTGCTCAGGGAGAGTGTGGAAGGTGAAGCAGACATTTATACCTATAGATTGACACAGACTGGATGAGTGAAATTTACTGTAATGAGCACTGGCTCTTTAAGTAGCAGAAAGGAACTGCGCATCCAGTTATGGGCGGTCTCAGCAGTAGCATCAGATGCATGGTAGCGTAAAGGAGCAGGGAATGGACAGTGTGTAGAAAATGCGAAATTATGCGAAAGCTATAGACACCAGTAGCATTGGCAAATAATGAGAGTATGGAATTACTGCGTTCCTCTGACCAGTAGGATATGTGGCCATTACATTGGGGCAAAAAATTGCCATGCCATCAGATCCACCTTCAGAGGCCTGAAAACTGTGGTATGGTGCTCTGGCATTCTTTCTCCCCAAGTAGCCATAGACAGGCGATGGGAGAAATGTGATGCCCATTGGTATCACCTAGCAAGTGAAAACCAAAAGAGACTGTTCCAGGCGCAACATAACTTGGATGACTGTCATAAAACTTTGTCCACGGTAACTTGTCCATCTTGCCCCTAGGGAGCCTGAATTCTATCTGCACCGTATCAATCTTGATGTCTAAAAAGCAATAGGATCATAGCTTTCCAACTTTATCTCAGAGACCAGAACTCAAAAATGATTTGTAAAGAAAAGAGAAGTGTCTAACGTGAACTGACATTCCCCACTGTATCCAGAAGAAGCAAACAACAAATTGTTCAGATAGTGGATAATTCATCTATTTCATAACACACTACCCACTCAAGGAAAGAACAAAATATCTTGAAGTGGTGAGGCTCTTCCAACAGCCCCTTAATCCTTCCAAAAGCTTCTTTCTTCAACTTTTCTTGCAAAACGTCTAGGTTTTTCCCGGGTCAGCTTCAGATTGTCTGCAAACAAGGGAAACGTGCTCAAACGAAATGAATAAAACAAATGTGAAACCAAACCGTAACTGGTCTGCCACATCCTTATTGGAGTAAAGATCTAGCCACAGCCCCATTGCACTACGCTCACCAGAGTATTTCAGGACACACAAAGTGAGCGCTTGGAGGCAGACTTGACCGTGGGGTGTGAGCAGTGGCAGCTTCATTATTTCTGCCACAAGCGGAGCTCTTATACTTATATAGTATTTTCATAATCTTGCAAATTTACAGTGCCTTGCATTGAACAACCAACACCTCTGATACACTGGAAGCCTGACAGCTGCTGACCCCTGGGTGGCCACCTTCCCCTTTCCCGAGGTCAGTGGCTAACCTTGGAAATGATTTTGAGAGAGAATGAGGCAAAGCCACACATCTGTAGCCTTAAAGTTATCCAGGCATAAATGGACAACCCTTTTAAGTTTTAAATAGGCTGGGGGCAGTAAAAAAAATTAAAAAAAAAAATCATACTCCCCTTTCTACGGTGCTCCGGTGCCTCCCTGCGCAGTCTGGCCTTCTCGGTCCCGTGCTGATGTGTGGCGGAAGTCCCAGCCACACATGACCGCTGCCTCAGTGAAGGGTGTACGATGCAACTACCTGTGACATCACGGGTCTCTTCCTGAGGCCTGCTGAGGCCACTGATTGGCCTCAGTGGTCACACTGAGACCAATTAGCGAGTTCAGCAGAAATCAGGAGACCCATGAGAAGCCACCAGAGCAGATGGGAACCGGACCATACAGGGAGGACATCAGAGCATCAGGCACAGGTGAGTATTTTTGTTGTTGTCCAGGCATTTTGTGGTTGTCCAGGCATTAAAAAAAAATGCACAACCTTTTTAAGCTCCCAACTCATTTGAGGCTGCAGAGTCAGGCACCTTTGGAAGTTTTAAAACCACCACCAGGCAGAGGCATGGCTTGCCAGAGACATGCTTCTCCTTGTTGACCGTGTATTGATCCGTAGATACAGGGACCACATATCAATATATTGGTTTCCATATCTTAGACCTGATATCATCATCAATGTGGGTCCCCAAAGAACTGATACCACAAAATATCGACTCTGTAAGCATAGCAGCTGATAGGAGGAGAGGCTTAAGCGCTGACACTTCAGAAGAAACTGGAAATAGAGTGGAAGAGGACAACTTTTCAATTAAATTCTTAAGGGTCGAAACTGCACCAGATCCACCCCTCCCCCCATGCCCCCACAAATAGAAGTCAACAATACCAGTATAACCAGGAGGAGCTAGGACGGCTGGGGAAGCAGCTGAGGCTGCTGCTTTAACACATGAGACTTTCAACAGAACCAGATTTGCCACCCTGGAAAGCAATATAGGCTCCTGCCTCTTGCATTGGACATTCTGCAAGAATCCTCTGAGGCACTGGAAAACACATCAGATGAAGATCTCTGCAACTACACAGCTACCCAGACGAAAGCCTGGGGGGACAAAAGGGGGAAAAGCCACCTGCAGTCAAGAGGCAGCCTGGCTTAAATAGCAGGGTGTCCTTCAAGTCACTGTGTATAAAGGACTGATGGGCCATTATATATAGCAGCAAGGCAAGATCCTGCTAGTGTTGCAGGTGGAGATGAAAGGCGTTCATGTGGACTCACAAAGAATCTACTGTTGATATACTGAGCATTGAAGCACAGAGCATTGCACCAGCAACACTTGAAGCATCAGCTCAGAGGGTAATAATAAATAAGAGTGCACGTCACCAGTCAGTGTATCCAATAGGACTTCATGACCTTCAAGATGAGCCTGATCACAGTGTTTCACCAGGGAGTGTGCCATGGGCTGTACGCAGTAGTGAGGCAAGCATCTGAAAGCCTAAGTGAGACTGCCATGAGACTGCAAGTGTATGAAGAGATCCATGATCCCAGATTGGTGTGGCACAATAAGTGCATGCAAGTGCTGTGAGCTGTACAGAAAAGCCAGTGTTAGGTGAATGCGGGCTATGTAGGCACAAACCTAGAGTGATTAGTGGACATTCAGAGATTGGATGCCGTGAAGCCTAATAGATATCTCCCAACTTTCAAAGAACTTAAAGAGGATGGAAATCTGTGCTGTGGTGAATATAGGTATCCCAAACAATACTCCAACTCCACCCATGCCTCTTTGGCTGCACCCATTTCCAACCATGTCCCTTTGTGCCCCCACACAGTATAAATAATGCACCTTTAGTGGCCTCTGACATGGTATCATGCCCCCTTGTGATTCTCGCACAGTAACGTTCCCTTGTAGACCCTATAGTATAGTGCCCCGCTAATTGTGTAATTACTTGCTTATTGTGGCCCCCATAGTCCCCCTCATTGTGGCTTCCCAGTATAATACCCTCTTCATTGTGGCCCCCACAGTATAATTCCCACCTCATTGTGGAACCCTTTAATATAGTGCCCTTTTTATAGTAGCCCACACAGTCTAATGCCCCTTCAGTATAATGTTCCCCCATCTGGACAGTAATCTGGACAGGACACTTCCTTGTGGCCCCCACAGCATAATGCCCTGTCCTTGTTGCCCTCACAGTATAATGACCCTTCATTGTGGCCTCCACAGTATAATTCCCGATTCCATATGGCCTAATACCATGCACCATTCCCCACAATCAACCTTGGTCTCTGCTACTGGTGGTCTGGGAGCAGCAGGCACGATGTAGTGATGTCACCACATTACCCCTGTCTGCTTCCAAGCTGCTTGAAACAGAGACAGTGGTCGTTTGCTCCCTGCTTCACCATTGCACTTAACTCCACCTGTGTCCTCTCTGAAAGCAAGTGAGATTGAAGGCAGGAAATACCTATCGCCACACAGGACATCACCTGAAATCCAGGACTGTCCCACTGAATCATGGATGGTTGGGGAGTATGCTAATATGAGGCCTGCATGTATACAGTATAAGACCTGTCCAGATAGTGCCATAACTAGCATGAAAATATATAATACATAGACAATGAGATGAGGCTTTTTGCACACTTCTGAGCCTAATGGGAAGTGTTGCTCAGTAAACTACTGCCAGAGGTTCATACTATGTACCCATCCCCTTGCTCTGAGTGAACTGCAGACCAAGGTGCAAGCAAACTGGTGTGATTATCCCCGCAAAAAAGAATAAATGAACACTTCTGAAGGGTCAAACATCAACAGAGTGATGTCCCCAAGACTCTGCATGATTTGCATCTTAAACTCAGGTACTCTTTATATTAAGCAAAGTTGGCCTTAAAGAGACTTTACCATATTCTAACAAGGACTTCAAATGAGGCTCTTTTGGCTACTCTGTGGCCTGGGGCCATATTCCTATTATATCAACTTTTGTGAAGTCCAGCAGTAAAAGGTAAGGAAGCGGTGGGCATGAAGACTCATGGAGGTTAAGGGCAGATCCATACAGACAGTGAGGAGAAACTATGGCACGAAGTCACATCCCAGAGAACAATAGTTCTTACATATTCCCCAGGCAGGAATATCTGCTACCACCCTCTTCCTCTTATGCCACCCTGTAATAGAACCATCATCTGATTCAGTAATGTTATCATCTTCCCCACTTTTTTATGACTCATAATGGCAATGGGATTCCTCTATGCCCTCACAACTCCTAACAGATTTCCCCCTAGCACCCATACCAGTATGGCAAACAATAGCACACCCCCTGCCATTACTGCTTCCACATTGATGTCTACCTCCTCTACATCCAAGAAACAGTACTCATCCAACTAATCAAGAAGAGGAAGTCTATGGCTATGAGAACAGAAAGACAGGGTGGTATGTTACATGTTACAACAGAGGAGGAAGAATACACAGAACCCTGATTCAACACTTGTGTGTCACCGCTTTCAAAAATGTCTTTATTCTCAGGATGTACACTGCGGCTACTGGCTGAGCTGTCAAGACAAGAAGTAGTGTTGCTGTTGCCATCCATATTGTTAATGTCAATACTTACTCAAGTGTTCCCCCCCCCCCTCCTTTTGTCTGTCCTCTGTCCCATTTTTTCCTGTCATTTTACCGCACACTGCCTAATTATAATAGTGATTGGCAGCAATTCTGACACTGTGTGTAGTGTTATTTTTATTTTATTTTTTTTACAAAAAACTATTTCAAGGACAATAGCAAAGAACTAAAATCTCTAAAGGGTGACCTGACATAGTGACAGTTTGGATGTATATTGGGTAACCCAAAATTTTAAAAAAAATGTTAACAAACGGAGATTTTTCACATTAGCAGACTGCATCACACTGTTTATTGGGTAAGCAAAAAAAAAAAAACCTTAATCCCCTTTGCAAATTAGCTCAGGCTGCTTGTGAGACTGTTTATTGGGTGAGCAACAAAAATAAATGCTTAAAGAGGTTGTCCAGGCTAAACAATACTTTGTAAATTAGGCGGGGGGAGGTGAAAGAAATAAAATAAAAAAATAAAAAACATACTCACCTGTCCCGATGCTCTGGAGTCCTTGCTCCCTGGTCCCTTGATTTGCTTCAGCATTTCTCTGCCTTGATTACCAAGCCAAGTGGTTAACAGTGCTTGATCAGTTCCACTATTACATCACACGACCGTGTGCTAACCAGCTGCCTTCAACGAACGGCACGGGCGGCACAGGGCGTCACACGGATGTCATCCATGTGCCACCCATGCACCGGCCGTGCTTCTGTGGCTCCTTTCATTCAATGAATAGGAGCTGTGGAAGCAGGACAGCAAAACAGGACAGGAAAAAGGACCCGTTCCATATTTTGCAGTCCGGACTGTCGGTCCACACACGTGATCGTGTAATTCACAGTTGTGTACGGGCCCATAGAAATGAATGGGTCAGTGTGCTATCCGGGAAAAACCAGGATAGCACGTTGACCATTCATACGGTTATGTGCAAGGGGGCTAAATGTGTGATACTGGTCTAATACTGCAAAAGGTCTGTGTCATTCCACAGGAGAGTCCCCTTTTACAACTAAAGATGAAAGTCCTAGTTAACATTTCTAGATGTAAATGCTATACAATCCATCTGAATATATTTGTTTACTCGGAAATAGTGTGTGTATGTTACCTCAACCTGTGATAATAATAGATTTTTCTTTTTTCAGAAACGTGTAACAAAAATGGTGCTCAATCAACTTAAGCCTAGAAAAAGTAAATAAAATAAATCTCTGTTTAAGGGTTTTTTTCATTTTTGATTATCCAATATACATACAAACTGCTGCCATTTTAATGACAAAAAGCAATCTTTCTGTACTGAATTTCTAGACAACCTAACATGACAATTGGCAACCGGGGAGAAAACATCACGGTGTCAGCCAGAGACTGTAAAAAATAAACTTGTGTAATTGCAGAAATGGTTTTAGCTGTGTCGAGGGAGGTTACAGGAAGATCTCTGGTACCTGAGGACAAAAAGCTCGAGGGGAGTCATCAAGCAGTTTCCATGGTTTCAATATTATTGCTGCTTATTAAATTTAATAAAATTATAGTAGAAAGCAGGGCATTTGGAAAATGATTTGATATGGATAATGAAAAGAGCAGGTGATTCTCATGTGTACATCAATTTGCCAAGTCCTAGCTTTGCTATGTATTATGGGAAATTCAGCATTTGTCCTTTATGTTTGGATCACACAAAGTTTTTTTTGGACTAAAAATACAGTATTTGGAGCCAAAACAAGAAGAGTGTAGTGGGCTACTAGGAAGCAATTGTTTTATAGTCTGCACACTAAGTGAGGTAATTCGGTGGGGCGGATTCATGTGAGTCTTTATTCGCCCCAATTCAAGGCACACAATGGCCAGTTGGTTTGCAGATGGTCCGAGGGTAGGACACAGCCTGGAGGCCAGGACTGCAAACTGAACAAAGACAGAACAAAGTGTCAGGAAGAACCGAGAAGAGGGGCCTAGTAATGTGAAAGAGTTTGCACATTCCTAGAGAGTTCATATGAATGTGTATCAGCAACTCAGTGCCAGAAAGGCAAAAGGTGGTGACCGTGAAACATAGGAGCCATAGTAGCAACACAGTGAGTTTTGTGAGAGGGAGAGAGAGATTCTTCTCATACAGGCGAGGCAGCCAAAGACCACAACTCAAATACATTTTCCTTACTCTGCCTTGTTTGTTCGCTTTCCCAAGTTCATGTTGTTCTTAGTTGAATACCACCAGTAAACTAATTAAAACTTCCAACCCCATTGTGGTTTCCATCCCCTGCAAATTACAGGATTCAAAAAGAATACGAAAAATAAAGGAAGGACTAAGGCCCCATGCACACGACCGAGTGTGCATCTGATGTGGGGCCAAGTTTGCAGCGGAATGCACTAGGAGGACACTCAGAATGACATCCAAGTGCACTCCCTTATGCATTCACGTTTATGGGGCCTTCTGATTCAGTCTGTTCCAATGACATGGAGCAGGATAGAACTCTCTCTATAATCATCCATGTCATTGGAAAGGAATGAATATGAAGCCCCCATAGATGTGAGTGTATAACAGAATGCACTCAGATGTCACTCTGAGTGCCATCCGAGTGCATTCCACTGCAAATTCAGCCTCACATCGGAAGCACACTCGGTCGTGTGCATGGGGTCTCATACTTATCCTGCTGTAATAGGACATGTTTATTTCACAAAATCATAGTGTCTTATTGATGTGATATGACAGGGTTAATGTATTACTGATTGATCTATATATATTTCATGTTGTATATCTATAGGAGGTTCACTCTGTAGTTTTGTCTGTATTTCTGTATACTAAGACTGGTCACTCTATATTGCTCAGTAGATAAGAATTTCTTCAAATTCCTGTACCATAAATGGTAATGTTATACAGTTATGCTAAAAAGTTTACATACCCTGGCAGATTTTTAGTTTTTTTGGCCTTTTTTCAGAGAATATGAATGATAACACAAAAACTTTTTCTCCACTCATGGTTAGTGGTTGGTTGAAGCCATTTACTGTCAAACTTCTGTGTTTTCTCTTTTTAAATCATAATGACAACCAAAAACATCAAAATGACCCTGTTCAAAAGTTCACATACCCCAGTTCTTAATACCGTGTATTGCCCCCTCTAACATCAATGACAGCTTGAAGTCTTTTGTGGTAGTTGTGGATGGGTCTCTTTATTTTCTCAGATGATAAAACTTCCCATTCTTCTTGGCAAAAAGTCTCCAGTTCCTGTAAATTCCTGGGCTGTCTTGCATGTACTGCGCGCTTGAGATTTCCCCAGAGTGGCTCAATGATATTGAGGTCAGGGAGACTGAGATGGCCACTCCAGAACCTTCACTTTCTTCTGCTGTAGCCAATGACAGGTCGACTTGGCCTTGTGTTTTGGATCGTTGTCATGTTGGAACGTCCAAGTACGTCCCATGTGCAGATTCCTGGCTGATGAGTGCAAATTTGCCTCCAGTATTTGTTGATAATGTACTGCATTCATCTTTTCCTTCAACTTTGACCGTTTCCTGTGTCTTTGAGGCTCACACATCCCCACACCATCAGTAATCCATCTCCGTGCTTTACAGTAGGAATGGTGTTCCTTTCATCATAGGCCTTGTTGACACCAACTGTAACGTTGTGTCCAAAATGTTGTGGCCAAAATGTTCGATTTTTGTTTCATCACTCCAAATTACCTTCTTCCAGAAGTTTTGAGGCTTGTCTCTGTGCTGTGAACATAGAGCTGATGTGCCTTGCCAAAAATTTCAATTTTTTTCTCATCTGTCCATAGGACATTCTCCCAGAAGCTTTGTGGCTTGTCAACATGTAGTTTGGCAAATTACTTTTGTCAGATTCAAGTTATTTCTGTGACCATTGTGGGTTTTTCTTTCATTAAACGAGGGGTACCAACAATTTTGTCCACATGTGTATTACATGACAATAACAAACCCACAAACTCAAGGCAAAACAAAAAACATGTAAAACGCACATACACCACATATAACAAATATGCATATAACACACAACATATGCATATGCATATTTATATAACACATGCACATATGAACGCATGTCTGTGAAAATAAAGAGACTAGTAGTAAATGAAATAAATACATAAATGTGAAAAAACAAGTGTACAAAAATATAAAAATATATATAAGTATGAAATGTGATGTGTATAAAGGTGTGTATGTAAATAATGTTATATAATAATAGTGAGATTAAATAAAAACAAATGAAATGTAAATAAAATATGTGAAAAAAAAAATTATTTTAAATAATATTTTTGAAATAACTAATAACCACCAATCCAGTATGTCCAGACAATTAAAAATAAAGAACCACGACAATATCAATGTCAACAATATCAATACTTCAATATCTTCACAAGAACGAAGCCAACGCGTTTCATATGAAATACAGTTTTGCCTCTTCAAAACCCCTTGTTTGTGGTAGATGCTGCAAAACCTACAAAAACCCAGCAAAAAAAAAAAAAAGGGGAGATATATATATATATATATATATATATATATATATATATATATATATACTCACAAATCATATGTAATAACCACCAAAACCAGCAAAAACAGGATGACAAAATAACACAAACAAAAATCAAAAGATCATAAAAGAGAGTAAGGAGACTGATCCGCAACATTATAAAAATGGGGAAAAAGTGATCATTTCATTTAAACCCTTTGGGGCTACTGTCTGTAAAGTTGTGATCCATTTACACTCTTTCTGAGCAAGGATCTTTTTAATATTGCCCCCTCTATTTCCCAAAGTTACTTTATCAATACCTCTAAATTTCAATAATCTCCAATTACCTTGGTGGAATTCTCTAAAATGGCGTGGAATAGGCTTCAAATTTTGTAATTTTTCAGAATCCTGGATCTTCATTGCATTTTTTATATCTCTTATATGTTCTAAAATATGGACACGAAGTTCACGTGAGGTGAGACCAACATATATCAGTTGACATGAACATATTGCATAGTAGACAATTATTAGAAACTCTCTATTACCAGATGAATCAAGAAACTTTGTCTGTTTTTCCATCAGGGAACAAGCACCACAATCCCCACAAGGCCATGATCCCCATTTCGGACCCTGTGAACCAAAAATAAATTTGGTAGATGGTGCAACATAATGACTTTTGACTAACATATCCCTAAGATTACGTGATCTCCAAGGAGTTAAATCTTACCTTATTATCTGTTTTCTCAAGAAATTTAGGTTTCTAAAGGGACGCACGAGTAGTCGTTTTTGCTCTTTCATAACCGCGCTTGATATCCTTGATAAAACCTCCATTATTCACTGAACCAGCACCCCCTGAGGAAGCCATCACGAAACGTGCATTGGGCTGGTGGTCCATGTGGTTGCAGGTGTCATGATGGCTGGTTGGTATTGATTTTTACTAGGTGGTTCATATTACAATGGATTATATGTGATGAAATTTTGGCTATAGTTAACATTACTTGATTTGTATTTTTGCACATTGCACTGGCACTTTCTATTTATTGTTACTTGATGTTACTCAGTTTTGGTTCTCTTTTCTACTTTTATATGAATTAATTGTTATTTATACCGTTTAGTGTTATTGTATGTTTGCCATCTCTGTGTACTACATTGGACCACATTGTTTGTTTGTGTGTTTTTACTTGTTCTTAATTGTTTTTATTATGAAATGGATATGTTTTTTGTTTAATAAAGATGAATTTTGATTATTTTTGATTTGAGTATTTTTTTAATCAATCAGTTTTATTGAATTTTATAGGCAATATAACACATAGAAAGGTAATTGCTTATAATCAATTAGAGTGGGTGTGGCTTTCAATAAACACAGAATGATCAATGGACTAACATGTAGAGGAACTTTCCGCTACTTCCTAAAAGATAAAGAGTCCTTGACCAATTAAAGGAGTTAACGCTAATGTATAGCAACGTATGATAACATTGCCAATAATCAAAGTAATATTAAGGTGATACTACAGGGTTATATGGAAGGGCAGAGAAGAGAAGGTCAGTTCTACAATGGATGGTTTTGAATATATAATGTCCATGGAAACCAGTTCTTTTGAAACTTGTTGTCTCCGAAGACTCCATGCGAGAGGATTTTCTCGTACTGGTAGGTCTGCTCCATCATATTCACCAAGTCCCTTCTTGACGGAATGGTAGGTGATTTCCAGTTGCGTAGAAGAGCCATTGAGGCTAATAGTAAGGCGTGGCCAATCAATACTCTGTATACTGTTGGGAAGGAATCGATCTGTAGGTACAGCAGTGCTAAGGCAGGCGAGGGAGGTACAGAGAATCCAACTAAGGATGAAATCCATCTGAAGACGTCCTGCCAGTAAGGCCCCACTAGGGGACATGACCATAGTATGTGGAATAGAGATCCTTTCCCCCCCGCAACCCCTCCAACAGGAACTCGAGGTCTCCGGGTACATTCGGTGAAGTCGCTCTGGGGTATAGTACCAGCTAAGAAGGATTTTGGTAGTGGTTTCATAATGGGTCACACACTTGAAGGTCTTTCTGGTGAAGGTCAAAGCTATTTGCCATTGTGTGACCGAGTATGAGCGTTGAAGATGAGTTTCCCAAGTAAGGATTGGGGTAGATTTAATCAATCGGTCTTTGGTGCCCATGACGTTGTAGATTGAGCTGAGAATTTTAGTGGAAGGATTGGGTGTTTTGAGGAGATCCAATAAAGATTTATTGTAAGTCACTTGTTTGTTGTGGTTGGAAGAAAGAAAATGTTTAATTCTTAGGTATGTGAAGAGGCTTTTAGCGGGTAGTGAGAAGGTAGATTGAAGGGATTGGAATGGAATTATTGAGTCTTCACTCCATATCTGTGAGAGAGAAGTAATTCCACATGTTCTTCAAATGGATAAGTCAAGATCGAGGATGGCTTGTTCCAAGAATTCAGTCGGAGCCTGTTTGATATGTAACACCTGTGTCCTGCCTGTAGCACGGTGGACGGGGCACCATGTATCCGTGAGATGTTGCAGAATTGGGGATGAGAGAGAAGGTGCCACCTCCGTCCAGAGGGAATAGAGGAGCCAGGATTTGAGATTGCGATGTGGTGTCATATGAGACTCAATAGGTATCCAGGATTTGTATACGTTGTTGTGCCACCAATCCTTTAAGGTAGAGAGGTGAGAGGCCAAGTAATAGTCGAAAATGTTAGGCACCCCTAAGCCCCCCACACCCCGCCTCCTGTACATAATGGAAGACGGAAGTCTTGGTTTTTTGGAGTTCCAGATAAATTTGTTTAGCATAGTGTTAATCTTCTGAAGGAATATGGAGGGAGGTGCCACAGGAATGGTTCTGAATAGATATAGTAGTTTCGGAAGCAGCATCATTTGAAAGGCAGATATCCTCCCTAGCCATGACAGGGTGTGTTTCGCGTAGGTCTGAAACTCCTTTTCCAGGTCTTTCAGTCGAGGTAGGTAGTTGGTTTTGGACACTTGTAAGACTGAGGGAGTAATCTTAATCCCTAGATAGTCCAATTCTGTTGCTCTCCAGTCATA
The DNA here is from genome assembly GCA_947044405.1 of Leptodactylus fallax. Lineage (NCBI taxonomy): Eukaryota > Metazoa > Chordata > Amphibia > Anura > Leptodactylidae > Leptodactylus > Leptodactylus fallax. Next base: position 1,254,860 of record CAMRHE010000344.1, on the reverse strand, counting down.
AGGAAAGTTCTTCTTGAGAAGTTCTAGAAGTGGTGTGGGGAGGTTCAGAGGGAGAATTTGTGTTTTGGATTCGTTGATTTTATAGAAGGAGAGGGCTCCGTATTGTTTAAGAATTTCGACAGCAGCTGGCAAGGATGTTTCTGGGTGAGTTAAAGATAGTATGATGTCATCAGCGTATAAGGAGATGAGATGAGAGGTGTCTGCCACTTCAACTCCCCGAACTCTCCCGTTTTGCCTCAGGGCCTGTGCTAGCGGTTCAATAGTGAGTATGAATATCAATGGGGATAAAGGGCATCCCTGTCTTGTTCCATTCCTGATATTAAAGCTGTCCGATAATGTGCTATTGGTGAACACCCTGGCCGATGGGGAAGAGTAGAGATTTGATATAGCGTTGAGAATGGGGCCAGAGAATCTTAATTTCTGCAGTACCGAGAAGACGAATGCCCAATTGATCCGGTCAAACGCCTTCTCAGCGTCCAGGGCAACCATGAGGGATGGAATCCTTTTGCACTCCAGTAGGTCCACCAAATGGAGAACACGTCTAGTGTTGTCTGGAGCCTGACGTCCCCTCACGAAGCCCACTTGATCTACACCAACCAGTTCCGGAAGGATAGGGGCCAAACGAGATGCCAAAATTTTTGCGTATAGTTTAAGGTCCGCGTTCAACAATGAAATTGGTCTGAAATTTTGTGGGACATCAGCTGTTTTGCCGGGTTTAGGAAGAGTGACAATCAGTGCAGCTAGAGACTCGTGTGGGAGCGGTACACCCGACATGGCATGGTTGAAGAAGTCCAAGAGATACGGAGCAAGAATTTGTTGGAAGTGGAGTAGGTACTCGTTGGAGAAGCCGTCCGGTCCTGGGGATTTACCCTTAGGTAAGGATTTTATGATTTTAAACACCTCTGGGAGAGTGATGGGAGCACTAAGGGCCAAGAGCTGATCATCTGTAAGGCCTGGTAGTGTGATGTCATTTAAGAATCCGGACACCAAGGAAGCATGGTCTGATGGAAGAGGAGTGTGTTCCTGTAAGCTGTATAATTTCTCATAATATTCCTTGAAAGAATTGGCAATATCTCTAGGGTCCGTTAAATGTACTCCGGTGGAAGGGTGTTTAATGTATGAAATTCTTGATTTAATTGTTTTAGTTCGTAGTTGTCTAGCTAGTACTCTACCAGCTTTGTTACTTTGAGAGTAAAATCGTGCTTTGGATCTTTTCAGAGCTTTTTCATAGTCTTGTAGAAGCAGGAGACGTAGTTGGTGTCTAGTTTGGTAGAGTTGTTCAGAAGTAACTGGGTTAGGGTTGGTTTTATTTGCGGCCTCCAAGGTGCGAAGTTTTGACATCGCGTCTTCAATGTTTTTCTGACGTTCTTTTTTGTTACCATGTGCAATTTTGATGAGGGTACCACGAATGTATGCTTTATGGGCGTTCCAGATAATGTATGGGTTGTCTATGGAGGTGGAGTTAGTCTGGAAGTAGTCTTGTAGGTCTTTTTCTATTATTGGGCAATATTTAGGGTGGCTCATAAGGTACGTGTTGTTTCTCCAAAGTCTAGTGACAGAAGATGAAATCCTCTCTTCTATGGTGAGAGTGATGGCTGCATGGTCAGACCAGGTGATTGATTCAATTGTGGATTGTTTCGACCGCATAAGCGTATGGAGGTCTACCAGAAACAAGTTGATGCGAGAGTAGGAGCCATGTACTGCTGAAAAATATGTATAGTCCCTCTCTCCCGCATGTTGTGCGCGCCATATATCATAAAGATTTTCTTTAAATGGGAATTGTTGTAAACAGGGGGTGTTATCCCTGTTAGTGTTGGTCGAGTCCAGAGAGGGGTCCATTATATTGTTGAAGTCTCCACAAATGATTAGTGCGCCTTTCTGAATGTCTCGCAGTTGCCCTTGGATCCCACGGAGGAACGTCAGGGTCCTATGATATGGGGCATATATGTTAACTATAGTGTAAGGGACATTATTGACAAGACAGACGACTATGAGGACTCTGCCTTGGGAATCTGCTCTATGCATCAGTAAAGAGAAAGCCACTGAATCCCTAAAGGCGATAAGAACTCCGCGCTTTTTTGATCTGTGGTGCGCGTGATATATTGCAGTGAAGGAGGGGTGCTGTAGCCTGAAGGCATCCTTTTGTATAAGGTGGGTTTCTTGAGCACATAATACATCCACGGATAGCGAGAGAGCCTCTTTCCAGAAGTAGGAACGTTTCTGGGGGCTATTTAAGCCGCGAACATTGAGAGATGCCAACTTGAGCACCATGCTGCTACCTTAGAGTAAGGATATCTATAATCTAATTGAGTCGGCTGGGGAGGGGGAAGTAGTATCACAAGTATTAAAGGTAATAAACCAAAAAGTAGGAACGAACAGTTCAAAGACAGATACAGGTTCACTGTATGTTTCGAGGGGTATAGTCAGAGACTAGCCGGGTAAACTTCCGATGTAAGGGGAGTTAAGCACCATATGAGAAGAGTGGTAGCCATCTTGGAACATCATTTGCGGCTTGTGGGAGATTTACGTCTGACAGTTGGACGGGGAGTAGGGTTGTCCGCGTCTTGAGGGAGAGATATTGGAATCCTCCAAGTCGATAGCAACTCCTTACCCTGATTTAAGTTGTGTATGGTAGAGGTGGTCCCATCCTTGATGATAAGCAGTTTCACAGGAAACCCCCATCTGTATTGGATTTTGTTTTGACGAAGCGCAGTTGTAATCGGGAGTAATTCTCTGCGGAGACGGAGAGTCGTTGCTGAGAGATCTGTGAAGAGATGTATATTTTGGAATTTGGGAGGCCAAGTTTGCCGTTTGCGAGCGGCGTCTAGTAACTGTTCTTTTATATGGAAGAAGTGAAATCTTGCCAACACATCCCTCGGGACATCCTCTCCCAGGTGTCTGGGGCGGGGGGAGCCTATGTACTCTGTCGATTTATAATATCAATTGTTTGGGATTCAGGTAGCAAGAATTTGACATATTCCTGTACGTAGGGAAGTAGATCGGTTGATTGGACTTGTTCGGAGATGCCTCTGAATTTTATATTATTCCTGCGGGAACGGTCTTCCATATCAGCCACTTTCGCCTTGAGGGTTTCGACCTCTTCCGCGATATCATTTTGTGCGTCGATGACCTTGTTATGAGACGTAGCAAAGTCCCCCATTTTGTTTTCAATATGTGTCACTCGCCCATCCAAAGCATTAACAGATGACTGAAGTGGTTGAAGCAATTGCGATATATCCGCTTGAAGGGAGCTGCGGAGGGCCAGAAGCATTCCTCTTAGTGTGTGTTCAGAAGCTGGGCCATTAGTGGTTTGGAAGTTGTCAAGATCATACACAGAGGCTGGTGAAGGAGCGTTAGAGAGAGTTTGATCCTTGGAGTGGTCTACGTCTCCTGATAACTCTGTACGCGGTTTTTGTTTAATCGGACTTGTGCTTGGAGACAGTGGGTATCGTGGGAGTGGGTTCAGATCCCTGACGTGCTGGGATGGGGCACTATAGATTTGCGGTGCCGCTAAGCGTATATCTTCAGGAGTTGGAGGCATGTGCAAAACCGCCGTTTTTGTAGAGTGGTTAGGAGCCTCTTCAAGTATAGGCGTCGCCATATTTATAGCGACAGCCGTGGGTGACGGGGGTGTGAGCTCTATAAGGTCTGGACTTGTGAGACCTGGTTCCTCTTCTCCGCCACGGTCGCATTCAAAATAGTTTGTTAGGTTGTTATCCGGTCTTTTAACTGATTTCATACCCTTCACCATAGTGCCAATTATGTGTATCCAAAAGATATCGTTGCGGAGGGGAGATATTCCAATACAGGCTGTTAGTCGCTTAGAGTAGCTAGAAGGTGCACTAGGCCCCCAAATTTAAGTCGCCATCATCTGAGGGGAGGGGTACAAGTGATGAATCTTGTTGTCAGTTGTGGGCTATGCCTCTAAGTCAGAGTGGAGATGGAGGCCGATATAGGCCTAGATGTCGCTGTGCTAAAATATGTATGGAGGCCCGCACCAGGCTTATATCGCAGGGATGGAGTGTGGGTGAAGGCCCGCTCACAGCCTAGATGATCTCGGAGGGGAAAGAGGGTGTAGGCCAGCCCAGGGCCTGAACTCCGCTGACCTGCAGCTGAAGTAGCGGGTTGTGCCGGGCCTCTGCACTGCAGAGGTAAAGGTATGCGGGCTGCCCACCGGACAATGCACAGTACTGGCTCTTCGTTGGTAGCTGCAGGGAAGGGTGAGGAGCCCCCCGGTATCCGTGCAGGGTCTCGGCACCTCCCCTCCCCGCATCCACGGCTCTTTATCCCCTAACCAGGAGCAGTTTCAAGGGCCCGGGATATACAAAGCCACCCAGTCACCTCTGCTTGCCGCTGATGTTCCTCTGTCCCGGATTCCTCGGGCAGAGGCCCCAAGATGGCGTTCCTCCATTTCGGGCGGTCCCCGCTCCTCCGCTTTGCGCTGCAGCCGACACGAGCTGGATCCTCCGTCGCAGCGAACGCCCGATTCCCCGTACCAGGAACGCAGATCTGGGCAGTGGAGACAGGTATATCAGCGGAGGCCCGTAGCAATGCAGTCCGCGGACCAAGATGGCGGTCGTGCAGCAAGGCCGAGGTAGGCCCCGACACCGATGCGTCGTTTAGGTGGCTGCAAACACGGCCCAGACACCCAAATCCAAGTGACTGGAGCTTGGGGGAGAGCCCCTGGGTGTTTGAGAGTCCGGTGGGATTAAGATTCTCCGGATACTAAATGGATCAAGGTAAGGGCCAGTAGGAGCTGTAAATTACACATCTGACCTCTGCTCCGGCTAGCCACGCCCCCCGATTTGAGTATTTTGAGAATTATTATTGGTTACTCATTTTTCTTCAAGTGCCTCTTTATTGTGCATCTTGAAACAGCCACATCGATAGTTTTCATAGATTCAGCTGATGTTATGTGTGGGTTTTTCTTTGTATCCCGAACAATTTTCTGGGCAGTTGTGGACGAAATTTTGGTTGGTCTACCTGACCGTGGTTTGGTTTCTGGGCATGTTATCAGGCCAAAATCACCAGGGTATGTCAACTTTTGAACAGGGTCATTTTGATGTTTTTGGTTGTCATTATGATTTAAAAAGAGAAAACACAGAAGTTTGACAATAAATGACTTCAACAAACCACTAACCATGAGTGGAGATAAAGTTTTTGTGTTATCATTCATATTCTCTGAAAAAAGGCCAAAAAAATCTGCCGGGGTATGTAAACTTTTTAGCACAACTGTAAGCTGACCACTGAGCCTCTGACCTCCCCCAAGGGTACTATAAAAACCATATGCCCATATTCCTATTGTTTTAGTTAGTCTCGGCTGGAATCATGAGAAGATGTCTAGCACCTCTGGAAGTCATCGACCGATGGGTATATATCAGTGTATGATATATAAAGGGGCTCCCCATCCAGTGAGCTATTACATCATTTGTAACCACAGCTAAGTATTATCTCTTTTCATTTTTTAAACACTTATTATTTTATTATATTCTGATGTGATTATAGTAATTCTTTGACCATCTTTAAGTTAACTTGTTTTAGAAAAACCTGTTTGCCTACACCCGCCTAATCAAAGAACACAGTTATGTCGCAAAAAGAGAGTTAACAGTTCATTATATAAGTTCTGCCTCTACCAGCATTCAGTGTGAATTTTTTTCTGTCCTGCCTGGACAGGTAGCAGTGCTACATTTTAGCTTACTAACTTATATTTTTTTGTTTTCTTTTTTTTCCTTTCGATACCTCTTTGGAACTCCTCATACCGTGCAGTGCTCTCCTTGTAACATCCGGCGCTCTTCTGTGACTTCATTGGCCTGGGGGTCACGTCTGAGGCCTGTGATTGTGCCACCAGAGGTCACATGGGCACGCCAAGCGTCATGATTTCATCACGTTTGGTGTGACCATGTCACCGCTGAGGCTTGGGCGTGACAGCCTTTGTTAGTATACCTAATGTAGATGGTCTTTCACACTAGTTTGACGCTCCTGTGGATGTTCAGGTTGGTAGCACCCTTTCAACTGGCATTTCAATTCTCCCTGGACGTTTCAGCTGCTGTGGCAGCCTTAGTTTGGCCCAGCCACCGGAGGGGTAGGTGCTGGAGTATTACACAGGCCACTTAGTTTATTTAATTCTGGCGTCTTTGGATGTCAGCATGGCTGTGTGTGATAGGCAGCAGTGGCTTACTACTATTAAGTTGATTTGTGCCCAGGGGACTGTTAGTTTTCTGACAGTCCTTCCTCTTATAGTCTTCTTATATATTTCAGATGTCACCTCCTATCCAGATACAAACTATGTATTTCTTGCCATCAATCCATCCCTGATGATTTGCCTGACCCAATCTGCTCCAACTGTTCTCCTTCTAATGAAGAATCTCCTCAGACAAGTGCAAAAGAGATTGTTGGATGGTTCATATCTCAGCATTTGGACACATTTAATGAAGTCAGAAATTCCTTAAAATTCCATAACAAATCAATACGCAAGTAGAGTTCCCCATCCGTTCGGAAATCCATTAATATGGGGCTAGCTTTGTCTTCTGATTCTGATGAAGAAGGAGGTGAGAACAAGCATATTTTTAAAAAAGAAAATATTTCAGGGCTTATTAAGGCAGTCAAAAAAAAGTAGAAGTTGGGAGTGACAAAGTCCCTAAAGGAAGAAGACAATCTTTAGTCTATTTTATTTATATTTAAAGACCAAAGAGAAAGTTTTGCTTCACATTCTATTATTGACAAGATTCTGAAGAATGGTCCATTCTAGATAAAAGACCTGACCCAGGCATTTTAAAGCTACATAAAGACTGGAAGATAAAGAAGCAGAGACTCAGGACTCTTCTCCTAAGGTGGATCTTTTAGTTGTCAAGTTGCTTACCTATTAACAAAATCCTATAGATAGAAGAGCAGAGATAAACCTCAAGAGAACTTTTTTTTACTTGTGCCTCTGCCTGCAGAGCTTCAGTGGCCCCATGTTGCAGTTGCTTGCACATTGAGGATTTGGCTTAGCCAATTAATGGATGATATTGCTGCAGGGTTTCCAAGAGATCAGTTGCTTAAGATGATTACTCTCTTGACGCAGAACAGCTCCCTGCTAGTGCTACGACTACAAACTTTGCACGCAGGTCTATCTAGTTAAAGCCCTGGAGTGCGATCCAAAAATAATTTTGTGCCTCTTCCATTTGAACTATGACATCTTAGACTTCTAAACAGAAGAGCCATATCTAGAGCCAGAAGATTCTCCCTTAAAAGAAATAGAAGGCCACTTTATAAGGCGGGTTCTCACCAGCGCTTGAACTATATTCAGGGTTACAGTTCCCGAACCCACTTAAAAAATACGGAGAGAAAAGTCCTGCAAGCAAGACTTATCTACCTGCATTTTTCGGGCGGAAACCCGGCAGACCCCATTATAGTCTATGGGGTCTGTAGGTTTCCGCGGGTAACTGTTTTTTAAGCGGGTTAGCTTTCCGTTTTTGGTTCCCCAAGCAAAAAAGAATGCAAAGCCTAATGCTAGTGTAAACCAAGCATAAGAGAAATCAAAGAAAGATCAAATACATAATAAAGACTCTTCTGTACAAAAAAAACCCTAACTGTGTCCAATAGCAAGAATGACTTCTGACACTTGGCGAGAGCCTAACTGACAGTTGGTGAGAGACTAACTTATTTTTTTCCTGCTTAACAAAAATCTACTATGGATCGTTGGATCCTTAGTACCATGAGAAGAGGTCAATCCTTAGAGTTCAAGTTTGCTCCTCCAGTAAGATACGTAGTCAATACAGATAGAAATCCTCGCAGTATTAGAGAAATTTCACAGGAAATGGGCATTAGAACCAGTTTCTCCATAAACTCAGAAAAAAGTTTCTATTCCCATGTGTTTGCTGTTCCAAAGCCGACAATAGTTGGCTCCTCATTAGATTTAAGAGATCTCAACAAGTCTCTGTCAAAAACAATGTTTTGAATGAAAACACTGAAATCTGTAACTGCTATCCTTCAGCAAGGTGACCTAATGGCCAAATTGGATGTAAAAGATGCTATCTTCACCTATACCTATACAGCCAAATTACAGGAAATTTCTCAGAGTGACTCTGCTGAGAGATGGTCAAATTCATCACTATCAGTTCAAAGTCCATTTGGAATCACTTCTACTTCTAGAGTATTCACAAAGGTGGTCGCCATCCTAGCAGCTCTTTTCTGCTAAATAGGATGTTTTGTTGTTTACTACCTAGACGATCTGTTTGTCAAGGCTTCAAGTAAAGAAATCCTGAAAGATCACAACTCAGTGCTTAGAGCAGCATGGCTTCATTGTGAAGAGAAATGTGCGAATTTCTCAAATTTTTTTTCATGTTTGGCAGCTCAGGTCCCCAATTTGTTTCGGGTCGAACAAGTTAGGTATGAACTACATCTTAAATTGGCTTAAAACATAATGTAGAACAATGTAAATAATGCGAAAAGTCACATTATTATACTTTTATATAGGTGGAGGCCCAGGGGAGGTGAAAAAGGTAAAAAACACTCATACTCACTTTTTGTTACCTCTCTAGGACCTCCTTGTGGCGTCCATTGCTTTCCTGATGATGTCCAGCTTTCTTCTATAAAGTCATCAGCCCAGGCTCAGAGATGAGGCCTGTGATTGGACCTCAGCGGTGACTTGGGCGCACCGAACATCATGACATCATGATGCTTGGCTTGCCCATGTGACCATTAGTGGCCCAATCACAGGCCTCAGCCGTGACCCCTGGCTGATGACTTCACCGAGAGGTGGAAAAAATGAAAACATATTCATACTCACCTTCCATTACCTCTTTTGGGCCTCCTCACATCCTGCGCTCTTCTGAGACGTCATCAGCCTGGAGATCATGGCTGAGGTGGTGACATGGGCACACCGAGAGTCATGGTGGAAGGGGGGATGATCTAGCCCCAGAACCCCACAGAAGCCATGATCACTATTGATTATAGTATATGGGGGGAGTTAAGCCACTGGGTCGGAGTATTTTCTGACTGCAGTGGCTAGTCCCGGGTCCTGGCTGCCTACAGCATGAGAGTGGTGTACTATTACAGCACTGAACATTAATTATGTGCCCAAAGTAACATAATACTACAGCGCAGACCATAAAAGGTTTAATCGTCTCCCGAAGTATGATGGGACCAAAATTCTGTTGGAAAATTGTGGAGAGACTGGATTATTGCCATGCGGCTGTGTAACATAGCTCCGCACTAAACTGGTGCTGAGTATGTTGGTAAATGAGTTGAAGAAGACTGTCATGTTGCCTACTGCTGTTTGGAAATCTATGGAGAGTTGGGGATATGTCCACTCAGACCACATTGCAGAAGAGAAGAGACTCAGTATGCTAACAGCCTCGCCATGTTGCTGGAAAATCTGGAGTGAGCACTACTCTGCTTTGAGATGTTGAAGCTGTGCTGTGAGACCAGTTCATCATAGGGTTGTTTGACTGGAAACCCACCCCCAGAAGCCATTTCACCAAGTATTCAGGAAGACAGTTGTCTGGAAGTAGAAGGAAAAGGTCAAGGCTTTAATGGTGGCCCCTCTGCTGGATGCTCCTACTGCAAACGAGGACCCTTCATAGGAGGGTACTATGGTGGTCCTGAAAGAACTATGGGTTGCCTGGGATATGGAGGTGACAATGGAAGCCACAAAACCAGAGAGTTATGGCTTGCAATAGGCCACATTACAGGAAACACTGCCTAATGCCATATGTAGCAGTCATTATTTGGCCCTGGACTATGAGGGGTCCTAAAGGTCCCTCTGCCACATAAAATATACCACTATTCTGAATTGCACATGATAGGTAGTGGTCCCATAGGACCGTTAGGTTTAGGAGCCTCAAGTTACAACTGTGGCTGTGGATGTGGTAGGGGAAAGTCAGTGATCAGACCCAAGACTTGCCTAGTTGACACTGGGTCTCAGGCCACCACCCTGGCCCATTGGGTGTTTGAAGAATTTTCTCCAGTGTGACTTGATTGGGAATCTCAGAGTGGCTGAACTTAAAGGAAGTCAATAATATGGAAAGTTGGAGAGTTGTGTGCAGACATTGTAGTGTGGGTGCAAATCCTGCATAGGAAGGGTATAATAGTGATGGAGGAGTCTATAGTCCTTGAAATGACATTCTCCTCCAACATATTGCTGGTGGTGGAGGAAATTGCGAGAGAAGATGAGTTAACACAAGGATATCAGTTACAGCAGTTGGTACACTGAGCGGCAGGAAAGGCAGTTAAGGAGTTTCCCTTAAAGCCAACTGAATAAAGCTAGCTTGCACGAAAGTAAGAACTGGAGGAGAAATACTTGTCTGTAGGAAGTACAGTTCTTGCACGTTACATGAGGAAGGAGGACAGCAACTCTGACTAGATCATTCATGAGCCAGTGACAAGATCAGGCAAGGGAGCAATCAGGAAGGCCAGGACAGAGAAGCAAGGTCTGAGGACAGACAATTGTCAATTTGGGGGCTAGATCTGAATGAAGACCATGGCAGCCAAAACAATATTACCTGATCTACTTTAATTCTTTCTTCAGGAAATTTCCAGTGCTATGGAATTACAGCATCATGGTTAGAAATGGTGGAAAAGGCCTTTTTTGATCACCACTGTCGAATCTGTAAGGAGGGACAAAAGCCCAATCTGTGATCCCAGCCACTTCAGTCACATGGGAGTAAATATGGAAGTTCACTTACTAGAATAAATGTAGAGCAGAGCAAGAGCACCAAATCTGGTACACAACGCCACTACACTTCACCACTGATGATTCTAGCATGGCTAACCAGCTGCAAAATTCACCCCATGTGTGTGTAACCTGAAGGTCTTTTCTTGGGCTGTATCCCTTATAGACAGTTGGTAACATATGAGGGGACAAAGCTGAATTGTTCTAGTTTGTCAAGTTGTTGAACATTACATTAAGCCAAATATTACTGTATATTAATTTTGTCTGTTTTCTGTAAATTCTTTAATAAAAGTAAAAAGAAAAGATTGTGGCAAAATACTTATTTTTTTACATTCTATAGCGTGATCTCTAAACTACATTATGCAGAGTACAGCAGTCTGAACTTTGATTGAAACTCAAGATCAAATGTTCTGCGGATCCCTTCCATGCTTTGTCCTTTTCATACTAAGCTGAGGAATTTAGCAAAGCTCAAAAAAAAGCTTAAGTCACAAGTAACTCGATAAATAGCTTAAAGCTTTGTAACTGCTCTATATTCACTGTCACTTACACTCTGTGGGAGAAGTAGAGATGTGAAACATTTACAGGAGGTACAATGGATGACCTCTCTCCCAATAACTGCAGTCAGAAAACAAGTGATGAAGCAAGAGAAGATCTTCTGAAAATACTATTCATGGTTTACTCCTGTAGGTATGCCTTTGAAGTATGGGCCGAGTGTGTAGAAAACTTGAATATTTATTGGTTTAATATGCAACATACCCACAGTCCAGGCAGTTATATGGTAGGCTTAGGAAATAATTAAAGCCATTCAATCCAAGCTATCCATTAAAGCAGTAGCATCAATGATTCACACAATACTTCATGGAATGAGCCCACAAATTGAGAATGCAAAAGGAAGGGGGTTCAGTGGCTCCTGGACATTAGAGCATTGGAGCAATAAAATGGTGTTGGCAGCGGATTAATCTTTGACTGTCCAGGCGTTCAACAGTAAACAGATATTTATTGAGGAACAAGAATAATACACTGTATTCTGTAACTTATGATCTCTGCTACTTGTCTGTGAGCTCCATGTGCTCTGCTCTATGCTGTAGCTACAAAAAAAAAAAAAAAACAGAGAGGAACTTCCTGGTTTTGTTACTCTAGCCCCCACCTTTTTAACAGAGTTTTATTAACAACTTAACACTATGCCTAGAGACAGAAGCTTATGCAGTTATAAACATATAAACAGTATTGCAATACAGGCAATAATAAACATTATTCCAACAAATGGTCCAGAAGGTTTAGTTGGCAAATACACTGTTCTCCAATCCTTCATTGTCCAGCACAACTAATACTCTCTGTATGCCCTGACAATCACATGATTTATAGTGTTAGAAACAGCTAAAGTGATACAGATTGCAACAGTGATTCCCAATCCATAGTTTACCAGCTGTGGAGAATCTACGACTCTTAGCTAGAGTGAATCAGGTTGGAGAACACGGAGTTAGAAAATATGAGTTGGACTCTACCATGGACATGTTCCTGGTAAGATCTATTAGAATTCTCTGGTGAAGCACAGGAATGTTAATTTGTTTGGGTATGGTCATTCTGTATGTATCACCATCCCACCCTGTTGGTAAGTTATTTCATATATGGGTTGCTATGGATATTGATGGAAGAGTTGAGTTTCTTAAATAAAGAAGATCTGGCATCTACATTTCTGGAGTGGAAACCAAAGTGATTGGTGCCATCTAAGACAATTATTTTTTGCAAGATCATCAAGCTATATACATGGGTTTCAGTAATGTCCACCTACTATTTATTGGTTTCTTATAGCAGCCTTTAACTAATCTATTGCAAGGGTAAACATAGCATATATCCAACATGCACAACAGCTCAGGAGCCTAGTGGGTAAGGGGAATAACTAATGTAGCAGACAAAAAGCAGCTTTTAACTGTATTTTAGCTCATATGTAATAGACGTAGCCAAAGTATTTCATGGCTCACAAACAACTGTTGGATTGCTAAGGGAATAAGAGGAGGTGCTCTGTCCTGAATCATTGAGACTATAAGAAGGAGTTAATAAACTATAATAGGCTACTTTATCATAACAAGCCTTATTTAGAAAGTTATGTAGTTATAGAGAATACAGACATAGCATTCACTCTCAGGGACTGGTGCATAATGGGGTACACAGCCTACTCTTCCACATAAAGTAACACGAGCATTATATATGTTACATGAAGGGCTCAGTTCCAGATTTTGAATTGGGCACCAGTATAACAGCTGTCAAGAGTTTTTTTTTTTTTTCATTTTTAAAGTCATGTTCTTCTCATGCACGTGAAAATAATACAAAATAAAAAAAAAAAACACTACAAAACCTCTTCAACTGTGAGAACAATTTTCTGAAGCTGATGACAATGTGGCGCGACAATTATTAGGTTTAAACCTAAGCTGCAAAGTGAGTCACTGCACAGATAAGTGTCAACTCTACAGTCACAAATTAGATGTTGATGTTGCAGGTCAATCTGCTTCTACTTAATCGGCTGAACTCCTGAAGAATGACGTCTGTGAGTGGCAAGTGGGACAAGAGCTGTAATTGTGGAAGTCACCAAAGTAAAGAAATTTAGAATGTTATATTACAGCAACAGCAGAAGCAAATGTGACATCTGTTGAAAACATACATAGAAAATGAATGTAATTTTTTTTACCATAAGATTTTTTTTGTAGCTAAAATAAACTATGTAACATATTTCTGTCTCTGGCTGAAATGGCAGGATTTTTTTCATGTCCTCCAGTCTAAACTTGGATATGTCATCACTAATGTTCCCTCTAAGCCATGGCAGCTAATGAGGGAATTGGACACTGTTCCTTGGACTTGGGTTCAGGATCAGATACTTGGGACAAAATATACAATACAGGCACAATCTTCCTGGCTATAGCCCACAGCACAAAAGCCTATAGGTTTCAAAGTACGTTGGAGACTCTGTCAAAGAAACTGACAAAAACCGGCGGAAAGAAAACTCCTGCACGGAGGACTTTTCTCTCTGCTGCTTTCAGTTTTGAAACAGCGGAAACCCGGTGGACACCCAGTGGACCCCATTATAGTCAATGGGGTCCGCCAGTCTCCATGGATAACCAATGTCTTAGCGGTCTGGCTCTCTCCATTGTTCAGGTCCCCAGGAAATGGGCCTAATCAGTGGGAATGTCTCAAGGCAATCAGCAGCAAAATCAGCAGCAATTTCTGAAGTGTGAACAGGGCCTAACTGTGTCAGCACAGACAGCCATCAGCATTATCAACTATAAAGTGGTAGTATCCTACAAATAACCAAGAACGTAAAACAGTGCAGTCACCACTATTGAGCAAGTCCAATTAATTTACATGGATGTCAATTAAAGTGTGCTACACATCGCCCCACCAAAAACACAGTTCTGCAGACTACTGTACAGGCTTAAAAGCCATTATTCATAATTTTGGAAGGAAACCATACACATATATGCAAACATGGCCACTTTAACCATAGGGCAGATGGTGTAGTTGCACCATGCCTTATAGCAGTGTGGGCTAGGTTACATACCATTTAATTCAGTAGCATGTAATGTGTCAAATATCAAGTTAATGGTTGCTGAATTAAATTAAAGGGGTTGTCCGGGATAAAATAAAAATGAACCCCTAAACTAAACCCGCTCCCCCTAAACTTCTAATTTACTTTGTTTAAAAAAATGTATAATTACCTACATCACCAGGGCAGCACACTTTCTGATAATCCAGTGACGTTCCGTTTCCCCATTTCCGGAAACAAAACGTCACCAATACTCCCCCCCTCCACCCCATCATACTTATGTGTTTTCCTCTCTGGGAATGGCTCCTCCTCTTCTTTGACTCTCCTGGCGCTTGCATAGAACAGAGGTGCCTCTGACACACGCGCAGTCGAGATGACACTCCGCCACCATCAGAGGTGCCATCTCTGTGTGTCTACAGCCTGTGCACAGCCAGGAGAGTGAGAGAAAAGGAGGAGCCGTTCCCAGAGAGGAACACATGTAAGTATGATGGAGTGGAGGGGTGGGATGAGTTAGTTAGTTGGGAAGGGCTAGTAGTGGGTGGGATAGCTAGGGAGACAGGGATGGGGTTTAAGGGAGTGAAAGAGGAAGGGGGGAGTGAGATGGAGATAGTGTGAAAGCTACACAGGAAGCTACACAGCAGAAAGCTACACCATGTAAACAAATGCAGAGGATGCCAGGAGCTCCCAGAGAGATCCAGAAATCACTCAAAACACTGCTAAAGGTATTTGGGTGCACTTATTAACCCATTAATAGCACTAGCAGGTCTTTTTTAAAAAAAGATTTTTTGCCCGGAAAACTCCTTTAATATTTGCTACATATACATATATATATACAGTTATGGCCATAAGTGTTGGCACCCCTGAAATTTTTACACAAAATGAAATATTTCTCCCATAAAATTATTGCAATTATGTTTTGTTATACACTTTTATTTCCTTTTTGTGTATTGGAATAGCACAAAAAAACTGAGAAAAAAAAAAGGCAAATTGGACATAATTTCACACAAACCTCCAAAAATGGGCCAGACAAAATTGTTGCACCTTTTCACAATTGTGGGTAAATAACTTTGTTTCAAGCATGTGATGCTTCAAATTCACCTGTGACAAGCAACAGGTGTGGGCAATATAAAAATCACACCTGAAACCAGATAAAAAGGAGAGAAGTTAACTGAATCTTTTCATTGTGTGTCTGTATGTGCCACACTAAGCATGGAGAGCAGAAAGAGGAGAAGAGAACTACCTGAGGATTTGAGAACCAAAATTGTGGGACAATATCAACAATCTCAAGGTTACAAGTCCATCTCCAGAGATCTTAATGTTCTTTTATTCACAGTGCGCAACATAATCAAGACGTTTACAACCCATGGCACTGTAGCTAATCTCCCTGAACATGGACCAAAGAGATAAATTGCTGAAAAGTTGAAAAGCAGGATAGTCCACATGGTGGATAAGCAGCCCCAATCAAGTTCCAAAGAAATTCAAGCAGTCCTATAGGTTCAGGACAGTGTCAGCGCAAACTATCTGTTGACATTTGAATAAAATGAAGCGCTATGGCAGGAGACCTAGAAGGACCCCACTGCTGACACAGAGAGATAAAAAAGCTAGACTGCAGTTTACCAAAATGTATGTGAGTAAGCCAAAATATTTCTGGGTAAACTCACCTATGGCAATATAAAAGGTGTGCATTATCCCTGTGAGTAAAGAAGACCAAAATAATTGTACAAGTTTCAGGATCTGAATTTGCTGCATAAAGTGGTCATGGTAGCTAGAGCCCTATTACAAGTTTTTCTATAGTGGTCCATGTTCTGCTGTTAGGCTCCTGCGTTGTCTGCAGGTGTTGACTTGTTGTCTTAGCATCTCAGGGAGCATTAAGCTGACTGCTGTTACCTAGGAAAGGTTGTGAAAGAAGTGTTACTGCAGCCACCTATTTGATAAAAGTTTAGATATTATATACCAAAGAAGCAGTGTGAATGGGAATTGATAGAAAAGCAATTCCCCAGTAGCTGCTGGTGAACCCTGGGAGGAAGGGCACAATACAGTAAGTCCTAAGCTGATCCCGTCCCCTGTCCCTGCCTACTTGCCTCACTGCCCTAGGTGGCAGAGGACAACTGGGCGGCAATCCCTTCTTATGATATATGTGATAACACAGAATGCAGACAAGGCAAATAACAACAAATGGGAGGTCAGCTAGCCAGGGGGTCAGAACCAGTCGAGCAGCGCAGTACAGAATCAAAATCCAAGATAGTAGTAACAAGAAAAGCCAAAGTTCAGAAATGTAAATACAAACAGTAACAATATAGAGCCAGCACACACAGAAAGGCAATAGCAAGCACTGAGGTGAGGGTGGGAAAACAATATATAGGAAGAAAGAACCCGCCCCAGACTTGATTGGAAGGAAAGATGTCAATCACACAAGAAAGGCTGAGATTAACTATTTGAGGAGCAGAAGGAAACAAAGGTGTAAGAGATGGGTGTGGTGGAAAAATAAATTACAGAGGTGAGGGAATAGAACAGTGTTCAGACAGAGTACATCAAGAACCTAAAGCAAGGAATCATAGCTAGACACGCCTCCTGCGCCATAGCATGCTACCGGAGGATGTCTTCGAAGTCCAAACGGGCAAGAATGTTACACAGAGATTTCAGAGTATATATATATATATATATATATATATATATATACAGTGCCTTGCGAAAGTGTTCGGCCCCCTTGAACTTTTCAACCTTTTGCCACATTTCATTCTTCAAACATAAGGATATAAATTTTTAATTTTTTGGTGAAGAATCAATAACAAGTGGGACACAATTGTGAAGTGGAACGAAATTTATTGGTTATTTTAAACTTTTGTAAAAAATAAAAAACTGAAAAGTGGGACGTGCAATATTATTCGGCCCCTTTACTTTCAGTGCAACAAACTTACTCCAGAAGTTCAGTGAGGATCTCTGAATGATCCAATGTTGTCCTAAATGACTGATGATGATAAATATAATCCACCTGTGTGTAATCAAGTCTCCATATAAATGCACCTGCTCTGTGATAGTCTCAGGGTTCTGTTTAAAGAGCAGAGAGCATCATGAAGACCAAGGAACACACTAGGCAGGTCCGTGATACTGTTGTGGAGAAGTTTAAAGCTGGATTTGGATACAAAAAGATTTCACAAACTTTAAACATCCCAAGGAGCACTGTGCAAGCGATCATATTGAAATGGAAGGAGCATCAGACCACTGCAAATCTACCAAGACCCGGCCGTCCCTCTAAACTTTCATCTCAAACAAGGAGAAGACTGATCAGAGATGCAGCCAAGAGGCCCATGATCACTCTGGATGAACTGCAGAGATCTACAGCTGAGGTGGGAGAGTCTTCCATAGGACAACAATCAGTCGTACACTTCACAAATCTGGCTTTTATGGAAGAGTGGCAAGAAGAAAGCCATTTCTCAAAGATATCCATAAAAAGTCTTGTTTAAAGTTTGCCACAAGCCACCTGGGAGACACACCAAACATGTGGAAGAAGGTGCTCTGGTCAGATGAAACCAAAATCGAACTTTTTGGCCACAATGCAAAGCGATATGTTTGGCGTAAAAGCAACACAGCTCATCACCCTGAACACACCATCCCCACTGTCAAACATGGTGGTGGCAGCATCATGGTTTGGGCCTACTTTTCTTCAGCAGGGACAGGGAAGATGGTTAAAATTGATGGGAAGATGGATGGAGCCAAATACAGGACCATTCTGGAAGAAAATCTGTTGGAGTCTGCAAAAGACCTGAGACTGGGACAGAGATTTATCTTCCAACAAGACAATGATCCCAAACATAAAGCAAAATCTACAATGGAATGGTTCACAAATAAATGTATCCAGGTGTTAGAATGGCCAAGTCAAAGTCCCGACCTGAATCCAATCGAGAATCTGTGGAAAGAGCTGAAAACTGCTGTTCGCAAACGCTCTCCATCCAACCTCACTGAGCTTGAGCTGTTTTCCAAGGAAGAAAGGGCAAGAATTTCAGTCTCTCGATGTGCAAAACTGAGAGAGACATACTCCAAGCGACTTGTAGCTGGAATCGCAGCAAAAGGTGGCGCTACAAAGTATTAACTTAAGGGGGCCGAATAATTTGGCACACCCTACTTTTCAGTTTATTTTTTACAAAAGTTTAAAATATCCAATAAATTTCGTTCCACTTCACAATTGTGTCCCGCTTGTTGTTGATTCTTCACCAAAAAATTTAAATTTTATATCCTTATGTTTGAAGCCTGAAATGTGGCAAAAGGTTGAAAAGTTGAAGGGGGCCGAATACTTTCGCAAGGCACTGTAGATATATATATATATATATATATATATATATATATATACACAGTGGGGGAAAAAAGTATTTAGTCAACCATCAATTGTGCAAGTTCTCCCACTTTAAAAGATGACATCATATGTAGACCTCAACTATGAGAGACAAAATGAGAAAACAAATCCAGAAAATCACATTGTTTGATTTTTAAAGAATTTATTTGCAAATTATGGTGGAAAATAAGTATTTGGTCAATAACAAAAGTTCATCTCAATACTTTGTTATATATCCTTTGTTGGCAATGACAGAGGTCAAACGTTTTCTGTAAGTCTTCACAAGGTTGGCACACACTGTTGCTGGTATGTTGGCCCATTCCTCCATGCAGATCTCCTCTAGCGCAGTGATGTTTTGGGGCTGTCGCTTTGCAATATGGACTTTCAACTCCCTCCAAAGGTTTTCTATGGGGTTGAGATCTGGAGACTGGCTAGGCCACTCCAGGACCTTGAAATGCTTCTTACGAAGCCACTCCTTCGTTGTCCTGGTGGTGTGCTTGGGATCATTGTCATGCTGAAAGACCCAGCCACGTTTCATCTTCAATGCCCTTGCTGATGGAAGGAGGATTGCACTCAAAATCTCACGATACATGGCCCCATTCATTCTTTCATGTACACGGATCAGTTGTCCTGGTCCATTTGCAGAGAAACAGCCCCAAAGCCTGATGTTGCTACCCCCATGCTTCACAGTAGGTATGGTGTTCTTTGGATGCAACCCAGCATTCACTCTCCTCCAAACAAGATGAGTTGTGTTTCTACCAAACAGTTCTACCTTGGTTTCATCTGACCATATGACATTCTCCCAATACTCTTCTGGAACATCCAAATGCTCTCTAGCAAACTTCAGATGGACCCGGATATGTACTGGCTTAAGCAGGGGGACATGTCTGGCACTGCAGGATCTGAGTCCCTAGTGGCGTAGTGTGTTACTGATGGTAGCCTTTGTTACGTTAGTCCCAGCTTTCTGCAGGTCATTCACTAGGTCCCCCCGTGTGGTTCTGGGATTTTTGCTTACCGTTCTTGTGATCATTTTGACCCCACGGGGTGCGATCTTGCATGGAGCCCCTGATGGAGGGAGATTATCAGTGGTCTTGTATGTCTTCCATTTTCTAATTATTGCTCCCACAGTTGATTTCTTCACACCATGCTGCTTGCCTATTGCAGATTCAGTCTTCCCAGCCTGGTGCAGGTCTACAATTTTGTTTCTGGTGCCCTTCCACAGCTCTTTGGTCTTCACCATAGTGGAGCTTGGAGTGTGACTGTTTGAGGTTGTGGACAGGTGTCTTTTATACTGATAACAATTTCAAACAGGTGCCATTACTACAGGTAATGAGTGGAGGACAGAGGAGCCTCTTAAAGAAGAAGTTACAGGTCTGTGAGAGCCAGAAATCCTGCTTGTTTGTAGTTGACCAAATACTTATTTTCCACCATAATTTGCAAATAAATTCTTAAAAAATCAGACAATGTGATTTTCTAGATATGTTTTCTCATTTTGTCTCTCATAGTTGAGGTCTACCTATGATGTCAATTACAGGCCTCTCTCATCTTTTTAAGTGGGAGAACTTGCACAATTGATGGCTGACTAAATACTTTTTTTTCCCCACTGTATATATGCAGCAACGACATTCAATAGTAACATAATTGTTGCAGTGGGGACCATGGAGCATTGTGGGATATAAAATCTATGTTTTAATTTGCCCAAATGCAGCTGGTAGATTTTTTTGTTTTAAAAATTTGGCTTGTCTATATGGTCGGTGTTATGATGACGCTAATAGTAGTGTGTTTTAAAAAGGTTGCAACCCTAGCCAGATGAGAATGGCAGACACTTCCATGGGCACAGCACTAGGTGTTTATTTTATTCTGAGGAGACTTTATATTGTGTAAGATCACTAAAAGGACATTATACCATGTGGGGGCGGGCCTCTAAGAAGTAATACACTTTGGGGGGGGACATTTGTTCCAGGAATAGGTAATAGGGATGAACTGAATACCCTTATCTGTTGATATGGACTGCTATGTATGGTTTCAAGTTCATGGTTTCTTTAAAGTGATTTTATATTCTAGAAGAAGGCTGCAGAGGAAGGCATGGTGGACTGTGCAGAGCACTGTGCTGCTGATATGCTGCACCACGACACTGGTAGGAGGGGTAGAGGAGAGTCCATAAGAGAGGTTTGGGGCAATTGGCAAAATGTGCAGTGATCCAGTGGGCTGTTAGACCTATACCTAGGGTATAGGGCATAGTGTCTATACCTGTGGGCAGCTGGGACCTGGTCAGCTGGAAAGTAGTTGATTCTTCTGTGGTAAGACAGGAGAAACTTGAGGCTGTTTGTGTATAGTGGTGATTAAATGTCAAGAGATTGTAATGTGGACCTGTGCAAAACTTAAATGAGCAGATCCTGAAAGTGGAGCAGTAAGATAGCTCTGCCATGCAATGCATGGATCAGAGGGTCAATGAGCTTGCTATAGTTCCCAAGTACCTAATTTTCTGACCTACTTGTGACGGCAGCTTGTTAACTCTGGAGAGTTCAGTTGTCTGTTGGTATTGTCAGTCTGGTATGGAAGCCAGTGTTGGGGGTGAGCAGTGCTGTAGGGTTCATTCACTTGTATGAGAGTGATGGAAATAACCAAGTACAGTGCTCCATCACTCCCATAGAAGTGAATGGTAACATGTGTAAAACCGCTCCATTCACACAGGGGACTTTGTACTTAGTGTTCAGACCCCAAGCAATCATACTGTACATTTATCACCTATTCTGTGGATAGATGATAAATGTTTTTTTCTAGAAAAATCTCTTTAAGGTGTGGTGTAGTGGGAGCCCATGAGAACATCAATGTCATAGTATGGAAGCTGCCCTACTGTCTGTGTGAGAATGAGGTGTAGGCCTGAAATGTGGCATCATTTATTTTCCTAATATACATGATTATCAAGATGTGTGTGTTTAAGTGGGTCAGTTCTGTGTGTGATCAGAACCCTCTTATACTGTATGTCTCTACTCAAAGACAGAGCAGAGAAGAGGCAATCAACTGGTGGACTAGCAGTATAGTTAAATTAAACTTTACTACAACAGGAGGTGCTTGGTTAGCATTGTGATCACAGGTACAAGTAGGTGCAAGGCTTGGCTGTTACAGTTACAAATGGGTACAAGACTTTGTGGTTATAGTCACAAATGGGTGCAAGGCTTGATTTTTACAATCACAAATAAATAGAAGCCTTGGCTATTACAGTCACAAATTGATATATTTGAGGAGATCATCAGCTGAGTCACTGATTGGCTGCATTGCTCACATGCGGGCCAAAGGTCTGTAATACTGGGGATCCAAAGGGATACTGTTTCCTATTTTAAGCTTCGACATGACTTAAAATATGAGCTGAAACCCCTTTAAGGACTCTTACAAGACAGAGCATCAGTCTTATACTGAGAAACCATAAATACTTTGTGTACCTCCATATGGTGCCTCCAGGGTGGGGTCAAATAATGTTTTGCTGATAGTTAACCTGACAAGAAGATGCAATGGAAATTGGCAAATTTCTTTTAATTTCCCCCAAGGCCCATTATGGTACAGGGTCAGCCAAGGGGGATTAATCGTAGATATGGATTCCATTTGGGGCTGATTGATAACACGTCCTTTGATCCCCAGACCCTCGCAGACTTAATGTCTGCAGTCACATACACAGCCTGTCTTTGCATACAAGTGTGAAACTCGTTAACTCATCAGGAGAGATCCTGGAGTGATGTGTATTCGAAAATTTCTAGTAGATGCGATGACTCCAGCCGAACGTAAAAGGAGATATAGTAAAGTGATAATATTTTCCGAGGGGAGCATCCTACAGTCGCACCGATAAATTCCTCAAGACTGGGGCGGACGCCTCCAGTCCAAAAATGGTACTGTTGGGAGCAGTGAAAAGGTCCATACACTGAACTCCCTACCCAAGGAGATCTGGGGGGTCATTCCTGGTGTCTACGCGATGGGAACATCGCCACGAACCCCGTCATACCCCTCGGCTGACACTATGGTCATCCGGTGAGGAGTTATGGTTGTATATATTTTTCTGGGCCTCTTTTCCTGGTGACATCACACAGGGAGGAGACTAGGGCAGGTACAGTGCCTTGCGAAAGTATTTGGCCCCCTTGAACTTTTCAATTTTTTGCCACATTTCAGGCTTCAAACATAAGGATATAAAATTTTAATTTTTTGGTGAAGAATCAACAACAAGTGGGACACAATTGTGAAGTGAAATGATATTTATTGGTTATTTTAAACTTTTGTAAAAAATAAAAAACTGAAAAGTGGGGCGTGCAATATTATTCGGCCCCTTTACTTTCAGTGCAGCAAACTCACTCCAGAAGTTCAGTGAGGATCTCTGAATGATCCAATGTTGTCCTAAATGACTGATGATGATAAATATAATCCACCTGTGTGTAATCAAGTCTCCGTATAAATGCACCTGCTCTGTGATAGTCTCAGGGTTCTGTTTAAAGCGCAGAGAGCCTCATGAAGACCAAGGAACACACCAGGCAGGTCCGTGATACTGTTGTGGAGAAGTTTAAAGCCGGATTTGGATACAAAAAGATTTCCCAAACTTTAAATATCCCAAGGAGCACTGTGCAAGCGATCATATTGAAATGGAAGGAGTATCAGACCACTGCAAATCTACCAAGACCCAGCCGTCCCTCTAAACTTTCATCTCAAACAAGGAGAAGACTGATCAGAGATGCAGCCAAGAGGCCCATGATCACTCTGGATGAACTGCAGAGATCTACAGCTGAGGTGAGAGAGTCTGTCCATAGGACAACAATCAGTCGTACACTTCACAAATCTGGCCTTTATGGAAGAGTGGCAAGGAGAAAGCCATTTCTCAAAGATATCCATAAAAAGTCTCGTTTAAAGTTTGCCACAAGCCACCTGGGAGACACACCAAACATGTGGAAGAAGGTGCTCTGGTCAGATGAAACCAAAATCGAACTTTTTGGCCACAATGCAAAGCGATATGTTTGGCGTAAAAGCAACAAAGCTCATCACCCTGAACACACCATCCCCACTGTCACACATGGTGGTGGCAGCATCATGGTTTGGGCCTGATTTTCTTCAGCAGGTACAGGGAAGATGGTTAAAATTGATGGGAAGATGGATGGAGCCAAATACAGGACCATTCTGGAAGAAAATCTGTTGGAATCTGCAAAAGACCTGAGACTGGGACAGAGATTTATCTTCCAACAAGACAATGATCCCAAACATAAAGCAAAATCTACAATGGAATGGTTCACAAATAAACGTATCCAGGTGTTAGAATAGCCAAGTCAAAGTCCCGACCTGAATCCAATTGAGAATCTGTGGAAAGAGCTGAAAACTGCTGTTCACAAACGCTCTCCATCCAACCTCACTGAGCTCGAGCTGTTTTCCAAGGAAGAATGGGCAAGAATTTCAGTCTCTCGATGTGCAAAACTGATAGAGACATACCCCAAACGACTTGCAGCTGTAATCGCAGCAAAAGGTTGCGCTACAAAGTATTAACTTAAGGGGGCCGAATAATTTGGCACGCCCCACTTTTCAGTTTTTTATTTTTTACAAAAGTTTAAAATATCCAATAAATTTCGTTTCACTTCACAATTGTGTCCCACTTGTTGATTCTTCACCAAAAAATTAAAATTTTATATCCTTATGTTTGAAGCCTGAAATGTGGCAAAAGGTTGAAAAGTTCATGGGGGCCAAATACTTTCACAAGGCACTGTATATGTTCTCAGACCAGGGAGAGAGGCTACTTGCTTATCCTGGGAGAGATGTGAGGACACATGTCGTGTGGCTGACTTAATGAAGTTCCCTGGTGCTTAACAGCTGAAAGCCTCAGCGAACCAGACTGCAAACTTGTCTTGATATTCTTTACACTTTTATTCCCATTTTATTTTTCTGTACTGTACTCCTTGGTTTTACCTGTATTTGCTTGACCATCCTCTGATGTGTATTCTGTATACATTAGCGGCTAGTACCGACCCAGTCGGGTTAATAAATATATAAAATTTATAAAGCTTGTTTCATGTTATCCTATGAACCCAGGCACTCACAGGTAGTGAGCGGAAGGTAAGAGGGGTGACTGCAGGTAGGCAAAGCGGTATCCTTCACACCCATATAAGCCAGCTTTCTGCTGATACTTTTTGCAGATTTTTTAAACTCTTTGTATTATTTTCTGTAATAACATCAAAGATCATTGAGCATGCCTCCAGCATCTGTCCTCAGCCACGTCATCAATGTTGGTAAATACAGCAACTGCTATTTTGCATGATTAAAATACCCCTAGCAACTAGTAATTAGATGTGACATCTCATGAATAGTTAATAGAGACACCTGTGGAATTAGAGGCTACATCTAAACATCTGACATGCCTTAACGTGTCTCAGCACTTTTACAATAAGCACGAATGCCAAAATATGGTAATTCTTTTATTACTAAGGTTGGAGCACTGGGAATGCTGGGTGATTATCATAGTCACTCATAGGAAAAATATGTTTTTTACTTTTAAGGCGTAGAAAATGAATGTATTAAAAGACAAATCTTTAGGCAATGAGGCTGTGAGATTGTTCCTTTAAAGTGGACTTGTTGCCAAGTGCAAAAGGTTAAATGACATACATCGCTTTGTTTCCATCCATTTCTGGGTGCTTTTTGAAGTATGTAGCAAATAATTCCCTTAGGGAGGGTTTCCTCGCTGTACAGTACTTAGGACTGACTGTCCAAAGTCAGTTGCCTCTGAACTCGGGACATTTAGCCGATGATGTTTTACAAAGGTCAGCTGAGATGGCCAAGAAGCGGCTGCACAAATCTGATCAAGAGGTACTGCACGGCTCTCAGCCCCAGAGGTTAGCACAGCCCTGGGCTGTAAAGAATTCAGGTGGAGTTAACCCCTGAGCAGAAAAAGAATTTTAATCACTTCCTTAATCCTTCTAGATAAGGTAGGTTTGGAAGCTCTGAGACCTTTGTCTCTACCATATTAATAAGAAGATTCTTTGATTTCCTGAAAGGTCGTGTACGTAGAAGGTAGGTCTGAAGACACCTTACTACATCCAGAGTGTGAAGACTTTCCTCTTCAGAGGAAGGAGCTGAAAGAAACACTGATAAGGAAACCATCTGGTTGATATTGACAGGAGAAGGCACCTTAGGGTTAAGGCCAGGAGAAATCTGAGCTGGACCCTATCCACAAGAACAAAATATATGGTTCTTCAGAAGAAAAGCCTGGAGCTCACCCACTCTCTTTACTGAAGTGATGGCTAACAAAAAAGGTGGTTTTAAAGGCTTAAATCCATAAGATCCACGTCCTTTAATGGCTTAAATGGAGGACCACAAAGACCCGAGAGAACTGTAGCAAGATCCCACTTTGGAACAGGAGTTGAAACCACCGGTCTAAGTTTCACAGCATCCTTAAGCAAATTAAGGGATTCTGAGATATTCGTCTGCCTAAACAGATGGATAGGGCTGTAACCTGTACCTTGAGTGTGGCAGGGGAAAGGCCCTTATCCAGGAGGTCCTGAAGAAAGTTTTAGAATCTCTCCTGTAGTAGGATTCGAACTGTTAATTTCCTGTTTGGAGCACCATTCTTTGAATTCTTAAGTAGCTCTTATTGGTAGACTCTGCTCTGGAGCAGGAAAGAGTCTTCAGAATGGCTTCCGACACTCCTCTAGATTTCCATAGGGACTTTTCACCCTCCAGGTTCTCAGGTTGACTTTCCACAGATCCTGGTACTTCTGAGTTCCTTGGGAAACCAGGTTCTGGGTGGGGTGAAGCCTCCAATAGATCCCTCGACTCATGTACATGAGCTGGGAAAACCAAGCTCTTTTTAGCCCGCATGGTAGAATGGCTATCACAGAGACTTAGTCCTGTCAGACTTTCATCAATAGATAGTGGAGGAAAAATGTATACCAGCCTGAACCTCCAAGGGATGGACAGGGCATCCACTGCCAAGGTATAGTCCTCCTGATACAGTGAGCAGAACGTCTCTACCTTGGCGTTGAGTCTGGTCGTCATAAGGTCTACTTCTAGAAGACCGCACTTTAGGGTAATCTGATGGAAGATCTCTGGATTGAGAAACCAATCTCCTGATACGGTGAGACCCCAACTCAACTGATCCGCTACTATGTTCAAGGAGCCCCTGATGTGATCCGTGGATAAGTGGGTCAGATTTTCCTCTGCCCAGGTAAAAATCAGACCTGTCTCCCTGAGGAGAGATAGCGATCTGGTGCCTCCCTGTTTGTTCAGGTACATTATGGTCGTCATACTGTCGGACTGGATCTTGACCGCTCTTCCTCGGAGGAGAGGAGAGAAATGAAGTAGTCCCAGGTAAACTGCTCTGAGCTCCTTCTAGTTGGACAATGTCCTTTTCTAGCCTGCTCCAAACTCCCTGTACAGTCTTCTTGTACATGTGGGCTCCTCATCCCAACGAGGTTGGACCATGGACATCCGTCTTTCAGGTGTATCCACTATCTGAGGGAAAGATGGGTACTGGGGAAAGTCTGATCCTCTTGTCGAGACAGAGAGGAGTACGATTCCAGGCCTTTAGAGCTCCCATCTGAAGATGATGCATATGCCATAAAGCCCAAAGGACTGCCATGGCTGAGGATGACATTAGGCCTAGGACTCTCATAGTTGTCCTGATAGAGACCAGGTATGTTCTGAGAAGATACTGGACTGCTGTGGTTAACCTTTCTTTCCTTGCAGTAGTTAAGGAAATTTTCATGTGGTCTGAGTCCAGGAGAAACCCCAGGAACTTTCTCTGAGTAGAGGGAATCACCTTTCACTTTCCCCAATTTATTAGCCAACCTAGGAGTTGAAGTACACGGCTATCTGCAAATGATTGAGCAGGATGGATTTTGACTGAGCTTTTATTTAGTCGGTCATCCAAGTATGGCACTATGAATAGACCTTGAAGTCTGAGTGCGGCTGCTACTGGCACCACCACCTTGGTGAAGGTGTGGGAAGCTAACGGGATGCCGCAAACTAAAGATGCTTCCTGTGGCAGGGAACTAAGACAGCGATTCTAAGATACCTTCTGTGGGGAGGATAAACTTGAATGAGTAGATAGGCATCCTTTAGGTCTAGGGTGGCAAGGACCTTGCTCTGCAGTAGAAAGGATGTAATGAATTTCCATTCGAAAAATGCTTTATCCTTATGAAGAGATTAAGATATCTTAGGTCTATAATCATCCTCCAGTCACCTGCTGATTTTAGCACCAGAAAACTGGGGAGTAAATACCGAATCCTTCTTCAGAGGGGGGACCTCTTCCAAGACCCTCTTGTAGGAGTCTCTGCCACAGGAAGAAAACAGCTGGTGTCAAACTTAGGCTTCTTCTTGTCCCCTTCTTTGGGGAACTTCCGTCCAAAACCCCTAGACTGGTATCTAGGATGCCTCTGGAACTGAGGTCTAGACTGAGGCTGATAACCTCTGACCTGGCCAGGAGGTCTTGATCTACCTCTAAAAGATTGAGGTAGTCTCTTACCCTTCTTGTCGGCTAGATCCTCCATGATTTCATCCAGGCCTCTGCTGAAAGGTTTACCCAGCTCAAAAGACAGAACACAGGTTATACTTGGAGGCGTTATCAACTCTCCAGGGTTTTAACCATAACAGCCTTCTAGCTGCCGTGGAGAGGGCCATAGATTTTGCGGCCAGCTTAAACTGATGCTGGGAGGCCTCAGATAAAGACTGACCTCAAAAATTATAAGAGGTAATCCCTGGAGACTCCTGAGTCATTGTCTCTCTCTAGTTGGGCTAGATCAGAGTGCAACTTGTTTGATACCTCATTAGAGGTAATGGCCACCGAGGTCTGAGCAAAGGCCGCAGAATAAGCCTTTCTGAAGGTGCCCTCCATGCGCCTATCCATAGGATCCTGGAGGTTGGAGCCATCATCCGCCGGGACCACCGTACGGCGGGACAATTTGGCTACTGCCATATCGACTTTAGGAGGGGGACCCATTGGTCCAGCTGGGATTCCACAATAGGAAATAAGGCCTTAACCTCCTGGATAAAATAGTGGCTCTTTCAGGATGTTTCCACTCCAATAGCATGAGCTTATCAGTGTTACGACCACTTGGAAGGCCCTAGGCCCCCTATTGGTGGAAGTGGAGGGCTTTCCCATCAACATCTCGGTCCCTTGACTGGATGGACTTCAGCAGCCTATTTATCTTCTCTAGAGGAAAGAGGTCTGCTGGAATTCTCCAAGGTATCTTCATCTAATGAGAGCATCTCATCAATCACTTGGAAGTCCTCTTAGATACTAGTGAAAGAGTATGTTTCATTTCATGCCCACAGTGTGTTACAATCCACACAAACTAGGCTTCCCTTTTTTTTTTTTTTTCAATCTCCTTGCAGGATTTGAACCCAGGACTGAGCACTGAGCCACCGTGCTGCCCAGAGCTGCAGCAGCAAGAATATTGCAATAATCCAAGTGGAGTACAGAGGCCTTCCTCACTAAGAGACAAGCCATCTCCTGCACTGAGATGAAGGCTTCTATAGGAGGGGAGGAGGAATGAGCAAATAGTGCACCACAAAAACCCCTTCCCCCCCCCCCCCTGCAATTTTGCAAACCTTAATTTCTTGTGCACAGAATTAAGCAAAAAAATATACAGACCAATGCCAGAAAAGAGGCTCAGCAAATATAACCTTGCAAAAAAGGAAGAAGGTCCATCCGAGAATTCAGTTTCTGGAAAACAAGAAAGGTTCTGAAACAAAGTGACCGACATCACTACTGGCGGCCGCAGAGCTTGTACCACATCAAAGCCGCACAAGTGGCCTGCACCACAGGTCTGTGAACATGCAGCATGCAACCACCGCTGTATGTTCTACTGAAATCAACCTTTTCAGAGCAAAGGTTGACAGCTTGGCTAGGCACAAAAGAGGTAAGTGAAACGGCAACGCTCCACATCAAGGCCGCACAAGTGGCCTGCACTACAGGTCTTTGAACATGCGGCATGCAACTATCGCTGCATGTACTACTGAAATCAACCTTTTCAGAGTGAAGGTTGAAAGCTTGGCTAGGCACAAACTGCCTAAGTAAAACCCCCTTTTTTTCCACAGAAGCGTCCAGTGGAAGAAAAAGGAGAAGAGAGGTATAAAGATGACTCCCCAAAGGTAAAATAACAAACTTTAGGGGAAAACAAAATATAGGAGGACAAAAAGACCTCCCTCCACCTGTCCCACCACACAGGACAATAAAAAACACAAGGGGGGAGGTCTCTTTGGCCCTCTTATAGGGTACCATAGTCATGCGTAAATTATGCTAATTAAAAATTCCGCCTGTCCTATCAACACGCAGGGGCAGAAATACACCCATATTGTGCTGCTGTGGGACGTAAGGGAATTGGTACTGTGTTCTTTTCTTTGAAGACCACATTCCGTTTTTGGTAAATAATATAATGATGTGCTTTACCAAAAAAAAAGCTCTATCTTGTTCTCATCTGTCCACAATATGTTTTCCCAGAAGGATTTTGGCTTACTCACGTACATTGCAGTCTAGCTTTTTTATGTCTCTGTGTCAGCAGAGGGGTCCTCCTGGGTCTCTTGCCAAAGGAAATAAACGTGTGTATAACAAAACATGTGTAATTACAATAATTTTCTGTGAGAAATACTTAATTTTCTGGAAAAATTTCAGGGTTGCCAACAAAGTGTACTAAAACTTTTTCCCCTTTGTACAAGATAATTACTACTATATCACTGCCTCTATGTATGAGATTTTAACACTATAATACTGCTCCCATACACAAAAATATAAGTACGATTATACTGTCTGCTATGTACAAGAAGTTTGTATAAGATTAATATAACAATGCACATATTGAGAAGAATATAGCTGCTATGATACTATCCCCTATATATAAGTATAATGCTGCCCCCTGTGTACAAAAATATAAATACTACAATACTGCCCCCTGTTGACAAGAATATAATTACTATAATACTGCCTCCCATCTTCAAGAATATGGAGCTTAACAACATGGAAATGGAAAAAAACATATACCAAGCTGTAGCAAATTTTAGAAAATGTACAAAACAGAACTCATCTGTATTTATTATATTACAACATCCAAGTTTAGTGACCCCATTTTCTCTCAGCAGGAAGCTCATTTGAAGGTGATAGTAAATCTCATTCCCACCGACCATCCGCATGTGTCTCATCTATTTCATCTCTCTGACATTAGGCGACACATGATATAATTGAGTGAGCCGCTGTTTGCCGTTCCCCGTGTGACATGTTTAGATAGTCTTGGATAATATTATATTTAAATTCAATGCGCAAATGAGTGTCAGTGACCGCTGATAGGTCTAGTAGTGACCAGTTACCCTCCCTTCCCAACACCCCAACAATGTTTTAACATTAAAGTTCTGGGACCCAAATGATCACTCATTACTTATACTACTGTTCCTCTGCTATAGAGCAGATATGTCTTTCAGGTCTTCTTAACCTTCAGGGTACAGGAATAACCATCAACCTCTGCAACCTCTATACTTCCAGATGTAGCAAAGGTTAACCTAACATGTAACTACACTGTGACATAGAACAAACACGAACATTATCAGACCAAGAAATACATGGGATCATAGGTGCCAATATGAACATAATAAATAATGAAACTATAGACTGTAAATATGGATGAAACATGCCATTGTATTTATATGGGTTACCTTTAAAATTAATCTAATAACCATAAATAATTTTAAATGACCAATAAATAAATACGGTTTAGTCCTGAAAATTAAAGCCAAATCATCCAATAAAAGTGACCATAAAGACACTTAGTCCACCCATATTTAATTAGGTGACAACCCCTCTATAAATACAGTAACAAACTTTTCTTCTCCAATTTTATAGAGGGAGGGCTCTGTTCCTGCTGTGATTTCTTCAAAAAACTACATCCCAGTTCTGTGAGACCAGATCTTCTAGAGCGTTGAACCTTCCTGCAGTTTTGCTGTTGCCCATTCAGGATGAAGCACCACTTACCTCAAGCCACTTCTGGACGGATCTAGCAACAATGACAACCTCTAGCATAAATTTAGACAGGTTAGTAGCACCAAAACCCCCTGGCGGCATGAAGGAGACATTATATCAACATTAGAGATGAGCAAAGTATTAAAAAATTCGATTTGGCAACTTCGCCAAATTTCGCGATATGATTCTATTCGATTCGAATTAAATCGCGGCGAATCGCGTACCAAAAACAGCTATTTATTGGCTGCAGAGAGCCGAGGTGGGCGGGTGGGCGGCAGAATGGCGGAACCTCTTGGATGCCGCGGTCATGTTTGAATGCTGCATCCAAGTTGTTAAAACGCTGGATCGGTTATGGATCAGGGTGTTAGATGTCAGTTACAGCTAACACCCTGCTCCATAACTGATCGGGGGGATTTAACACCTTGGATGCAGCGGCCAAAAAATGCCATGTGCGCTCGCGAAGGGATTAAAGGGATGTGACATCACAGGGCTGGCTGCTAATAGGCTGCGCACATGGCATTGTGGGTGATCCTGCGTTCCCAGAGTTCCTTGCCCCATGTAGAGCAGACATTTTGAACTAAATGCGAATCATTACCATCAAACGTGTGAAAATTCGGATTCGATGCGAATTGAATATTTCCTGAAATTCGGATCGAATTCCACTTCTGCAGCTTCGATTCGCTCATCTCTAATCAACATAAAAGGGAAAAAAATTACCATGGAATTTTTGGCCCTGTTTTATGATGCTGTGATCTTCCAAATTACTGCAGCTGTAGTCTACAGTATTCAGCATCATGTGAAAACTGTACGCTACAGTCACAGTGGTAATAAAATGAGCTATGGTCCTGCCAGGACAAGTGCCCGACACAAGACCCATATTTCCTGGCCAGATCATAGCATTGGAGATTAAGCAGAATTTGCCCAGAGATTGCACATGATGCTTCTTTTTTCGGTGTGAATTTACCTTAACAGGTGTAAATGTAGCCCCTAGTGTAACTACATCAAAACATCAAATTCACAGAATTGATGGGTCTATCATAAGCTAAGGGATGTGTATATTTTTAAGGTGTATACATTTTTGCAGCAGTGCAACAAAAGTATAAAATGAAGCAACTTGTTTTGTGTATGTTGTTCAAACCTATGTATCTTGGCAGCAACAAGATGGAGGGTAGGCCAGAAGGTTAGGAGTGGTAGTAGTCGCTGTAGTCACAATGGCAAGAATCTCAACTCAGTCCTCCAGCTGGTGCCATACTGAGGGGGCTCTACAGGTTTCCTGATGAAGTGGTAGTAGTGTTTTCCTACTATATACTATCTGAAAATACACAACTTTTCTACAAATTATCAGGTTTAGGAGGAGTGTGGATTTTCAAGGTTCCCTGTTGGATATTAGGCTCTTCCATGAGCTGCGCCAAATTAGATATTCAAGTAGCACAATTAATTCTGTCAGAAACTTTAGGATATGTTCCCCGTCATCTGCTTAAATCCTCTAGTCTCAGAAAGGCGTTAATTTAATGCGTTTAGCAATTAGGATTAACATATATTAGTATCAAATTAAATCGTAGCTACACCGAGGTCTCAAAACTTTCCATTCTGCTTATTATTTGCCTCTTTTTGGAACTCATTTGCATACAGCAATTTCTTCTGCCCAGGGAGTTATTTTTCGGATATCTTTCTAGGCTGTAGAGCATGACAGTCTTATCAGGTGAAAAGACACCGCAGTTTATAGAAAAGCATAGCTACGTAACAGAATCAATCACCAGTCTTTTTAATGGCCTCCACACAATATCATGCTCCCTTTATTGTCCCCACACAGTGACAATTGACCGCCATCGATTGAATTATCACAATAGGCCATGGCCTGTTTACAGTCGATTGCTCTTGACAGACTGCAGAGATCTTCACTCGCCCATCAGAGAAAAGGATTACATCAGACAGCAAGTTTGTGGTAAATGCCTGGCTGTGAAAATTAGACACCAATCCATATCACATGCGAGGTAAGCCTAGATTCCTGATTGTGAAAAGTGCACCTGACATGAAAACCACCCACAAAGGCCGATGTCAATGCCAATTTACAGTGACCCAATACTAGAGACTGGAGTCTACAAAAAACTGCAAGTGTTTGACTTACTTTACTTTCCATTAGATATTAACTTCTCTGTCTGCTTTTATCCACCACCCCTGAGAGAAGGAACCACTGATAACACTCAGGTCACAATCCAATCTAATCTAACAAGTTGCCCAATACATCCATCATCCACCATTAGGGGGGGGGGGGACACAAACATCCTCATCTAGGCTAATATCAGCC
The DNA here is from genome assembly GCA_947044405.1 of Leptodactylus fallax. NCBI lineage: Eukaryota > Metazoa > Chordata > Amphibia > Anura > Leptodactylidae > Leptodactylus > Leptodactylus fallax. Next base: position 1,221,066 of record CAMRHE010000344.1, on the reverse strand, counting down.
TTTTTGTTGTATCAGAGCCAGGCATGGACACTGCACCACCTGTTATGCCAGCCTACCAAAAGAGTTGAACAGAGTGGTCAGCTCCCTGTTACGCTCAGTTTTAGAAGTACTTCACAGCAGTTCACCAAAGTTACACAGCAGCTTCACAGTAGTTTCAAAGAAAACAGCCTTTTCAGACACTGTTGGGGTCACAGTGCCAGGCTCACATGGACCCGGCTACTCCAGGCTGCCACTGACGCTCGCTCCACTGGCTTTTTGGGAAAAGCCCAGGTTATGCTCCATAAATACAAAAAAAGACAGCACCGGGCGCACCCTGTGTATTATTGTTTGGGGAATTGAAAAGAAGTCAATAAGAGGCCAATTGGCCGCTCACCTTAGGGAGTTGTGAAAGAGTCACAATTCCCATAGAGGACATGTAGAATATAGTGGTCAGTGATTAACAGCAGCTGGAACCAGATCTCAGATGGACGTTTGAAGTACAGGAAAGACAGGACCAAAATCCATGGGCGATGTGGACTGGATATACTGCAGATGGATCCACGCTTACCAGACCAATGTTTGAAGCAGAATACCTTTATTGTTCCTTAGATCAGCATACATGGAGTTTCAACTGCTTTTTTAAGTGTAAAAAATTGCTGCATAACATATTGTCATGCAGGGCAAGGTTAAATAGCATGATGGCCACGTGTGTGCACACCCACAGGGAGTAGTCAGTAATTCATCACAATAACACGTAAAACAACTGTTATACATTAAAATACAGACATTTATAAATACATAAATTATATTAGTCATTATTGCTGATCTAAAGAACAATAAAGGTATTCTGCTTCAAACATTGGTCTGGTCAGGTTATGCTCCAGTCACTCTGCCCTGACAAGTAACCACACTGGTCGCATCAAAGTCCTTGGACCAAACTCCCAAAAGGTATGAGAAAACTCCTAATATAGTCAGTTATCCCATCATGGCGTGACAGTAAGCATCAGGCCACAGCATGTGTAGACTATACTTCGAGAAGACACTGCCATCAGCCAATAGACACAACAGAGTTTCACCTGAGCGAAAGTCATTGCATCAATTCTTGTCCAAAAAGTGCCAGAACAAGAAGTAGCATGGTGACTCTGCGATGCCAATTAAAGGGACAGTGACTTATAAAATCCACAGTGCAACCATGAGTCATCAGCATTTACATTGCAAACCTTACAATATACAGTAAGCACCTTATTATTACAACACAAAGAAATGCAAAGAGTACAAACAAATGCACATAACAGTACAGAGGTCAATCTTGTCTGGGAACTTGTCGACAGTCACACGCCTAAGGAAAAGGATATATATCATACCCCAGTACCTATAGCTGGAGCAGATCAGTTGTAGCAGCAAGAGATCTAAATGCATAACATTGTTTTCTATTATGCTTAATTTGTGCCTCTTTACTTAATGATACCTTAGACAGCTGTCTACCCTTCGCCTTAGTTCTGGAGGAAGGACATATAGGGGATTTATGACCATGAATATATGTATAGAATAAAATATATATGTAATCATATATTATATATATGATTCCACTTTCTAAAGGTCACATATAAGCTATAAATATAGGAGTATGTGCGCTGGGCGGTAATTGGTACATTATAATCAGTGAAATATAAAAAACAAGATTAAAGATCATGCAACAAAACAAATAGATGTATCAGTGGCTACTTTGAACCGCAGATCACCAGCCGGCCTTGTTTCCACTGCAATCTCATTCCTTTGATACAGTGCTGTTGTCATCACTTGGTTGCTATGGCAACCTGTAATTTAGTGGTACACGCAAAAGAACACTTGTTAAATAATAAATCAGAATCCACAAAAACTTCATTTATAAAGCAGAAGGTTTGTGTGGAAACAAAGATGTGCAAAGAGAGGGATTACACCAATTCACCATAGTGCCCTCATATGGTCACACAAAATCATGTACAATTCACTTACTTGGCTTGATCAAACATTGTTGTCTGTAGTTATCCATTACCTATTTATCTGCCATTAGCCAGGCAGGAGGGACATCATATAGGAAGTAGGAAGGAGGTAGCTGACTAATGCATGCTATCTCTGCTGCCCAGAAAGGTAGGAGTACTTCACTTAACCCAACCCTCCATGGGATCTTCAAATGAAAAAGGAGGAGCTTAACACAACCATCTTTAGAGGATTAAATGCAAATGTGTAACAAACAGATTAGTGCAATACAAAATAATATACATGATTCGCCTAAATTTTTGTTTTCTATAAAAAGGCGGAATACGGATCAATGCCCTAAGTGCTTAGGCAAAGGAGCAGATGCCGCAACCCAGATGGAGGGAACTGGAGGATGGGAGTAGCAGTGGCGGATGATGTGCCACCAGCTAGGCCAAGCACACTCAACCACACACCCCAGCCCCACTCCTGACAGGGCCCCCCAGAGCAGACTTGCTTGGGGAACACGCGCCACCACAGCACCCTACGTTGTTTATTAAAATACTGTATATTAAAAGTTCTTTATTTATTTGTGTTATGGTCCTTCTTTTAATGTTTTTACAGTTTTTCCCCTCAGGTTGTTGTTTTATAGTGTTTTCCCCCTACAGGTTACTTCATTCAAGTTAGAGTTTTGTTCTTCCCGCGCTTTTACCTCAGCTGTTGTCATCAGCAGGTCGCTTTCCAGATGTTTACACTTCTGGAAATTTCTAAAGGGGCGGGTAACGCTAGCACCTGATTGGCTGGCCGGCAGTTTAGGCGGGAATATCAAAGATAAATAGCCATCTAAGGAAGTACCTGCCCCATTAATCATTCTAACTAGTAGCATACTTTCAAGTTGGTAAAATAAGGATGTGTAAGTCTCATTCCTCGACAATCGGCTCAGCTCCTAAACCATCTGTCCCTCCTCCAACTATAGGATGGGACCTCATAAGCCACATCTTCGTTTCTGGCTTGATATCAATCTTTTGCTATTGAGGCTTTCATTGTTTATGTGATATTTACACCAATAGGAAACATGTGGAAAGGGGACAATATTTTTCATGGTACTCTATACATTTATGTGTACTTTAAGTGACTTTTTGCTATATTATATCTTAGTAAGCATTATCCAGGAGTCAGAGAAGAGTTTCCCTTCCCCAGAACCAGAAACATCTTACATTCAGGTGATGACCACAGGAAAGACAGGCGAGATATTAATGTGTTCAGTCATTAAATCTGCATACAAAAGAGAGACCAACTTCCCCAAAGTTATCTTCCAAAGTTGCAATGAGAATTGCATAATAAATCCTATTTGAGCAATTTATTGCAAACCTCGACAGTGTCAATCCCTGCTTCTGTGGAGTTCGCACCTAATTTATGATGAAGTGCATGCCTTGTAATAAAATTTGGCACAACCTGGGGGCCTGTGCAACTAAACAGAAATCTAACCCAGCTCATTGTTGGTGTAGAATTCTGGTATAATTTACACTGGAAAATATATATATAATACCATATATATATATATATATATATATATATATATATATATATATAAGTCATATGAAAAAGTTTGGGCACCCCTATTAATCTTAATCATTTTTAGTTCTAAATATTTGGGTGTTTGCAACAGCCATTTCAATTTGATATATCTAATAACTGATGGACACAGTAATATTTCAGGATTGAAATGAGGTTTATTGTACTAACAGAAAATGTGCAATATGCATTAAACCAAAATTTGACCGGTGCAAAAATTTGGGTACCCTTATCATTTTATTGATTTGAATACTCCTAACTACTTTTTACTGACTTACTGAAGCACAAAATTGGTTTTGTAACCTCACTGAGCTTTGAACTTCATAGCCAGGTGTATCCAATCATGAGAAAAGGTATTTAAGGTGGCCAATTGCAAGTTGTTCTCCTATTTGAATCTCCTCTGAAGAGTGGCATCATGGGCTCCTCAAAACAACTCTCAAATGATCTGAAAACAAAGATTGTTCAACATAGTTGTTCAGGGGAAGGATACAAAAAGTTGTCTCAGAGATTTAACCTGTCAGTTTCCACTGTGAGGAACATAGTAAGGAAATGGAAGACCACAGGGACAGTTCTTGTTAAGCCCAGAAGTGGCAGGCCAAGAAAAATATCAGAAAGGCAGAGAAGAAGAATGGTGAGAACAGTCAAGGACAATCCACAGACCACCTCCAAAGAGCTGCAGCATCATCTTGCTGCAGATGGTGTCACTGTGCATCGGTCAACAATACAGCACACTTTGCACAAGGAGAAGCTGTATGGGAGAGTGATGCGAGAGAAGCCGTTTCTGAAAGCACGCCACAAACAGAGTCGCCTGAGGTATGCAAAAGCACATTTGGACAAGCCAGCTTCATTTTGGAAGAAGGTCCTGTGGACTGATGAAACAAAGATTGAGTTGTTTGGTCATACAAAAAGGCGTTATGCATGGCGTCAAAAAAACACAGCATTCCAAGAAAAACACTTGCTACCCACTGTAAAATTTGGTGGAGGTTCCATCATGCTTTGGGGCTGTGTGGCCAATGCCGGCATCAGGAATCTTGTTAAAGTTGAGGGTCGCATGGATTCAACTCAGTATCAGCAGATTCTTGAGAATAATGTACAAGAATCAGTGACGAATTTGAAGTTACGCCGGGGATGGATATTTCAGCAAGACAATGATCCAAAACACAGCTCCAAATCTACTCAGGCATTCATGCAGAGGAACAATTACAATGTTCTGGAATGGCCATTCCAGTCCCCAGACCTGAATATCATTGAACATCTGTGGGATAATTTGAAGCGGGCTGTCCATGCTTGGCGACCATCAAACTTAACTGAACTGGAATTGTTTTGTAAAGAGGAATGGTCAAAAATACCTTCATCCAGGATCCAGGAACTGATTAAAAGCTACAGGAAGCGACTAGAGGCTGTTATTTTTGCAAAAGGAGGATCTACTAAATATTAATGTCACTTTTCTGTTGAGGTGCCCATACTTTTGCACTGGTCAAATTTTGGTTTAATGCATATTGCACATTTTCTGTTAGTACAATAAACCTCATTTCAATCCTGAAATATTACTGTGTCCATCAGTTATTAGATATATCAAATTGAAATGGCTGTTGCAAACACCCAAATATTTAGAACTAAAAATGATTAAGATTAATAGGGGTGCCCAAACTTTTTCATATGACTGTATATATATCGTGAGCTCACAGAGAAAGAACTAGCCTGACACACACAACAGTTGGGTTCATCAAAAGCAAGTTGTGTTTATTAAAAAAGATTTTATACAGGAAAGTAAATGGTCGTGTCAATTATAATAGAGCATGTGCAGGAACCGGTAATCATGATTGATCATTGGCAGGAGGAGTGTCTTGACACACCCCTTACTCATCTCCATAATCAAAGCATATTAGTCCTAAGAGCTACGTATTGCAGGGTTTGCTGGGAGACATGGTTCTACACTGGGAGAAGCAGGGCAGCTACGCAGGGGTTGCTTACATAAGCAGTGTTAATCTCGCTCCGAGCTGAAGGATTAGCTACAAAAAGTTATGGACAAAACAATCCTTTTCCTCCTGGTCAGACCCAAGTTGTCTGACCTTGTTTTCAGTACATCCTTATTAAGAACTGTAGGCTTCTTCTGCTAAATGCATTTCTCGGATTTTGAGAAAAGCAAGCTACAAATTACAAAAGAGACATCACATTCCCATAACAAACCTGATAAGGCCAATGGCCCCACCCCTGCCATGCCCTCTTTGAGAAAAGTGGTGAAGAGGGTTCCCAAAACACAATAATAACATAATAAAAATTGCAACTTTTTTCATGGCTTGTACACCAGTTTTCTGGTACATAAGCCATGATAAATCAACCCCATAGTCTCTACCCAACCTGTAAGGTGGTGGAAGCCATCTTCCACAGAGTTATAATAGGCCACATGTAAAAATCATATTCTTACTTTTCACAAGATTCAATGTCTCCATGGCTCATCTGGAATGAAGCTGAACATGTGGTAGGACTGTGGTTGTTTCCCCTAATATGCTGCTCTCTTGGCCACAGTTCCCCATCTAAGTCCCATGTCCGTCACATTATCTACTCAGTGCCCCTACATTCAGTAGCATAGCTATAGAGTTCATATTGGAGCCCCTTACCACACACTGTATGCTGAAGCAGTTCTAGCAGCATCCTATAGCTGCATCAAAAGGTCAACCAACCCTCACAGGATCCCAAGCACTCATTCATATAGTCTAGTGTTCTGCTTAAATAAGTTTATGGCAGAAAAGTGGGAGGGGGGGGTGCTATTGTCAGAAGTAGCTCTTCCCTATCTTCAATGAACATTTTTTTCCCTGTAGAGATGGAGGATGAGGATGACCTGTCTCCTCTTATTTGCTTATTTGCCAATAAAATAAATGGCATTGAGCTGGAGCATGGCCATGTGACCAACGGACATGATGTGACTTCCTGGGAAGAAGAAGCCATGTTTTCGAAGTCCTGCACAACCCCTTTAATGAGAGGAGACATGTCTCCTCTCATTAAAGGGGTTGTGGAGGACTTTAAAAACTTCAAAAACATGGCTTCTTCTTCCCAGGAAGGGACATCATGTCCGTTGGTCACATGGACATGCTCCAGCTCAGTCCCATTTATTTTAATGGGATGAAGATGTGATGTTGCCATGTGACCAACGAACATGATGTCACTTCCTGAGATATAGTAAGCAGCCATGTTTTTGAGTCCTGCTCAACCCTTTTAATGCTCAGTTAAAGTCCAGAAGTACAGAAAGTAATAAGTGTGTTTAGGTAAGAAGTTGCTTCAGCCCTTTAGGTTTCATATAGGTTTCATATTGTGTCTGCAATGTCCAAATGAAAAAATAGAAAAATGCAGCAAAGTGTCCATAAACAGTAAAATTGGAGGCTTTATGGATCCATTTAAAAGAATGCCACATACGAGAAATCACTGATGCATTTCAGGCACAGTGCTCTTTGTCATAGTGACATATTTCAGGCACAGTGTCCTTCGTCATAGTGACACGTTTCAGGCACAGTGCCCTTCGTCACTGTGACACGTTTCGGGTGCAGTGTCCTTCGTCATAGTGACTATGAAGAAGGGCACTGTGCCCGAAACACATCAGTGATTTTCTGTACATGGAGTTCTTTCAAATGGATTACTAAGGCCTCCAGTTTTACTGTTTAAGGATGCTGTGCTGGATTATTCTATTATTTCACATAGACCTGGTAGTTGAGTCCCAACACAATCTCGGCCATGTGTTCCATTCAACTGAGGCAGTCAGCGTGGAGCTGGTAACTATGTTCCTGCCGTCATATTATGACTGCAGCACACAACCCTTCCTCCATCTTCTCCTACATCCCACCCCCACTGTGTCTCATTTCAGTCAAGCCATGGTGGGTATGGCTGTTGCAACTGTGATATATTGTGAAGTTTCATAAAGGGACAGCTTTAGGGGTCAGATGGTCATCATAGATTCAGCCATCATATATGGTAATTTTTTGGTCTGCTTTTTCAGCCTAACTTTGGGAAATACTGGTGTAGCAGGGAGCTTGGAGGTCCTGTTCATCCCCTTGGGTAGGCTTGTGTAATGGACTGAGTAGTGTCAGTGCCTGCACTGTCTTCATTGCACAGTATATTGATGAAAAAATACCATTGCCAAATAAGATTGCTACCCCATAACCAAACAAACCTGTTTTCCGATAACATTTGGGAGATCCATCCTTTTTTTTTTTTTTTTAAATCAAGTGAGAATAGGCCCCAGACACAAATAAACTTGGTCTCCCACTTAGCTTTCCCAAGCTCCTCAGCTCTTCCAAAGCTGGATGGTTACTAACTTTGGAGCTCTAATAGCTGTCATATTGGTTCTGAATTTTAGTGTTAAATGTCTTTCATTTGCTATTAATTGTCAGGACTTCTGTTTGCTCTATACATCTCACCCTATATGCAGTATTATTATTATTATTTATTTATATAGCACCATTAATTCCATGGTGCTTTACATTTGAGGGTTTACATATGGTACACAAAATGTACAAAACAAATATAATACTAACAGTGACCAACTGGCACAGTGGGATAGAGGGCCCTACCCGCAAGGGCTTACAATCTATGAGGGAAGAGGGATAGAGACAGAAGGTGAGGGGAGAGGCTGTTCAGGTGGTGCTGTGGTGACAGTAGTGTTATTGGAGGTTGTAGGCCTTCCTGAATAGGTGAGTCTTCAGGGCCTTCATGAAGTTCGTGATTGTGGGAGTCAGTCTTATGTGTCTTGGTAATGAGTTCCAGAGTATGGGGGATGCACGGAAGAAATCTTGGAGATGGTTGTGTGAAGAGCGGATCAGAGCAGAGCGGAGCAGGAGGTCTTTGGAGGATCGGAGGTTACATGTGGGCAGGTAGTCGGAGATTAGGTCAGAGATATACGGAAGGGGCAGGTAGTGGATGTATTTGTATGTCAGCGTTAGTAATTTGACCTCTATTCGCTGGGCAATGGGTAGCCAGTGAAGGGATTGGCAGAGGGGAGTGGCCGCTGAAGAACGGGGGAGAGGTGTATTAAGCGAGCAGCACAGTTTAAGGTGGACAGGAGGGGGGCAAGAGTATTTGCAGGGAGGCCATGGAGAAGGGTGCTACAGTAGTCTAAGCAGGAGATTATGAGGTCATGGACTAGCATCTTTGTAGTTTCAGGGGTGAGGAAGGAGTAGATTTGATGGATGTTCTTGAGTTGGAGGCGGCAGAAGGTGTTGAGGGTTTGGATATGCGGCTTGAAGGATAGGTCAGAGTCTAAGGTTATCCCAAGGCAGCGGACCCGTGGGACTGGGGTAAGTGTGGTTCCATCAATTTTGATAGATTGGGTCAGGTAGAGGGGCCGTGCGAGGTGGGGCGAAGATGATGAACTCCGTTTTTTCCATGTTGAGTTTGAGAAAGCGGGAGGAGAGAAAGGAGGCTGCAGCTGCTAGACACTCTGGAACTCTGGAGAGTAGTAACAATGGACCAGTGACTCATAGCCTTATAAAGTGGACACTGCATCGTGATGCGCACTTCTTTACTAAGCTGCTCTATGTAACATATCATTTTCTGCCAATTTAACTAGAAGTGATTAATGTCACCACAGGACACTCTGAGATCTTACAAGACAGATTTATTTACCCATGGAGAAACAAAATCTCCTATAATCCTCTAAAACTGTCCCAGAGATCTCATGTGAAAAACCTTTCAATTAAAACCTCAATTACTTCAGGAATATCAGACACCACACATATTACAGCACTCTATGTATGGACACTCTGGGAACCAGATACTCGAGGTTGCTGTAACAGATTCCTAGTGGCTGCAGTAAGAGCCATTCATTAGCTGAAGGATTTACCTTTCTTCTGTGTCAATGTCAATTTCATAATGAGCTTCAGATATGTAGAATAAATTCTGTTCATCTCATTTGATTGTCTATATACTGCATAACAAGGCCAAATCCATATTCATCTCCAGGGGCGTAACTTGAGGGGGTGCAGAGGGTGCAGTCGCACCAGGGCCCAGGAGCCTTAGGGGGCCCATAAGCACTGGCATCAGTATTGAGATTGCAGCTTCCATCTGGCCCATAAGCCAAGGAGACCCACAATTACCCTAACCACACTGAGGTTGATTAAACTCCTTAGCACCTGTAACCATCACTATCAAGAATTCGCTGTAGGGATGAGGTAGGGGCCCCGGACAAAAGTTTGCACAGGGGCCCACAAGACTTACGCCACTGTTCATCTCGCATTACGTTGTATATATTGGCATAAAATATGCTCCTGTCCTTTCCTCTCTCATAATTTTCCTTTAATTGTAATTTAAGTGTTTTTCTTCCTTCTCTATGTTCCTTACACATCCTTTCATATCTCCTCCCTTCTTCCATTAAAGGTCTTGTCTGCCCACTAGAAGTGAAAAATAAGTTAATAATTTATCTGAACAGTGGGTGTGTTTTACACCCCAGTTTTGAATAGAAAGGCTGGTTGGATAGCATGCACTGCTTCATTCATTAAAATGGGACTTCTGGAGCCAAAACACAGAACTTGGCTATCTCCAGCGGCACCACTGAAATGAATGGAGAACTGTTCAACCAGCCACTCCATTGAAAACTGGGGTACAAAACTCCCCAGTTCCTGTGGATAGGCGGTAACTTGCTTTTCACTTCTAGTGGCCAGACAATGCCTTTAACTATTTAGATTCTTATCTTATTTTCTTATTTTCTACCCTTTCCTTCTTTTTATTATGAATTATTATTTAATTATTATCTCTCTTGTTTATATAGCACCAATATATTCTGCAGTGCTTTATAGACAATGTCATCACTCACTGTCCCAAGTAAGGCTCACAATTTTAATTTGCTATCCTGTCCATTCCTTCCTTTGTTCCTTCTTTCCTTCTTCATCCCCTTCCTTTGTGTATCCCTAATTCATCTGTCTTTGTCTCTCTTCCTTCATCTCTTCCCCCTCCTTTGTTCATTCCTTCTTTTCTCCCCTCCTTCCTCCCTTATTTTCCTTCTTTTCTACCTTTATTCTTTCCATCCATCCTTCCTTCCTTCCCACCTCACTCACTCTCCCTTCTCACTTTCTTTCTTTCTTTGCTTCCTTTCTGCTTCTTTCTCCCTTCATATTCTTTCTATTCTTTCCCTTTCTTCCCTTTCTACAATTCTTTAATCATTTCCATCCTTCCTATCCTTTGTCTTTCTTTCTTCCATCCCTACTTATCATCTTAGCTTTATCCTCTCTATCCATTTTTCTTCATCCCTCTTTTTTCTTCCTTTATCCTTCCTCCTTCTCTCCCTTCTTTTCTCTTACTTCTTCCCCTCTTCTTTTTCTTCCTTCCTTCCATCCTTCCTTCCTGGTTTCCATCCCTCCCTCTCTCATATTCTCTTTCTCTATCTACCACATCCCACCAAATCAATGTGTCAACATGAGCTTGCGCCCACTTCATAGAACAGTGGTCTCTTACCTGTGTTTTCAAGCTGTTAGTATACCATAACTACCAGTATGCCATAATAGGTACAGTTTCTATCGCAGAGTTAAATATTCCCAAAAATTGAACTGCCTTTAAAGAGGACGTTTCATGTCCTCAGGCACATTTTATATACTGCTAGAAAGGGCATTCCTGACAGTCTAGCTGGGCTGTGAGGAACGCCCCCTGACAGTACTTGTCCATAGCCCTGTACTGTCAGAGGGGGCGATGACACTGAGCTGTGAGGAACTCCCCCAGTACAGTTCTATGGACGAGTACTATCAGGGGGAAGTTCCTCACAGCCCAGCTAGACTGTCAGGAATGCCCTTCTAACGATGGGCAGAAAACAATTGACACCGATATCTCCAGCCCCGGAATACATAAAGGGAAAGCCGACAGTGCGCTGAATTCAACGCATAGTCGGCTTTCTAGCAGTATATAAAACTTCATGTGCCTGAGGACATGAAAGGTCCTCTTTAAATTTCAGTGACAACCTCCATGATTTGCCCAGAATTATGATTATGTTACTTCTTATTCAGGCAAATCCCATCTTCTGCTATCAGCTCTCAGGGTTCCAAGTAGCTGTGAGTCTCTGCACAACTTGCTTCACCACAGATTTTCATATATTGTCATTGTGTAATATCCTGTACTGTATTCAGTCACTTGAAAGCCTAATATGAATATCATTTTCTGCCATTATTAACATGGCGCCATCATGAAACTTTAACTGAGGGTCAGTCATCTGGAAGGAAATGATTTTCTGCCAGCAGACAAAAAAAGCCTCATTATACATTCACACCATACATAAAAATTAGAGATGGGCGAACCTCTTAAAATTTGTTTAGTTTCAGGTTCAGATGGCTCAGGTCCCAGTTTCAGTTTGGGTCGAACAGGTTATGAACAAAAATATAAATTGTCTTAAAACATAGTGTATAAAACTGTCAGCGCTCCTAGGAACCTATGTATCCATTTCAGATTTACAGATTTACATTTGCGTCTGCAGAGTCTGCCGAAAATTGGCAAAGAAAAAAGCCTGCAAATACAACATTGTCAGCCGGTCCATGTGGCAACTACTGTTTAAAGTAGAAGTCCAGTGAAATTATCAGATATCTAATAGATACATGTGAGAAGATAACATTACTGAAGTCTGTGATTTCCTAAATGAAAAGGCTCTATTTTCACCTTTGTATGGAAATCTATGTAATTATATTTCTATATTGTAATTGATTTCATGTCATCATTTCATATAAGTGAATGTATACCTAAGCTCCATTCACATTGTGTTAGATGCTCTTTTCTATACAGTGTGAGAAGGAGACAGGCAGAGTTCTGGTGTCCCACTATATCAGCCCCAGGTTTCTGACATACATGTAGTCCAGGGCGGGTCTGGAATAGGATTCAGCCCCATGTGTGGGTCCTAGGCTCCTTACTGGGCCATAAAAGCCTACAAAGCCTGCACTTCAGAGCAGATCCTGGGAGCGAGAGGAGGCACCTGGGTCTGTCCTGAGATACTGAGAATCTGGTGAGACCATACGGTGCTATTCTGTTTGTTCGTGTGGCTGGCAGTAAGCCAAACGTATAGTTAGCTTTATCTTGTTTTGTTAGTGCTCGGACGAGCAGGGTTGTTTTTTTACGTTTTGCCTGAAGTTAAGGCTGTATTTTATTTTGCTTATTTTGTACCTGAACTGAAGTTTTATTTATTTTGCTGTTTTTCTAAATAAACCTGTTGCACCAGATTTTTGTGTCCCTGTCTCTGACTAGTTGGTTCCACTCCATTGCTGCTACCGAGATATCTTCCCCACATATGGTGCTTCGGATGCGGGCAACCCAGTTTTAAACAGTCTTAAAGAGACAACCCCTATTTTTTTTCTCCCTCTCCTATGTCCTGGGTGAATGCTGCAGGAAAGATTAAAAAGGAGATCGCCAGCATGGAGGACTTTGTGAAGCAGTTTGGGCAGGTCATCCTACAGCAGCAACAAGCTCAGGTGGAAGCTGAGAGGTGACAACAGCAAGCCCAGGCACAGCAGCAGGAGATGAGCTTGCTGCTAATGGAGAAACTGATGCTGCTCAGCCAGGCTTTGGTTGACCGAAGGACGGCAGGAGAGTGTGCTGGTGCCAGAGAGACCCAGAGCGTACAGACCGCTCCCCAAGCTGCCGTACGGAGTACGCTACAAAAGATGACGTCCACAGACGACGTGGAGGCATATCTTTGAGTGTTTGAGCGAGTAGCCGAGTGAGAGAAATTGCCAAAGGATCAGTGGGCCAATGTAGTGGCACCGTTTCCCACCTGGGAACCTCAGAAGGCCTACTACGACCTGTGTGACCAGAAGGCTAATGACTGCCCTAAACTAAGAGGTGAGATCTTGGCATGTCTCGGTGTGAAGATGCATGTACGTGCTGGGAGATTGCACCATTGGACTCTCCAGATGCAGGACCTGGTGTATTTGGTAAAGAAATGGCTTCAGCCTGAGGAGGCCACTCCGGCACAGATGGTGGAGAGAGTGGTACTGGACAAGTACACCAGATCGCTGCCGCCTCAGATTCAGCACTGGGTGAAACGGTACCAAGCCACTGAGGAGCTACTGCAGTCATCTCCCAAACCTGTTACCCCCAAGACGGGTAAGACTATACCAACTACTGTGGGGGTGAGGAAGGTTGTGATGGGAGGATGCTCAGAGGGGGAACGGGCAGCAGGGACTGTGAACTCTAAATCCAGGTCTCAAAATGCAGACCCATACCATCTCAGATGGTTGGCAGTGCCATGAACCGGGTCATGTTGCTACCCACTGTCCCCTGACGACTGAGACCATAGACTGCAGCAGTTCCAGATGGGTCTCCCTATTTGCTGAACCACAGATGTGCACATGTGACTGTGGCAGGGCATGCTGTACTGGCTCTCCTGGACTCTGGGAGCCTGTTAACCCTGGTATATCATGATCTGGTTGACCCTACATTGTACAGTGGACAAACTATTGGGGTCTTGTGCATACATGGTGAAACTAGAGAGTATCCTATTGCAGTGGTCACCATAAAAACTACCTCTGGTACAGCCTCCCACAAAGTGGGTGTGGTTAAGTCCCTGTTCCATAGTGTAATCATAGGGAAGGATTTTCCTCTGTTTTGGAATATGCGGAAAAAGCAGAGGCTACCATGTCCTAAGAGTGCAAATGTTGGTGATGTCTTGCCTAAGATTAACCCTGAACCCTTTGATCCTGACAGGGAAACATCAGCTGTAGGGGTGACCCAAGATGGTAATAATTTTCCCCTGTGTTAGCTGGTGATTCTGAAGGTCAGGAGGAAGTTCCCAAGATGCCTGAGCTTGAGGTGTCCCGTGACAATTTTGGGACTGCTCAAATTAGACATCCTAATCTGTCTTGCCAGGGAAAATGTAAAGGTGGTAAATGGTGAACCTCAGTATCCAGGGGCTGACAAGGAGTTCCCCTATATGCCCATGAACCAGGACCTACTGTATAGGGTAAAGCAGATACGGGGAGAAATTGTCGAACAACTGGTGATGTCTCGACCCTATCAAAGAGTGGTTCTAGATCTGGCAAATAAGCATGTGTTAGGAGGACACCTGGGGTACGAAAAAAACAAAGATCGCATTCTACAGCGTTTCTATTGGCCAGGACTTGATAAACAAACACAAGAGTATTGTAACTCTTGCCCAGAGTGTCAGCTAACCGCTCCTGTGTCACACTTCAGGAGTTCTTTGGTACCCCTACCTATTATAGAGGTACCATTTGAAAGAGTGCCCAAGGACTTGGTAGGTCCTGTTGTAAAGTCTGCTAGGGGTCATCAGTATATACTAGTGGTGTTAGATTATACTACATGAAACCCTGAGGCCATACCCTTGAGACATACCTTGGCTAAGTTAATTGCCAAGGAGGTCTTTTATATGTTCTCTCGGACAGGTATACCCAAGGAGATCCTGACTGACCAAGGGCGCCTTTTATGTCAAAGGTAATGAAAGAAATGTGTAAGCTCCTGAAAATTAAACACCTGCGAACCTCTGTGTATCAGCCCCAGACAGATGGCCTAGTAGAGAGGTTCAACAAAACCCTTAAGGGCATGTTAAAGAGGGTGGTTAGCAAGGATGGCAAAAATTGGGATTGCCTACTGCCCTATGGTCCCTATGGTCTCCTGGACATAGCTAAGGAAACCTGGGAACAAGAACAAGCTACTTACAGGAGTGTAATTGAACACATTACCTTGATGCAGGACAGAATTGCAGCGGTGATGCCTATTGTGAAGGAACATATGGAGCAGGCCCAAATGGTTCAGAGCCATGTCTATAACAGAACGGCTAAACTCAGAACCTTTAGTCCAGGTGATCGGGTGTTGGTTCCTACAGTGGAAAGTAAATTTCTGGCCAAATGGCAAGGGCCATATGAAATTATTGAAAGAGGGGGGCGTGGCCTGAACATGCTACCGTGAAGACGCACTTCTGCAGAGCTCCCGGACCCCGAGCGCTACCTACCACCACTTAAGGGGAAAATTAACCCAAAAGCGACTCTGAACGGCTCACCCGCAATGGTGAAGCGACCAGGACGCAGGGGGACCTCCTCCTCTCTAACGGAGCCGCACATTGCCCGTTACCTGCTCTCCACTCCTTCCTCCCTCCAGGCGGAGAGAGCCAAAATGGCGCCGGCGCGCGCTCCCACTGCCTCTGCACAGCTAGCGGCGCTTTCTCAAAGTCCAGCGGACCTTCCAGGCTCACAGGAGAAGCCTGACACGCAGCTCTCCTCACCGCTGCCGTCCCAGCCGCCAACGGAGGAGGTTTCAGCGATCACCCGGCAGGTACCGGTCCCCCTCCCCCCCCGCTCCCAAAATGGCGGCCCCAGCAGTGTCCCCACGCTCCAATCCTCACCTCTTACTGAGGAACTGTTAACCCCTGAGCTCCTGCAGCCTCCCTCTTTTAATGGAATACCTGGCCCAGCTGGATCTGGTGCAAGCTTGCAGTCTCACTCTCCCATACCTTCTATAATACACTCAGGGTCACTGCCCTATCAGCCTATGACCTCTCAGAATATAATACATCCTGCAGAGACCCCAGATGTTCCGCTGAAAATGGATCTACATATGGCCAGGCCCTCTCCTGGCGGTATCCCGCTGACAACAGGAGCAACTAGAGCATCCCATAATGAAGCAGACCCATGGACGGGGCCCGTGGCCCCTGGTGCCTTAGACCAACGTGAGGGTCTGAAACCTGACCTCTCTGGCACCCTGATAGCACCTCACTCTCCAGCTTCCTCTGACTCATCTGACTTCTCTGGGAGGGATGCAGCCTCACTCTCCCACCGCCGAAAGCGTCCTAAACTAACGGACATCTGGAACCTTCTTAGCAATATGCCTACTAAATTGGACCTGGAAGCCATGGTCCACAGAGTCGAGGAAAAACAAGAGAAAATCATGTCTGAGTTTAAAATGGAACTACAGACTCTATCTACACAAGTCTCTACTCAACAACAGCAGGCGGCTTCGCTGGATCAGCGCCTCACTGCCGTAGAAAATTTCCAGTCTATGCAAAGAGACCTCAACAGATCCATCCTTCTGCAGGTCGATGATCAGGAAAATAGAGGTCGTCGAAATAATGTCAAACTGACGGGTATCCCTGAAAGTCTTCCCCCCCTCGGAGCTCCATTCTGCCGTGACCTTGATTTTTAACACAGTCCTGTCTCGTCCTCCGGATTCGGAGATCACCATTGACAGAGTCCATCGGGTGTTGGGTCCCAGGCGTGGGGACACTACGGAGCCCAGGGATGTTCTTTGCAGAGTCCATTTCTTCAGGGAAAAGGAAGATATTCTTCAAGAGGCCTGGCGTGGTGGCCCGGTCCCATTTATGGATACCCAGGTGCATCTATTACCGGATGTTTCCCGACGTACCCTAGCCATGCGCAGAATCCTTAAACCAACCTTACAAGCCATCCTGGATTCTGGGGCCACATATAAATGGGGTCACCCTTTCCATGTCCAAATCCGTCGCAACGGAGCTACCTTTGCACTTCACTCTCCGGAACAAGAGACTTTGCTGGCGAAGTTTCTGGATCTGCCTGAGCTCTCCCTCCCTGACTGGCTGGTCTACCCACTGCCACCTGTGCCTCCGGGGAGGCGCCCGCCTTCCTTTGCCCTGTCTCGGAGACGACCTCGAGGGGAGGGTGCCTGGCGGAGGTCTACTTGAAATGTGATGTATTTTTCTAGGATGTTCCATTTTAACTCACATATTGGTTAACGAATGGTAGGCCCCTTGGTGTGCTTTAGGCGAGAGGAGGCACCTTGCGGGTCTCTAGTTTTATCTCCTCTTGGGGGGTGTATAAGGGTTCTCAATACAAAAATATGATGTATTTTTCTAGGGTGTTCCCCTTTTACTCACATATTGGTTGATGACTGGTAGGTCCCGTGGCGTGCTTTAAGGCGAGAGGGGGCACCTTGCGGGTCTCTAGTCTTATCTCCTCTCCGGGGGTGTATAAGGGTTCTCCATATAACAGAGGGCGGCTAGAGACTTTAATCTAAAAGTAATTCCCCACCTCCCTTCCTTAGCTGTTGAGCTTTGTGTGCCTTGGCTCCCCCTACCCAACTGGGTAAGACATACCCTCATAGGGGGTCACCCCCCCGTTTGATCTCTCTGGGATTACTATTTTTTACGAGTTCAGCCCCCCTTTCTCTCCACCCTTAGTAGAAAGGTCTTGGTCACATTTTTCATTCTAATGCTCGGGGAAAGGGTGGCAACTAGATTTGAGTTTTTACTTTTCCCCCGATAGTCTAGCTTAGCAGCTCTCTGGGCGTATACTGCGGTGTGCTCCTGAGACCTGCCTAAGTGGGTTATCCCACTGTTTTGTGTTTACCGCTCTTGGTCTAGCCTTGAGTGTAATTAATTTGTGGTATTTCTTGTTTTTTTTTTTTTTTTTTTTTTTTTTTTTTGATCCCTTCCTTTGTGTTCCCTCTTTCCCTCGCTTTATCCCCTTTCCCCCCCCTTTTTTTTTTTTTTCCTTCTTCTTCTTTCCTCTCTGTGAGTCTTGTGGTCTTGTGTGTGTTGTCTGTTTGTTTTTTGTCCTTTTCCCCTTGCAGGACCCCCGGCCCTTCGCCATGGACTCTCTGGTGTTCTCCTCCATCAACGCTAACGGTCTCAACACTCCCGAGAAGAGATCATCCCTTTTCCGCCTTCTTTGGAGTAGGAGGGTCCAGGTGGCCTTTATCCAGGAGACTCACTTTCGAGAGGGGGCGGTCCCTACCTTTTCCTCCCCAAGATACCCAGACGTATACCATAGCTGTTTTCCGGAGTCCAAGTCCAGGGGGGGTGAGCATTCTTATCGCACGTTCTGTTCCCTGGAAGTATAAGGCAGCCTTGCGTGATGATTCTGGTAGATTCCTGTTTGTAAAGGGGGAATTAGCAGGCTCTTTGTTTACTCTAGCCAATGTCTACCTCCCCAACTCTAACCAGGCGGCCGCCTTAGAAGGCATTCTGGCTAAGCTGCCCGATTTTGCGGAGGGCACTCTTTTAGTGGGAGGAGATTTCAATGTAGCCCTGGACCCTTCGGTAGACATCTCCAGAGGCTCGTCCTACATACCTAAGCAGGTCCTCCGACGTATCCGTCGACTGCTTTTTTCTCATCAGTTGATAGACCTCTGGCGCACGGTCCACCCTGACGCGAGAGACTATACCTTTTATTCACATGCTAGAGATGTTTACTCGAGATTGGATTATTTCTTCATTAGACACGCAGACGTTCCTTTAATAAATGGAGCTGAGATTGACCCTATCACTTTCGTGGACCATGCGATGGTCCATGCTGTCCTGACATCCACCGCCACGAGGCCCCGAGCATGGCAATGGCGTCTCAATGAGTCGCTGCTCCAGGACATCCCCACATCTCAGGCTGTCTCCTCTGCCCTGGCTAATTACTTCCAGGAGAATGATACAGCGGAAGTGTCTCCCCTGACACTATGGGCCGCTCACAAATGTGTGGTTAGGGGGGTGCTGGTACAGCATGGGTCCCACATCAAAAAGGAGAGGTCTCGAGAGATAGCCGCGTTGATTGCCGACGTGGTTTCCCTCGAGCAGACCCACAAGCGCACTCACGCCATAGATACCCAGTCAGCCCTTTTAGTAGCTCGTAAAAAATTACGAGAACGTCTAGATATACGTACAAAATATCTCTTGGCTAGAGGACGGCGCCATTTCTATGAATTTGGAAATAGATGTAGCCGCACGCTTGCCAGGTCCCTCAGGGAACATAAGACACGCAACTATATCCCCTCGATCACTGATTCGACGGGAAGGCGCCATACTGACCCACACCGTATTGCAGAAGAGTTCGCTGGGTTTTATCGTACCCTCTACAACCTACCGTCATGTCCCCCAGAGTCGAATGGCCCCTCCCTGGCCTCTGCTCTGAAACAGTATATAGCAGACTCCGGAATGCCTAAACTCCCGGCGGAGGCCCAAACTGTTCTTGACTCACCTATAACTAAGGAGGAATTAGCTCAGGCGCTTCAGACAATGCAACCTAGTAAGGCCCCGGGCCCCGATGGCTTCCCAGCCTCCTACTATAAAAAATACTCGTTAGAGTTGTTGGGCCCCCTGGTGCGTTCCTTAAATTTTCTGTCGGCGGGTGTGACTCTCCTCCCGGACATGGCTAGGGCTCATATAGCAGTAATACATAAGGAGGGTAAAGACCCTGCGATGTGTGCCAGTTATAGACCAATATCACTCCTTAATGTTGACTTAAAAATCTTTTCTAAGGTGTTAGCCTCTAGACTGGCCCCTCTATTGCCTGATCTAGTACAGTCCGATCAAGTAGGTTTTTATCCCCACACATGAGGCTAGGGACAATACAGTAAAGGTAATTAACGCCATACACTACGCCAAAACCCATGACCTCCCTCTTTGTCTCCTCTCTACTGATGCTGAAAAAGCATTTGATAGAGTGAGCTGGTCTTACCTATTTGAGGTCCTGGATCATGTGGGGCTTGGCCCGATTATGAGATCCTGGATTGCTTCCTTGTATTTCAATCCATCAGCCTCTACGAGAGTTAACGGAACTATTTCATCTCCCTTTCCGATAGGGAATGGCACACGTCAGGGGTGTCCCCTCTCTCCCCTAATCTTTGTCTTAACTCTAGAACCTTTGCTTAGAAAGGTCAGATCTAACCCGGACATAGGCGGCCTAAGGGTAGGCAGTAGAGTCCTGAAAATTGCAGCATATGCAGATGATCTCCTCTTCTTCCTGCAGGATCCGGCCAAATCCCTCCCCCCCCCAATGTCTGAATTTAGCAAGTTCTGTCACCTTACTAACTTTAAAATTAATTTTCAGAAATCTGAGGCCCTCAATGTTTCGCTTCCACAGGGGATTCAGTCCTCTCTGGAGACCTCCTTCCCCTTCCGATGGTCGAGAATAGCTATCAAGTACTTAGGGGTTATGATAACCAAGGACCTAGGTGAACTCTATGACAAAAATTACCTCCCCCTTCTGCGGGCTATTAGATCCGACCTCAAAAGATGGTCCATAGGTACTTACACATGGTTTGGCCGCTGCGCTATATACAAAATGAATATTATGCCCCGTCTGCTATACCTCTTCCAAACTTTACCGATCCACATACCCCCTGGTTTTTTTAAGTTATTGTATAGTGACCTAATCAATTTCGTGTGGCAGGGTGGACGTGCTAGGCTGGCGCGCTCTACTCTCACGTTACCTAAACAATGGGGTGGTCTGGGTCTTCCTGACCCTCGAAAGTATTACGAGGCCTCCATGCTCCAAAGAGTGCTAGACTGGTGCCGCCACGCTCCTTACAAACAATGGGTAGCCCTGGAAAACGTATTTGTTGACGCCCCCCTGGACTCGCTTCCCTGGTTAGACTCACTACGCCCCGGGGCCCTGAGACCCCACCCTACCATAGGTCCCACTCTCCGGGTATGTAGGTCTCTCTTTTGTAGGGAGCGGATCTCCCCCTCCCCTTCACCTTTACTTCCCATCCTGGGAAACCCTGCCTTTATAGCGGGTTTATCCCAAGGGCCATTCCGGCAGTGGCGATTGGCGGGCAGACTGAGGGCCCTACATTTTCGCTCTGGTGGTGAATGGATGTCTCACCAGGAACTACTCACCGCACCGG